>JANKKI010000075.1:255000-935000 GCA_025175665.1 Cinchona pubescens | reverse complement strand
AGAGCTTCGGACGATGGTAATCGTCCGACACAAAGAATTTGAAGCAAGCCTCGGACGAAGAACAGCGTCCGATAAATTTTACCTCTGTCTCTTATACACATTGGATACCTGTCTCTTATACACATCTGATGTGTCTTATACACATCTAGATGTGTATAAGAGACAGACATAGACCCTCTTCCACTTGTATTTTGTTTAACGACGCGTAGAAATATGTTTGATGGATTTTGCAGTTGTATGATTTGTTTGGTGGGTAACATAGACCCTCTTCCACTTGTATTTTGTTTAATGAAGGTCCAACGGCTAGTTTTCCAGTAGACAGAAAATAGCCGTTGGGAAGTTGTTGAAAGCAGATATTTGGCAACTATAAATACCCCAAGGTCTGAATTAAGTAAAATAAGGACTACATTCAATACAAACACTTGTAAGAGCTATTTGAGGAGAAATAGGCTAAAACATTGTGGGTTGTATTGGTTTGAGTAGTATAGCTTTCTTGGCTCAACTAGTGGGAATTAGTGTGAGCAAGAATAGACTAGTGAGTGATCTTCAAGTGTAAGAGTGGAGGGATAACAAGTGTACAAAAGTGAGGTTGTAGTGTAAAACCCTTTGGCTCAACTAGCTTGAGAGGAACTTAGTTGGTGCAAGGGTGAGCCTACTTTGTGTACAAGAAGATTATTGCCTCACCTTCTTTGAAGAAGCACTACTAGTGGATGTACTCCAAGCTTGAGAAGCTTGGGAGTTTGGTTTGATATTCTTTATCTCATTCTTATTTGTTCTTTAAGCTTAAACTGTTGAATATCTATTATATTCATTTGTGCTTAAGTATTCATTTGTTGCATAAAGTTTTGAATTTCTATTAAGCACTTAAAAAGGTTTGTCTTTAGAGATAACCTAATTCACCCCCCCTCTTAGGTTGCTTTTGGGGCCAACAAACAGATATAAGAGGACTCTTAGAAGAGATGTAGAAGTTAAAGAATGACTAGGGAAGCGAAAACGACGCGAAACGATAGAAAACGACACCAACAGCTCTTTGGTCAAAAATGACCTTTTCACAATTTCTGACCAACTTCGACAAGCTAAAACCCCAGTAAAACACTTTGGATAACCCTGTCTCTTATTCACATCTAGATATAAATATAAGAGACAGCCTAAATAAAGCCTAAACCGAAAACTTCGCCCCTCCCTAGGCTATAAGTAGGCTATCCTCCCTGCCAACAAAATCCAATTCCAAGGTATTCAAGTGACCTTGGTTACAACCCAACTCAAAACAACATATTCAACCAACCAACAATTGCATAAACGGAAAGATTCACCGGAGCAATAGCCGGGACTATATCAATAGCATTCCACAACAATCCATACCCCATAACCACTACAATTAACTCTATTACAACATTAGAGCAATAACCTATGGGTGGAATTCCTCTTTACTACCAAACTAAAATTTTTACCGATTAGCCACACGCATGATTCAAACATGCTTCCTATCCATCCCACTACCAAGGAAACACTTAAAATCATCAAAATATCATTAAAGATCCTTCAAACATAACCAATTATCTAAATTATCCTAGTTGCGCCAAACTTCCGCTTACTTACAAAATGAAGGGAAATCAATTCCACTTGGTTTCAAGCTGTCTCAATTCCTATCCAAACTAACCTTAAAACACTCTTAAAACATCATTACGTGCATAGACATAAGCATTCATAGCATAACACTCTAGGCCACATATGGAAGACAAAACTCCAACTCATAATCTTAAAATTTGTAATCTAACCATAGAAAGTTGTTAAAAATCAACCCCAATCACTTCCCAACCTCCAAAACACTAAAAACAACCCATAACATACATAAATCAACACATATAAGGCTGCAAAGAGGGTTATTTTTCAGCCCTAAAGAATCCTACAAAACTTGAAATTAAAGCTTGGATCATAAAGCCCATAAGCCAAAAAGTGCTAAAATACAAAAATCTTACCTTCCAAGTGATTTCTACTTGAAATCCAAGAAAATTTTTTTGGGGAAAATGGAGGAAGAGGAGTTCGGCTGCTGCTAGGAAGAAATGAGGAAGAAACAACAAGAAGAAGACTTAAAAAAACTTCCAAAGTTGACCCAAATAGTACCCAAGTTGACCAAACTAGTCTCCAAGTTGACTATTTGACCCAAAAACTAATTTTTTTGCTACTAAATTAACATTATAAATCAGCCATCAAACAACACTAACACACCACAATGCACTAATTACACTTAGTCCAACTTTTGACCCGTTTACCCGCCGGTACCAGAATCGCGTAAATCGAAAAATTTGCCGAATTGAAAAACGAATAAGTTGAAGTACTTTATTCTAAAAATAATATGAAAAACATTTTAAACCATTAAAATCAAAGAACAATCTATTAAAATACTGGGTTTCACACTAAGTGTTAACCTTGATTACTTATTCAGACATCTTAAGAATTTGGTAGATGACTTGCCAGGTTGATATTGGAAAAATGGGTCAAGGAGATTCAGCAGAGTTATCAACTTAATAAGTATTTATTTTCATAACTTGAGGTACTTCATGAGCCCCAGGGTAAAATTTTGTTAAAAAGGGAACTTGAATATTATCTAAACTCATTCTGGGTACTGAGTAAGATATGGACAAACCAGGAATTCTTACTGTTGATGTTAAATATTTGAAGCACATCATGTTTGTCAGTAATTCAATATTAAGGAAGAGAAATTCTTTTTTTATTTCTTTTGACTCTTTTTTCTTTGGAGTAGAGAGTCAGCCCAACTATGGTATGATTCTTGTAGTTCAGTATGGTGAGTTCTTCCTACAAGCAACAACTAGATGTATTTTTCTAGCTTTCTGGATTGTGTATTAAGTATATATTTGTGAAGGTTAATTATACTTTTTGAATATTCCTTCTTGTAGTTGAATAACATACCTGAAATAATTGAACTCAATAAGTTCAATCATCATACGGACAGTGCTTTGTCTTCTATTGTGCAACTTTTATTGGGCTCCTTTCATATGTGTGTGTGTGTGTTTTACATTTTCAATTGGGGACTGTGTAATTTAAATAATGCACATGATTATTGACTCCAAGCTTCTAAAGTATAAACTCTCATTTGTGGTACCATTTTCTAACATGAGTGAAGAAAATATTAGTGACCTATTTTAAGATTCTATAGACCAAAATCCAATTTTTGGACTCATAAGATAACTCTCCACTTTTAATGCACCACCAAACATATTCAAATACAATCAGTAGCTTACAAAATAACAGGTGTTGTTGTCTTGTACTTGCAGAATTTTATCACCAAAAGGAATGGCATGGAAGATTACATTTCCCTTTTCTTGCATGCATATGATTCTTAACATATTTTACACTTGGAGGCAGAGACATAGTGTTAGGCAATACTTGATTAATGTGTGTGGCAGTCACTACCTAGTCCACATGCATATAACAGTGAAACGTGTACATATTCATGAGATCCTTGAAGGTGTGCATGATATTTCTTTCTCAATGCAAACACTACTTAGCGGGTATACTTTTGAAATAACTTTTACAGAGATCTTGTGTTTATATGTTATGCTTTTATCACTTAGTGGCTGGAATTATTGCAGATAAAAACTTTCAGAAGAAATTGAGAGGCTTCACAGCAACCTTCAACGAGAGGAACGCTGCTGCCAAGCTAGGGATGAAAAAGTCGGTGAAGGACTTGTTGACATGCCTGGAAGTTCTCAAGTGGAGTCCTATTCTTCAGATGTCACGAGCAAAAAAAAATGAGGAAACGTAGTAGACGATCTCTAAGTGGTAGTGAAGATAGAGTTACGCCATCTGCCACTAAGGAACATGAGCATGCACAGTTGAATAGGTCAGCAGATGGATCCTGCAAGGAAACTGAGGCCAATGCTGCCAAGCTAGGGATGAAAAAGTCGGTGAAGGACTTGTTGACATGCCTGGAAGTTCTCAAGTGGAGTCCTATTCTTCAGATGTCACGAGCACAAAAAAATGAGGAAACGTAGTAGACGATCTCTAAGTGGTAGTGAAGATAGAGTTACGCCATCTGCCACTAAGGAACATGAGCATGCACAGTTGAATAGGTCAGCAGATGGATCCTGCAAGGAAACTGAGGCCAATGCTGCTCCGCCAAACTACTATCTGCAGGTAAGTCATTGTGAAAAGTAGATGTTGGAACCATATGTTCTCTATCACATGGTTTGCCATGTTGATTATGAATGTGCCTTTGCAGCCTGCAAGCTATAAAGGGAAGATGAACAGATCAGGTAAATCTGGAAAATATCTACACGTCATCTCAAGTTTGGTTTTCATCATACGTTTTACAGCATTCTCAATATGATCTTTTAGGCAATGATGTGACTGCCAACTGCATGTTTCAAGATCTTGTTGAATGGGTTATTGGCTTGAAGTTGTCCATTATTGCTCAAAATGAAGAATTTTGTGTTTCAGCTCTTCGTCCATCAAGTGGTAAGTTTTAGTTTAAAGTTTCCTAGTACTTGAGATCTCTATGACTGACTTTTAGTCTCTAGGATATTTGTCTGCTGTTTGTATATAACTTGCTCTGTTGGGAGTTGATTACAATTAACGTTTTACTGCATCTTTGGATATTTGTTTGTTAAGAATTTGAAGCCATGAGATTCTGCCTGCCTTCTTTGCTTCTGTTGTTGACTGTTATTTCGTGTACTGAAAATGCTGTTTTACAGCCCCAAATATACTATTTTCTTTAACATATGCTGTTTCTGAATTGAGCAGCCTTGCCTTTCTTTAAAAATTCTGATTCGAGCTCTTGGTGTTGATGTGACTGTTCGATAAATCTGATCTGTAGTTCAATGAATCATTCTTAGGTGCTATTGAATGATTACTATATACAAAGGTGGATGAAATATAAACTACACCTCTTGAAGGTCCTCAAGTAATTACTAGTTGGTTGCTTTTAATTTCTAGACTAATAGGATGGCTGGTACTACAGATCTTAATTGTTATCTACTACTATATATAGACGGTTCAAAATTGAAGAAACCCCGTAGATCATTAGCATATTTAACAATTATCAGTAAATATTTGTTCTGTGAACAAATAATCTGAGTTTATAGATAAAACTTCATGGGTTCTGTTTAAGCAATTTGTCCTTAATTAAACAGATATATCCACATAGACTTTAAATTACATTCCTTGACTTCCGTTCATTCAGGTTACTCTTTCAGTCTGACATGGGTAAACAACTCATATGGTGAACCAGAGTTACTGTATCGTGCTTTGTCACTGGGGACCTTTGAAAGAGTGGCGCCGGAGTGGATGAGGGATGTCTTGATATTCAGCACGAGCATGTGCCTACCTTCTTTCGAAGAGTGTCCTGCATTATCAAGCTCAGTCACTGACATCTTCAGCTCTCTCTCTCTTTTTCTCGCTGAGCTGGCTACTAGATCTGGTCGTCCTTGTGTCCTGGGAAGATTTCTGACCAGTGCATGATGATTTTGATCAGTTTTTGTCATTTAGATCAATGGCTGAATCTCTCCCCCCACCGAATGCATCTATGCATTTTTATGTGAAGCAGTGTTGTCTTCAGATGAAGAGAGTAGGAAATAGAGAGGCATTTATGCCATTTCGAAGGGTTATGAATCTAGTTTCTAACACAATAAACGGTCACTACAAGAACGAAATTGCTGTTTTCATGCGGATTTTGCTGCGGATTATAATGAAAAATCAGCAGCAAACAAGACTTTCTGCGGATTTTGGTGCCAAAAATAATCCGCGGGTAAAAAGACAGACATAAGTTCAGCGCACTGGTCAGAAATCTTCCCAGGACACAAGGACTGACTCTTATACACATCTAGTAGCCAGCTCAGCGAGCTGTCTATTTTACACATCTAATGTGTTCCATACTGTTATGGACAACAAATCAAAAACCAAGGACAACGTAAAATAAATTTCCGCAGAAAATCCCTAGCAAATATCCGACAAGAAATTCCCCATATAATTTCCGCAGCAATAATCCCTATAGCAATTTCCATTGAGAAAGAAATATCATGCACACCTTCAAGGATCTCATGAATATGTAACGTTTCACTGTTATTGCCTGTCTCTTATACACATCTAGATGTGTATAAGAGACATTGCCTATCACCTACCCTACCATCATGCCACATTCCAACAATTTCATCACAAAAACAATTCGCATTGATCATCATGTCACATTCGAGCAATTTCATCTCAAAAAACAATTCGACGAAACAAATTCAAATACAATACATATATAGCATTTAGTTATCTAAGTAAACAATTCGATCATCATGTGGGCATTTGTTTGTTGAGTTTGTGATGCTTGGGAGTATGGCGGTGGAGGAACTTGGGCTGACACGCCTGCTGCCCAGAGAGACAGCAACAACATTTGTTTTTCCCTGTCTTTTGGTTTTTCTCCTCCTTGATCTCCCGCATCACCATCTACAACAACCAATGAAACCAAGTAAGATATTGATTAATTCAAATACAAAATCACATAGCAATAATATAAGGATTCTTGAAAAATTACATGAATATGCAAGACAAATTCACATGGCACCAATGTAAGCAATATTGGAAAAATAACATGAACAAATCCCTCATTCAAACCATAAAAGAATATAAATGCAAAAAATAATTGATTCTTGTACAAAAATTATTCTTCTTATATAACTATTAGGATACTTATGGATCTACTATTCTTCGCCTTCGCCTTCGCCTTCGCCTTCCTCTTCCTCTTCGTCTTCCTCTTTCTCTTCCTCTTCGTCTTCCTCTTCCTCTTCCTCTTCGTCTTCCTCTTCCTTTTCCTCTTCGTCTTCCTCTTCCTCTTCCTCTTCCTCTTCCTCTTCCTCTTCCCTTAACTGCCTCCTACCTAAATCAACTTCTTCACCATCATATTCATCATCGTGCAGTTGGTCGATTGGGTCTTCCTCAATCATTGCATTATTGAGGTGAAGATTGATCCGCTTGATAGGCAGTTTCTAATGTTTGTTATACACATCCATAGCTGCGTTTGGCTTATTTTTAATAACCACCCACCAATCACTTTTGCCAATTTCTTTTCCAGGATAAGGGCAGTAATAAACTTGTGTTGCCATTGCAGCAAAAACAAATGGGTCAAACTTTGCGTATCTTCGATTTTTCTTCACCGATCAATAATTCCATACTTGTCATGAACTTTCACACCACGCGGAGATGTATCAAACCAGTCACAGTTGAATAATATTAGATTCTTTATTGGTTGTCCTGGCCACTCCAATTCAAGAATCTCTTTGAGGACACCGTAATAGTCATTGCAACCTGAGCCTTGTCCTGTGCCCCTAACACACACTCCACTGTTGTACGTTTTTCTACCTTCACCCCATGCAGTAGTATGAAATTTGTAGCCATTAATGAATATGATAGGCCATGACTTTGCAAGTCTCAGTGGTCCTAAGGCCAGACAGATTGTCAATGTCAGATATTACTGCAAAATAAGTACATAGTAGTATATTATGCACTAATGTTGCTCATACATGCTGCACCAGAATTATTGGTATGGTAAGAATATTATCCAAACACAAAATATTAACTAACTTAAAAGGGGCTCAACTTACCCAAGATATTCTTTAACCTCCACACAATTTAACAGAACATGTAAGTGGGCATTACCTGTGTCTTATAACATCTAGACAGGCTGGTTTTGCACAACTCGTACGCCCAGGAAAATTGAAGATTGAAAGGGTTGATTGCCTTTCATCATTGACAACACCATCGTCATTGCGCTGAACTCTATGTCTACTACAGAGTACATGTGGCTCAAAGTAATGTGAACTAAAGTAAGCTATTTCTTGAGCTAAATATGCTTCACATATAGACCCTTCTACATGAGCTTTGTTCTTCACAGTCTTTTTAATCTTGTTGAGAAACCTACATTTCAAAAAAAGTCTTATAATCGTGAGCAAATTCGTTTGAAGAATGGTTTTCAAATCTGACAATAAATTAATAAGCGGTTGGTTACCTTTCAAACGGAACTACATCCATCGATATTGGACAGGGCCACCTATCCTTGCTTCATATGGTAAATGAATTGGCAAGTGCTCCATTGAGTCAAAAATCCGCATGGAAAGATGCGTTCAAGTTTGCATAATATGATAGGAATGTTTTGTTCCATTCTTATACACAGATCTTCCCAAAACTGTTGCACACTACGGTCACAAGAGACATGTGGTTTGAAAGATGGTAGAAAACCATCTTGGATCTATATAGTGCATGGGCAGACCTTGACTAAAGACAGGCATTACCACATGGCAGTCGTGACTTTTCATACCAAAAAACTTTGCCTCTTTCTTATCCACACATCTAGCTAAGTTGGACACATAGCCATCCGGCATTTTTAAGCCCTGTACCCAGTAGCATACATCATCCCTTTGGGTTCGAGTTAAACAAAATTTGGCTTTAGGCTTCCTCAAGCTCCCAGTGGCAAGCTGTTCCAAATGCAACTCCGGACGACGAGCATAAATTGGCAAGTCCAGTCTTGATTTTGCATTTTTACGTTGTCCTTGGTTTTTGATTTGTTGTCCATAACAGTATGGAACACATTGTCAAACACGTTCTTTTCAATGTGCATGACATCAAAATTGTGTCGTATGAGGTTATTTTTCCAATAAGGCAGGTCCCAAAATATGCTTCTTTTTGTCCAATTATGTGTTTGACCATATCCAGCAAAGCGAACCTGCTGACCACTATCAGTTATTCTGGGTAGGTGACAAACTCTCTCCCATAGTTGGTCCCCATTCAACCTCGGAGGAGGGATAGAACGTTCTTTCTACACATCTAGATGTGTATAAGAGATCCTTCTAATCGGGAAAAAATGGAATTCTGTTTTTTATATGCATCATAAGTCGAGACCCCATCGTTCCACAATTGTTGCATTTCATCTATGAGAGGCTGTAAATACACATCAATTTTGCTTTTTGGATTATGTGGACCTGGAATGATAACAGTTAAGAACATGAAAGGGAAAGTCATGCACAGTTCAGGCAAAATATTATACGGAGTAACAATTACGTGCCAGCAAGAGTAAGGTGTTGCAGATTGGCTAAAGGGAGTAAACCCATCAGAACACAACCCAAGTCTAACATTTCGAGGCTCAGAAACAAATTCAGGATAAGTGCGATCAAAATGCTTCCATGCCACTCCATCAGACGGGTGACATAATACACCTTCCTCCCTACGATTTTCCTGGTGCCACCTCATATGCCTTGCAATGGTCTCTGAAGCATATAAGCGTTGAAGTCGTGGAATGAGGGGCAAATAATGCATCTTTTTACAGGCCACCTCTTTGCAATTATGTTTACGACTTCTACGCTCTTTATAACGAGGTTCAACTAAGAAATGTAGCAGAACTTACATTCCCTCAAGTCCCTATCATGCTTCCAATACAGCATGCATCCATTAATGCAGCAATCAAATTTTTTGCTCGTAAGACCCAATCCTGCTACTAGTTTCTTTGCCCTATAAAAATCAGAAGGAATCTTATTTGACGAAGGACAAACTTCATTCATTAGCTGTGCTATGCCATCAAAACATCCATGGGACATATTGTAATCAGATTTTAAACTCATCATCCTCACAGCTGTCGACAACACTGAATGCGTCTCACATCCAGGCCATAATGGTTCTTGAGCTAGATTCAACATCTCATAGAACCTAGCAGAATCTATATTTGGAGGTTCCTCTACATTTTGTTCACCTTCTTGACTAGATCTTAAACCTGCAGCATCATATACCATGCCCTAATAGCTATTGACATGTTCATAACGGCCAGTAGAAGGCCCACTCGTTTGCCCAGAATACATGTGAAAATGACCCCTTCCATCGGCTGAATCCATGTCAAAGTTCAGGTTAAATTATTTTGAGGTGCTTCCTCCCCGTGTGATGTCCAATACCAGTATCTAGGTTTAAAACCTTTCCTCAGAATATGAACATTCACCATATCAGGGACATGGTGTCGCTCATTTTTGCACTTCACACAAGAACATCTAATAACTCCCTCAGTTAAATATTTTGGTTGTTGACAAGCAAAATTTATAAATCCAGCCAAACCCTCCAAAAATTCTTCCACATATCCCCGGCGATTTGGAAGAAGCCTATTATACATCCACCTTCGATGCTCGGGAACTTCCATTTTGCCTAACCAAACTAATGACTAGATACTTAGTCTCTTGTTAAACAATTAATTTCTAGACAAATATAAGAATATAATTTCATCAAAATTTTCCACTTGCTTATTATAGTAAAAATTTAGTATATGATAGTATAGGTGTTAAATATTGTCATTATACGGAAATAAATTGAAAACAACATAGCAAAAATCCTCGACAAATTATGGATAACAAACAGTTGAAAAAAAATGTAAATAACACAACAAAAATCTATACGATAACAAACAAAATAAAAAAAATAAAAATAAAAATAAAAATGCAAAAATTATTGCAAAAATCCTACAGAAATTAGGGATAAAAAAAATCAAAATAACATAGCAAAAATCTATACGATAAAAAACAAAATAAAAATAAAAATAAAAATAAAATAAAAATAAAACTGCAAAAATTATAGCAAAAATCCTACAGAAATTAGGGATAAAAAAAATGAAAAAACATAGCAAAAATCCTACACAATTTATTGACAACAAATAGCTACAAAAAAAATAAAAAAACTGAAAATAACAAAATAAACCACCCACAAAAATTATGGATAACAAGAATTAAAAAAAAAATAGATAAAAGAACAAAAATTGAAATGGTAGATCAATCAATCACCTTGGAAATGGTTGAGAATGTGCACGGTTGCAGCTAGAGGAGATGGTGGCCGGACAAATCATATCCAAGATGAACACCAAGTTCACGCGGCTTCTTCAAGAGGAAGGATGGAGCAAAATTGCTTGAGGAGAGAAAGAAATGAGGAAGAAGCGATGAAATTTAGGTTTGGAAATAATGGATGGTAGTTGGAAGGAAGGTGGAAGGTGGAAGGTGAATGGTGATGCAGGAAATGGAGAGGAAAAGTAATTGTTTCCCGATTAGATCTACCAACAATGTGTATAAGAGCACTAAATTGAATTTTCCGCAGGAATTTCCGCAACAAATTTGCTGCGGAAATTAACTTTAAATTCCGCAGCACGAATTAAATCCGCAGCAACTATGATGCGGAATTTATTTCCGCAGCAGGTGTGCTGCGGACATTTAATTCCGCAGCAAATTTGCTATTGTCCTTCGATTTTTGTTGCGCAATTTTTGTAAATAATACGTTCCCGTTTTATCGAGGACTGTTATCTGCGGATTTTGATGCGGATTTTTTAATCCGTAGCAAAATTTTAATCCCAAACCGTGAAAACAAAAATTTGCAGTAAAATCCGTATATAATTCCTGGGGAAAAAATCCGCAACTGAAATTTGCAATTTTCTTGTACTGGGTGCTCAATTCCAATATTTTCATGCAAAGATACAACAAATTTCTTAAAATCGCACACTGCTGTCAACTAGAATTAAGCTGCGGG
This sequence comes from Cinchona pubescens, assembly GCA_025175665.1. Taxonomy (NCBI): domain Eukaryota; kingdom Viridiplantae; phylum Streptophyta; class Magnoliopsida; order Gentianales; family Rubiaceae; genus Cinchona; species Cinchona pubescens. The sequence continues at coordinate 923,453 of JANKKI010000075.1, read as the reverse complement.
TTTTATGATAATTTTTATTCCTCTTAGCTTAGAAAAATCCCCCAACACAAAAGCAAACCAAGAAATTAAAGAAACACGAATCCAAATCATTAAGAATCAAGTTGGTAACATTTCCTCCTTTTTAAACCCTAACTTTATTCTTGTTATACAACTATTAAAATTACAAAACCTTTATGCAAACAAGCTTATTAGTCGAGGAATGGCACATACGCAGCCATAGTACATTTCAATTAACAAACTACAAACAATAAAGCTAGCAACCTTTAGAGAGCAAAACTACTAGAACTTGAAGAATTTCAATTTCCTACCTTCAATCTTTGGTATGAAACACCTCCAAGCTAAGAACCTCTTGAATTGTCTTGTAAATTCCAATTTATTTCCAAAGAAGGATTAGGACTTTTATGACTTGGTAGGAAGAGCTTTTGGGTCGAAGAAGAAAGAAGGTTTCAATTGAAAATGGAAATTGTGCTATTAGGTTCCTTCTCAAATTAGAGCTTAATATTTGCAAAATAGTCCCTAATGATAACCCTTGTCTTTTCAAGTCCCCAAGAACTAATAACTTAATACCTCATACCCTTATTGTAATTATTTGTTTCATTTTATACCCCAAAACTTTGTAAAGAGCAACAATTTGCAAGCAAAAATTGATAGTCAACAAAATAGAATATTGGAAAATTTAGTGCAAGTTCAAATATGAAATATAAAACATTGAGGGTAGTAAGAAGGTGAAATTGAATCAGGTATTGTAGATGAATTGTTATTATTACTCTCAATTTTTTATATTACATTTCATTAGTTGAAATTAGGGAGAATTATATTTTGGTACCTTAAACTTATTTCATAAGCATTATTCCCTCCAAAACTTATGGTAGCTAATTTTTTCATCCAATTCTCAAAGATTTTTTAATGTGAAAGTATTAAGTAGATGAACTATTTATTTTTCCTTTTCCCCTTTTTTTTCTTGCAATTTGGTCATGGCACCACTTTCATCTCTATCTCTCTCCCTTTCTCTCTATCTCTCTTATATTTCAGATATTTAGAAAAATTTTTGATTTATTATTTTAACTATATTTTTAAGTCTTATCTTTAATAATGGATTCATTATATGTTTTAATATTTTCTTATTTAATCGATATTGTATATTTTGATAAATAAATATGATTTCTTAAAAAGTAGTTGATGTTAGGAGTTGATAATTGTGCATATCTGTTACTAAAATTCTTCTATTAAGGCTTGAAAAGAAAACAAACTAAACTATTTTTTTTTTTTTTTTGGGTTTTAACTTTTTGCTAATGTTTTCTACCTTTTCTGAAGAGTATGAGAGAATGATTTGATCAATTTAATTTAATAAAAAATATATTGATTGTATTTTGAATCACTATATTTAATGAAAAATATATTTTTAATTGTAGAGCGGTTGATACAAATTATTAATAATGTAAAATAAAGTAAAAACATTAATTAAAATAAACGAATGTCATAACATAAATGCAATATTTCTTCAATATTTGAAAATTATAATAATGTAGTTTATGGAAACATGAAAAAATGGATAAGGACAATGAAAAATATAGGGAAAAAAAAAAAAGGAAACTCCATGCACTTAATACTAAAAGGTACAAAAGTATTTTTGTAATAGGGTTGGATCAGAAAATTGTTTGCATTAGTTTCAAAGGCCAAATTGCTTATGAAATAAATTTAGGGTGCCAGTAGTTTTAGGGTAGAAAATGTAATTAATTGTTCGAGGTTAATTATGACCATTACGTCACACCCTTAGATGAAAAATTAACACCGTTAAGCCTTTGGGGCCAATGTGTATATAAAGTAAACATAAGGTGCAATTTGTAATTGATCCATATTTATGGGGGACCAAATGTGTATATAAAGTAAACATAAGGTGCAATTTGTAATTGAACCCTATTTATAGGAGAGTACCAAAAGTCTATATTTTACCTTTTTATAAGAGGATCTACTGTGAATTTCTACCTAACGTTAGTTACTCGAACCTATAACCAATAGTTATAGGGAAGTGTCGGACTACCTAACCTATAATTTTTGTCATTTGTAGCCCTTCTTTTTATTCAATTTTAGTGTGTGTGTGTGTGTATATACATATATATATATATATATATATATATAGATAGATAGATAGATAGATAGATAGACAGACACACACGTGACTAGACTTGACCCAAGCCTGAACAACGAGGCCCACTATTGTAGGTAGCCGAGGGAATCTCCTATATAAGGAACTTAATTTAAAGTTGTTTTTTTGGACAATTTAAGGATATATTACTGTAGAAATTTGTTATGTTTGTTTCATTGCATTAAAATAATTATGTATTTATAACTTGCTCGGCTCGCTCAACTTGCTAGAAAACTCCCATACCCAATGTTTGGTATATATGTTGCAATGGCCCAAAATGAAAAGACCATTGGTTACATAGGTAGTCTGAGTTTATATATTTATAGGTAGGAATGTTTAACGAGTCGAGTTCAATTCAAGTGTGGAGTAACTTAACGAGTCAAGTTTGATTCGAATATCGAGTAGATTGAGTTCATTTATAGCCCTACAAGTATGATAACTCTATGAAATTAGAGTTATATGTATCCTAAACTTGAGTATTTTTGCTCTAATTTAAAGCATTTTTAAGGTTTAAGTGTCGTTTTTGTTTATTTTTGCTTCTATGTTCTAGTTGTGTTAATTTGTGGTAGGTTGGTGTTTTTTATGTTGTTTTAGTATTTTTATCTAATTAATAGAATGTATTTATGTGTAGGGTTTATGCGGAGAAAACAGCGAGACAATCGAACGAGGAAAGAGCCAAAAAGTCCGTAGACGTGGTTACCAAGCCTGTGAAGCTACTAGAAGTTTAACCATAGTCATTGGCTATTAAAAGTTAGAAATTTTTCTAAATACCAAAAACCGCGGTTTCTAATTTTAAGAATAATTATCTTGGAAAATCAACAACCGCGGTTTTCAACACCTTGCAATAGTAATTTTACATGCGATTTAAGAATTGTGAGGGGCAAAATGGTCAGACCATGGCAAATTGTAGCTGCAACTTCCCCCATTCAACCCTAGCATTATAAATACTTCTTATAAGCCTCTTTGGAAGTTAAGTAGAGTAGAGTAGAATTAAGGTGGGTAGAAGTAGCTTAGTTATTTCATTTTTCCTCTGCACTTGGGGAGGGTTTAGTAGATTCGATGTAGATTAGTGTAGTTCCAAGCCACTAGTGGTAGATTAAAAACTCTTAATGTAAGTTTTATTTAAATGATGTTTAATTTCATATGCTTTGTGCTAATCTAGTGTAGTTTAATTTAAATGATTTCCTTTAATTTCATTCTTAAATTAATTGGTATATTAGTTTGTCGCCTTCTTTAAGTATGCTTTCTTAGTTATAATTCTTGGATAGTAAATTTAATTGCTTTATTAAAATGCTTTCTTAGCGGTCAATTGTTCTTGCTTAGATTAGCTAATAAGAACAAATTAGTTTATGGGCTTTCCTTAAAACTTGCTTTCTTAGGAGTAAATTGTAGTCTAAATTGGTTAATTACGGTAGATTATTAATGGGATTTCTTTAATCATGCTTTCTTAGTGCTAATCAGTAGTTCAAGTTAGTTAATTGCTTTCTTAAGTTGCTTTCCACTTTACTTGCTTCATTTAATGATTTCTTAAAAAGCCATCTTTTTACATGCTTCTTTTAATTACTTTCTTAAAAGTGCTTTCTTTGATGTCAATGCTCACTTTTAAATTGCTTTGCTAGTTAGCCTTTAATTTGCTTTCTTAGTCAAATTCTAGTTTTAATTAAATAGCTTTATAATCGACCACTTCAACTAACAACTTAGCCAAATAATTGATACTAACTAAACAATCCTTGTAGGTTCGATCTCTACTTCTGTTTATTACTATTAACAAATGTATACTTGCAGGATGCCGCCTAGTTAGTATTAGGATTTGGGTACCATATTCTTATAAATTTCATAACTAGGTGTTTTTCCATAAAGCATCAAGTTTTTTGCACCATTGCCCAAGATTGATTTTCGGTGATATTGATATAATTTGGTTGGATTGCTAGATAGAAGTCTTCAATTTTTCTTGTATAGTTGTTTCACCTATTTGAAAATCAAAAAGATTTTCATTTTATAGTTGTGTTTTTATTTTGAAAAATCCAAAAAGATTTTCTTGATGATGGATGGTTTAGACTAGCTAGTAGTTTAAAATTTCTTAATTTTCTTGTTTGTATTGATTTAGTTCTTTTTCTTGTTTATATTTGTGTTGTTTGTTCCTTCAAGATCATGCAAGGACCAAATTAGAATGATGCATACCAACGAAATTATCATTTTTATGATAATGGAGGTATGCCTAATGAGCATGATTCTTATTTTGATTACTCTCCCTACTCCATAGATTACCAAATGGGATGGTCTAGCTATCCATATCCTTGTGAGAGCTACCAAGAAAATACCTAGTTCTTGTCCTCCACCTCAAGAACCTCCATATGAACCAATGAAACTCCAATTCTTTCACCCACCAATCCAAGAATGTAATGAGAAACTATTAACGGAAAGAAGGATGATGATCTAGGAACTAGCCTAACTTTGAGAAGAACAAGCCTAATGCTGAGTGGTGATGGCTAAACTCTGAGAAGAACAAGCTAGATTACAAGACCAACTTTCCCAAATTCAATGAATGGTAAATGGTGAAGCATAATAGACTCCAACACCTCCACTAATGGGTGAAAAATCGGTTCAAAAAGAATAAATTGAAGATGTCTTGCAAGAAACTAGTTCCCAAAATCCTCATGAATTTGAAGTTACAACAACTAGGACGCTCAACACTTACGTAAAGGAATCATCAACTCTCTCTTTATATGAGTGTGAGTTTGTCCTGGTTACAACAAAGGAGGTTCTATTTGGGGTATTCATAGAGAAAGAGCCAGTTCTAGAAGGAGTGGAAGAAGAAGAATATATTCTACTAGAAGAGAACGAAGGGCTCAATCTACCTATGACGAGGGTCAAATCCTTGGAGACGTGCAAATTCACCAAGAATTACAATATCCTTGAGAATCTTCCTTGGTATTGAAGGAGTACTTCTTTCCTTTTTACTTATTATGCTTTCTATAATTTACTTACTTTAATTTAAGTGGCCCCGTGGGCAATAAAGGCTGGCAGCCTTGTAATTAATTTAATTATGTGCTCTTAGTGAATGATTTTTAGACGCTCTTGGTCAAATTTGGTTGTTATGATTGTGATTGATGGCAATATGGTATTCTTGTGATTGTGGTGATAATTGTTGGATAGACTTGAGTTTTGTTTGCTTCTTGATTATGGAAATTCTACTCATTGAGATATTAGACTTTCTAAATCTTGGGTTAATTTGAAATAGATTGAGAGTAATCTTATTGGTTGTATGTTTCTTAGAAGCCAATTATGTGAGAAACTAAGTTTAGGTGGGATGATTTGAGCATTTAGACAATTCAAATTTGTTGTGATAAACCTTGTTACCCTTAGGTGTGTTTTTTTTTTTTTCTTTAATTGTTTGAACCCCGTGAAGTCCCAAGAACTCTTCTTCTTAATGTATCCATGATTGGTGATTGAAAGAAATTCAACTTCTAAGACTTATGTGCTTAATTCACATAGCATTTATATGGTTTACTTGGAATTGCTCATTTCTTAGCTTGTTTAGTATTGAGCTTGATTTTGGAAAATCCCAAATTAAGGGTAAAACTCATGTTCTAAATTCGCTTTGTGCTTAATTTCTTACTTCCACATTCACTTGGTTATTTTATTATCTATCTTCTATTTGAAATTTTTTATTATTCAAGTGTAGTTCAAAATCATTGCCTCATTTTATGTCAACCTAATTATGTATTTTTATATGTTTTTTAGTAGTATTTTTGTTTCTTGATATATATCTAGTGGAAGGATGAGTTTTACTCATCATCAAAATAATGTGAAAAGTGTGGTGGTGTCTACTCTCTTGTTTAACTGTGGGGAATGGCTTTTTTTTTTTTTTTTTTTGTGATAGTTGAAATTGGATGTTGAACATAGGTTGCATTTCATGTGAAAAATGGGATTTAACCCTTTAAACTCAATAATGTTTTCAACTATTTCATAAAATGGTATTTTTAACTAGTTTGAACCTCAAACTTTACTTTTTCTGTATAGTTTTTGCAATACCTAGTTCAATTGATGGTTGATATGGTTAAACATTTCAATATTTTTGAGAATTGATTTTAAGTGTAGAAAGAAATGATTTAGGCCATCATTTGATCATATTGTATGAACTTGCATTTTGAAATATTTTGTGGGTTTTGTTGAGGTTTGGTTTGGTCATTGATTGGGGAAGTTTAAATCCCCTATTTTAATCAAGTTAGATAGATTTTGGGAATAATCTAGGTATTTTGTTGGACCGTTTGAGCCAAAAAAAACTTACCTTACTCTGATATTATCCCTAATGTCCCCGTTGAGCCTTATAGCATAATTTCTTTGTTAACCATCATAATTTAGCTACTCCACTTTGTTCATTTATCTTCTCTTCATCCCATCACCTTGGTCATTGTGGATCTATCCTAGTTCTCCAATGTAATAGTTAGAGCTTATATGTTGGGTTGAAATAGATTTTGTGTATTTGTTAGGGAATGAAGTCAATAACTCAATGTTATTTATATTTCCCTTTATGTAATTGTTGTTATGTTATTGAAAAAAAAAAGTGAAAAGAAAAGAAAAGAAAAGAAAATTGCAAGTGTTATGTTTCTATTGAATAAAGAAGGTTCATCTTACCTTCAAAAATTAATCTAGTTTAAAATAATGCTTTTGTACTGTTGATTGTTTAAGTTAAATTGGTTCTGGGCAGATAGCTATTAGAGAGTTCAGGATAGTGGTCCATGAGTTTGTATTAGATTGACTAAGGTAATATAAGTCACTTTTATCCAAATTTATCCTACCCTTATTACCTTAACCTACATTACAAGTTTTAAAAGTCCTATGTGATCCTTAATCCTCGAGCTAATAGATATTGGAGAGTTAAGGTATAGCATTATTTTGATTAATGTTCTTTGTTAAATCTTGCGGTGCCAACAAATATCCCTGTGTGTTAATTTGCATTGATTTGTGCTTTTCAAAATAAATCCTAATGATCTTTCTATACTTGGGACACTTTTTGGGAAACTTGTCTTGTTTACTCTTGATCAACATATATTCGAATTGGTTTTGAATGAACTCTTCATTAGTCAAAGTAATTTTTCTGATTAAAACTTGTGTATACTTTTATAAGTGAAAGAGTGAATGAAAAAATTGAGTTCACTGAGTTAAAACCCCATTTTCATTTTTGACTAGTACACTAGAGTTTCATATTTCAATTTCAATTTCTTGGTGGTGTTATGTGTTTTGTGCTAAGTCGTTTTTGTTGTTATTTTCTTATCTTTTATTTTGCTTGGGAAATGTTTCAATTTGGGAGTGTAATAATTCTATGAAACTAGAGTTATATCTACTCTAAAATTGAGTAAACATAGTTTTTGTTCTAATTTCAAGCATTTTTATGGTTTAAATGTCGTTTTTGTTTATTTTTGCTTCTATGTTCTAGTTGTGTTAATTTGTGTTAGGTTGGTGTTTTTGATATTATTTTAATGTTTTTATCTAATTAATAGAATGTATTTATATGTAGGGTTTATGCGGAGGAATCAGGTTTATACGGATGAAATGGAGCAACAATCAGAGAGAAACGAGCCAAAAACATCCGTAATCGCGGTTACCAATCCTATGAAGTTACTGGAATTTTTACCGTGGTCTAATGACCATAGTTATTCACTATCAAAAGTCAGAAATTTTTCTACATACCAAGAACTGCAGTTTTCGATTTTAAGAAGAGAAATCAACAACTGTGGTTTTCAACACCTAGAAGCAGCAATTTTGGGCTCAATTTAAGAATTATGATGGGCAAAATGGTCTAAACTATGACAAATTGTAGTTTCAACTTCCCCCATTCAACCCTAGCACTATAAATATTTTTTGTGAGCCTTTCTTGGGGGCTAAGTAGAGCAGAGTAGAAGTAAGGTAGATTTAGTATAGGGTAGAAGTAGTTTAGTTCTTCCATTTTTCCTTCCTATTTGGGGAGGGTTTTGGTTGATTAAATATAGATTAGTGTAGTTCCAACCTGCTAGTGGCAGATTAAAGACTCTTAATGTAAGTTTTCTTTAATTGATGTTTTATTTCATATGATTTGTGCTAATCTAGTGTAGTTTAGTTTAAATAGTTTCCTTTAATTGCATTCTTAGTTTAATTGGTAAATTAGTTTGATGTCGTCTTTAAATATGCTTTCTTAGTTGTAATTTTTAGATAGCAAATTTAATTCCTTTCTTAAAATGCTTTCTTAGTGGTCAATTGTAGTTTAGATTAACTAATTAGGATAAATTTGTTTATGAGCTTTCCTTAAAATTACTTTCTTAGGAGTAAATTATAATCTAGATTGGTTAATTAGGGTAGATTATTAGTGGGTTTTCTTTAATCAAGCTTTCTTAGTAATAGCATTAATAGTTTAGATTAGTTAATTGCTTCCTTAAATTGCTTCCCAAAATGCTTGCGTCATTCAATACTTTCTTAAAATCCCATTTTTTACATGTTTCTTTTAATTACTTTCCATTATGAATTACACGTAAAAAAATAAAAAAAATTTCAATTAACTCAGACAACTACTTTCTTTGTACATGATGTAACCTGAAACTTAATAACTTAAAATAAAAGTGAAACAAGCCTTAGTATTGGTTAGGGATTCTAAACAGAAACTTTCAATTCAATATCTGTACTTTAATTTTTAATCACTTTTACCCATTTGATCCATAAATGCTAACCTTGTCAGATAATCCTAGGGTGTTAACAATTTTTGGTACAACGAACTTTGTTGTCACATTCAAGCGGACAATTTCAATACAAGAATCGACTTCAACCACCAATTTGGTCAATGTTGTGAAGAAATAGAAGTACAAGTACCATATAATCACAAATCAAAGTTTTGAGCTGATGTCACAATTGATTGTAACACTTCGAATTTACGGAATGGGAGGAATTACTTTCTGAAAACATGAATACCTAATTAAACAATACCATAAACTCCCAGAAAAATCATAGACCAATATAATTTCACACCAAACAAATAAGGGACTGCGGAAAGAATTATGGAATCCGATGAATCATTATCATCACTGATGTTTTGCGGATTATCGAAGTTCGAAGGAACTAAGGTATCTGGTGCTGAATCATCACCAGAGTCGGGATTAACCGGTGCTGGGGCTTCATCTGAAGTCCTTTTGAGACTTGGTGGCAAACCAAGACCATAGGTTACATTTATCTTGAAATGCTGGCCATTTTTACATTGTTCACCGTCGTAATCGCTTGAGAAAAAATAGGTCATTCCTACTTTGACAAGAGGTACTGCAACCAAAATTGGATGAGGAGATGTTGATGATGGATCTGCAGATACACATTGGATTGTATCATTGTCTAAGGCATCTACATAATCACAACGCTTGTATGTCGTGGCTAAAATTGTAGGTCTGGATGACTGAATGATTGTTGTCTGTGTTGAAAACTGCATTCACACAAAATAAATTAAGCAAGAAAATGTGTGAATAAGAGTAGAGAAATAGTGAATTTTGAAGCAACACGTGTGAAATATAACTTTAAGTGGAAAATCTATTATATATATAGTGAACGAAATTTCAAACTTGTCATGTAAAACAAACAAAGGAAAAAGATCATTTTAGTTTTTTATTTTTGGATATCGATCAATTTGATTTTTATTTTTTAAATTAATGATCAATTTAAAATTTGTGACGAAAATCATAAATAAATTAATAGAAGAAACCATGTGATAATTACATAACTATTAACCTATAATAGATATGTGGTTAATGACTAAGTTGGTTTGTGTACAATTTCCATCACATCTCTTACCATATAGGTAAGTGACCAAATTGATATTTTTGCTAAAGAACAGAACTAGGTGACTTGATTCTTCTGCACAAACCAACTCCCCCTTTCGTCTTGCCCTCTTTTCTCTATGAGCAGAGAAAGTTCACTGAGAAATAATTTAGAGCCGAAAAGAGTGAGATTAATTCCATTTTGCATCCTAAAATCATAAATGTAAGGATTGTTTGTGATGCTCTTAACAATGACTACGAGTTAGACAGCTAAACTTTAATTCTGTCCACTTTGCTGAAGTTGAATACAACTAAACGTCCATTATTATCGAGAAATGGAATCTAGTGAACGTTTTTCGCCTTAGTGATTTACTTTAGACTTTTCTACCTCCCCCCTCCCCTTCTCTCCCAACACACACACAAAGCAACAAAAAAAAAAAAAAACCTTCCCTCATCATTTGAAGCTAAGTACAGACAAAACACATATTCAGGACTAAATTTGTAACACTAGAATTTAAATTGCCTAATAATTTTTGAATATAAACAATAAATTAAAAATGTTTAAATTAAATTATTAGTAATTCAATACCTAAGTAATATATACTATACAATCTCCCCTTCTACTTCTAATGTAATTCTAATGTGGGACCCATATTGGAAGTGAGAGGAGAGATTGTAAATATATATTATCTTGAATGTTGGATTACAAACAATTTTTATTAAACATTTTGAATTCGTTGTTTACGTTCAAAAGTTTCTTAGTTCAGTTGAGACCGAGAGTTACAAAATTAATACAAATACATAATTGAGGACGTGTTATACTTCTTTGTGCCATTCTGTTGTTTTTTGTTTTAGTACAATTCTACGGATTTTTCACTGCAATATCTCATGACTGGAAGGAAAGATAATAAATCATACTAATTCTATTGACACATTCTATACTTATGTAATATTATATTCAAAATTGAATGGAAAAGAATAAAAACAAATTAAAATAGGGTTATGAGAAGTTATGAGTTGCTTAAACAATTTTGCAGAAAATTATACAAAAAATATAATTACACTAAAATTGCTTTTGTAATAAGCACTAGTTCTACAATCACACTTTACGTGTAATTTGTATTTGAAATTGATTGATTTAAAAAAAAAAAAACACAAAAAATTATAAATTAAATTAGTAGTATGAAAAATTATGTGCTTGATATAATTATCTAATAATGTGTGATTATAAAAAAATTATAAGAAATTATGTACATGTGTTAATTTTCCTTTTATAAAAACTTACACAAAAAATATAGTAAATTATACCAAATTTACTCTTCCATTATATATAAATCATATGCTGCTTGAGTCACTTTATAGATCACCACTCGAAAAGTACAAAAATATATGATGTCCGAAACTGCAATCACATGTTGCCAAAAACTAACTTATCAAGTGGTCAAGGTATCCATTGCCTTATTCTCGATCACACAATAAAGACCTTCAACTGTAAAGAAAAAGATACTAGAGGCCATCTAAAGCACAGCTGCCATTCATTATTAGTGTGGATAAATTGTTCCGGATACTTGTAAGGTAGGTAGCCATGATAGACTAAAAATCTTTTTATATTTTCATTAATTATTTTTTAATTTGATTTTTTCTTTATTTGCTCATCATTGGTTAATCCAAATACTAACATCTAGCACCTAATATTTACAAGAAAAAATATTTCTAAGGCATGATTATAGCATTTGAATCATATATGGTACTTCTAAATAATTATAGCATTCATTACAATTTTTTTTAATTATTTAATTTAATATTTATCATAGAAACTATAGATAAATTAACAAAATTGTTAATGATACATATGCTACAAACTATAGGTTAACAACCACGTGATTTGCTCTGTTAATTTGTCCATAATTTTCATTAGAAGCATTAAAATTAGTTAATTTTTGAAAATAAGAATCAAATTAATCTATTATGAATTTGTGATGGATAAAGAACCGTATTTAGGCGTATAAACGAGTCGGATCTAGCATATCGAGGCCTGGATCCGAGTCTCCGACGGGTCTACAAAAGTAGATCCATAGCTGGATCCGTCGGGTCTTATCGGATCCGGATCCGGATCTGGGTCTTAATATATTTTTTTTTACAACTTTTAAAATTAGCACCGGTTATATATAACTATTACAACTTTTTGAATTTTCTCTTTTTTTTTTAATTATAAAAAAATATTGAATTCATAATTAATATTTATGTATGATTCTACATTAAATATAAATTACATGGGCAATTTATACAACATAAATGTATATATACATATAAAATAATACTAATATACAATAATTTTATTATATATTAAATATTTTAATCGGATCCGGGTCTTAATCTGGTCAAAACACCAAGATCCAGATCTGACCTGTTTATTATAATAGTTAAATGGGTCGGAATCGAATTTCATATAATCAAAATTTGCTATAGATCTAGACCCAGAAAAACGGGTCCGGATCGGGTCGGGTCCAGGCCCGACCCATTGACGGGCCTAACCGTATTAATCAATACCAATGATAATGATTAAATTGACCTTTTTTCCTTAACTTTGTAGGAAAAGGAAATAAAAATGGAATTCATATGGTACTTGTGGAACAGTTTTAATAATTACAGTTCTTTGCACAATCATAAATTCAATAAATTACAAAAATGGATTTAAGTTCATGTAAAATTCTCAAGAACAAAAGACAAGACACTAGGAAATATTTTTGTGCATGTGGCAGGAATCTTTAATTTATGTCGTAAGAGATTTACAGTGTCCTCATGTAGAAGATTAATCCTAATTAGTAATATAAATGAATGAGACATATCTAATCTATTTTGATTCAAATTATACATAATTGTGTGACCAAACATGGTATTATATGAAGGAAAATAGCACTTATTGTTAAGTTGTTGGAGGAACTTACGGAGGAAATCACCAAGGCTGAAATTCTTGCCAGCAACCCATTTTTGGTAATTAACTTTAGGATTTTGATTGTCATACCAACCCAAAGAATCACCAACTGTATAGTTCTTGTAATTAGAAGCTGCAGCTGTTGCTGCGGTAACAGATCTTGAAAAAGAGAGCAAAAGAAAGACACTGAAGAAAATAATGCCGCTGCATAGTCTACCGGTATCAGTACACTGGTACATTTTTGTTATTTGTGGAAGTTTGTGCAAGTAGTGTTTTCTTAGATTTGCTAGCTTTAAAAACTCTATTAGAAGAATAAAGCAGCGGCTGTTGCATTAAGCTGCCACGTACTCTTTATTTTACAAACATACCTTTTTAAAGAGAAAAATGTGGGCCTAAATTTGGCTAATTTAAGTTAAAGTTGAGGAAGTGAAGCTTTCACAATAAAGAATGAGAAACATGTACTAGTTTTAAGGGTTAATTACACTTTACCTTTAAACTTATGTTCGGTCGCATTTTGTCCTTATAAATCTAAATAATATATATTTTAATACATAACAAACTGTATTTCAAATGATAAAATTATACTTTTCTTATAATCTAGATTATGGTTACAAATTACCAAGAGAGTAGGTGGAGGATCGCACTTTGTCCTTATGAATATAAACAATATACACTTTAATAGATAACGAAGTGTATCTCAGATTACACTTCTTCTATGATCTAAATCATGGGTTCAAGTTATTAAAAGAGTAGGTGGAGCACTACATATCATCTTTTTAAAAAAAAAGATTTCATTAATATAACCAAGTAACTGCAAAAGGATTATTTAGGTTTTTTTTTTTTACAGAAATGCCCTCCATAAATTTGTGAACAAAGATATTCTTCTTTTTTATTCCATGTCTAATGATTATATATATATATGTATATATATATATATATATTCATTTCATATCTATGAGAGAACTTCATAAATTATCACATTTTCTATAGGGTTAATTACATTTTACCCTCTTAAACTTTATCGTCACTAAACACTTTAGTTTTTAACGTCATCTTTTAAATACTTTAGTCCTTTCATTATGCCAACTAAATTTTGTAACCAATTTATCTCTATTCTATTCTAATATTTATTTATTTTTTAATTTTGTCTTATGAATTAAATTTTTATAAGGATTAGACTTAATTCATATAAAAATGATATAAATAGATGGTTAGAAGTATAATTCAATATTTTTATGATTTTTTTTCCAAAATAAATTAATCATTGAGAAGATGAAAAAATTTTATGTTTAATTTTATCTGACCAACATCACTTTATAAGTACATATCTTTGCAAGTGACGATCAATTTAATAGTTTCACGTCGCTTGATAAGAATGACCTTTTAACTCAAAATTTGGCTAAATAGAAAGACAAATTCAAAAATTTAGAAATTTTGAATTAGTTTTTATTTTAAAATTATTTAGGACAATCAAAATAAAAGGAAATTTTTAAAAAAGAAATAAAAGCATAATGCATTACTTTTTCGTTGTCATTGGTATTAATAGTTATTGAAGGGATAGAGAGCAAATGAAAGTGTTAAAAAAAAAGAAGAGAATAGAATGGTCAAAATGCTGAGTTGACATAATAGAGGGTATTCAAACATAACGTTAAGAACTAAAGTGTTAGTAAGACTAAAGTTTAAGTAAGTAAAGTGTAGTTAACCAAATGGTATATTTGTCTATTTAACAAAAATTTCATACGACGTTAGAGTTGACCGTTAGTTTGCGGACCTGAAATTCAGTGCTCAAATGATAACGTTAGGGATTATGAAGTGTTAATGACGCTAAATTTGAAGGAGGAAAATGTAATAAACCCTTTTCTATAACCAATTTATACAATATTTTCTTCACTTATAAACAAGTAAAAAAAGAGAATTTTACAACTACTATTTGTTCATTTCGTTTTGTAGGATCTAACATAAACACAAATTTAATAAGTAATACTTTATTTAAATAAGTAAATAAATATATATTTTCATATGAGATAAAAACACACACAGAATTTTTAATTAAACCCACATTTTTTTTGAACAAAAGATATTTTGCATACATATTTTATTTCTCATATGTTTATTTACTGCAACATGAAAATGAAGGAAAAATAGTTGTAAAAGTTAGCCTTTTGTTCTTAGATTTAAAAATGAAGAAAGTACTATATAAGTTTAATATGAAAATTGTGGCAATTCAAGTATAATTTTCATGAAATAAAAAATTAAAAACAATATATGAAATTATTAAAATGTCAAACAAAAAAAATTGAAAGTGGATTTGTCCACAAATTTTTGAAGGGTAATTTTGTCAAAATAAATATTTGCCATCAAGGAGATAAAGTGACACTTGGATATGAATTTAGGGGGTAAAGTATAATTAGCCCTTGTTTTAATTAAATGAGGTGAATAGAAATCAATTTTTATTTTTGTTTCCAATTTTTTTTTTTTTTTTTTTTTTGCTTTAGCTAAAACAATTTTTCAGTTATTTCTGCTTTGGCTGCTAAAAAGTTAGTTTGATTTATTTAAAATTTTATCTCATTTATAAAATCATTTTAGTTTCACATTTCAGTGATTTTTCTTTTCAATATTAGTTTTCGAGAGTACTTTATAAAGTTTCCTTTGTTTACCTCATTGTAATACATGCCCCTCACTATTTTCCTTTTTTTCTTCAAAGAAATTTTTATATGTTAGAAAAGGAATTAGATAAAAATTGTATGAATCATGTCATCAATATCGCAATTATACATCAATTTTAAATTAGTGCTAGCAAACACTATAATTAGACATTGCCGTTTTCATCCATTTTGCAAGAAAAATTAAAGCACAAGGAGGGTTAAATGCACATTTGATTACCACAACGGGTTAAAATGCTTATTCATTTAACTACAAGGAGGTTATTCATTTTACCCTATTTTATAGGAACTTTTAAAGCGTCATTTGTAACCTATTTATAAAAGGAGAAGCAATGTTTTTAAACCCGGACCGGACCGGGCAGTTTGACAGGTCAAATAGCGAACCGGAAGAGCCTCTGGTCCGGTCTAGATGCATGGCCGTTGGCCAAGAAAAATCAGAAAGAACCGGATTATACCGGTGAACCAGTATAAACCCGGTTCAACCAGTACAATCCGGGTTTCATTTTTGACCTTTCAAAAAAAAAAAAAATTCCAAAATCTCAGTAGCAGCAGCAACGTGACTTCAGTCCATTCAAGCAGCAGCAAAACAATAATCTTCTCCTTCTCAAAGTCTCAAACCCTCAAAAGCTCAAGCTCAAATCAAGAGAGTGGCCACCACTCTCAATCTCCTCCATTATCCTCCACAACTACACCTCCTCCACGCCATTTTTCTCCATCCTGTCCAGATCTGTGCTCTATCTTCTTGGCTGCATATTTTAGCTCACCATACTAGTAAGTTTATATTCTTCTATTTTGATTTTTTTTTATTATTTCATGAAATTTTCATGCATGTTTTTACTTTTTTAATTTGGAACTATTATTATCTCTTTTTTTTCTCTGGTTTTCCATTTTAGTTTTTTTTTTCTCTCATTTTTTCTCCTTTTTTTTTTCTCTAGTTTACATTCTAGTTTTCCTTTTTTTTTTTTTCGTTTATATTTTCTGTAAAGAACCTTAGGAAGTTGAAAAGTATGATATTAAATGGATCTATAGGCTTTTTATTTCATATTTATATGATTTTTTTTATAAAAAAAAATTAGAGATTTTGAAATATGTCAAGATTTGATATTTATATGAAAAATTCAGAACTTATAAAGTAGAAAGTATGATATTAAATGGATCTATAGGATTTTCAGAGAGATTTGATATTTATATGATTTTTTTTTTTAAAAAAAAAAAGAGATTTTGAAATATGTCAAGATTTGATATTTATATGAAAAATTAAGAACCTTAGAAAGTTGAAAAGTATGATATTAAATGGATCTATAGGCTTTTTAACAAATCAATTTTTTTTTTAAATAATAAGTGAACCGTTTGACCCGGTTGGGTCAACCGGTTCGATCGGTTGACCCGCGACCCAGACATGACACCGGGTCAGTGCCCGGTCCGAGTTTAAAAACATTAAGGAGAAGTGAGTCTAAATGGGCCTTTTTGGTAGTGGTTTGTGTAATAGGCAGAGGGCTCAGCCTTTTATGTCTCAATTGTATGTGATAAGTGTCATGGTCGTTGCCACAAGTCACTATTTTATATGATGCAAAATATATAGCAACATATTCCCCACTCTTGGGTCTTCCTTCTCAGACCGTAAAGTATTGTAATTAGGGTGGCGGTAATATGCTTGATGGAATAACAGACTTAGTGACTGAAGACCTGATTAATTTGTTGGAGTAGTTTTCAAGAGGATAAGTCTGAAAAATGACGTGTTGGAGGAGGAATGGGAAGTCAAACTCCCAATTAGGGGTCAATCTCCTTATGGTGAGAAGAAAAGAAACTAACCAAGCCTTCCATGAAGGTGCAGCCAGCCATGCTTCCCTTATGGGAGTAGGATTTTGACTGCCATATTTTGACAAGGATGTTTTTGAGGCCACTGAATGGTGGGATGATAGTTTTGATAAGGATGTTTTTTCTAAGTCACCATAATGAGACATAGAACAAAGCCGCCTTAAAGCAATGTTTTGAAAACCGGACCGGGCATTAAACCGGTGGCCTGTCCGGTTTGCAGTTCAACCGGTCGGCCGGTTCACTATTTAGTTTTTTTTTATTTATTTATTTACCAAAGTGTGATATAATTTAAAATGACCTAAAATATATTTATATAAAATCTAAAATAGAAGTGAAACACAATTTTTGTAGAATTATAGTCCTAATATCCAAAAATACTGATCAAAGGTTTCTAATAAGAAAAGTGAAATTTGTACAAAAATAAGTATAAAAAAGATCAAAAAAACAATAACTTAATAGTTTAGGCTTTGGTGTGTTCAATGTTTTTCCATTTTAGAGTTTATTTCATGATTTTTTAAATTTTCTCTTTATTTAAATCATTTTTTTGTTCTAAAATTTAAAAAATCACCAAAACCTGTTCAACCAATTTTTTACCGGTTCTGTTTGATTTTTTAGACAGACCGGATATATAGTTGGACCGGACCGGTGGTTCTTCATGTTCGCAATCCGACCGGTCCGGTCCGGTCCGATTTTCAAAACCTTGCCTTAAAGGAGCAACTAAAGAAATCATATGAAGGGGCAACCATAGAAGGTTGAGATAACTCTACGAAATAGAGTTATTTTTCAGTCATTTTGGACTTAGCTAGGTTTCGAGTGTAGGGTTTTATAGTGAGTTTTTGTACTTATTTTGTTTGGATGTTCGGTTGTGTTTCTAGTTGTGTTTTATGTGATTTTATTAGGCTGATACTTATGTCATTGTTGGTGGATGGTTTGCTATGAGTAAATTGTGAAAAAAAAAACGCGAAGTGGTGCAAAGTTAAAGTGTGTGGACAAAACAAAGAATCCCATGACGTTCTGAAATACAAAGGGTTAAAGTGTTGTGGCATTTCAATTAAGAAATTTGGGCAAAGAACATAATGTTGTCATATCCTAAAACAAGGCAAACCAAACGTCGCAGTGTTTGGGTTGATTTATGGCGCCTGAACTTTGCAATTTTGACAATTTTCAACTTGTTGTGGGTCTATTTCAAACAACTTATGAGTTGGGGCTGACCTCAATACTTAGGGTTATGATGTATCTATAAGTAAGACATCTTAGGAGCAGATTTGACATACTTTGCAAACTTTTGCTTTAGTATTAGTTTCGTGTTTAGTTAGGGTTTTGAATAGCTCTTTACAACATAATACCCTAGAAGAGTTATTGAAAGCTTAACGAGAGTTTCATTCTTCATTTTAGAGAAGGCTCATGATTTTTAACATTGATTCTCTCTGCAATCTTCAATTTTATAGTGTTTTCTTTATTAGTTCTTGTTATTCAATTAGTCAAGATGCCTACTTATGCAATTATGTCTATAGTTTCCTTAGTTATGGAATAGTTTACTTTTATTAGGATTTGATACAACTAAAACTACATACCATGAGTAATTTATGATTATAAGATTTATCTTTTTCCTCACAAGAGTGTGTGTTTTTAGTTTTAATGTTTCTATGTGATTGGTGATTTGTTTTAATATTCATCTGAAAATAGATCTTACTATAATTGATTATATTTTGAATTCATACTTGACTTTTATTTGATAGTAATGCATTCCTCGACTTGTTTTCATAGATTCGAAAGAATGTTCATCAATTGATTGTGTTGTTAGATTAATTACTTCGAAAGAGAAATTAATAGTCTGAGAATTTAAAAATCATTTTAATTCTAGGTTAAATTATTTAGATTAACTCCAATAGGATTATTTGAAAGTGTTAAGTCTAAAATAGTTATTAGATCTGAAATATGACTAATATATCCAAGAGAATTATACCATCTTGTTTGTGCATGATTAAAGTAATTTGATTAAATAAATCATAGTTATGTTAGTCTAGGTGAACTCAATTCTATAGCATTTGTATTTATTGAATTCTTTCCAGTTATTTACTATCTTCATTTAATTTTGAACTGCATTTTAGTTTCAGCCATGTAGTTTAATTCACTGCCTATTTTCTTCCTTTTAATGCTTGTTTGCAATTTCATTTCAGTAATTAATTTCAACATTTTAGTTTGATTTAGTATAGTTCATCACTCGTTATTCAATTACTCAGATAACATCATAACGTATAAATTAAATTTCTATCCAACTTTAATTCTTTCAGAGTTGCCCTTAATAAATTAAATTAAATTATAAAATTACTTTAGATGCAAAATAGAATTAAACAAACCTTTAGGGTAAAATTCAAAACAAAAGTTATCTCCTTCCCATAGCCATCCCTCTTTCTATATTGCCACTAGCCATAACCACTATCACCCAAGCTCCACAACTACCCCAAGCACCTAAATTTGCCAATCCCTACCACCCACTCTCTTCTGCTGCCCCTACATCTCTACCCATCCCTCACTATCCCCATCCCCTTCTTTGCTCTCCTGCCACCCATCTTCCTTCTTCCTGCCACCCTACCTTTCTATTTTGCTCCACGCTATCCCACCAACCCTTTTCTTTGCCACCCCTATCCCCGAAAGCCCTCTGCTCTCTCGTCCCCGGTCCCCGTTCTATATAACTAATATTTAGTTTGGAGTGTTTGAAAAAACAAAAACACAAAAAAACTAAGAGGTGTATTTGTAATTTACACAAATAAGTAGTAGAAGTACTACTCTGATTAGTCGTTGCAACTGCAACTGCTACTGCTATTTTTGCTAGAAGATTCAAGAAAGGAAGAAGAAAAACCAAATGAATGAGTTCAGAATTCTCAACAATAGAAGCGGCAACATCAAGTAAAGCAACTAATAATAAGGGTTATCTGATCTTTTATTCCAAAATAACAAAGTGATGCATGATGAATACAATGTTATGAAGCCACACACTTATTTTAGTTAGGCCAAACGACCTAAATAGTTACTCAATTATGTTTCGATTGTAAAAATAGCCACCAAATTATTTGAGTGGCTTAAAAAGTCAATCAACTTCAAAAACTACCTTTACAGGATCACTCTGTCTATTATAGATATTTGTATTAATGAAAATTAGTATTTTGAGAGTTAAAATTGTCCAACTACAGTGAATTAACATATTAAAAAAAGTTTGGAGGTCACAATTAGATAATAAAATATTTTTTAATTATAAGATGGGTCAAACTAAAAGATGTGAAAAAAATTGGCTCAAAAATTAAATTTGAAACCCCTAACTACCCCGTCTCCCAACCAACTCACCATCCTCCACCTCTCTCTTCTGACATATCCTTTCCCCATCCAACCCACTATCTCTTTCCTCCGCATTCTACTACCTCTACCCTAGCAAACTTACCTGATCAAACCCCCGTCCATTCTCGCTTCTCCAGCCAGCCCATTACCGCCCTCCATTCCTCTCTTCAGCCAATGCCTTCTCTCTCCCATCCTGTCCCTGCCAACCCCTCTCTCCTTCTCTAATATGACCCTTTCCCACTCCTACGAATCTGATCCTCTCTTTACCCCTCTCGATGGATCTAACCTTCCATTTCTCTTTCTTCCCTGAATCTGACCCTCTTTCCTTTCCTCTATTCTCACCTAGCCCTGCCAACTGCCTCCTTTCCTAACCTTGCCCCCGTTACCCCTTCCTTCCTCCTTTCCTGATTTGGTCATTTCCTTCCTCCCTCCTCCCATGCCAAATGTCACCCTCTTCCCTTCCCCATTCTTCCCCAACCCTACCAACCCCCTCACCCTGCCCTTTCCAGCCTCTCACCAATTTGATCTCCACCCTTACTTTTTTTTTCTTTTTTTTTTGTTAGGAGTTGTTTAAAATATGTCATTTTGACTTACTTTAAATCTAAACAATGTTGTTTTGACAATAGATTATCGTAATAAAGGTAAAGTGCGACAAAAAGTGATTGGACAATTTTACCCCCTAAAAGTCATATGCACTAGAATAGGTTAACGAAGCACTTAATAGCTCAAATAGACAGAGTGACCATATAGGCGGATATTTAGAAGTTGAGTAACCTTTTTAGCCATCAAAATAGTTTGGTGACTAATTTGACAACCGAAACATAGTTTAATGATCAAATAGGCCGCTTGATTTTTTGATATGAGCATATTTTTAATCAAATGACTCTTGAAAAACTTATTGGATTTGAAGGTGATAAATTTGTGTTAGTAGAACCAAATACTGCATACTTTTGTCTACTATATTCAAGTTTCCATTAGTACATTATTAGATTAGTGGTAAATTATTTATTAGTTCAAAATTATCCAACATCGAAAATTGTTAAGTTCTAAGTTGAAAAAAAATGGTTAGGATAGAACTTTCATTGGTTGAAACTCCTTATAATTTGTAATCAAACCATTTTATCTAAATTAATTTGATTAAAACTGAATTTCTTATATTTTTACTTTTTTTCTCAAAAAAAAAAAGCCCTCAAAACTATTTTGTTGCACAAATGCACATAAAAAACCATAAAACAATGACATGTATAATTAAAATGTATAATTAGCTACAAAAACTTAACCTATGGACTAATAACTAAATAAATGTCAATGGCTTCATAACATCGTTCATCGTGCATCACTATGTTGTGATTAGGAAGGGTGTGACTGAAGCTGTTGAGAATAGTATTACACAATACGCGGTTCATCGTGATAAAAAGAAAACGGGATACTTTAGTTTTTTAATTTGTAATATAGTGTGGGTAGGTTTAATTGGTACGCACTTTCCAGTTCGGGATACGGTGTATTATTTCAACTAATTCGATAATGTATATGTGTGTATGCAAAAATACAACTAATAATAAGGTTCAAATAAAAAGAAATTAAATTTCATATTAATAAGGCGTGGAAGTAGTGACACAAAAAAATTATTTGTTAAAAAATCTTTGAGAATGTTAGTGCCTTTTTTGTTTGTAACAACCAACAGGCATTACACTTCCACTCTATGTTTTCTTTATTATATTTGGTACTTTTTTTTTGGTTAATTGACTATGGCTTGGAAGAACAAAAAGGGTTTGTTTTGGCCCAAAATGAAAACACACAAGGGTAGAACTAAAATTTAGGGGCAAGTTTTGAGCCTTTGGCACAATTTTCAAATCTTACAAAAGATTAGGGATTTAATTGCAAACATAAATATTATCAAACCCTAAAAACACTATAGTTTTCTCCTTCATTGTCATCGAGCCGTCAACCAGTCAACACTCCATCTTATTCCTCCAATTGTGATAGATACAGAGAATTTAAAAGATTTCCCTTCCCTCCATCTTCTTTCACAAAGACAAATATCTCTCTTATTTTCTGGTGATGATTCACTTCATCCAACAAAAAAGTGGCATTGAAATCTCTCTCCACTCAGGTGCACTCGTCTTTCTCTGACTTTGTCACTACAGATCCAGAACGTTGATAGGATATTCCTGTTCCGATACGCAAATGTATCACAATTGCGATCACACGTACCAGAATGGAAATCACAGGGGTAAGTAGGAAATTTAGTAACACTGGTTGAGAAGAAGATAATGCATAATAGTATTCACAACACTTATTTTTAATATTTTTAATGAGTGGAAGACATCCAATTTTTTTATCCAAATTGGGAGATGTTATTTTTTTGGCTGACTACACATTCAAATCTTAGATCTACATATATATGAGGACCATGACTAAGAAAGAAAATGCATGCAACATGCATGTGGATTTGAAAATGAATGCCTTATGAATACGAACATAATGACTGACCAACTTTTGTGCATAGCTATGATATTGTGGCAATTTTTGGTTACCTCATTTTAACTATTTTTCAAAAGTATTTTAAAAAACTTTTGATTCTATAATTTTTAAGAAGGAAATCAGGTAACTGGACACAAGTGATTCTAACATATATAAAGTATGCCGCATATAGCAAGCTTTTTATGTGAATCAGAGTGGGGATTTTTTAGAAAAATATTACCATTATTTTTGGTAGATCTATTTTGTAAAAGGTATATCATTCATGCATTGAACTGAGATCATTTTTCAGTGGATATTTTTTCCAAAAGTATTATCATCAATTTTCTAGACCAATTCTTTAAGAGATAGATCATATTTGGTGTCATCCTAGGATTGCAACTTTTAGAAGTTTATTTGTATTAAAAATATGCTTTTTTAATTACTTAATCACATTATTTCATCCTATTTCTTTTGGGATGCATGAGCTAACTATAAAAGTGGCCGATCACTGATGACTGAAGCTGATCATTCATGACCAATCAACAAAAGTGGCCGATCAACAAAGCCGGTCACCGATGGCTGAAGCAGATTTGGCCAATCATCAGTGGCCACCGATCATCGATAAGTGAAAAAGATGAGGTCGATGACTGATCACAAAATTAAAAGTGGCCGATTGTCAAAGGCAATAACTAGTGGCCAAAGCTGATCATTGATCAGTAAAAATAATATGAGTTAATTAGGGTTTGAGTAGGGGTGACGCAATTATTTATGGGTAAATCTAATTAAAAGTTAATCGTTAAATTATATTAATAGGCTAATAATTAACATAAATAGACAATTTTAGAGATTGATCACCTCTAGAGTTAATTAGGTTGGCTGAGGCAATAAGGCCTTTGAACCTTCGCCATAGACTAGTATTAAATTATTAGGTTAATTATTCTAGTTTAGGATAATGGAATTAATTATTTGATTCGCCGAGTATTTCCAGAAAGAAACTCAAATTCCATAAGGATAATGACTCAATTTAGTTAGATAGGCAAGAGATGGTTTCTCAAACCCTATTTAATTAATTTGATAAGATTTAATTACCGATTGCTTCGGGGTTAGGTTGAAATATGAGAATAGAATTTTCATTAAGTATAATTTAAACTAATTTATTAACTTGAGATTTGAATAACCCAAGATAATTGCTAGCCTAGCATTGACTTATTTTTTATCTATTGCTGCAACATTAAACTCAATTCAAATTAATTTCTTTCTAATTTTAGTCTTTTAAATTATTTTTGCATTTTAATTTTAAAATCCAAATCCTTTGCAAATCGATTATCTAAATAGAAATTGTGCTAGAATCTCGGTACTTGTACCAATTTTCGTGGGATCGACCCTTATTCACCCTATTACATTGATAATCGTATACTTGGGATATAGTGGAAACATGGGATAAGGAAATTTTAACTTGTCTAGTGTAGATCAGTCTTCTCTTCCTTTCCCTTGCTCTCTTTACCAACAATCATTACTTTGTGTTGATTATGTTGTTTGCAGATGTCTAATGGTTTTTGTGGATTGTCTCACGCTCTCTCTAAGTTAAATAATGACCTAATATAACCCTTATATAGTGCTTAATAGTGTTTACATGAAAATGGGTCAAAAATATCCAAAACCCAGGTCAAAACCATTAAACTTGTAAAATTGTGAGTGTAGAGAGCTGAGCATCCCTACCAACCTCCTGGGTGCCCCTACCAAGCATCTAGGTACTTCCAGCACCCAGCTTTTGTTGGGGGTGCCTGATGTTACACTATTTTAGCCCGCTTTGCTCTGTTTCTGCTCGTTTAACCTCCATTGCAAATAAAATGTACAAAAACACATTTTAAGTGTATAAATATACATTTTTGTCATAAAAATAATAAAAACCTAACATATGGACTCGCGGTGTAAAAAATTATAAAAATACCCCCTACTTTATAAATTACAACCCTTGAATTACTAACAAAAGCCAAGTTAAAAGTACATGAAAAATACTCTCTTAAAGAGTTAACAGGCAATAAAAAGTGAGAACTTAACCTCAGAGGGACGAGAGCTATTAGGAATTTACCCTGGAAGGTAAGAGCATGTAAAGTATCTACCATAGAGGTGAAAGCAAGTGAGAACTCAACTCTAAACGAAGAGAGTAATTAAGAAACGTACCCTAGAGGGTAAAAGGAAGCAAGAGCCCTAATCCGAAGGGTAAGAGAAAGTGTTAGCTTTACCCCGAAGGTCTAGGTATGGGCTACAAAAAATGAGAACTTAACCTCAAAAGGATAGAGTAGTTAGGACTCTATCCCAAGGGTAGGAGCAAGTAAGGTCTTTATAAAGGTGAGAGCAAGTGAGAACTCAACTCTGCAGGGAGAGAGTAGTTGGGGAATGAACCACGGAAGGTAAAAGGAAGTAAAGGTTCTAATCCAGAGGGTGAGAGAAAGTGTGAGCTCCACCTCAGAGGATGAAAGTAAGTAAGAGCTCAACCCTGGAGTGAGAACAAGTAAGAACTCAATTCAAATAGCGAGAGTAGTTAAAGACTCTACCCTGTAGAGTAAGAGCAATTAAGGGCTTTACCTCTAAAGGTGAGAACAAGTAAGGGATCTACCTTGAAGGGTGAGAGCAAGTGTGAGCACTACCGTGGAAGGCATAGCAGAGCAGGGTTCTTTTCCTTCAATGAGTTGATACTCAAATTGCTGCCTAATGAGCATATGGTTCAACATAGTATTATGTTTATTAGTATTTTGATTTAGTGGTCCATACTTTTCCATAGCCTAGGGATCATAATCCCAAGCTAACCCACTTCCTAGTCGATCTATCATTCTAATGGATTAGTTTGACTAATATTGGGAGATAATCTATTTTCCTTTGTCGGGTTGTTCCGATGAGTATTGAGCGTGCTGCGTGCCATGACTTAGGATGGCCTTTAGTTCTTATTTCCAGAAACGATACCAAATGTTGATGCTATTTTTTTACCAAGTCCTAGGTCTAGGTCCAAGAGAGTCCAAGTAGCAATCTTCTAATGCAAGGGAAGGGTCATGCATCGTACTCACATCCAGAACACCTAAGAAAACAAATACGAGGATGGGTCTTATATCCTCAGGGAAAGATTTGATGCTCAAGTCAACTACTTTGGACAAGAGATTATAATAAGAAATAATATGAGAGCTACAAGAAATGAGATATGTCATGAATCACTAACCTTTACAATTATGCTATCTATAATATTACTGGATGGACTTGATAGGTTTGAGTAGTCCTAATGGGTTTGGTTAAGACTATCTAACTCATCTAGACCTTATTTGACCTTCAGTGATTACCACTTGACTTGAGGCCAAAAATGACTAAAATGTCCTTTTGACATGTTGACCTCTTTTCCACATGTATGCCTTTTGTTGGATGTAATATTCTGGTATCATCACTAACAGAAAACAAGGTTTTCGTAGGAGAGAAGTGACTAAGCTAAAGTTGTTCCTAAGACCAAGGCTTGCCCTTTTGAGGGCGAAAAAGATTTTCCTAGTCAGCTGTGCCTAGGCTAAATTTGCTCTGTAGAATAAGGCTTACCCTTTGGGAAGTGAAAGTAAACTTTTCCTAAGGGAGAGGTGCCTAAGCTAAATTTGCCCTCAACAACAAGGATTACCCTTCTGAGGGCAAAAACAAACTTTTCAAAAGAAGAGAAGTAACTAGGTTTAGGTTGTTCTGAAGAGCAAGTCTTACCCTTCTAGGTGCAAAAACAAGCTCCCGCCTAAACATAGCTTCGCAACTTAGCTGAGTACCTAACCTTTTCATTGAAACTAAACACAGAAGCTAAGAAACTATGTTCCCAGGAGTGTGACTTACCTTTTCTAGGCAAATTTCAAAATCCACTTAAGTAAATATTGCCAAAGATAAGTTCAACTTCAAGCGCAACACTTATCCTAGCAAGAGTAAAAAACAAAGTCTTCCAAGGGAGAACAGCTTAAGCTAAGCCTATTCTCCAAAGCAGGTCTTACCTTTTCCGGGACAAAAAGTGAAGTCTTCCAAGCAAGGACTACCTAAGCTATACTTCTAAGAGTATAACTTACCCTCCCAGGTGCAAAAACAAAATCTTTCTAATCTCAACACCTAAATGATGCATTACTTGGGAAATACCTAAACTCAGCACCTAAGCTCAGTGTCTAAGCAAATTATGAGGCTTTGACAAAAAAAGAAGTCAAAAATCAAAGGTTACTCTCAACTTGATACTCTCAATTTGAACATTACATCCAACAAATATCGTACACATGGTAAAGAGAGGCCAACTTGTCCAAAGGACAGTTTAGTCATTTTTTGACCTCAAGTCAAGATGGTGATCACCGAAGGTCAAATAAGGCCTAGATTGGCCAGATATACTAAATCAAGCCTATTAGCTACTCAAATGTATCAAGCCCA
Organism: Cinchona pubescens; assembly: GCA_025175665.1. Taxonomy (NCBI): domain Eukaryota; kingdom Viridiplantae; phylum Streptophyta; class Magnoliopsida; order Gentianales; family Rubiaceae; genus Cinchona; species Cinchona pubescens. The sequence goes on along the minus strand of JANKKI010000075.1, from coordinate 895,898 downwards.
TCCAAAAATAGTATAAATAGCACAATTGTCAAAGTTAGTGATTCATAAGAAATCTCATTTACTATCTTGTAGCTCTCAAATTCTCTCTTATTATAACCTCTTGTCTAAAGTAGCTGAATTGAACTTCAAAACTTCCTCCGACAATACAAGCTCCTCCCACGTCTTCGTTTTCTCAGGTGTTCCAGATATGAGTACGACACACGACCCTTACCCTAGTATTGGAGGATTCCTATTTGGACACACTTGGACCTAGACCTAGGACTTGGTAGAAAAATACATCAACAACCTGGGCATCTAAAATGTGAAATGGAAGAAGTATGACGGGAAATAGAGTAACTGACAGCGGCAAAGCCATGTTATAGTGAGGAGATGGGCAAAACTTCAAAAAATTACAAATTGGGTAAAGAATTTTTTTTTTAATTCTAATTAAATTATATAATTACATTCTCTAAAATTTCTCAAAATTTTATTTTTCTTTACATTGCCTTTTAAAATTTTGAAATCCTTAAATTATAAAAATAAAAGGAATGGCATATTCAAAATTAAGAATAAGTATCACGTAAAAATATAAAAATTTCAAATATTTTTTGAAATTTAGTATATAAAATGGACAAATAATTTTCATTTTAAATTTATTTTTCAAATACATGTATGAAATTGAACACTTTGTAATTTTTTCAATTCTAGAATTGTTTGTTGTACTATTTTTTTATTACCTAAAAATTTAGGACAACCATTATCAGGTTTCTAAAATTGTATGTATAATCATCATTATAGAAAAGTTACTTTTACTTTAACAATTGTTAAACACTTATCAAAGTCATTGCCCCATTGACATTATGGTCCTGATCTCCATAATTAATAAAATTGACCTCACTTATGGACCTTCGTATAAGATTAGTAACAAAGAGTCATACTGAGCATACGATCAATAGTAAGTAGTTTTATTTTAAGCGTTGACAAAAAAAAAACAGTTTTTAAAAACTGGTTTTGTGCTGATTCTGAGTTTGCCATTTTAGCAAGCTTCGACTCAAATAAAGGAGGGATTAACTTCTACGAAATAGAATTACTAATTTGTTGTTCCAAATCATATCTAGGATAAAATCTCACTTTGCGTCTCAATGCATGGCATGAGACAAAAGTATTCTCCATCCTTCAGATCCAATCTTCTTCTTTTTTCTTTTTTCTTTTTTTTGTTGTATTTTGCCACTAAGACAGGACCATGACCTTGTACATATACTTCAACATCATAGAATAGTTCCTTACATATTTAGAAAATAGTTTTTAACCCCCATTTTTGCAATTATGACTTTTAATTCCTCACAAAATAAAAATACAAAATTTTAGTTCCTAACATCATGTTTTTCATTAGTTTGAATAGAAAAATACTCTAAAGGAGCACGAAACCTTCACATGTCTAGTATTTTTTATCCTCACATATTCAGAAATATTTTTTTTGGTTGCACACACTTAGAAAAATATTTTTCGCTTCCTCACATACACAAAAAATGATGCGAACCCCGTGCACAATCTCTTTAACCTCTCCAAATTCGTATCAAAAAATACTTTTTTGTCACTCACAATTTTATTATTTGTGAAATTTTTAAAATTGAAATGTGATTTTGGATGAATTCCATGACATTTTCGGCCGTGGATAAGTCCAAACTATTGTTTTGGAGAAATGATATGAAGTAAATAACAAAAATGTGATATTTTGGATGGGGTATGGAGGATTTTGAAGTAAGGAAGTTTGAATTGAGTTGTTTTAATGGTGGTTGGAAGGATGGAAAAGAGGAATGTTAGTAGTAGAGTGCGGGAGAGGTGGGTATCATTTTTTTGTGGGTCAATTTCACTTTATCCTCTTAACGTTTAGGGTTACAATTATGTTACTCCTTAACGTTATCTTTTTAGACACTTAAGTCCCCAGACTAACGGTCAAACCTAACAGTGTTATATTTTTACCTAAAATGACATTTCTAGTCTTTCCCATACCAATAAAATATTTTATTTTCTTTTCATAAATAAGGTTTGATGAAATTGAACATGGTGATAATTGACAAAAAATTATTGAATTATGTCAATAAAATATGAGAGAGAAAAATGCATCAAGAAAAAATTAAAAAAAACAAAGAAGAGAGAATAAGGGTATTTTTGTCAAAAGGAGAACAAATGTTGAGCTGAATTTAACGGAAGGATTTAAGTGTCTAAAAAATAATGTTAGGAATTAAAGTGATAGTGACCCTAAACGTTAAGGTAATAAAGTGATATCAATCCTTTTTTTGTAGAAAGAGAACTTTTTTTTTTTGGGAGGGGGAGGAGGGAAAGTGAGGGTAGTGGTGGTAGTGGAGGGGAGGGAGGGAAAAGGTACCATAGTTGGCGTTCTAGGTGGTCGAGGGGAATGGTATGGATGGGAAGGGTTGAGATTGGTGTATTTTTTTTTCAATTTTACCAATAAAATATTAGATGTTTGAGTCACTCTTTCTTTTTTTCCATTCAAATTAACCCTAAACATGATGACAGTGACTAAAATCATACAGTTTTATTTTGTAAGGGACTAAAAGTCATCATTTTAAATACGAAAGATTAAAAAAAAATATTTTCTGAATATGTGAGAACTATTTGCACGATTTTCCCTTCTTCTATTTTACATGTATAATCGATTGAAGCTGCTTCATTTACTCACAAAAAGTAAAAAATAAAAATAAAAAGAAATGAAAATGCCTGTTATTCTTTTCTTTTGCTTCAAATAAAGGCAAACTAAACCTGGGGATACATATTACTGTTTGTTTGATAACGAAGTACAACTTAGGTGGTAAGACACTTTCTCTTATGACTTATTAATCATGAGTTCGAGTTACTAGAGGGTAAGAAAATAGATTTTTCTTTCTCAAAGGTATTAAATATGAAAAAGATAAGCCATTCTTGTTATTTGATTTTTTCACAAAGTAGTTCATAAAGATTAATTTTTTAAAATTATTAATAGACTGAAATTGTTTATTCATTTTTTTTTTTTTTGAACTATGGGAAAGAAAAAACAATAACCTGAGCACAAAGACATCCCTAAGTTGCTTATTAGTAACAAACTTGTTTTAAAAGACAAACAAAAGATACTAAGGATTATGGCAAATAGAAAATTTTTTTGTAATCAAGTAACTCTTAAGCAAAAATTATGCAAGCTATAAATTATAGCTGCTGGTAGTTTTTGATGTTTTCCAAACCTTATTTTGATGATGACCTAAACACTTAACTCTGTAAAATAAGCTTTTGCAGGAACAGCTCTTTCGGACGCACAGAACCGTCCGAACTAGGTCAAAAGCTCCTCGGACGCATTGCATCGTCCGAACAAATTGGCAGAAATAATGGAAGTCTACTGCCTTTTCTTCGGACGCTCGGACTGTCCGAAACCTCTGTCGGACGAAGGACCGGACGCATGCACGGATGTACGAAGAAAGCATCTCAAGTAAATTTGCACTCAAATCGGACGCTTCCTCGGACGCATTCAATCCTCCTCGGACGTCCGAAACCCCAACGGCTATTTTTGTGCATTTATTACTTAGCCGTTAGGAAGTAGTTGAAAGCTCTATTTATTGCTCTTATAAATAGGTGCTTTAAGAACCTGTAAAAATCATCTAATACATTGAATACAAGCCTAAGACAAGAGTAATTTGAGTGCAAATTGACTATAGTGGTTTCTTGTATTAGTGTGAAGTTGTGAGTGCAATTCAACTTTGAGTGGAGTGATAATCTTGTATGAAAGTGTGGTTGTAAGTAAGAATCTTGGCTCAACTAAAAGAGTTTTAGTGTGAGCAAGAACTTACCAACTTTGTAAAGATTATTGGCTCACCAAGTGTGTGAAGCATTCAAGAAAATTGATACTTCAAGCTTGCTAGCTTGGAAGTATTGTTTGTTCAATTTTTCTCTCTTTACTTTACTGTTCTAGTAAATTTATATTATATCTACATTTGAATTTAAAAAGGTTACTATTTTCTGAAAGGATAATTTTTAGAAACCTAATTCACCCCCCCTCTTAGGTTGCTTTGGGACCAACAATTGGTATCAGAGCTTGGTCTCATTATATTGCTTAAACTGCTATTGAGAAAAGAACTATGGCAACCAACAATGCTATGTTTTTGAAGGCCAATGTTACTAGGCCTCCCATGTTTAATGGGGCAAATTTTATTAGTTGGAGAGATAGAATGAAAATATTTCTGCAATCTATTGACATTGAGTTGTGGTATGTTGTCAATGAAGGTCCATTTGAAGCTTCTATCATTGATGATCACACAAATAGAAGAAGAGAAAAGACAAGGAATGAGCTCACTCCACAAGACAAGGCAAACTTGACGTTGAATGCAAAAGCCATGAATGTGTTATATAATGCCTTGGATGCAAATGAATCAACTCGAGTGAAGGGTTGCAGTTCTGCTAAAGAAATATGGGATAAGTTGAAGGATCGAATTCATGAAGGGAGCGATGATGTTCGTGAGCAAAAGAAATCTCTACTTGTTGCCAAGTATGAGTCCTTCAAGATGGAACCACATGAGAACATAGACAAAATGTACTGCAGGTTCAATGACATTATAAAAGATCTTGAAGCCTTGAGTAAGGAGTACTCGTTGGGTGAGAAAAATAGAAAAATCCTGAATGCTCTATCCAAAGAACGGGATGCCAAAACAATTGCCATAGAGGAAGCTAAGAATTTAAATTTAATGCCTATTGAGTCACTAATCAATTCTCTTACATCTTATGAACTCAAGCTAAAGGCAAAGGTTGTGGATGATGAAGAAGCAAGGCCAAGAAGGGGCATTGCTCTAAAGACCTCTCAAGAGGAAGATGAAAACAGCTCCATCAATCTAGAAGATGAAGATCTTGATGAAGGAGATCTTGCACTCATCACCAAAGGATTTCTTAAACATTACATCAACAAACGAAGAATGAGAAGAGGCGGAGCTGCAAGATTGCCGTCTTGGCAAGAGTACACAAATAATTTCAAAGGGAAGTCAAGACTTGAAATAAAGAAGCAAAATGATAAGTGCTTTGAATGCGGTCAACTCGGGCATTTTGCAAATGAGTGTCCTTCCAAGAAAAAGAAGGAAGGAAGAAAACCAAGATTCAACAACTTTCAAATCACATGGGACGATTGCAACTCCGAAGGAGAAGTTGAAGAAGAAATGGAGTCGGCTCAAATGGCCTTTATGGCTATTGGAGATGATGAGGTAAATTCTAACTATGACTCTAATGATGAAAATGATGAAGATGATCTTGAAGCTTTCATTTTAAAATTGCATGATAGCTTAAAAGAATCATATGCTAGAAATAAGGAGTTAGTAAAAAAGTCAAATGCCTTATTGAATGCTAACTCTAAACTTGTGAATGAAAACAATAGGCTATCACAAGAAAATCGTGATTTGAAGAAAAGAATGCATGTGAGATCAAAGGTCAAGGAAGAACAAGCCTCCTTGAAGAAAAGAATGGATGATCAAATTTATTTGAATGCTCTCTTAGCTAGAAAGAAAGAAAATGTTGTTGATATGAAAAGAAATAGAAATGTAGCAATCAACAAAAATTTTGTCATGTTTAGAAGAGATGACTTATGTATTGTAAAACCAAAATTTTCTTTATATGGTAATAAAAGCATTGTTTGTAGATATTGCCAACAACATGGACATACTAATCTCATATGTGTTATGTCAAGAAAAATGTTCCAACTTGGAATGAAAGTTGCATGGATAGTAAGCAATTTCACTAACGCTTGTGGACCCAAAAAGATATGGGTACCAAAAGTTATCAATTGATTTATTGTGTAGGTATTTAACATCGCCAACAATGCTAAGTGGTTCATAGATAGTGGATGTTCAAGGCACATGACGGGTGATGCCTCTCTCTTCACAAACCTTACATCCAAAAACAGTGGAAAAATCACTTTTGGAGACAACAACAAAGCAAAATCAATCGGCATTGGTGATGTAGGTAAAAATGGTGAAACCTTGAGCATTAAGAATGTACTTCTTGTTGATAATTTGAACTATAATTTATTAAGTGTTAGTCAACTTTGTGACAAAAATTTATATGTTTTCTTTACCAAGCATGAATGTCTTATCCTTGATAAAAATCATGTTGTTTTGTTCAAAGGCACTAGGCACAATGATGTTTATGTGATTCATCTAGATAAAATTAGCAATAGCAATGTAAAATGTCTTACCGCTTCCATAGATGATCCTTGGCTTTGGCATAGAAGACTTTGTCATTTTAATATGGATTTGATTGAAAAATTAGCCAAGAAAGATTTGGTAAGAGGCTTGCCAAAACTGAAATTTCTGAAAAATAAAATTTGTGATGCTTGTCAATTTGGTAAACAAGTCAAAGTTTCTTTTAAACCTAAGAATTTTGTGTCTACTCATAAACCTTTAGAATTGTTGCATTTAGACTTATTTGGACCTACTCAATATGCTAGTCTAGGTGGTTGCAAATATGCATTTGTTATCGTAGATGACTATTCTAGGTTTACTTGGGTATTATTTCTTGTTCACAAAAATGAAGCATTTGAAAAATTTGTAAAATTGTTTTCCAAAATTCAAAATTTATTGGATACAAAAATTGTTCGGTTAAGGAGTGACAATGGTGCCGAATTTAAATTTGGGGACAGCACACTTTTGTGATCACAACGGTATCTTTCATGAGTTTTCGGTTGTTAGAGTTCCTCAACAAAATGGTGTTGTTGAAAGGAAAAATAGGACTCTTCAAGAAACGGCTAGAACTATGATTAGTGAATGTGACTTACCACAATACTTTTGGGCCGAAGCGGTTAACACGGCTTGTTATGTCATGAATCGAGTTTTATTAAGATCTTCTTTAAATAAAACTCTTTATGAACTCATTTTTTGTAGAAAACCCGTTGTGAGCTATTTCAAAGTTACACAGTTGCAGATGCTGTATTTTATAAATCAAAGAAAACCTTGGAAAATTTGACAAAAAATCGGATGAAGGAATTTTTCTAACGGATATTCTAGTGACAAGAAAGCATACCGAGTTTACAATAGAAGAACGCTTTTGATTGAAGAAGTTGTGCATGTTACATTTGATGAAACTAATGATGTTATCTCAAAGAATTTATGTGAAGATGAAGATACAGGTATTCTAAAGGAGCTCGAAAAGCTCGTTATTCATAAAGATCATCAAGAGATTACATCAAGCGTTGATATCAACAACCATCAAATTGATGATGAAAAGAATGAGGATGCTCAAAACGATCTTCCAAAAGCTTGGAGATTCGTCTCTAATCATCCTCAAGATTTAATCATAGGTGATCTATCCGATGGGGTAACTACTCGTTCTCATAAACCTTTGAATAATAATTGTGCATTACTTTCTCACATTGAACCCAAACATATAGATGTTGCTTTGAGTGATGAATCTTGGGTTAATGCTATGCAAGATGAACTTAGTCAATTTGAGAAAAATAATGTATGGACCTTAGTTGAAAGACCTTCTTCTCATCCATCTAGTACGTTATTGGTACTAAATGGGTGTTTAGAAACAAATTAAATGACAAAGGTGAGATCATAAGAAACAAAGCTAGACTTGTTGCAAAAGGTTACGCTCAAGAAGAAGGTATTGACTTTGATGAAACCTTTGCACCCGTGGCTAGATTAGAATCCATCCGCATGTTTCTTGCATTTGCATGTTTCAATAATTTAAAATTATTTCAAATGGATGTCAAAAGTGCTTTTTTGAATGGTTTTATCGACCAAGAAGTTTTCGTCGAACAACCTCCGGGCTTTGAAAATAAAAATCTTCCAAATTATGTTTTCAAACTTTCCAAAGATTTATATGGTTTGAAACAAGCTCCAAGAGCTTGGTATGAAAGATTAAGTGGCTTCTTGATAGAAAATGGTTTCAAAAGAGGTATAGTTGACACCACACTTTTCACAAAAACTGATTAGAAAGGATTGTTAATTGTTCAAATTTATGTTGATGATATTATTTTTGGAGCAACTAATGAAAGTTTGTATACAGTGCAAGGATTTTTCACAACTAATGCAAGAAGAGTTTGAGATGAGTATGATGGGCAAGTTGCAATTTTTCCTCGGACTACAAATTCATCAAACTAAGGAAGGAACATTTATTACACAAATCAAGTACACAAAGGAGCTGCTCAAACGATTTGGTATGGAAGATTGCAAACAAGTTGGTACACCAATGTGTACTTCAACCATACTTGATAAAGACGAAGAAGGTAATAGTGTTGATGAAAAACACTATAGAGGTATGATCGGAAGTCTCCTTTACTTAACTGCCAGTAGACCAGATATCATGTTTGCTGTTTGTTTATGTGCTAGATTTCAATCTTGTCCTAAAGAATCACATTTGATGGCAGTCAAAAGAATTTTTAGATATCTAAAAGGAACAACGGATTTTGGTCTGTGGTATCCAAAGTCTTCTACTTTTGATCTGATTAGCTATTCTGATGCTGACTTTGTTGGGTGTAAAATTGATAGAAAAAGTACCAGTGGAATGTGTTAAGACGCCTTTTCTGGGAAATTGTCTTGTGTCTTGGTTCAGTAAAAAACAAAATTCCATTTCTCTTTCTACGGCTGAAGCCGAATACATTGCTGCCGGAAATTGTTGTGCTCAACTTCTTTGGATGAAACATACTCTAAAAGATTTTGGTGTAATTTTTTATTGTGTTCCTATATTATGTGACAACACTAGTGCAATTAATCTCACAAAAAATCCTGTTTTGCACTCTAGAACCAAACACATTGATGTTAAGCATCATTTCACTAGAGACCTCGTTTGTAAAAAGGAAATTCGTGTTGATTATGTGCCTACTTCAGATCAATTGACTGATATTTTTACAAAACCCTTAGCTCTAGATCGCTTTGAATCACTCAGAAAATGCTTAGGGATTTTACAGATAAATTTGGCATAGGATCATAGTTCGGACGCACTCCTTCGTCCGAGAAATTTCCCTTTCGGACGCTCTGGATCGTCCGAAAGCATCTGTTACCTCTCGGACGCTCATATTCGTCCGAACGAGGATATTCCTTTTTTTCTTAAACTCTCTGGAAATCTTCCGGACGCTCAGAGTCGTCCGAAAGAACTTCGGACGGACTAGCTCATCCTTCGGCCGTCCGTTCTTCAGTTTTCGGACGCTGTGTCGGACGCACACTAAACGTTCGGCCGTCCGAACGGTACCCCTGTTTCATTAAAACCATCCAAATTCCCCTTTTCGGACTTACCCTTCCCCCCGAAAACCCTTAGGCGATTTTTCTTCTCTCCCCTACCCCCTCCAAATTTCCACTCTCTCTTCCAAAATTGATTGAAAACTACCCACAACCCTTATCACCTAAATCACATCTCATTTCCCCCATTCACCATCTCATTTCCTCAAAATCTCACAAATCTTCAATTTTTTTTAAATTTTTTTTTTTAGTTTTCTCTTCTTCCACTACAATGGTGAAATCTCGTGGCGGTTAATCTACGGCAGTTCGGGGTCGTAAAACTAAAGGGAAGGCTCCTGTGCGAGGAGAATCATCGGCAAATCCTCAAGTTTCCACTCTCACTCCAACTTTATCCAAATTTATCGATGCCAAGGCATCGGAACGGTATACTTCTCTTCTCAGTAAATCCATTATCGTTCAGCGTCCTACTTCTAGTAGTCTTTTTGATGAATATAATCTTCCAATTATCAAATCCTGCTTTGAAAAACAAAATTGGGGTCATTTAGTGCATCTCGATTTACCTGTTTATCATGACATGGTACTTCAATTCAAGGCCAATCTTCGGAAAGGTCCTACTATTCGCACCCTAATTTCTCGTGTTAACAACACTGATCTTGAGATTACATCGAACATCATCAACACAATTTTTGAATGTGAAATATCAAACCCCTCTGATTTTTCCTACTTCTTTTCATTAGATAAATGGCCCGCTGAGGACACTCAGTTTGATATAGATGAAGTTCGAGCCATTTTTAACATCCATTTTAAACAGGCTTCGGAAGCCAAAACTACTTTGCTCGCCCCTGAACTTAATATTCTGTATACCCTTGTCACAAATCTTTTATTGCCAACTGACGGGCATCATACTGAGCCCGGAAAAATGCAACTATACTTATTTTTCTATGTCTTCAAGGGTATCCCACTTGACTTTGGGTATCTTTTTTGTTCCCTATACAGAACTAGATTGTATCATTAAATACTCGCAGAAACATTCCTTTTGGAAAATTTTATACCAAGGTTTTTGATGTCCTCAACGTTCCCTTTACCGGAAACAAACAATATCCTCCGTACTTTAATAAATCCTACATTGAACGAAAAGGTCTCCGGTTTTTTAATGATCAATGGCTCACTAAGGCAGCCTTTGATATTGCTCAATCACAATCTCATGCCTCCACATCTGATTTTGCTATCCCTCCTTCTCCTACTCCTCAACCACCTCCACTCACATCTGCACCATCTACTTCTGAGCCATCTTCTGAACCATCCCTTTCACATATCTGTAGACTTCTCCAATCTCTGAGCACTCAAGTCAGTTCTTTTCAACGTCGCACAAATCGCAAGTTAAAACGACTTGAGACTCGTCTTAAATAATGTCTCCAAGAGGCACTCAGTCTCGGCATGTCTGCTTCGACTCAAGTCCAGTTTGCGATCTTCATCCCAACATCCACTTGAGTCATCTTCCGACAGTGATGAACCTGAAGATGAACATACACGTGACGACAATGCAGAAACTGCTCAAGAAGCTGCCGACGACGATGACGACGATGATGAAGATATTGACGACACATTTGAGTATATCATGCAACGTCATACCGGGGAGGAGGATGACAGTGAAGCCACCGCTGAAGATGTTCCATCCAAACGACAAAAAACTGAGAAGCGCTCCAAAAAGCGCAATGACTCTCATTAGTTCTTTTACCATTGTATTTCTTTTGTTTTTTAGCAACTCTGTGGATTGGTTATGTATTTGACTCTTGCACCTTTGAATCCTTTTAATTGCATTGTCGTTCAAACTTCTCTTATACACATCTGCTTACCATGTCATGCTTTGATATGGTTGATATCCAATTATGCCTCGATATATGTTATGCTTTGATATGGTTGTTATGGTGATAATTGATATCCAATTATCAAAGATAACATTGCAAATTGATTAGTCATATCCAACCATATCAGGCATGTCATATATCAAAAATAACCAATATATGTTTATGTCTCCTTATACAGATGATGACATAAACACTTAACTCTGTAAAACAAGCTTTTGCAGGAACAGCTCTTTCGAACGCACAGAACCGTCCGAACTAGGTCAAAAGCTCCTTGGACGCATTGTATCGCCCGAACAAATTGGCAGAAAGAATGGAAGTCTACTGCCTTTTCTTCGGACGCTCAGGACCGTCCGAAACCTCTGTCGGACGAAGGACCGGACGCATGCACGGAATATCAAACGAAGCATATCAATAAACTGAAATAAGATCGGACGCTTCCTCGGACGCATTCAATCCTCCTCGGACGTCCAAAACCCCAACGGCTATTTTTTGTGCATTTATTACTTAGCCGCGTTAGGAAGTAGTTGAAAGCTCTATTTATTGCTCTTATAAATAGGTGCTTTAAGAACCTGTAAAAATCATCTAATACATTGAATACAAGCCTAAGACAAGAGTAATTTGAGTGCAAATTGACTATAGTGGTTTCTTGTATTAGTGTGAAGTTGTGAGTGCAATTCAACTTTGAGTGGAGTGATAATCTTGTATGAAAGTGTGGTTGTAAGTAAGAATCTTGGCTCAACTAAAAGAGTTTTAGTGTGAGCAAGAACTTACCAACTTTGTAAAGATTATTGGCTCACCAAGTGTGTGAAGCATTCAAGAAAATTGATACTTCAAGCTTGCTAGCTTGGAAGTATTGTTTGTTCAAGAACTAGACTCTATTTACTTTACTGTTCTAAAGAGATTTATTATATCTGCATTTGAATTTAAAAAGGTTACTATTTTCTGAAAGCATAATTTTTAGAAACCTAATTCACCCCCCTCTTAGGTTTTTTTGGGACCAACAGTTTTATCTTCTTTGAAGAATGTATAAAACAGAAAGGGAAAACAATCTTAATAATTTCTCACATTTCACCTTTATACTTTTTAGTCCCTCACATTCAAAATGATGCATTTTAGTCTCTCACAAATTCAAAACGTACCATTTTGATCCCTCGACACAATTACGAGTATATTTTGGCTTGAAATACTCACATGCATATCGAATGTTACATTTTTCATGGACAAAATTAGCAATACACAAATTTTAAATGTTCAACTACACTATTTAAAACCTCTTGCACCACCACTCCAAAATTCTCACCTACCATCATCGCTTCTATTTCCTTCCCTCGCCGCTTTTCCTCTGCCACCCCCACTTCAACAACACCAATCCTCTTCTTTTTTGGGGCAATTTAGCATTTAAAATTATGTATTATCAATTTTGCACTCAAATATGTTACATTCGATACGCATGTGAGTATTTCAGGCCAAAATATTACCGTATTTGTGTCGAGAGACTAAAATGTTACATCTTGCATTTGTGAGGGACTAAAATCTCTCTGCATCATTTTGAATGTGAGAGATTAAAAAAGTACAAATGTGAAATGTGAGGGACTATAAAGGTCATTGTCCCAAACAGAAACAAAGAATTGGAATAATGGATCTTTCTGCAGTGTAATTCATTGGTCCTGTAGTGTAATTCATGGGTCAAATAAGAGATATGGAAGCAGCCGACACTTCTACAATTGGGTAGTCGTTCATAAATAATCAAACGGTTCAATTTGTTTTTCCTGGCGTAAGTGGTGTTAAGTTGCTAGCTGGGGTATGGACTCTTGGAAACCTATTGTAGGTAAAATGTGTAGCACTCTTAAGGGACTAAGTATAAATATAATATTGCTAAAACAGGAAAGAAAATCTAAAAAACTTATGAGATTGAATTGAAAAACTAGGGGGGTGTTTGGTTCGTTGAGCGGAACCAAAATTGTAAATTAGAATCATATTGAAAAAATTAATATGGTTATTATTTAATGGAATCATTAGAATATGTAATACTTGGTAAATATACTCAGCACAGAATGAGAATTAAACATAAATTTTCATTTCTTTTTTTTTTTTAAAAAAAACACCTCTTTGGCTCTTTTCCCTCACCACCTGAACCCACCACTACCTGCACTACCACCACACAGTAACAAACCCTCCTTACCCTACCATAAACCTCGTATTAAGAAGCCAAAATGTGTGCACTATAACTTTATAATTGTAAGCTTCGTGGTCATTTATAGTGTTGCTACATTTTTTGTCTTTCTTTTTTTCTTTCAATTTCTCTTCTTCATTGGGATGAAAATAATAAGATGCTAGTAAGAGATGAGGAAATTAATGAAAGATGGGAGAGATACTTCCATCAACTATTCAATAAAGACAACGGAGACGATATCATTCTAGGAGAGTTAGCTAAGTCTGAGGAGTATAGAAACGTAATGTATTATCGAAGGATTCAGCAATCAGAGGTAGATGAGGCTTTGAAGAAGATGAAGAAAGGAAAACCAGTTGGCCCTGATGATATCACAATAGAGGTATGGAAATTGGTGTGCTTAGGAAAGAAGGGCATAAGTTGGCTTACCAATCTTTTCAATAAAATATTGAAGAGTAGAAAGATGCCGGACCAGTAGAAGAAGAGTACTCTCATACCCTTATTCAAAAATAAAAGGGACATACAAAATTGTGCGAGTTACAGAGGTATTAAGTTAATGAGCCATACAATGAAATTTTGGGAGAGGGTGATAGAAAGAAGGATAAAAAATGAGACTAAGATGTCAAATAATCAGTTTGGTTTTATGCCAGGAAGATAGCCTATTGAAGCCATATATCTCTTAAGGAGACTTACCGAGAGATACCGGGATAAAAAAAATGATTTACATATGATTTTTATTGATCTTGAAAAGGCATACAACAGAGTCCTTAGAGAAGTTATGTGAAGAGTTTTAGAAAAAAAAGGAATTAGAGTAGCATACATAGAATCAATAAAGGAGATGTATAGGGATGTGGTTACAAGTGTGAGAACACCAGGAGAGTTGACACGAGAGTTTCCTATAAATATACCAACGCAATAAGTTTACACCAAGGTTCAACCCTAAGTCCTTATCTATTTGCGTTGGTCATAGATGAACTTACGAGGCACATACAGGAGGAAATACTATAGCGTATGTTATTTGTAGATGACATTGTGTTAGTAGATAAAACAAAAGATGGTGTTAATGCTAAACTTGAGGTTTGGAGAGAGACGCTTGAGTCAAAAGGGTTTAAAATTAGTAGATCAAAAACAGGATATATGGAATTGAAGTTTAGCAAGGATGCACGTAGGAATGGAATAAGGGTTAGTATCGAAGATTAAGAGATACCTATAAGTGAAAATTTTAAATATTTAGGATCAGTTATTCAGAGTAATGGTGGTATAAATCGAGATGTTACACATCGGACACAAGCGGGATGGACTAAATAGAGAATGGCATCGAGAATATTATGTGACCGCAAAATTCCTTTACGACTTAAGGGTAAATTCTATAGAATGACAATTAGGCCAGCAATGCTCTGTGAGTCTAAGTGTTGGACACAGACAGATATAATTAAAGTGAATCACACACATGAGCAAAAGATGAGAATAGCAAAAATGCGAATGTTAAGATGGATGTGTGGGTACACTAGGATGAACAAGATACGGAATGAGCATATTTGTTAGAAGATTGGAGTAGCATCTATTGATGAGAAGATGAGAGAAACACACTTAAGGTGGTTAGGTCATGTGTGAAGATGACCAGTAGAAGCGCATGTCAGGCGAGTAGATTTTAGATAGAGTAGTCAACATACGAGGGGTAGAGGAAGACCGAAAAAGACTTGGTAATTAACTTGTAAGAAAGATATAGCCCATCTAGGAATTGAGGAGGACATGGTCCATGACAGAGCGCAATGGCGTAGCAGGATTCATGCAGCCGACCCTATTTAGTGGGATTAAGACCTGGTTTGTTTGTTTGTTTGTGTTTTCTTTTCTTCATTGGCCCTAATCTCCATATCTTTCAAGTACTTGGTGATTAGCCCCAATTTCCATATCTATCAAGTAGTTGGTGATCGACAATGAGGGATTCTAAGATGGTGAAAGTACTTGGTGGTCAACAATCGATGGGAAGGGGAGGTGCTGGTACAAAGATGGAAACGATGGGGAAATAGGTGGGAGACGGGATAGGGAAAGATCTGGGAGAGGGTGGGTTAAGGTGGAAGGGGGGCAGTGGGGGTAGGGAGGTTGCAGGCATGAGTATAAGATAGACAGAGAGGGAGTTGGGGTAGAGCTATGGTGGAGAGAAGATAGTGAGGAGGAGAGTATTTTTTCTTCTTTAGATTTTTTTCCCTTTTTTTAACATCTTGAAATTATATCTCATTCCTCCTAATTTAGTCAGGTATCAAAAATTATCGAGCTATTGAATTTATTTAGTACGATTTAGGTGATAAGCTTTCCCTAGAACCTATTGGTCATGAGTTTGAGTCACTAGAGTGAAGGAGGAGAGGTGAGTTCTTTTGAAAAGATAGTTATAACTATGTATTTGTAGTTATTAGTAATAACTATGTAAGTTTAATTAAGTCAGCAATTAACATTTTCTTATCTAATTACTATACTAATATAATAATTACTGCTTGTAACTAAAAGCAACAACATTTATTATACGTAATTATATTGATTATTATTGAATTATAATTCTATATGCGTATAATTCAATAATAATCAATAAATTATGTATAATAATATAATATCATGTATTAATAGTATATTTATTGCTAGACTATGTCATGTGATATCTGGGTAGTAATTTAGTAACTAAGTACATAAGTATGTCAAGGTCATTACCAATATAATAATTATGTGTGAAAGTATATAATTTAATGTATGAGAATATAACAAATGGTGTAAATTAAGTTAAGAAAATTAAAGCAAGTCGTATACTTTAACAATAAATATATTTTTAGTTGAATAATTGCATTTATATTTTTATATCACAAGTATTTATATATAAAAATATTTTAAGAAAGCATAATTTCAATTATTGAATTCGATAATCGATTAATCGAATTAAAAAAAATATATCATTTTTCAACTCATTAACCGATTGACTTTACATGAATTTGATTAATCAATTTCTAACCAAAATCAAAATTAAGCAAAATTAACTGAATTTTACTCAAAATCGGTTTTGATAGAGAAAACTTGCTTACCCCTGCCTATTTCCATATTATTTATTTATTCTTTGAATTTCTTTATATTGAAAACTACTTTTGTTAAAATAAGTTTCCTTCTGATCACACTTATGCAAAAACAATGCGATTTTATGTTTACACATAAAATTTTTAACTTCCAAAATAGAGCGATTTTTCATTTTTTTTTAATTTTTTACAATAGCACATTTTTTAATTTTAGTGAGAATGATGTTTAGGATAGGAATAAGTATTCAATTAATTAAATTTAAAACTAACTTCGAATCAAATCCAGTTAATAAATTTGATTAATTTTAGAAATTTTATTTTGGTTAGACATCGGTTTACCGAATTCGTGAGTTAGTTTATGAATTTGAAAATGGAACAGTGGTTTTTTGAATTCTGTTACCCGATTACTGAATTTAATAGTTCATGAATATATATATATATATATATATATTTATTTATTTATATATATGTATATATATAGACATTTCACATATTGAATAGTTTTAATTATATTTTATTCATAAAATATTTCAGTTTGCTTTAATTTTTTAACTTTATCCATGTATTATTTTATTTTTAATTTATTAAATCATGTATTTTGATACATAAATATATTTATAGTAACTTATACATGCTTATATTGTTAGTTACTGAATTGTTACTATAAATCACATTATGTAGCCTTTGATATGTAAAAAAATTAATATTTGTAATTTAGATAATATTATAGTTTTATACATAATTATATTATGAGTTATTAAATTAAGTTACATGATATAATTTTTTACATATTTTTATTAGATTAATCAAAAAGTGTATGATGAAAATTAAACAAAATTCAAAATTTATTTGTGGAATATATTTTTGTATACAATTATTTAACCAAATGTCAAAGACCTAATTGGCCCAAGTTCAAATTAGTTAATCTCGAATTTAAAACTGATAACTGAATTCGAATTCAATCAATTAAAATTTTTATCGAATTTAATTTAAATTTTTTTTTCAAATTTTAACCAATTAACTATCAGTTAACCGATTCTCACTGGGATGGGACTGGTAGAGTTCAGTAATTGGGCTAAGTTTGGCCGCTTCACATATTTTTTGCGAAAATGTCCTTTGAATCATCTAAAATCTGAATTGCACCCCCTACATTTTTATTTTTTGTGGGCCCCACCATTATATTGTAACGGACTCTTTCACTTAGAACCTGCTGATGTGTCTGTCTTGTTTTCTTTGTTTACATTTAGAAAAATACTAACATAATTCCAATTGTAAATTTTATAATCAAAATTAAATTTTATAAAATTTTATTTGTATCAATTCATATCATATATTTTATAATATTTAATTTATATTACAAATTTTACAAGTAAAGTCAAAAATCAAATTTACGTAAATATTTCGATTACACTTGCAGTTCAGCTTTCCACATCTCTCTATCTATCAAACCCAATTTACATCGTCGAACTTTCCACTTGGAACAATAATGTTTTTTATATTGACTGGTGTGATCTTGGTACTGTAATTAAGCTAATTGTCCAGCGAATTTCTCTGTCTAGACGTCATTATAGATCTAGGATACACTATTTTGTTTGTAATTGAGAAGTTTGATTGAATAGGAAACCTTTCTACATTAGTCATTTATTGTTTGATCCTAGTGGACTTGGAGATTTATCAAATAATACTAGTGGTTAGATTTTGTAACTCTTACTGAATGAAAAAAATTGTACTCTATTTTGGACGAAAGTAAATTCAACCGGTTACAGAAAACAGCCAGGCAATAAAGAAATATAGAAAGGCACAAAAATGAGAACAAGAATAAATATTCTCCAGAATTGGCTGAGGTACTAAATCTAACCTTATAAATAGGCAATCCCATAATGTCTTTTGCATCAAGCATTTGAAGTCAATATTCACAATTAAGTGGAGTGCATTTGAGCTCTAGTCTAGAAAAAAATGGTACGGTGCTTAGTAAAGAGCAAGAAAATAGAATTTTTCTCTTGCTTTTTTAAGTATATATTACTCAATTCACATGAATGTGCTTTCTATTTCCTGGGTGCAGGAAGGTAAGGATATCCAATCCTCTATGAGTCCGGTAAACAAGAAACAAGGTGGATTCAGGGCTGCCATATTTGTATTTGGTGAGTGTACATATACGTATTTCCATAACCTTTTACCCAAAGTAGAAGGACAGACGCCTTCAAGATTTTAAAATTCATAAAATTCTCGTTGACAAGAAAAATGAAATTTTCATTTATATATATCACAATAAATATCAGATTTTGACTCTGTCAAATATATATCAAACATATGTTCTTTTTTTTTTTTTGTGTAAGTTCAAACACATAAAGTTGCTCCTTGAATGGATATTTAGACAATTTTCCCTCCCCAACTCTTAGTCCTGGCCCTATTATTTATTTTATTCCTTAATAAGTTGGGGAGAAAAAAGCTCCCGTATTGCATGGTGAAAATGATAATTCATTTCTTTCTTTGTATTTGTTAGTTTTGGGAGCTCTAGAAAATATTGGATTTGTCGCCAACATGTCAACGATGGTTCTCTACTTTCACTTGGTGATGCAATTTGATCTCTCCACTTCTGCAAACACCCTCACAAATTTCTTGGGATCAACTTTCTTGCTCACAATCTTGGGAGGTTTCATATCAGACACTTACCTGAACAGACTCTACACATGCCTATTATTTGGTTTCCTGGAAATTCTGGTAAACCATACTTAAACAAGAAATCTATATTTCATTTCAAATTTTCCTCACTCCCTTTTTTGAAATGATGTGATGCTTTTTTTTCAATATATAGGGATTGGTTTTGGTTACTATCCAAGCATATTCAGATAAGTTCCAGCCTGATCCATGCCAAAAATCAACTTGTGTGAAAGGTGGTCAAGCCATCATGTTTTATGTGTCCATTTGCCTGTTAGCTCTTGGTGCTGGTGGAGTTAAACATGGATCAATTACAACACTTGGTGCTGATCAGTTTGATCCAAAAGATCAAAAGGGAACCAAGGGACTTGCAAGCCATTTCAACTATTATCAGTTTAGTGTAACCATTGGATCAGTAATAGGTGTAACTGTTGTTGTTTGGGTAGCAATGAACAAAGCTTGGTACTGGGGAAGAGACAGTCATAAAAAAAAGCTACATTTATTGGATTTGTGGTTCTTGCACTTGGAAAACCTTTCTACTGCTTCCAACCCCTAGCCACAAGCCCTATGATTAAGATATCTCAGGTTAATTCATTTGTCTCTTAATTTTTGCCATGTTTCCTTTAAATCACTAAGTTTTACCCTTATATTGCCACATTGTTGTCATCCATTATTATATGGTTTTTCAGGTTGTAGTTGCTGCAATCCGAAACAGAAAATTATCGGTACCAGAATATTCCATTGAGTTATATGAGATTGATGACAAAGAAAGAGATGCATCTGAAGAAGCAATTTCACACACTAACCAATTTAGGTAATTCATTAGAGTAGAGAGTTCACGCTTCAGAATTTCTTAAACCGAAAAGTGAGTAAATTTTAAACTGTAAATAAAGTCAATTGGTTCTGAAAATGCACCTGATAAAGCTGAACATAGACCTGGTTTAATTAGAAATTTATGAAAGTAATACAATATAAAAGTTGCTCATATCACTCACTAATTCTTGAGATAATACCAACTATTTAACAGGTCACTAGACAAGGCAGCTGTTCTTCAAGAAGGGATGTCTCCAGAGCCATGGAAAGTTTGCACAGTGACACAAGTGGAAGAAGTCAAAATACTAACAAGAATGCTCCCAATACTTGCTAGCACAGTTATAATGAATACATGCTTGGCACAGTTGCAAACATTTTCAGTTCTTCAAGGATACTTTATGGATGCTCATATAGGATCCATAGAGATTCCTACAGCTTCAATTCCAGTGATCCCGCTTCTTTTCATGGCTATTCTTATACCAATCTATGAGTTCATTAGTAGTGCCACTAGAGCGAAAAATCACCGGCCATCCATCAGGTATTACTCAGCTTCAGCGAGTAGGCATCGGTCTTGTGCTCTCCATCATCTCAATGGGAATAGCTGGCGTTATTGAGGTCAAGAGAAGGGATCAAGCACTGCTGATTCCACCTAAGAAAATAAGCCTTTTTTGGCTTTCTTTCCAATATGGTGTTTTTGGAATTGCAGACATGTTTGCAATGGTTGGACTAATGGAATTCTTTTACAAGGAAGCTCCAAAAGGGATGAGATCTCTTGCTACTTCTTTTGCATTGTTATCTCTCTCTTTTGGATATTTTTTGAGCACTGCCTTTGTCAGCATTATGAATGCTATTGCCAAGAAGGTTACTCCAAGCAAACAAGGATGGTTGGAGGCACCAATTCTCAACCAGAACAAGTTGGAGCTTTTCTACTGGTTTCTTGCCATCCTAAGTTTACTGAACTTTGCTAACTATCTCTACTGGGCTTCATGGTACAAGTTACATAAATCAGATGTCAAGGATATTGAAACTGAAGCCGGGGCCGTTGAAGGACCATCAACTCCTTGGAGAGGAGTCAATAACTGAGAATGAAGAATAAGAAGCTGCTGAAGATGGAAATTATGGAATTGGCTATATTTATTTCTTGTAGTTTATTCAAGTGATTGAGCTGGGATGACATTTGATCATGCATTGCTTCCTGTTACTGATTATGTCTTTGTATTCCTTTAATTTATTATTTTCTTTTTTCTTTTCATTTCTATATTAATAAGTTTGTGCATAATAGCATTATTTGCTAAAGATTTGATTTTCAATACAAAGATATTTAATGACGATCTTCTTGTTTATACTTTGTCTTAAAGTGCAGTATGTCTTGTTTATTGTTATATTACAAGTTAAATACATATATCTAAAAGCTACTATAATTTAGTGTTAAAACAATTAAAGTTATTAAAAAATATGGTTTCCATCTTAAAATCAATTGGTGATAAGTAGGGTGGCCCATGAACAAAATCTTATTAGTTAGTTCAAGATCTCTTGACTAGTCGATGTGAGATATTTGAACTTTAACACCCCTTTTGAAAAGATATTGACATGATTGATACCCATGAAATCAAGCCCAATACCATTACTAAGAGAAGCATTACCTTGACAGAAACCCACGAAGCCAAACCCAATGCGCAGAAGAGTCCGAGTCATCTGTGCATCGGTAAAACGCTTAAACTTAACTCTGATACCATATTAAAGAACATGGTCTTCCACATTAAAACTAATTAGTGATAAGTGGGGTGGCCTATGAACCTTATTAATTAGTTCATGATCTCTTGACTAGTCAATGTGGGATATTTGAATTTTAACAAAAGTCATAAGTTGTAACAGAAAATGTAAAAGTAATCAGCATTCAAGTTTAATTTAGTAATGTCAGTACATTTATACAAAATGACAAAGTGAAGAAGTCATTGATATATCAATGAATCTAGACAAAAAAAAAAAAAAAGGATGAAATCCGATCGAGTATATAAAACATCAGGAGATTGGTGATTCAATATGATTTTATCACATAAAATAATTTTAGTAAGTAATCCTAAATTTATAACCATGTAAATCATTTTCGTTAACAGGCATCTAATTCAAGTTTTAATAAATTTAATTTATTTGATTAACACTCCAATTAAAATTTTGTCTCATTAGTGAGTTGTCATACTTTTACTTATCTCACTTAAAAATAAACATAAATAAAATTGTTAAGATAGTTTGGAAGTTGAAACTATGGCGTATTTCGGTTAGAAAGAATTCTATATAGAAAAGTAATTTTTTTTCTAAAATTTAAAATTTGACGTTTGGTTCATTTTATGGTGGGTTAGGAAAGTAAAATCTTTCCTCAAAACAAGAAAATTTGTTACATTTTACTGGAACTCTAAATTCTAATTTTCTATAGTATTCTTTTTACTTTTCTCAAAATTTTAATTAAAAGTACGCTTAGACATCTTAACCATATTCTCTCTCCTCCAATGCTTTTGCAACTTAATCCATTACAATTACTCAAGGGCATCAACATTTCTCTTCCACTCTTATTCAACCTTCAAGTTATCATCTACAATATTTTTCGACATAGTGATAATTTCAAGTTTCATGTTAAAATAATTCAATATTTTTATTGTTTTATTTTATCTTTTTTTTTTTTTTACTCTAAACTAGTATTCTGAAAAAATCAATGTAATATGTATATATATAGATTGATTGTTAATAATTGTTCATGATGATTTATCGATGATCAGTTTTTTAAATGATTAAAAGATACTATCAATATATTATTGATTAAATAGGGAACTGGGGGTTGTAAGAGGTTGTAAGGGACGGCAATGGGATGAATGATTCTCTCTTTTCTTGGTTTCCAATTTTCTAGAACTTTTTTCATTGTTTTTGCATCAAATTGGTATATATGAGGAGTTTAATATCCCAATTTCCTTATTCATGTTGTTAAATTATGAGAAAGCCAACTACTTCATTCATTGAAAACATTGCAGTAGCCATATTACTCATTATGAGTCATATAATTTGAGGTTTCGTTTTATTTTTTACTTGCAATGTTTGAACCTCTATCCAGATTATTCAACAAATAATTTGGTCAGATTTATTATTTTGATTTATTAATATGCCAAATATGACATGCAATTTTTATAGGGTAAACTAATAATAAAACAATTATTACTTACCTTGTTTTAATCAAACATGTAAAACTTTTTTGTAATGTAATTAAAAAAACAAAAAGTACAATATTTATTAATTTAATCTAAGCTTTGCAAAATTGTTTAACAAAATTTTTATGCACATATTATGCTTGTAGGGATATTTTTGGTAATCTAGTGAAATTTAAAATGCATTGTCACAAATTTGCTCTACACCAAACATTGAAATAAGAATCTATATAATTTTCCTGATAATATTTTTGAGAGTATCTAAATATGATAAAAAAAAATGTTTCTCTTTGGAATCACACTCTAAGTAACTAAATTTCTAATTAACTTTACTTTCCTACTAACCAAATGAGGCCTATGAATTTATAATGACTCTTCAAACACCATTCCACTAAAATAATAAACGTTATGCTTTTGTTAATTAAAAGGAATCCAATACTTTATTGACATTTTTTTTTGCTTAAGTTCTACAATCATTATTAGGCGTGTTCAAAAGTTAGTAAAATCAAATTACCTAGTCAAGTCGAATCGAAAAAAATTGACTTGACTTGTTGACTTTCAACTCGATTTTGACTAGAAGTCAATTAATTAATCGACTGTCGACTCGATTTTGATTTTAATTGTCAAGTCAATTTACCAACCGAATAAGTCAAACAACATTACTTTAGTATTTTATTCATATATTGTAATAATATATTATGTACACAATATTTTTAATCATAATTAGTATATGATCAATATTCTTAATTCTCATTTAAATATCTTTTTTTTTTATATATAACTTCCTTGTTATTAATGTAATACTTCATCTTATCTACAATTTATGTACTTATACATTAGTATAAATATACTAACTTATCAAAGTAACACTTTTAGTTTAATACCTAATTAAATAGATTATTAATTTCCTTTTTAGTACTTATAGAGTTAATGATACATCTTTATATATATACATGTTCTTATGTAAAGATTCATACAACTGATACATGTAATATAAATGTGTTAAATAAGATCTAATTTATTAATATAACCTTTTTATTATGAACAAATATATTAAATGTATTGCTTACTTACTCTTAGTACATATAAAGTTAAGTAATGATATATTCATATACACTTATGTGATATATCTATATATCTATACATATATATTTATATTAAAATGTGTATAGCTTGTATATAACACATACACACAAAGATATGTGTTGTGTAGATTTGTACAAATTGTACATGTAATCTATTTTTAACTTGTATATATAGTATATTATGAACTATATTCTGTATAATTCAAATATTTATTAATTATAGTTATACATCATAACTTATTAATCTGTACATATATATGTCAGTGATCTATAGATTGAAATATCTCACAATCCACTCTTATAACCTTTGAAGATTGTTGTGAATTGTTAATTGCTTTTGTTTTATTTGGTTATATATATTTTTCTTTTATTACTTTTGTATTTAGTTTATTACTACAAACTTATAATGTTCAACTTAATTTCCAAGTTTTAATATGCCATGTTTTTGGATTTGTGAAATGATATATTGAAAATTTTGAAGCATAGATAATGGAATAAAAAATTATATTAGATATGAAATAAGTATTTTTTTCGACTTATTCAACTAAATGATTGAATAATTAAGTCAACTATAAATGACTCGACTTTATTTGATTTTGAATTTATATGAATTGAGTTTGACTCTAAAATTTTTAAGTCGAAAGTCAAATAAGTCGACAAGAGACGTTTACCCACAGAATAAACACCCCTAATCATTTTATGTTATCTTCGATGTCTTGAGGATGTAGAGTAAGTCTGTACTTCTCATTTTTGCAGAGTGAGTTTCATAACCACTAACATGGATAGAAAAATAGAGATGTGCCATTACTTTCAATCATCTAACGGTTCGAAATATCCACTCATATAGGTGGTCTGATTATTCACAATGAGCAATGCTATTCTGGCCTACTTTAGTATGAGTTTAGGAGTTGATATTTGGAGAGAAAAGAAGGAAAAGTGAAGTATTTTCTTTGTTTGGGAGTTTTGAGTACAAACAAAATGAAAAAATTGGAGAGAAGTGGGAGGATTAAAAGTTTAAAAAATTTTACTTCCAAATATGGAGCGAAATGGAAGGAAAATGAGTTTTGTTCTACAAAACTTCTTGTAATGCAACTTTTACCCTATTAATAATATATATCAAAATATTTAAATAGAAGGATAAACATGTAAAAATCATATATTACTAATCATTTCATCTCAAACTCACAAACAACATAGATTTTATTTCATAGTTTATAATTTGGGTGAATTTATAATTCATCATTTTCATTCACACAAATCCCTTTAGAAAATGAGTGGATTTCAAATTTCTTTCTCAAATCTATCAATCCAAACGCAACCAAAAGTATTTTATAATTCCTTCTCTTCCCTTCTTTTCTTTCTAACTTATACTTTTCTTCTTTTCTCCTTTCCTAAATTCTCAAACTCAACCTTAAAGATCGAGATGCCTAAACGAATTAATTTCTTTTCTTTTCTACTCCTTTTTTGTTCAGCCTTTCTTTGATTTTCTGCAATCAACCACCACCAATACTACTACCCATCACCGCTACCACCGTCCACTATCATCAACACCTACACCAACACCAACACCAACCATAACCATCACCACCATCAACATCAATCTTCTTTTTTATCCTAGTATATCACAAGTTATAACCATCATAGCAATCATAACCACCACTACCCATCAACACCGATAAAATTTATATTGGTCATTGAACAACTATTAGAGCTCCTAGTAGTTACTCCAAAACTAATAAAGATTTGCATTTGGAGAAACATGATCCCCTATTCCTAGTAAAGTGGCTAACAAAAATACAATCCAAATGCGTTATTCTCATTAGTTATTGAGTAACTACTAGAATGTCACTAGTTACTCAATGACCATCATAAACTTTGTCATCAACACCATCCTTCTCTTCTAGCCTAACGTACCACTCCTCCCCCCCCCACATCAACACCACTCTTATACACATCTAGATGTGGCTAAGAGACACAAGTTGATGGGGAAATGTGAGAGAAGATTTGAGGCTAGTATAGGAGCGAAAAATTAGACGAGAGAGGAAAAGAAAAAAAAGACATTTAATTATTAAGAATTAAAACTAATAGGGTAAAAACACTTTTAGTCCTAAAAGTTTGGTCCGTTGACATTTTTAGTTCCCAAATTTTTATAAAAAATAAATCACGTCCCTCATCTTTTAAATTTTTACTGAATTAGGACAATTGATAGAAAAATAATATAATTTTTTTTAAAAAAAAAATTATGAGGATGAGTAATTTTTGGTGGTTTGGCCAAGAGAAAATAAAGATAGAGGATAAGTTTTTTAAGAGTTCATCAGATCATGAATGAAATGTTTGTTAAGATAGAGGCATAGAAACCAAAAATTATGCTATATTTATGTTAATCATCCTAATTGAGTATAAACTTAGAAAATGAGGGACGTGATATATTTTTTGTGAAACTTTGGGAACTACAAATGTCAACGGGCTAAACTTTGGGGACTAAAAGTGTTTTTTACCCAAAATATTATCAGTTATTAACATCTGTAGTTAATAAGAATTAAGAATACTATATCTATAATATTATGTACACAAATATATTAATATATTATTATAATATATATGGCTAACATATTAAAAAATATAATTGTTCGACTTATTCAACCTATAATTTGGTTTGGAAATTGAAATCAAAGTAAGTCGAGAAGTCGATTACTTAATTAATTTCGAACCAAAGTCAAGTTGAAAGTCAAAAAGTCAAGATTTTTTTTTTCGATTTGATTCGATTCGGTAATTCGACTTGATTGATTTGTGAACACCCCTAAAAATAACTACTCATGAAATTGAAAGTCCACAAATACCATGAAGGCATTTGTGACCTTTCACCTCCCACATTATGCAGCGAGAATTTTTATATGCAAGGATTCGCCATGAGAAAAAATAGACAAGGATTCTGTCCATTTAGGGATAAATAGACGAGTTTTTATTTAACCTTAAAAAATAAATTTTAAAAAATTAAAACCGTTCATAATTCAAATCATGTCTTATATAAATGGCTTGCAAAAAATCCAGAAAAAAAATAAATTTTTACCGTTTGATTAAGCTATTCTAATTTTTATTAGAACTTAAAATTTCTGCACCGTCTGATTGTAACATATTATTCAAGGGTGAAAAATTTTCTGAGTGAATTGAATTTTCAATATGAGATAAACTAATCATATATTCAGATTATTTTGTTAAATTTTAATTATTTAGATACAGGGAAATAGACAAAAAAATGGAGGGCATCCATGTTGGGAAAAATAGCTTTATGAATTTTGCATACACGTTATTTTTACTGAAATCTACCTGTCTCGGAGATTAATCTCTTGTTGCTGAAGTTCAGTCAACTAAAATATTTTTATGTAGGTTAGAGAAAATCCTAAACAAGACTCGCCAACAAAGTTAGGTTATGCAGAACAAAGTGCTAAAATTTGTATAACTAGTTTGAAGTAATCTCCATTTCTGTAATCAATTGACAGAGCTCATCATTTTCACCGCACCTTCATCTGTTGCGTATCCGATCATGTATATCTACAAATTATTTCACATGCATTTCTCAAAAACTACTACACTGATAGACAGCTAATGTCCACAAATAAGAGCAAAAGGTCGCGGGACAACTCGCTCACTGATTAAACCAGTATCCAGAAATGATGGCTAAACAATCAGAATAAAAAAAATGGCAGGCAAAGTAAACTTAGTTCCACATTGGAAGCTGCACATTGGATTTAAAAAACTGGAACAAGTGATGCCACTTCTGCAAGGGACGCATCAACTGCCGGTGAATAACTGGTCATATGGACCTCGGCTGTGGAATAAAACCACATCAACTGCTGGTATATACTATCATTGATTAAGCTGTGATTCAAAAACAGTTCATGCACCATTTATAGTCTCACGATGATAGCTTTAAATGCTGAACAACTAGCCTTGTTTGAGTAACTTCAGCTGTGATTAAGCACCACTTCGTGCACAATCATCTTATTCGTGATAATCTCTTCCTTTTCCTATTCCTTTTGCGTGCTCCAGCATTATTCTTGGAACATGAAGGCAGAACAAGAGCCGCCAATGGCTTGCCACATGATGTTCTGCCTTTTTTAGCAATCCATCTCAATGGCATATTCTTTACAACGGTACCAATGTCATCAGAACTGTTAAGCTCGACAAGCTTCTGAATTTGATCAAGCATCTGGTGCATCCAGGCTGTTGATAAATCTAGTGCAATTGAATCATCCATTGGTTTCTGTTGTAGGTTCATCAAAATGTCTTGAAACGACTGAAATGACAGGGAAGGTTTGTAGGGACTGGAGGTTCTCACAGATCATGTTGACCTTGATAACATGCTTGCATAAGTTTCCCTGCATCGACCACTCACAATCACAAAGGGAGAATTCAGATCCAGGATTCCACACTACTCGTGTTACTGTGCTATCTTTTTGACTCAAAACCTTAGCAAAAAGATGGTTTTTATCATCCAAAGTAACAGTAGCATCTGGAATTTGCAATGCCCGATACCACGATGTAGAAGCAATATAATCCTCTCTCACATTTTGGAATGAATCACTTTCATCTGCATACCGATCAAGCCAATAGGTCGAATGCAGCTCAGTTGTCAGCTTGTGCACCAACCAATCAACTCTCTGGAATGCACCAAGATGTGAATCATCATACAGTCTAACTTTCAGTTTGACATGATACGCTTCAATTGCTCCAGATGACTCCTGGCTCGCTAGTGGAAGAGTTCTCATAGTTGTAAGCCACATTTCTAATTCCAGAAAGGACAAATACATTAATAAAAATTCCATAATTTATTAAAACACACGAGAAAACAAATGGACAGTTGTCTAACCGATCTTTGGCAGCCATGTAGCTTTGAAGTAATGTAAGAAGGCAGTTTGATCAACAAAATCTTGAATAAATTTTTCCAAAGCTATCACATAATCAACTCCACCCCAAATGCTGTACACAATTTCTCCCAGGCGTTTAAATATTTCTCGCTGGACTTCAATGTTAGTGCACTTCTTTACAATATTCCTCAACCATGATCTACGAATGCGCCAAATGGAGAATAGGACAGTGCAAGAAAAAATTTCCCTGAAATCCAGCAAATACAAGTAAGAAATGTGTTCAGAACTTCAAAACTAAACAGAAAACAAGCGAAGAAAAAAAATTCTGCCTTATTGGATCAATCTCTGCTGCTGCATCATCAACCAAGAACCCATTGACCTTCCATCCTAAATCAACTGCACGAATTCGATCCACCAGAGCTTTCATCCACTTAGACACATCTGGCTTCGCCACAGTGCGCGTGATTAACCCATGCAACGGGAAGTGCATGTTGGCGGGAATCAAATACAAGCAGCGTGCACAACGGATACTGCAATTCAAAAATGATCATGGATGAAGTGTTTGTTTAGCACCATTTCACAAATAAATAAAATATAGGAAAATTATACAAACCCTTTAGGGAACCATCCCATTGTGTTTTAAAGGCTTGTACAGTATAATACCTTGTACATTAAGAACTTGTACTGTACAAACCTGTAAGCATAATGGGATGGTTCCTAACGAGACTGTAGAACTTCCCTAAACTATATTACCTTTAGTCTCTTTATCCCGAATGTTGAATCCACTGCTATAATGCTGCAGTGGCCAAAGCGAATCATTTGTTGTAACTGCCACTCTGTTTGGATCCCCAAAATGAAGGAATCAGTTTCTGACGTGTCCTGATAAAAGAAAACAGATTTTTTATTGCGTTCGACCCATAATTTCACACTAGCTTGGTCATCTAGATCCAACTCATGAGTAGAACGCTTGATAAGGTTTGCTTCAATCAGGCCAAGTTTATGCACATACTCAGAAGCAAGGCTGTTAACTTTTGCATTGGAACCACAATAGCGTTGAATTCCCTCTATGTGCTTTTCCAGTACATTTTCCTCGGGAATACCAAGATAGATCATAGACATAGTCTGCTGTTGAATCTCATTGCATATATATGGGACTTTCTTGGCACCAGGGCCAATAGCATCTCGGTCAAGTGGTCCATGACAGACAGAACCAGACTTGTTTACATGTCGCCTATTGTTATATATGAGAAGTGCAAGAGATGGACGGGCATAGAGACGCTTAACTATAAAATGGCATGTACAGCCCCTCATGGATTGGGGTCTAGCTGCACGGTTTCGAGTGTTGAGTCGATATCTGCGGCTTGGTAATATACCCCCACCTTCCCCATAGTTCTCCGGTCCAAAGGAACACCAATACCTGCAGGAAACATATATCATGGTCAATAAAAGCCATAATTCTTCTTTTCTTCCCCTTGTGTCTCCACTTTAATTTGTAAAATAAGTTTTCCTTGTTTTTTTCTTTCTACTTCTTCTTTAACCTAAAGTCTATGATGAGGGAAAGTAGGAAAAGAAGCAAAAAAAACAGTGTGTTGAACGACAGCCAAAAAAGAGTAACATCCACAAGCTGATCCACAAGCTGAGTGCTACTTTTCTGTTCTAAATCAAGGAACTTGTTTATTAAGCATGATTTCCAGATTGTTGACAACCAGATAAAGCATATTACAAGAATATCTGAGATAGAGAATACAAAATAGATGATGAAAATTCAGCTTTGCAAGTGTTGTGATGACCAGAATCTAAAACAACTAACATAGACCTGGACTCTGGAAACAAAGTAAAGCAACGTCATCAGTCAACTAGAAAGAAGCATTACCTTCTAAAACAGAAGGAAAAAAAAATCTAGGAAGATGCAAGATCAGTATAACAATCAGAGAACTAAAAACCTTACAGCCTATACTCCAGATATTCATCATCTTTGTATTCCTGTAAACTCCCTCTTGGCCGTTCTCCGTCCCCTCTCAATGTGAAACCGAGTTGGGCATTCTGCATTCAAGCACTCTCCAATAATAAACGCATCAACTCGCGCATAATGGATGAGCGCTACATCGTCATGATGCTCTTTACTTCCAAACTTGATCCAATCCAAATCAGCTGATGAAAATTCTTCCCCATGAGGATCTTGCACAGGAATGTCAGAAATGGATTCAACTATTTCCATCATCAATGCTAATACACTTTCCGCATGCGTCTCTAACTCAGCATTTGCTACCAACACTTGCTCCTATTTGTAAACATAAAACCATTAACCACTAAACCAAAAAGCTTCTATGTAATACAAGTTCATAATCAAACCCATCCCCCACATATGGTTCATTCTCATTTACAAATATTTCCAATGTAAAGTTCAAATGATTTCCTAACACATTGCTTTCTACAAAACTCAAGAATATCAATAAAAAAATGTATCCATACACTGAGCTTTTGAACTAAGACTGGGAATAGTTTGCATTCAGTTCACTAGACAGTATCAACGGCCTGTTTGGTGGAAACAGATAACAAGAAAAAAAAACGAAAAACAATGTGAACCAACTTTCTAAATGTCAAAACAGAAATTGCTCTTACCCAAACAAACTAATAATTGCGCAAATAAATAAATAAATAAATAAACACTATTAATTGCCCTGTTTAACTATAAATTTTCAGCGAAACTAAACCAAAAAAAAAAAAAACACACACACACGCAATTCCAGATAAAAGGAACAAAAATTGAATTGATTGCAAATACCTATTACTAATATGAATAAAGAATCTGAAATTTGAAAGTAAAACAACATAACTTGAATTTCTCTCGAAAAAAATGAAAGGAAAAAAACAAGGAGAGTGTTTCTGTGGATGAAAGGATTGAAGAAGAGGAGAAGAGTAAGAAAGGGGACTTACTCCGGTGATGTCGAGGGATTTCCAGTTGACGGCGGTGGTGAGGAATTCGCCGACGTTTGGGGAAGACTATGATGTAATGTGAAATTAGGGATTCGAGATATTTGAGGCTTGGGGTTAAGAATTTTGGGTCTGATATTAGGGCAATGATATTGCCACAGCAAATATCTTAATGCCACATCTCGTTTATATTAATTGACAAAAGTACCCTCCAAATAATTCCCACCAACAGGCAAACAGCTTTCTCTTTATCCTTTATCTCTCTTTCCACTCAATTTCGTTCAACCCAAAATATTTTCCGAATCCAATAAAATCCATTTTGACAGCTTCAACTACCAAATCAGAAACAAAAATTCTTATGATGTGCACGAAAATCATTTATGTCTCGGCCATGAAGGGTTTATAAGAACCCAAAAAATAGCAATCTTGCAAATAACATTGCACAATAGCACCACATTTGTATACAAAGGAAAGTCATTTTAGCAAATTCTTTTTAAGTATTTCATAATTTTGCTCCATCAAACCTTGATTCTCTTCCAGTACCTATCTCACATTCTTTCAAATTCATACAGAGAATGCTTGTGGTTTGATTGAGGGGATGTATGAAGAGAGACAAGGGGAGGGGAAGGGGGGTAATGGGGTGGCGCTTAGGAGAGAGAACAAAGATGAGAGATGAGTGTCGCTTGTGACGACGGTAAATTTTACAAATTAATATAAAAATCGTTAAAAAGATAAATTTGTCATTTAATAAAAAGATATTATAACAATATCTTTGCCCTTTATTTTACATTTCGGTGAACTTTTTTTTTTCGCAAGAGGATTGATATGGCTAAAGCCCTAAAATACTTTGTACCAAATCAAATTTATATAATTTTTAAAATAGTGCTATTGGCACACTGCACGCATTAGTACATACAATGATACAATTGATGAATAATCACACTCACATTTATTAACCTCTTTACTTTTAGATATTACTAGATGATATATATTTTTTGTTTGAGATCAGTTTTCCAAGAACTTGACACTTCGGCTCCTAATTAATAAAGGCCCTGAGACCGACCTTAAACAAACCATAAGTTTTACGGTTAATTACATTTTATTCCCTTAAATTTTAACATCACTAACACTTTAATTTCTAACATTATATTTTAAGTGTTAAAGTCCCTAATTAACGGAACTCTAACATAGTATGAAATTTTTGCAAAATAAACAAATATACCCTTTGGTTAATTATACCTTACCCCTTTAAGTTTTAGTCTTAGTAACACTTGCCTAATATTAAGTTTTGACCACTTAACGCCCTATCTTATGTCAACTCAGCATTTTACCCATTCTATTATAATTTTTTTTTTTTTTAATTTTCATTTGCTTTCCATCCCTTGAACAACTACTACTACCAACAACAACCCAAAAAAAAAAAAAAAAAACAGCAACGCATTTTTTTTTAAAAAAAATTCCTTTTATTTTTATTGGTCTAAATAATTTTAAAATATAAATTAAATCAAAATTTCTAATTTTATGAGTTTATCTTTCTATTTAACACAAATTTCAAGTGAAAGAAGTTATTCTAATCAAGAAACATGAAACTACTGTAATTGATAATCAGTTACAAAGATATGTATTTTGCAAATGATGTGGGGCAGATTTTGTCATCTTCTTTAATTTATCTCAACCAAAAAATCATAAAAATATTGAATTATACTTCTAGCTATCTATTCATATCAATTTATACATGAATTAAGTCTTATCCTTATAAAAATTTGATTCATTAAAGAAAAATAAATAAAAAATAAAGATTGGAATAAATAGATATAAAATAGTCAAAAAATTTGGCTGGCATAACGGAAGGACTAAAGTGCTCAAAAGATAATGTTAGAAATTAAAGTGTTAATTTAAATTAAAATTTAAAGAAGTAAAGTATAATTAACCCTAAATTTTATTAGAGGTTTTGAGTGGAAGGATGTACTAAAACATAAATGTTGTTAAATATAAAATAAATCAAAAAGAAAAAAAGAAGATTTTTCTTCTCCAATTACAAGTTTTCAGCAAAAATTCAAATTCGGTAGTCAAATAATTGACCAGTCAACCATTAAATATTTAATTTAGCCAAAAGACAAGGTTGCCTAGTTTTGAACTTTGGCGTTTGGAAGGGCTAGACAGTGAATAAAGCCTCCAGGGTGTAAGTTGAAATTTACTCTACATGAATCAAATGAATTTAAATTGAAGGGATAATCTTAAAGAACAAATTCAAAAATAGTTATCAAACTATTGCCTTTGTTGTAAATGAGGTCACCCAACTATTATTTTCATAAAAATGGTCACTCAACTATTGAATATGTAGATTTAAAGTCATTTTGTCAATTTGGACCGTCACGGTAAACTAATAGTGATTTTCTAAGGGAAAACTTGTCAAAAGACCTTAGAAAAAATAGCTTAAGGGTTAAAACAAAAAATAGAAAATATTTGGGCTTTAGTTACAATTTTAAACTTTAATTTTCTTATCCAATATTGCAATTGAAATAAAACTGTGCAAGTTGGGAAAGGGACTAGTAGCTGTAATAGGGCTAGGTGGTGCATATGGGGGACGGGGTAGTTGATCTGGTGCAAGAATGGTGGCTATTGGGAAGGCGGGGCAGGAAGGGGAGGCTGTGATGACGGGAAAGTGGCGGGAAAGAGGGAGAAAGTAGTGGTGAAGTGGGTGGATTTGGGGTCGAGGCTGGTAGATCTAGGAGTAGGGTTGGTGAATCTAGGGAGAGAGAGGTGGCAGGGAAAGGTAAGGATGGGAAAGGTGGTAGGGTGGTGGAATTGGGAGTAGGGTAGTGGCAGGAAGGGGGTGGGGGAAGGGGGTGTTGTTGGGGTTGGAAGGGAGAGGGTATGATGCTAAGATGGTCGTAGGGAGGGAAGGGAATGGGAAGGTGGTAGGAGTGGGGGGAAGGAGTGGGGAAAGTGGCGAGGATAGGAGGAATGGTGTTTGCTGTTCTAATAGGTATGGTGTTTGCTGTTCTAAGGCTGATTAATTAGGAATCAAAATAATGCAAAGATTGATATTGTGTGCAATTAAGTATATAATAAACCTACTGATTCACATCCTTTTTTGGGAAGGGCTTGCAATCATTACTTCAAATATAGAGGTTGATTTGTTATATGAACTTAAAGTTCAACTTTCGTAAATAAATTTTAGTAAATTTATTGTTGTTATCTAGATAAGGATCACATTGGTTTTTCCATCATAGACATGTATCCTTTTGAAGTTCACTGTATAAAATATAGGAGTAGTTTAAAGTTAAAAGCAAAAAACTTGCAAAAGTCAAACTTGGATAATTACTGCAAGTTTTGAGATTATTGATGAGTTATTTCAAACTTGAAGAATTACTATAGAGTTCTAAATAAAGAAAGAATCATGCTCATATATTAGTCATTAACGGTGTTTTATTACTACAGTTAATAGATTATTAGATTTAATGTCTTTATAATGTCACAAATGTTACTCCCTTATCATCTACTCTTTTTCCCTCATATAATTAATTACAGATGTCCAAAATGGTGAGAATGAATACAATTGACTATGTATGATATTTTGATATATTGTGTTGTGAGTAAAGGTGCGAGTAATTGGTTAGAAAATTTTCTATTTCCCATTGGATACAAAATGAAATCATGTTCAACGAACGGGGTCACAACTAATTTTCTTTAAAGTTCCGATCATTCTTCTAGAATTACTGACTTACGCATTAGAGTGGCATTAGGGATAGACCCCATCTCTCCGTGTAGGTATCACAAGCGGCTAAGGCCTTATTCCAACCTCATTATACTTAGAGCACCAATATTTGGTTCCTTTTTTGAGAAATGGCAAACACAAACTAAACCTATGAATCCATGCATGGTGCACCTACTTTAAGCATTAGATAGAAGGCTAAAGTTTATAGACCTGACGAAACCACTGAGAATCATCAAATTCTGGAGGTTGTTTTACGCTTCTTCAATAAGATAGCCATGCAAAAAAAAAAAAAAAAGTATTTTTAGCATCAAGCTGAACAAATAGGTCATTTAAAGGAGATAGCTAAAGGAAAAACTAGGAAAATAGTAGTATTATATATAACAACAAGACCGAAAGTCTCCTTATAATCAATGCCTTGCTATTGTTTAAATCCTTGAGTTACTAACTGAGTCTTAAATCATTCAGGAAAACTATCTAAATGATGTTTGACCTTATAAATCCATTTGTAACCTACAATGCCAATGTAAGAAAGATGCACTAATATCCAACTATTATTAGCAAGAAGTGCATTAATTTTTTCAGTCATAGCTGTCCACCAACGAGGATCTTGGGTTGCTTAGGGCAAAATTTCAAAAGATGTGGAGGAAACTTTAGACAAACTTTACCAGTAATTCGTAAAGGAACCAAATATGAAGAAGTTGATTCCTGCCTAATTAACTCTAGATTGTGGCCAAAACTTGAAAAGTTAAAGCTAACAGAAAATATGAGAGCTAGGTTGGACCCAAATTTCACTGAATTCCTCTTGAAAATTGGTAATAAATGGGACAAAAGAAACTCAAGTAGTTGATACAATAAACATTCCTCCTTCTATTCTTCTAAAAAACAGCAACAATGATTATTCACTTGATGAGCTAATCAGAATTGTATGTCCTAATATACAGGATGATTCAGAATCAATAGGTTCCACTCTAAATCGAGTTATTCTAACTACAAAGAACTATTTTATTGATGAAATTAATGATATCACGAACATATTTCCTGGTTCACAAATAAATTATCTAAATTTTGATGAAACACTTGATCCAAATAATCAAGGCCAATATGAGGATTTACTTAATACTCCAAGTCCCAGTGGACTACCACCACATAAGCTTTCATTGAAGCCAAATGCACCAATCATTCTCTTGAGAAACTTAGACCCAACTGAAGGACTTTGCAATGGAACTAGGCTCATATGCAAAACTTTATATCAGAATGTTATACACGCACAAATAGCTGTAGGGGATTTTGCTGGAAAAGATGCTTTCATATATAGGATTCCTTTGCAACTCACTCCACATGATGAGCAATATCCTATTCCTTATAAAAGAACTCAATTTCCTATTAGATTGTGTTTTGCAAACTATCAATAAAGCTCAAGGACAAACACTTGATTTTGTGGGTGTTTACCAAAACGAACTTGTTTTTTCACTTGGCCAATTATATGTAGCTTTGTCACGTGCAAGAACATCATCTTCTATTAAAGTATTAATTAAAACTCCTTTCTTTGATAATTCTGTTACTTTTCAAACCAAAAATATAGTATAGAAAGAAATTTTAAAGTCTTCCCAAGTCAAAGGTAAGTGTATATTCTTATAATGTTAACATAAGACAATGACATACATTTTTTCTTATCTTTTATTTTGTTTACCACTAAGTTTATGTTTTTCAATTTGCAGCTGAAAATCCCGAGATGCATGTTTTCACTGCCTGAAATTATCAAAGGAATTGGAAAATGAACAGTATTGATGCAAGTCATTGAAAAGTCCCATGTTCAGCTAAGCCCTAGCACACTACCCACAAGATTTCAACGAATTTTGTTAACTGATTCTGATGTATTTTGTTCAATTTCAAACACAGAGATCTAAACTCATATCACTTTCTTAGACTTCATACATTACTAAAGTTAACTGCCTTTTCATTAACTTCATAGGGAAACAAAGTTTCTACAGTCATTTACAACAATGACATCCGTTACTTTGCCAATCTTCTCCAATCTTTCAAGTCCTATGTATCAAATGCTACCTTGGCTACAGTTGCTGCTTCTTTTAGAGTAAGTAACTATGAATACAACTGGATCATTAACAACACAACCCCGGTGGAAGTACATGTTGAACCAGTGATACCTCCACTTCCTTGTACTTTTCAGATAATAACATTTGTTGACCTCTTCAGATATGCTGACACAGAAACTCTCTAGAGTAAGTCTTTCAAAATCTCCGTTGAATACTTCAGCTTTTGTTATTGCTATTTTACCTTATACTTTGTTTTTAACAAAATAATAACTACTTACTTTTCTTTATATGTTTCTTGCAAGATATTAAGGCTGTTGTCGTGTATGCTTTCCCAACAAAGGAAAGAGGAATTGAATCCACAATCACAAGGGATTTTGTTGCTGTTAATGAAGAGTAAGACCATCTTATAATACATATTCTCTTTGTAGACAAAGTAATGAATGCTGATAAGTAACTAACTTTACATTGAATAGGAAAACCCAATGCTCTTGACTATGTGG
The DNA here is from genome assembly GCA_025175665.1 of Cinchona pubescens. Classification (NCBI taxonomy): domain Eukaryota; kingdom Viridiplantae; phylum Streptophyta; class Magnoliopsida; order Gentianales; family Rubiaceae; genus Cinchona; species Cinchona pubescens. Next base: position 857,792 of record JANKKI010000075.1, on the reverse strand, counting down.
AATGAGTTTCAAGACATAGATGGAACAAGACTTACTGATACCATAGCTACTGGTCCAATCATAATTGTTATGAGGATAAAAGTTACAACTTTTAATAGTAAGATCTTTAATGTTATATCTTCTACATCCACATTATACCTTAACAAAAAATGCATATTACTGATTTTAATAAATGGTTTATCTACTAAGAAGACAAAATATTACAGCCATTAAGCTTATTCTTATCCTAATACTATGGAACTTTTATATAGGTCTCTCACTTACAACAAGACTTTCCTCATGCATAATTCACTAATCCTCCACTTCTAGATGAATCACAAATGAGAGAATGGTAAAAGTACTTCAAAATTTTCTTATTTTCCATTTAAAGAAACACCTTCACTTTTAATCTACATTACAGGTACAATGCTAACAACAAGGAACTGAAGGACTAAGTCCAAATGAAAACTTATATGGACTCTGATAAGCTCCTGTCGCCTCTAGCAGAAGAAGACATAATTAGTATCGAGAAAGCTCTCACCATATTTGAGAAGGTTCATATCTATTAAACTCATAAACCAATCACTGCCATAACCAAATATACTTGAAAATTTAGTTTCTTACTTATCAAACAGGAAAGTGCTGTATGGGTAAGGACAAAGACAAACTTTGTCCCAAATCAACAAAGATTATGGTATACAGCCTGCAAGAACTGTCACAAAGCTGTTAATGCAAACATAGATTGGGAGATCACATATCCATCTTGCAAAGAGGACACCAAGGTTGAAGTTAGGTAAACTATATATTAAAATTAACAGTTTAGTCTAAATATTTTTGAAAATAAAATCCACCTGATGATAAATTGTGTAAAAATTGTCTCAATCACATGGATTTTTAGGCCTAGACTTGGAATTATGCTAGATGATAGGACATCAAAGTTCGTGCTGTAATCTTCTCACCAGATGCTCAAAAGCTAATTCCATTTACTGTCTTACAGTTGAAGGAGGCTGATGAAAATGTAAGCAATAAATTTTCTGCCTTTGTTTCCTACTTCATTACTTTTGCATCTTTAAAAAACAAAATTTACTTCTTTTAACACGAACATAGTTTAAAGCAAAAGAGCTAGAAAATTTTGACATGATTGGTATTAACAACAAACATGAAGAACAGGTTAAAGTTCCATTTTTTTAATCACATTTCTCATCTAAGTGTACAATTGCTCTATGGAATTTTTACAAAGATTTATTCTTTATGTAATTTTTAGAAAGAAACAAGTTGGATGTTGGGAATGAAATTGTTATTCTGTGATGGGGTGAATTTCTTTGATTATAAGCCTAGCTTTACTGTCACCTACTAATTAAATTTTATGCTAAGATTTTCTTAAAATTTTGATCCTTCAATTACTATCTGGGTTGTTAATCAAAAGTTGAGATTTTACTGTTCAAGTAGTTACTATTTACATTCGGATTCAAAAGTTTAGATTATGATCCTTTACTTACTAAGATTACTCTAGATTACATCAAATAAAATCAGTAAAAAGACAATAGAGGCAACTAAGTATCACTTATATATATATATATAATCAATATATATATATATATATATATAAAGCAGTAACAAATTCATCGTTATATGAGATATCCAATCACTTTACATTATGTGTTTCTATTTTAGCTGATTATATAACATATCTATTACATTGAATATTTCTTCTAAAAAAAAAAAAAAATAGGATGCGTCTCTAGATTCTGAAATTGCTAGGAAATGTGCGAACCAAGAGTGAAAATTCGCTTAGGTTATGAATTACAGCCTTGAGACAAGTAACCATTGGATTTTTTGGCACAAGATGGAACTTGAGAAAATGAGTCATCAGGAGCAAAAATAAAAGCTCCGATGAAGGCATTATGGAACTAGGTACTTATGAGGAAAAAGATGATACATATTGATGATCCACAAACCTTATTTTGATGATGACATATGTATTTACCTCTTAAACCAAGCTGTGCAGGTATGCTATTTTCTTTGCTGAAACAGAGCTTTCGGACACAGTACACCGTCCGAACAGTACTACATTTCTCGGACGAACAGGATCGTCCGATAGAGATTACAACAGACACAATTCATTGTCCGAACGGATAGACAGAAACAAAATTTTCATGCACCTACAACAGACGCACAGGCGCGTCTGAAAGAACATCCCTCAGACGTATTCTTTTGTCTGAAAGAATGAAGCAGAATCAAGAATCTGAAACTCTACAACGGACGCATCGAACAGTCCGAATGAAGTTTACACAGGATGTGTATAAGTCCGAAGAGATAAATTCCCCTATAAAGTATTAAACCTCTCAGACGAGATACAATCTTACTACCATCCGAAGTATGATCGGACGCTGGGTCGGACGCACAACAAAAACATCAGAAGTTCGAAACTCATAACGGCTAGTTTTTGAGCATTTATTATTGAGTCGTTGGAAGGTGGTTACAATCCAATTTATTGCTCCTATAAATACCAACACTGATGAAATTGTAAAGAATAACATACACATTGAATACAAGCAAGAAACAAAGCAATTTGAGTGCAAATTGTCTATTGAGCAATATTGTATTAGTGTGTACTTTAGAGTGCTTTTCAAAAATATTTAGTGGAGTGATAATCTTGTACAAAAGTGAGGTTGAGAGTAAAATCCTTGGCTCAACTAAAAAGAATTAGTGTGAGCAAGGATTGTCCTACTTTGTGTACATTAGAAGATTATTGGCTCACCAAAATTGTGAAGCATTCTAGTGAATTAATACTTCAAGCTTGGTAGCTTGAAAGTGTTGTTTGTTTAATCTCTTTCTTTATCCTTTTTATACTTCATAAGCTTAATTGATCTTTTGTCTTTATCAATCTTCTTGTTAGTGCAAAAGATTCTATAAGTGCATATTTTGCAAAGTAAATTTTTAAGAAACCTAATTCACCCCCCTCTTAGGTTGCCTTGGGGCCAACAATTGGTATCAGAGCATTGGTCTCTTTATTGTGCTTAGATTACATTTGAGTAAAGATCCATTATGGCAACCAATAATGCTTTATTCTTTGAGGGTCAATCTGTCACAAGACCCCCTATGTTTAATGAAATAAATTTTATTAGTTGGAAAGATAGAATGAAAATATTTTTGCAATCCATTAATATTGACTTGTGGTATGTTGTAAATTAAGGTCCTTTTGAAACTACCATCATTGATGATCACACAAATAGAAGAAGAGAAAAGACTAGGGATGAGCTCACTCCACAAGACAAGGCAAACTTGACCTTAAATGCAAAAGCTATGAATGTGCTATACAACACCTTGGATGCAAACGAATCAACTCATGTCAAAGGATGCATTTCCGTTAAAGATGTTCAATTTGGGACAAGTTGAAGGAAATTGATGAAGGAAGCGATGATGTTCGAGAACAAAAGAAATCCTTACTTGTTGCCAAGTATGAGTCCTTCAAGATGGAGCCACATGAAAACATTGATAAAATATATTGTAGATTCAATGATATAATCAAGGATCTTGAAGCCTTGGGAAAGGAATACTCCTTGGGTGAGAAAAATAGAAAAATCTTGAATGCTATATCCAAAGAGTGGGAGGCCAAATCCATCGCTATAGAGGAAGCAAAACACTTAAATTCCATGCCGATTGAGTCTTTAATTAACTCTCTTACGTCATATGAATTGAAGCTAAAGGCTAAAGTAGTGGATGATGAAGAAGCAAGACCAAAAAGGAGCATTGCAGTAAAGACTTCTTAAGAAGAAGATGAAAATGCTTCCATCAACCTAGAAGATGAAGATCTTGATGAAGGAGATCTTGCACTCACCACCAAAGGATTTCTCAAATACTATATCAATAAAAGGAGAAGCGTGAGAAGAGGTGGAGCTATCAACTCAAATAATTTCAAAGGGAAGACCAAGCTAGAAATGAAAAAGAAAAATTAAAAGTGCTTTGAATACGGTCAACCCGGACACTTTGCAAATGAGTGTCCTTCCAAGAAGAAAAAGGAAGGAAGAAAGCCCCACTTCAACAATTTCCAAATCACATGGGATGATTGCAACTCCGAAGGAGAAGTTGAAGAAGAAATGGAGACGACACAAATGGAATTTATAGCCATTGGTGATGATGAGGTAACTTCTAATTATGATTCTAATGATGAAAATGATGACAATCATTTTGAAACTTTCATTTTAAAATTGCATGATAGCTTAAAGGAATCATATGCTAGAAATAAGGAATTAGTAAAGAAATCAAATGCTTTATTGAACGCTAACTCTAAACTTGTGAATGAAAATAATAGGTTATCACAAGAAAACAGTGATTTGAAGAAAAGAATGCATGTGAAAACAAGGATCAAGGAAGAACAAGCCATCCTTGAAGAAAAGATTGGATAACTTGAATATTCTCTTGCATAGAAAAAGGGAAAATATTGTTGATTTGAAAAAGAATGGAAATATATTGATCAACAAAAAATTTTGTCACCTTTAGAAGGAATGATTTATGCTTTGTAAAATCAAAATCTTCTTTATATGGAAATAAAAATGTTATTTGCACTTATTGCCAACAACGTGGACATGTGAAAAATAATTGCTATGTTAAGAGAAATAAAAAACTTGGTATGAATACCGTTTGGATTTGTAGTCATTTCACTAACTCTTATGGACCCAAGAAAATATGGGTACCAAAAGTTATCACTTAAATTCTTGTGTAGGAAATGAACATTACCAAGGATGCCAAATGGTTCATAGATAGTGGGTGCTCAAGCATATGACGGGTGATGCATCTCTTCACCAAACTCATATCCAAAAGTAGTGGAAAGGTGACCTTTGGGGATAACATGAAAGCAAAATCAATTGGTCTTGGTGATGTAGGTAAAAAATGGTGAGACCTTGATTAAAAATGTGCTTCTTGTTGATAATTTGAATTATAATCTATTAAGTGTGAGTCAACTATGTGATAAAAATCTATATGTGTTGTTTACCAAACATGAATGTCTAATTCTTGATAAAAATTATATTATTTTATTTAAAGGCACTAGGCACAATGATGTTTATGTGATTCATCTTAACAATATTAGTAGTAGCAATGTAAAGTGTCTAACCGCTTCTATAGATGATCCTTGGCTTTGGCATAGAAGGCTTTGTCATTTCAACATGGATTTAATTGAAAAACTTGCCAACAAGGATTTGATAAGAAGCTTGCCAAAATTAAAGTTTTTGAAAAACAAAATTTGTGATGCTTGCCAATTTGGTAAACAAGTTAAAGTGTCTTTTAAACCAAAGAATTGTGTGTCTACTTCTAAAACCTTGGAACTATTGCATTTGGACTTGTTTGGTCCAACTCAACATGCTAGTCTCAGTGGTAGTAAATATGCTGTTTGTGATTGTTGATGACTATTCTAGGTATACTTGGGTACTATTTCTTGTTCACAAAAATGAAACTTTTGAAAATTTCGTAAAATTGTTTTCCAAAATTCAAAATTTGTTGAATTTGAAAATCATTCTTTTGAGGAGTGACAATGAAGCTGAATTTAAATTCGGTGATTTTTCTCAAATTTTGTGATCACAACGGTATTTTACATGAATTTTCGGTTGTTAGAGCGTCTCAACTAAATAGTGTTGTTGAAAGGAAAAATATAACACTTCAAGAGGCCGCTAGAACTATGATTAGTGAATGTGATTTACCAAAATACTTTTGGGCCAAAGCCGTTAACACGACTTGCTATGTTATGAATCGTGTTTTGTTAAGACCCATTTTAAATAAAACACCTTATGAACTCGTGTTTTGTAAAAACCCCGTTGCGAGCTATTTTAAAGTTTTTGGTTGTAAATGTTTCATTTTAAATATCAAAGAAAATCTTGAAAATTTTGACAAAAAATCATGGGTGAAGGAATTTTCTTAGGATATTTAGTGACAAGAAAGCATACCGAGTATACAATAGAAGAACTCTTTTAATTGAAGAAGTTGTGCATGTTACGTTTGATGAGACTAATGATATTATTTCAAAGAATGTTTGCGAAGATGAAGATGAAGATGTAGGTATACAAAAAGAACTTGAGAAGCTCACCATACATGAAGAAAATCAAGAGACCAAGACAAGCAATGAGGACGACACCCATCACTTGTATGAAGAAGGAGAAAAGAATGAAGATTCTCCAAAAGATCTTCCAAAAGCATGGAGATTTATCTCAAGTCACCCTCAAGAGTTAATCATAGGTGATCCATCCGATGGAGTAAAAACTCGATCTCACAAACCCTTGAATAGTAATTGTGCATTACTTTCTCATATTGAACCTAAACATGTGGATGATGCATTGAATGACAAATCTTGGGTCGTTGCTATGCGAGATGAACTTAACCAATTTGAGAAAAACAATGTATGAACCATTATTTTACCTTAGTTGAGAGACCATCAATTCATCCCGTGATCGGAACAAAATGAGTTTTTAAAAATAAATTAAATGATAAAGGTGAAATCATTAGGAACAAAGCTAGACTTGTTGCAAAGGGTTATGCTCAAGAAGAAGGCATTGATTTTGAAGAAACTTTTACACCCGTTGCTCGTTTAGAATCCATTATCATGTTCCTTGCATATGCATGTTTTAACAATTTCAAATTATTCCAAATGGACGTCAAAAGTGCATTTTTTAATAGTTTTATTGATCAAGAAGTTTTCATTGAACAACCCCCTATTTTTTAAAACAAAATTTTTTCAAATCATGTTTTCAAACTTTCTAAAACTTTGTATGGTTTGAAACAAGCCCCTAGAGCTTGGTATGATAGGCTAAGTGATTTTTTAATTGAGAATGGATTTAAACGAAGTGTTGTTGACACCACTCTTTTTATGAAACCGATTCTTATGGTTTGCTAATTGTTCAAATTTATGTTGATGATATTATGATGATTTTTTTGAGCAACTAATGAAAGCTTGTGCAAGGAATTCTCATATTTAATGCAAAAAGAATTTGAAATGAGTATGATGGGAGAACTACAATTTTTACTTGGACTCCAAGTTCACCAAACAAAGGAAGGGACATTCATTACACAAATCAAGCACACAAAGGAGCTACTCAAGAGATTTGGAATGGAAGATTGCAAACAGGTCGGGACACCAATGTGCACCTCAACCAAACTTGACAAAGATAAAGAAGGTAATTGTGTCGTTGAAAAACACAATAGAGGTATGATAGGAAGCCTACTTTACTTAACTGTTAGCAGACCGATGATAACTCTAGTAAACTAGAGTTATTTTCCTCTAAATTATTGCATTTTGGTAGTTTAAATCCTGAACTTTGGGTAATTTATTGAAGATTTTAGTTAATTTCTTTCATATGTGTTTGTATTTTTGTTCTTGATTAAATATGATAAGTGTTTATTAAATTTCTGGTTAATTAATTGCTTAATGGTGTTTAATATTATGCAGGTCAAAATTAGAGGTTGGAAGCTGGAATGAACAAAACTCAAAGGACCAAATTGCAATAATGGAAGAAATGAAGAATGCTGAGAAGAGAGCCGAGATCGCGATTCGACTCGAGAAATTGTCTTAATGCATTGGAGTTGAGATCGTGATCTCAATTATTCCATATCGAGATCTCGACTCGCTGAGAGTTAAATTGTAACGGCAATTTGGTAAAATTTCAGCCAATAACTCCTGATTTTTGTCTTGTGTAGCACTACACTATTTAAGCTACTTAGGAAATAGAAAGTAGGATTAGTAGTAGATAGTTAGCAGATTTTTGGATAGTTTAGGATATCTTGAACCCCAAGTTTTCTTCTTTAATAGAATTTTCTCTTTAATTGTCTCTTAGATCTTCTTTTAATTTCTTGCCAAGTTCGAATTTTGATTAGATAATCGTAGTGGGTTAATCACAAGTTTCGCGTAGATATAATTTTTATTCGCTTTCTTGTCTAATTTAGTAAGAATTTCTTTACTCGCAATTTAGGGTTTCTTAGGTAAATTAGGGTCCTTGATAATTTCTTGCATTTCTAGTTAAGAATTCTCAATTTCTTGCATTAATTTCTAATTAATTACTAGTGGGCTATCTTTATTTTTATCAAAAATCCAAAAATACTTAGATTTCTGGTTTAACTCTTTTCAATTTCTAGTTTAGAAATGATTGCTTTTAGTCTTCAAGGTTTCTTATTTGTAGTCCTTTTAATTGGGTAATTTTCTTGCTTCCAATTTTAGTTTTAATTTGGTTAATTTAGTTTAGAATTAAGTGCCTTCCTTTACTTGCTTTTTCTAGAGTAGATTAATTAGTTTCTTAATATCGTAATTGGTAATTTTCACTTGCTTGCTTTTTAGTTAATCTAGTATTAAATTAAGTTTTTATCGTTTTCATTTAATCATGGTTTTTACTAGAGTAGTTCCATCATCCATTGTTTGAATTCGCTTAACTACACAAATATCTGTTTAAAGCTTGGTAATTGCCTTCCAACAATTCTTGTGGGACGATACCCACTCATCCTATACCACTATCAACTCCGTATACTTGCGGAAGTTAGGTAGAGTATGGTGAATTAGTGTGGTTAATTATTGCTTGTTTGTCCTTTCAAAGTTGAATTCTACCTAACGAAGCAATCAAGTTTTTGGCGCCGTTGCCGGGGATTGTCTTCGATTTTTGGCAATATCAAGCGCTTTACGGGTCGTGTAGATTAAGCACTTTAGTTTAATTTAGTTGTTAATTTTGTTTATTTTTATGTTTGATAGGTTGTCTTGCGGAATTGACTTGGCACTTCAATTGACTATTTTGGTTTTGTGTAGTGCATGGTAAGAGGAGCTCAAGAGCCATTCATTTGCTTAGACAAGGAATGGGAGAAAGAGCTAAGAGAAATTTGAAGGTTGAGAAGGGTACAACAAGAGCAAGAAAGGATAGAGATGGCAAATGCTAATGCTCATCAAGGGAATTTGAACATGGAAAACGTAGAAGAAGAGGTTTGTTGGAAATAATGGGATAGGTGGCTAAGGGAATAGAAATGGCATGAATAGGAATGGAAGGCCATTGAAGGAGTATGCTTTACCTAATTTCGATGGGGCAAACTCAAGCATTGCACAGATGCCCGTTGCAAGCCAACAATTTCGAAATCAAGCCCGCCCTAATCCAAATGCTCCAAGCCCATGCCATGTTCGGAGGTGGACCAAACACCCAGATTGTGTGCAGATGAGGGTGTTTCCTTTTTCTCTTCGTGATAGGGCAAAGTCATGGTTGCAATCCCACTCCCAAGGAACATTAACCACTTGGAACCAACTTGCTCAAGAGTTCTTGGCGAAGTACTTTCCTCCCGAAAGAACCGCTAAATTAAGGAATGAGACTACATCATTCAAACAAGATGTTGGTGAAAGCCTAGGGGAAGCTTGGGAAAGATTCAAAGAGTTGCTAAGAAAATACCCGCATCATGCCATTCCGTTGTGGCTTCAACATCGTCCAAACCTTTTATAATGGTTTACTTCAAGAGACGAAATCCATCGTAGATGCCTCCGCCGATGGCTCTATCTCATATAAAACTCCGGAAGAAGCTCAAGAGTTGTTGAATAGGATGGCATACAACCACTACCCTCATGGACCGATAACTCCATCGGTGGTTCAACACCAAGCTAATCAAGCCAATGCAAGTAGTGGAGCGTTGAATCTAAACATGCAAGATGCCCTTTTGGCTCAACAAAGCATATTCGTGAGTGTGATGAACAACATGGAAAATGCGTTGGAGAATCTAGGGCAACCTAGTAGTGTAAATGCTATAACTTCTTCTCCAACTCAACCAAGCATGACATGTGATTTTTGTGGAGGCGGCCATGCCAATGGGAATTGTGAGATGCCATATAGAGCTAATGAGCAAATCAATTATGTGGCTAATCAATCTTCATTTCCAAGGAACCAATCCGGAGCTTATGGGAACACTTACAATCCTTCTTGGAGGAATCACCTTGCCAAATTTTGTTGGGATTTCCTAGCCATAATATAAAAATAACGTAGCGGAAAAACACCGGAAATCCCTATAAGAGGATCCATGCGTTCCGATTAAATCGTCTAGGGTTTAGATATATACCTTTGATGCTCGATAGCAAAACCCTGGTTGCGATCTGAACCTTTCCACGATCTGAACACCACGGTCACTATTTGGACACCACGGCAACCACGAACTATTCGTAGAACACGTCAGACCTTAGGCGCTGCTCTGGATTGAACGAACGCCCTCTACAGGTATCCACACGAGTAGCTTTTCCGATTTTAGGGTGTTGCTTGCTAGAGCAGTGTTTCGGAACTATTTCGTAGGGTTTTTCGTCCGACTGTGTGTTACTAATGAGTCGCCTGTCAGACACTTCGAACCCTAAAGAATCATATTCTATATATAGCGGTTAACCTAAATTCAAAGAACTCCTCTTTGATTAGAATTCTTCTATCACACGTATTAGGTATATAAACGCGTATGATGTTAGTAACCAGATATAGTTCCTTACGAATTATTATAATTACTATTTAACTGGACAATCCAGTAAATCCAATGTAATTAGTAAATAATTCTCGTTCATTGAATCTAGACACAAATTCTTATTCAACGAACTTAGTCAACAATTAACTTAACCCAATGCTTACTCTTAGTGTGTGACCCTTTAGGTTCATTTAACGTTGGCAATAAGTATAATTTCTAATTCCAAACATGTTGTTGCCTTTAGTACATAAACCAACAATACTCCCACTTGGACTAAAGACAATTAGCCAGAAAGTTTTGGAATTGAATAAATTAAACACCTTTAATTTATCATTAACAGATTATACTCATAGATCAAGATTGGCCTCTAGCAAGGCATCATGACCACCCAAGTTAAATGAAGATCATTGATCTGACATAACCTGATCAAATAACCCATGTCATAATCCTTTTGTCACACGATGTCTTAGTTGGACATAGAGCATGGACAATGTCATCTCTATTTGTATGTCCAACTATTTGATTTCTCGATCTCGAAGTAGAATGATAAAACAAATGAATTTGATCACCTTATCAATCCATTTGAGCACGGCCATGCATTTTACATTCCTACTAATCGAGGGGATTAAGACATCTCTCTCATAATAAGAGGGACAAATTCCATCTTAATCACTCATTTTCCTCCGCATAATTTCTACATGTTCAATCACAATCTTTATAATCATCCGGTTAAAGACAACGTTTGATTGTGTCAAAACACATAAGTTCTTATGTAGGAAACTATGGTGATCTTAGGTCTAAGGATGAACAACATGTTCATAATGAGAATTACCAATGACATAAAACCATGTTGTATTCTCATAACGGGTCAATATGAGAATTAGAATAATAAATTATTCATGGATTCTAATATTAAAACATGCAATAATAAATCTCTTTATAAATAAAATATCATGATGACAATATTCGTTTTAAAATTATCCATTAAAAGTCTCCCAATTAAACAATTAGGTCCAATCATACATATGTCTAAGACCTATTGACCGAACATGGCGATCATGTTTTGGTTGTGGTAGTGGTTTAGTTAATGGATCAGCAATGTTGTCATCGGTTGGTACTTTGAATAATTTACGTATTCTCTGTCTCTAGATACTCAATGCTTGAGATGTGTATAACGAGACAGGTGTGTTTGGATCACATGCAATCTAGGCTCTTTATTGTGCAATAGCCCCATTATTGTCACAATAGATATCAATTGGATTAGTGATGCCTAAACACATTCATAATTCGGTGACAAATTTCCTAATCCAAAGCGCTTCCTTAGCCGCATCCGATCTTGCTATATATTCTTCCGTTGTAGAATCTGCTATGGTCGCTTGCTTTGAACTCTTCCACTAACAGACCTCCATTTAAACAGAACACATATCCCGATTGTGATCTAAAATCATCTCTCAGATCGAAACTTGCATCTGTGTAACCACTTACAACAAGCTCTTTTCCAGTCCTCCATAAACCAAGAAAAATCTTTAGTTCTTCTCAAGTACTTAAGGATATTCTTGATCTGTCCAATGACTCTCACCAGATCCGATTGGTATCTACTCGTTATGCTCAAAGCATTATGGACATCTAGATACAGTATAAGAGATCGCATACATGATGGATCCTATATAGGATGCATATGGAATCTCACTCATGCATTTCAGCTCATCTTGTGTCGCAGACACCGAGCCTTTCCAAGACCGATGCAAGTTCTGTCTCTTATACACATCTAGATTCTTTAGTATTAAACCTGTCTCTTAGATACACATCTAGATGTGTATAAGAGACAGGGCTTGGGTGTCTGACATGCGACTCATTAGTCATATACACATCCTCGAGTAAGTTTCCATTATGTCCGAAACGCTGCGTTGACATCCATTTGCCATAATCGACAAGCTAGTATGTGACCTGTCTCTATAGAGGGCGTTATGGATTCCAGAGGGTATGTAGATTGCCATCCATGTCGGTTTTCGTCTTGAAAACCCATTTACACCCAATAGTTTTTATACCATCCGGTGGATCAATCAAAGTCCAAACTTGATTGTCAAACATGGATTGCATCTCAGATTTCATGGCACTTTGCCATTCCTCAGAGTCTGGACTAGTCATAGCATCTTGGTAGCTAGTGGGCTCATGGTGATCCATGAGTAACACATCATTTGTATGTGTAATAAGAAATCCATATCTCTCAGGCATATTTCTAGCTCTACCAGATCTACGGAGTCCTTGTGTTTCATGTGGAAGCTCAACAACTGATTGTGAGTCATTCCCATGTTCCAATTGTGTTGTCTCATTCGAACCAACAACTAATTGTGATTCTTGATGAGATTCCAACTAAAACTGTAGAAACAGGTGGAGTTAATTGTGAAACAATTCCACAATTTCTAAGATGGTCATAAAATTCTTGACTCAGATATTCTCCACCTCGATCAGATCTCAGTGATGTTAATTGTCTTGCCAAGTTGATTCGTGCATAGCATGACTCTGAGGATCTTTCCCAACAAACAAGATTCGCAGATATCATAAGATTTAAGATCAAATTGATTCAAAAGCCCATCTTTATGGAGTTTTGATATGCGCTTCTCATTTATGTGACAAAGGCGACAATGCCATAAGAAAGTTTGATTTGAATCATCCAATCTAGGTTTCTTTGTATTTATGTTATAAACAATCTCTGGATTGGGCTTTTCAATGTTTAGAACGTAAAGACCATTATGCAAATCAGCATTTCCATAAAACACGTCTTCACGGTGAATGGAGAATAAATGTTATGCTTAAAGCGGTACATAATAACAATTATTCAAAGTTAAAATCAGCCCGGAGGTAAAAGGAGTTCACATGTTCCTACGGCTAGAGCAAGCAACTCTTGCTTTATTTCCAACCATCTAGATGTATAAGAGACAGGCTATATAAGAGTAAGCATTGGGTTAAGTTAATTGTTGAACAAAGTACTGGATCTCTGTCTCTTATACACATCTAGATCTATTTCCTCGAGACAGGTTATACACGTTAACATAAATACCAAGTAGTAGTCTCACTACTCTTCTTCTTCTTTAGATCTTCCAAATAGAGTTTGCAATTTCTTTTCCAATGACCGGGCTCATTGCAAAAGTGACAAACTCCTTCCTTTGGAGGCTTAGGCTTGTTCGGCAGCTAAGGAAGCAGTTTGGATTAGGAAATTTGTCACCGAATTAGGTCTGTCTCTTATACACATCTAGATGTGTATAAGAGACAGGAACAACATGGAGGATATTATGCTCAGCAGTTTTAAGCATCGAATGCAGCTCGAAAAGATTTCTCCATGTTGTTCATGTTGAAGTTCATAACAAACGGCTATAACTCTCGGGAAGAGAATTCAGGATCAAATCCGTTGCCGCTCTTGACTTATGGGAAATCCAAGTCTTTCAAGATGATCTATGTGACCCTTCATCTTCAAGACATGAGGACTAACAGGCGCTCCTTCAGCCATTTTGCAGGAATGTAAAGCTTTGGTCGTATCAAACCTTTCCTGCCGTGCTTGCTGTTGGAACATTTCCTTGAGATGATTGACCATCTCGAAAGCTTCCAAGTGCTCCAAGTCCTTCTGAAGGTCTGGGCTCATGGTAGCAAGCATAAGGCATCCAACATCAACAGAGTCATTAGAATGCTTACTGTAAGCATCTCTCTCTGCTCTGAGAGCATTGTCAAACGGCATTAGTAACTCACAGTAAGTTAGCTCCCAAGTCTGATAAGTGTTTGTTTGTGGGGGCTCGAACGATCAAGGAAGTTGGTCCCATTCAGCTTGTCCTTCTCAAGGATAGATCGCAAAGATAGTGTTGAAGTGTTATTAGCGGCCATCGATCTACAACAATTATGCAAAGTACAATATTTCGATATTAATATAAAACTCCCACTAAATCAATTACCCTCATAAATGAATACACAACAGTTTGTATTTAGTGGGTTAAGATCCATATTTCACTTAACTTTAACTCAGCTTTGGCATGACAATTAAAATTAAGTTATTTAGGTAGGTAACTCTTTACCAATTACATCATATGTAACTCTTAAAACAATTATGAGATCAATACATCACATGTACCGGCATGTTTAATCTCATCTTATGCCTATGGGCCCAAAACCGTTTTGATAGCCCAATATTTATTGGCCAAATTAAACATATAAGTAGCACCATTACTTATCCTTGGGACTAAAATAACTAATTTTACTAGCTGTCTTTATACACAACGCACATCAGTGATCAAAGTCTTTGAAGAACACCAGAAGGTGTTTAAATTTGGTGGCATACTGATTAATTGAGGGCTTAACATGTTATGTGAACTTGTTAATTGATCATATGTTTTCATGCACCACATATATTTAACATTTAACATCACATAAACATATACAAATAACAGTAAGATAAACGTGTCATAGCATGGCCCTTAAACTATGGTGATCTTCATAAGCCAATATGAAGATCAAGGTCAATCCTAGGGTCAAATTACAACTTCAAAATTTCTTCCATCTTCATGGAATACACCTTGTTGTTGATTGACGCCAAGTTGCTCCTCTTGCCTTCTTTACAAGCTTTGTAATACAATAATACAAAACTTTAAAATTACAAAAAAAAGCCCAAAATAGAAATAAATTACTATTCTAGTAGGTCAAAAGGGCCATGCTATGCACCATGCATATGAACACATCATAAAACAGAAAACATACTATTATTTATCCGATGTTATAACCAAAACGATTTTAAGCCACTATGACAGAAAGTACGGCTCAATTAANGTGTCATAATTTTTCATGATGCGAATTAAATTCATCGAACAGAACATACACATATCATATATGTAAATCATTCGACAGAACATACACATATCACATATACATATAGTTCAACAACAGAATCTATCAAATAGAATCATCGAATGTAAACAGTTTCTATCGAATAGAATCTTTGCATACATCATATGTATGTTTTGAGATCAAGATATCAAACAGATTTTCAACAAGATACATTCAGTAGTAACTACAGTTCATGTACTTGATTATGTCCAACATAATATGTTTTTAACTATTGTTTATAACATAAATACAAAGAAACCTAGATTGGATGATTCAAATCAAACTTTCTTATGGCATTCCTAGCCATAATATAAAAATAACGCAGCGACAAAACACCATAAAGTCCCTGTAAGAGGATACACATCTAGATGTGATATAAGAGACAGGGTTTAGATATATAGACCTTTGATTCAAAATCGCAGCATCCTGAGGTCTATATATACTGAACACCACGGTCACTATTTGGACACCACGGCAACCATGAACTATTCGTAGAACACGTCAGACCTTAGGCGCTGCTGTGGATTGAACGAACGCCCTCTACAGGTATCCACACGAGTAGCTTTTCCGATTTTAGGGTGTTGCTTGCTAGATGGTGTTTCGGAACTATTTCGTAGGGTTTTTCGTCCGACTGTGTGTTACTAATGAGTCGCATGTCAGACGCCTCGAACCCTAAAGAATCATATTCTATATATAGCGGTTAACCTAAATTCAAAGAACTCTTCTTTGATTTGAATTCTTCTATCACACGTATTAGGTATATAAACGCGTATGATAGTAACCAGATATAGTTCCTTACGAATTATTATAATTACTATTTAACTGGACAATCCAGTAAATCCAATGTAATTAGTAAATAATTCTCGTTCATTGAATCTAGACACAAATTCTTATTCAACGAACTTAGTCAACAATTAACTTAACCCAATGCTTACTCTTAGTGTCAGTGACCCTTTAGGTTCATTTAACGTTGGCAATAAGTATAATTTCTAATTCCAACACTGTTGCCTTTAGTACATAAACCAACAAATTTCTCATGGAATAACACCAACAACTAATCCAATCCTCCTTACCAACCAAATCCCCCACCTCAAAATGCCCAACACACTCAAGCCCCGAATTTCTCATCTAGACCTTATCAACCGCCACATCAAAGAAATGTCCAACCCAACTCATATAAAAATTTTCCCAATCCTTCGTTTCAAAACCAACAACAAAGACTTCCTTTCCGTTACGCAAATTCTTCCCAACCCATGTATCATGATCAATATGCTCCTAGAGAGAATTTGGCTGAAGAAGGTTGGAAAAGTGAAGCCGAGTATTTGAGAAAAGAGTTGGATAGGAAAGCGGAAGAGCATAAAAGAGATTATGAGAATTTGAAGGCTTCAACAAGAAATTTGGAAATTCAATTGAGGCAATGGGTAAGGTTGAATAATGACAAACCTATTGGGACATTTTCGAGTGATACTATTCCAAACCCCAAGAAAATGCAATGCCATAACCCTAAGGAGTGGAAAAGAATTGGTTGAATCTAAGCAGAAGAAAAAGGTGGAGGAAGGAAGCAAGGAACAAAAGTTCAAGGTAGTTGAGAATGAAAGGGAAGTGGTTGATGATGAAGTCAAGAAGGAACAAAGGAATGAGATCAAGGTATCTAAGAAGAAGCATGTGGAGGAACCTTTGAAGATAAATCCATCAATAAAAGTGCCACAACCTCGAAGACTCATTGATCCAAGAAAGGAGGAAAAAGAATTCACCCATTTCTTGGATATGTTGAAAAAGATTAATGTCAAATTCTTTTGATTGATGTCCTCACCAAGATACCCAACTATGTTCATTTCATGAAGGATCTTTTGGCAAGGAAGCAAAAGTGGGATGATGATGAGAAAGTGTGCCTTGATGCCCAATGTAGTGTCATTGTTCAAAGGCGTTTGCCCCCTAAACTTAAAGATTCTCCCGGTTGTTTTATGATACCGGTGAATGTTGGAGGAAAAACGTGGCATTGATCACTTTGTGATTTGGGAGCAAGCGTAAATATCATGCCAAAGGCCATCTACGACAAGTTAGGGATCAACAATGCCAAGCCAACTAATATCACACTCCAATTGGTGGATTTATTCAAGTGGAAACCATATGGTTGGTTGGAAGATGTGCTTGTACAAGTTGAAAATTTGGTATTTCCCGTTGATTTCCTTGTGCTAGATACGGGTGAAGAGAGTGATATTCCATTCATTCTAGGGAGGCCTTTCTTGTCCACCGCTCATGCATTAATTGATGTGAACAAAGGGAAGTTGATCTTATGAGTGGAAAATGAATCAATTGAATTTGATGTGTTAAATACAATGATAATATTCCCATTGTTGAAGAGAAATGTGCTAACCAATCTCTTAATTCTATCCTTGCTAGGTCAAATGAAGAGCAAAATGAAGTGAGCCAAGGCAATTCACTCAAGCAAGTTGGGTTGGAAATAAAGGAAAATTCGAGAAATGAATTGAAAGAAAAATCACCCGATAAGGGATGTGTGTTGATGAAGAATGAATAGAGTTTTGTAAAGAATAAGCAAAATGGTGATGTCAAGAAATTGTGAAGGCACAAAAAGAAAAGAAAATGGTTTGAGAAACAATTGGAGATGTTAATTGGGGCACTAGCGATGGCTAAGGCTAGCAAGAAAGGACTTGTGCATGGAAAATCCGAAAATCAAGGTTTAATCATGAAGAAAAAGGAGATCAAACTTTTTTTGTGGAAACCAAAAGGGAAAGGAGGATCAATCATCCTCAATTACTTGGAATGAAGTCCATGCCATGGTCAAGCTAGTGAGTATAAAAGAGCACTTCTTGGGAGGCAACCCAAGTCTTTAATTTAGTTGTTATTGTTTTCTTTTGGGTGATTTTTTTTAATTGGCTTGATTTTGAGTAAATTGGTTTGAATTAGAGAAAAAAGAGTTGAGTTTTTGAGTTGAATAAATGTATACCATGTGCTAAAGAATGAGTGAAAATTGTCATCCTAAATTGTGAATTTTTGTTTGTAGGTTACCTTTGTACATGGAGAAAAGTGGTCAAGAGTGAAGCAAATTTGGCTAAGTGTGAAAATTCACATTGCAGAAATTGAGCTCCAGACCGCAATCTCGACTCGAAAAATTGTTCTACTGTATTAGAGTCGAGATCGCGGTCTCAAATGTTCCAGACCGCGATCTCGACTCGCTGAGAGTTAAGTTGTAAGGGCAATTTTGTAAACTTTCAGCCAGTAACTCCTGATTTTTTGCCTAGTGTAATATTAGACTATTTAAGCTACTTAAAAATTATTAAGAAAAGTAGTAGATAGTTTTAGTTAGTTTTTAGATAGTTTAGGATAGCTTGAACTCCAAGTTTACTTCTTTAATAGAAATTTCTCTTTAATTTTATCTTAGATCTTCTTTTAATTTCTTGTCAAGTTCAAATTTTGATTAGATAATCGTAGTGGGTTCATCGCAAGATTCGTAATTCGTAGATATAATTTTTATTCATTTTCTTGTCTAATTTATTAAGAATTTCTTTACTTGCAATTTAGGGTTCTTAGGTAAATTAGGGTTTTTGTTAATTTCTTGCTTTCTATTTAGGAATTCTCAATTTCTCGCTTTAATTTCTAGTTAATTCTTAGCGGGCTTTCTTAATTTCAATCAAAAATCCAAAAATATTTAGATTTCTATCTTAACTCTTTCCAATTTATAGTTTAGAAATGGTTGCTTTTAATACTCAAGGCTTTTCTATTGTAGTCCTTTTAGTTGGGTGATTTGCTTGTTTTTAATTTTAGTCTTAATTTGATTAATTTAGGTTCAAATTAAGATTATGGTTTTTATTAGAATAATTCTATCATTCATCGCTTGATTTTGCTTAACTACACAAGCACCCATAAATCTTGATAATTGCTATCAACAATCCTCGTGGGAACGATCCCTACTTTCTTTTACTACTAGTTGACAACTGTATACTTACGAGATGCCATCTGTCAGTTAGTAGTAGGATTTAGGTGTTTCATTAATTTATAACTAGGTGTGTTAAGGCATCAAGTTTTTGGCGCCGCTGCCGGGGATTGTCTTCGGTTTTTGTGGCAATATCAAGCGCTTTACGGGTCGTGTAGATTAAGCGCTTTAGTTTAGTTTAATTTAGTTGTTAATTTTGTCAATTTTATGTTTGATTTGGTTGTCTTGTGGACATTGAGATGGCACTTCAATTGACTATTTTGGTTTTGTGTAGTGCATGGTAGGAGGAGCTCTTATACCATTCATTTGATTAGACAAGGAAAGGGAGATAGAGCTAAGAGAAATTTGAAGATTGAGAAGGGTACAACAAGAGCAAGAAAGGATAGAAATGGCAAATGCTAATGCTCATCAAGGGAATGTGAACATGGAAAACGAAGAAAAAGAGGTTGGTCGAAATTATGGAATTGGTGGCTACACGAATGGAAATGGCATGAATGGGAATGGAAGGCCATTGAGGAAGTATGCTTTACCTATTGGACACATTTTGATGGGGCGAACTCAAGCACTGCACGGATGCCCGTGCAAGCCAACAATTTTGAAATCAAGCCCGCCTTAATCCAAATGCTTAAAGCCCATGCCATGTTCGGAGGTGGACCAAATGAGGACCCCTACACATACCTCATGAATTTTGAAGAAGTGTTGGACACATTTAAATTTAATGGAGTACACCTGGATTGTGTGCGAATGAGGGTGTTTCCTTTTTCTCTTCGTGATAGGGCAAAGTCATGGTTGCAATCCCACGCCCAAGGAACATTCACCACTTGGAACCAACTTGCTCAAGAGTTCTTGGCGAAGTACTTTCCTCCCGAAAGAACCGCTAAATTAAGGAATGAGACTACATCATTCAAATAAGATGTTGGTGAAAGCCAGGGGGAAGCTTGGGAAAGATTCAAAGAGTTGCTAAGAAAATACCCGCATCATGCCATTCCGTTGTGGCTTCAAGTCCAAACCTTTTATAATGGTTTACTTCAAGAGACGAAATCCACGTCGTAGATGCCTCCGCCGATGGCTCTATCTCATATAAAACTCCGGAAGAAGCTCAAGAGTTGTTGAATAGGATGGCATACAACCACTACCCTCATGGACCGATAACTCCACCGGTGGTTCAACACCAAGCTAATCAAGCCAATGCAAGTAGTGGAGCGTTGAATCTAAACATGCAAGATGCCCTTTTGGCTCAACAAAGCATATTCGTGAGTGTGATGAACATGGAAAATGCGTTGGAGAATCTAGGGCAACCTAGTAGTGTAAATGCTATGACTTCTTCTCCAACTCAACCAAGCATGATATGTGATTTTTGTGGAGGAGGCCATACCAATGGGAATTGTGAGATGCCATATGGAGCTAATGAGCAAATCAATTATGTGGCTAATCAATCTTCAATTCCAAGGAACCAATCCAGAGCTTATGGGAACACTTACAATCCTTCTTGGAGGAATCACCCAAATTTTTCATGGAGTAACACCAACAACCAATCCAAGCCTCTCCTATACAAACCAAACCCCCACCCTCAAAATTCCCAACACACTTAAGCCCCGAATTCCTTATCTAGACCGTATCAACCGCCACATCAAAGAAATGTCCAACCCAACCCATATCAAAATTTCTCCAATCCTTCATTTCAAAACCAACAACAAAGACCTCCTTTCCATTATGCAAATTCTTCCCAACCCATGTATCATGATCAATATGCTCCTACAGAGAATTTGGGTGAAGAAGGTTGGAAAAGAAAAGCCGAGTATTTGAGAAGAGAATTGGATAGGAAAGCGGAAGAGCATAAAAGTGATTATGAGAATATGAGAATTGGATTGGAAAAGAAAAGCCGAGTATTTGATGAAGCCAAAAAGGAACAGAGAATGAGATCAAGGTATCCAAGAAGAAGCATGTGGAGGAACCTTTGAAGATAGATCCATCAATAAAAGGTCATACCCTCAAAGACTCATTGATCCAAGAAAGGAGGAAAACGAGAAGCAATTCACCATTTCTTGGATGTATGTTGAAAAAAGATTAATGTCAACATTCCTTTGATTGATGTCCTCACCAAGATGCCCAACTATGCTCGTTTCATGAAGGATCTTTTGGCGAGGAAGCGAAAGTGGAATGATGATGAGAAAGTATGTCTTGATGCCCAATATAGTGCCATTGTTCAAAGGTGGTTGCCCCCTAAACCTAAAGATCCCTGTAGTTTTATGATACCGGTGAATGCTGGAGGAAAAATGTGGCATCAATCACTTTGTGATTTGGGGGCAAGCATAAATATCATGCCAAAGGCCATCTATGACAAGTTAGGGATCAACAATGTCAAGCCAATTAATATCACACTCCAATTGGCGGATATATCCTAGAGAAAACCATATGGCTTGTTGGAAGATGTACTTGTACAAGTTGAAAAGCTGGTATTTCCTGTTGATTTCTTTGTGCTAGATACGAGTGAAAAGAATGAGATTCCATTGATTCTAGGGAGACCTTTCTTATCGACCGCTCAAGCATTAATTGGTGACATGTGAACAAAAGGAAGTTGATCTTACAAGTTGAAAATGAATCAATTGAATTTGATGTGTTTGAATATAATGACAATATTCCTATTGTTGAAGAGAAATGTGCTAATCAGTCTCTTAATTCTGTCCTTGCTAGGTCAAATGAAGAGCAAAATGAAGTTAACCAAGGCAATTAGTTCAAGCAAGTGTTGGAAATAAAGGAAGATCTGAGAAATGAATTGAAGGAAAAACCACCCGATAAGGGATGTGTGTTGACGAAGGATAAAGAGAGTTTTGCAAAGAATAAGCAAAATGGTGATGTCAAGAAATTGAGAAGGCACAAAAAGAAAAGAAAATGGTTTGAGAAACAATTGGAGATGTTAATTGGGACACTAGCGATGGCTAAGGGTAGAAAGAAAGGACTTGTGCATGGAAAACCCTAAAATCAAGCTTTAATCATGAAGAAAAAGGGGATCAAACATTTTCCGTGGAAACCAAAAGGGAAAGGAGGGTCAATCATCATGTGGATTACTTGGAATGAAGTCCATGCCATAGTCAAGCTAGAGACTATAAAAGAGCCCTTCATAGTCAAGCTAGAGATTATAAAAGAGCGCTTCATAGTCAAGCTAGAGACTATAAAATAGCGCTTCTTGGGAGGCAACCCAAGTTTTTCATTTAGTTGTTTTTGCTTTCAGTTAGTATGTTTATTAATTTAGATTAATTCGGTTAGAATTTAGATAAAAATCTAAGTTTTATTTAGTTGAATAAATGGTGCTAAAGAATGAGTGAAAATTGTCATCCTAACTTGTTAAATTTTTGTTTGTTGGTGCAAATGGAGAGAAGTGGTCAAGAGTGGAGCAATTTCGGCTAAGTGTGAAAAATTCATTTGCAGAAGTTGAGCTCGAGATCGTGATCTCAAACTCAAACTTCTGGAGGACAGAAAGGTCATTTGGTCGAGATTGCGATCTCAACTCCAAACTTCTGCAAAGGCTATTTTTACACCGAATCAAGATCGCGATCTCAACTCCTTACCGAGATGGTGAAACCGAATTCGAGATCGCGATCTTGATATCAGGCTAGATTGCGATCTCAAACTGAGATCGTGATCTCGAAGGGCAGATTCGTTTTTTTTAAAAAGCCATTTCTTCTTCTCTTTTCATAAACTTCTCTATTCTTCTTCTTCTCTCAACCGAAAACCCTAACCCCAATCCCTCAAAATTCTTCCCTCATCTTCACTAAAAATCACTTTAAACTCCATACCCATCACTAATATCATTCTATTTTTCTCTAGGAACATCAAAACTAGCATTTTTTTGGGAGGATTCTTGGAGAAATTTGGACTTCAAGGGGGATTGATACACAAGCATTTTTGGGGAAATTTCAATCCGAAAAAAATGGGTAATATCTTTCCTTGGGTTCTTAGTTTTAATTGATAATTTGTTAAAGATAATTGTAGGATTGTGTGGATTAAATTGTGGAGAAATTAGTGGTACTCAAGTGTTGAATTTTGGACAATAATTGGTGCGAATTTGTTTTAGGGGACATGGCGATTGTGATATTGATTTGTCCAATTGTTTGAATTATTGACTTGACACTTGATTTGAGTTGATTTGGAATTGAAATACTTGGAAAATTGTTGGAAATTGTTGATTGTGATTTTGTAGTTGTGGTTCTTGATTGGGGGTTAAATTCTTAAATTGTTGATTGAATTTTGTTGATAAAAAATGACTAGAGGGGTTTATGGCAATGCTGAAAGAAGAGTTAGAATGAGAGGAAGAGGAACCTGGTCTAGGAAAAGAAAGTCCGAAGAAGGTACTAGTAGGAGAAGGGGGTTCGAAACAGACGTTTGAGGGAGGTGAGCAAATTGAACCTCAGTTCTCGAGTGATAGGGCTCAATAATTGTACATGAATAACGAGAACATGAGGTGATTAGAGAACAGAATTTTGACCTATCTATGCATTAGGGGATTTATGAAGATGCTAGACGAGCTATAGAGGAACAAATTAGGTCACGACATTGGGAGGGTTTCAATACTCAAGTTGACCCCAGTGCTGCCTTTCAACTAATCAAGGAGTTTCATTGCAATTTATGTGAATTAGAGGATGGCAAGGTGTGCATACAGGGGGTTTTAGTAGATTTTAGTGCTTATGTGATCAATGCATATTTCAACATACCCCCCGTACCTTCTAATCAATACTTGGCATTTTTGAATAATAAAGATAAGGATATGAATGCAATCAAAGATACCGTTTGTGATAGAAGGGTTGATTGGATTAAGAGTACTTCGTCTGCCACTGAGTTGAAATTTGCTCATCAAGGACTCTGATTAGCGGCTAAGCTTTGGTTTTATTTTATCAATAGCCGCATTTAGGGGTCCAATGTTGTGAGCTTTATCCAAAGGGACAAAGTACTCTTAGTTTATGTCATCATGACTGGGGTACCGGTGAATATTGGACACCTTATTAGACAGGGGTTTTTGGAGAGTGGAAGGCCTGGACGACCTATATTTTATGCCCCTAGTCTAATTCACCATCTTTGCAACATAGCAGGTTGCCCAATTGGTCAGTTTAACCTTGGAACCATTGACGCATCCAAGAGGAAGGATTAATCGGGAATATTTCTATAGGATGGTGAGAGAATATGAAAAGCACCACCAGGAGGAGCACCTTACCCAGCCACAGCCACAACCACCACCACCTCAGAGTGTTTCAATGATTCTGATACCTCCAGGTTTTGTGTTTAATCCTCCAGTAAATGAAGAGGAAATGAATGATCTATAAGGGTACTGGTCGTATAGTCAAATGGTGATGCACAACAACTTGACCGTCATTGGAGAAGCTTTAAAGGCTACCTCATCAGGCACATGGGTCCAACCACCATCAACTTCGGCATGGCCCTTTGGTCCACCTCGTGGATAGTACTACACACCACCGGCAACTGTAGCACATCATGAGGGATCCAGCTATGCGGGTACGACCGGAGGGGACATGGATGATAATCATGAAGAGGCCCAACCTAGTGACGCTGAGGAGGGTCAAGAAGAGATGGAATGAGGAGATGAATGCCACCATTTTCTTGAAGCATGGATGAAGACCAACCCTGACCACTGGATTGATTTGATGGATGATGATAATTTTCTCTGTTCTTATTGACTGAACACCATAACTTTTGAGTACTTTGAATTACTTTTGTTTTACTCTTAATCTTTGGAATTGAAGTATTTTAGTTTTTCTTTTTAAGTAGTTTGGCTAATGGCCTTAAGCTAACGCCAAGTAGCTAATTACTTTGATGCTTCATGGATTGAATCTTTGTGGAATTTCTTGCTAGATACTTGGTGTAGCTTTGGTCATGATTATTGTCAAGTAAGAGTAGCATGGCTAAGGGCCCTAAGCTGATGCCATCTTTGCATTAGTTGATGAGTTGAATTGAATGTTGATTTTGTTTGAAGCTTGAATGGTGATATTCATGACACAGTTTATCACTTTTCGCATTTCTACCCAATTTTAGTTCTTAGTTTATAGTTATATCATGATTTGAGTAGTTTTTGTTATTTTTGGGTATGTCTTTATGTTTAATTTTGAGGTGAGTGGAAGGATGATTTATTCATTAATTAGAATAAAAGAGACAAGTTTGGGGGTGTCTATTTCTTTGTGTTGGGAAAGGTTATTTTATACATATTATTGCCACTTGATATTTAATGGATGGAAAATTGATCAATTAGGTTCTCAATGATGATAAATTTTGATGTTCAATGCTTTGTGATAGAAGTATATGATTGATTCATTTCAAGAATTTTTGTGTGAATGAGTAGTTTGTTTGCAACATAAAGAATTCATAAACTTGGCATTACTATTTATCAAAAGAAGTGCTGAAATTTTAGGAAATTTTACTTGGAATGTTGTTTCTGATCAAATCACTTATATTATTTGGTTGATGAACTATCTTTTGGAAAGAAATGAGTTAAATGAAGTAGAAAGAATTTTGGGACATTTCGTGTGTTTGCATAGGGAATGTTCTTCTAACTTGTGAATAATTAATATTCGAGATTAATTTTAGGTACATTTCACTCATTTTCCTTGGTTGTCCTAGGACCCAAAAAAATAGGAATAAGGCGAGTACAGGATTCCGACATCTACCCATGTTGTTTCTCCGAAATAAGCCATTAGAGTAGTAATAAGGCGAGTACGGGGTTCCGACATGTACCCATGTTGTTTCTCCGAATTAAGCCATTAGGAATTGCGTTTTAATATACCAATAAGTTAAAGAGTAAATGTTTGTAATACTTATCATTAATCTCATAGTACTTATTTCTTGTTAGAGGTTTATTCCCGAAATGTGTGACATTTGCATTTAAGGTGATTCCTAATTAAACTTCTATTTTCATGATGCCTAGTCGAAATAGTTGACTAACTTCATAATATTCGTGATTTGAGAAGTAATGATGTTTTAAATGGAAAGAACTAAAATTTTTGGTAACTCTTTTTGAGAATGGTAATACTTGGTGATGTGAAATCTTGTGCAATGAATGAATGTGTGCTTCTATGTAGAACAAATTTCAATTTTGGATTAATTCACTTATATACTTCACATATCATATAGTATTGAATGTTTCTTGAAAGGCTTCTTAATTGTTCTAAGTACATCCATGATTCATCAAGTATCACGTCTACTTTGGAGGTATTTATATGTTTGAGTGTTAGTAGGTTTCTTTTAATTTTAATCTTTGTTTTGCTCGGGACAGCAAAACACTAAGTTTGGGGGTATGATAACTCTAGTAAACTAGAGTTATTTTCCTCTAAATTATAGCATTTTGGTAGTTTAAATTCTGAACTTTGGGTAATTTATTGAAGATTTTAGTTAATTTCTTTCATATGTGTTTGTATTTTTGTTCTTGATTAAATATGATAAGTGTTTGTTAAATTTCTAGTTAATTAATTGCTTAATGGTGTTAATATTACGCAGGTCAAAATTAGAGGTTGGAAGTTGGAATGAACAAAACTCAAAGGACCAAATTGTAATAATGGAAGAAATGAAGAATGCTGAGAAGAGAGCCAAGATCGCGATCTCAAACTCTCCATATCGCGATCTCGATGATGGACACTCGGAAAATTGTCTTAATGTATTGGAGTTGAGATCGCGATCTCAATTGTTCCATATCAAGATCTCTTATCTGCTTTCGGACGAACGATAGGACGCATACAAGTCGTTCGGCAGTCTGAACGATTACTCTACTTGTTTAAAGCTCTTCATTTTCCTCCCATCGGACATTCCTTATCCACCGAACCCTGGCTCTGGCAAAAATTCTCCCCTTTCAAAATTCTCCCAACTTCTTCCTTCTCCTGCAAAATTGGCTAGGGAATCTTCATTCCCAAACTATTTATCACATTTATTGCACTCCATTTCACCACTTTAACATCTCACTTCTTCGAATTTCCCCAACTTTTCTTAGAATTATTTTTTCTTTCGCTTTCTCTTTTTTCTCGTATTTCAAAATTACAATGGTTCAATCTCGTGGAGGTTCTTCTACAGCTACCCATGGACGAAAATCAAAAGGAAAGGCTCCGGTGCAGGGGGAATCTTCTGCAAATCCTCAAACTTCTACCAATCCTCTCTCTACCCAAATTTATTGATGCCAAGGCATCTGAGCGATACACTTCTCTTCTCAGCAAGTCCATCATTGTTCAAAGACCTGTTTCTAAATGTCTTTTTGATGAATTTAATTTGCCTATTGTTAAATCTTGCTTTGAAATACAAAATTGGGGTCACTTAATACATATTGATTTACCGGTATATCATGATATGGTACTCCAATTCACTGTTAATCTTAGAAAAGGTCCCACTATTCGCACATTAATATCTTGTGTGAATAACAAAAACCTTAAAATTTCATCCAATGTCGTAAACACTATTTTTGAATGTGAGGTTCCTTCACCTAATGATTTTTCCTATTTTTTTTCACTGGATAAATGGCCTACTTTGGATACTCGTTTTGACATAGACGAGGTTTGAGCAATTTTCAATGTCAATTTTAAACAGGTTTCAGAGGCCAAAACTGCAATGCTTACTCCTGAACTAAATATTTTGTACACTCTGGTCACAAATTTGCTGTTACCAACATGCTGACGGGCATAGCACTGAGCCAGGAAAAATGTAGCTTTACTTATTTTACTGTGTTTTTAAGGGAATTCCACTTGATTTTGGTTATCTTTTCTGTTCTCTGTGGGAGCTTTTCTTGACTGACACTCACCGAAACATTTCTTTCGGCAAATTCCTTACCAAAATTTTTGATCACCTTGACATTCCACTCACCAGAACAAAATAATACCCTCCCTACTTCAACAAAGTTTACATTGAACGAAAGGGTTTGAGATTTTTTAACGATCAATGGTTCACCAAAGCAGCTTATGAAATTGAAAGGTCTAAAACTCAAGTCTCTTTCTCAGGACTTGCACTTCCCCATTCCCCTCCTCCTCAAACACCTCTACCATCTCATGATTCCCGTCCTTCTTCTTCTGAACCTTCCCTTTCTCATATTTGAAACCTTCTTACTTCTTTGCATGACCAAATGAACTCCTTTCAACGTCACACCAATAACAAGTTGAAACGTCTTGAAACTCGTCAAACAATTCAGATTTTCAAGAAGCACTTTGGGCATGTCTGCTTCTGCTCAAGTCCAGTTCACCAATATCCAGTCCCAATACACTCTCGAATCCTCGTCTGAAAGCGATGACGATAATGATCATTCCATTCCTGAGAAGGACGATCGTGAGGACCACTGCTCATCATGCTGATGATGACGAGGACGAGGACGTTGATGACACATTCAACTATATCATGCAACGGCACGATATGGATTCTCATGACAGTGAAGCTACCGATGATGATGAACCCTCCAAGAAGCGCAAACTTGAAAAACGTTCGAAGAAGAAAAATGACTCCACTTAGATTTTTCATTCATCTTTTGTGTTTTATTGATGTTGACTATTCTATGTATCATTCTTAGGATGAATTCTATTTAGCTGTTACTGTTCTAAATGTACTTATTGCTATTGTCTGTTTTAGTCTTAATTTGCTCTAGTTTGTTTAGTCTTAATTTTGCTCTAGTTTATTTAGTCTTAATTTGCTCTAGTTTGCTCACTGAAAGGGGAAATACCCTCTAAGGGGGAGCTTATTTTGATGATGTCAAAAGGGGGAGTAGGAAAATGCAAATGCTTCTATTAATTAATTATATCAATTGATTGTGAAGGAACTATCTGTATTTGTTGATTCATAGTTTGTCATCATAAAAAAGAGGGAGATTGATGAGTCACAAATCTTATTTTGATGATGACATATGCATTTACCTCTTAAACCAAGCTGTGCAGGTAGAGATTACAACGGACGATATTCATTGTCCAAACGGATAGACAGAGAACAAAATTTTTATGCACCTACAAGGGACGCACAGGCGCATCCGAAAGAACAACCCTCGGACATATTCTTCCGTCCGAAAGAATAAAGCAGAATCAAGAATCTAAAACTCTATAACGGACGCATCCAACAGTTCGAACGAAGTTTACGTAGGACGAAGAAGACTGTCCGAAGAGATAAATTCCTTGATAAAGCATTAAACCTCTCGGACGAGATATACCATCCGAAGTATGATCGGACATTGCTAGGTCGGACACACAACAAAAATATCGGACGTCCGAAACTCATAACGGCTAGGTTTTGAGCATTTATTATTGAGCCTTTGGAAGGTGGTTACAATCCAATTTATTGCTCCTATAAATACCAACACTGATGAAATTGTAAAGAATAACAGTCACATTGAATACAAGCAAGAAACAAAGCAATTTGAGTGCAAATTGTCTATTGAGCAATGTTGTATTAGTGTGTGCTTTAGAGTGCTTTTCAAAAATATTGAATGGAGTGATAATCTTGTACAAAAGTGAGATTGAGAGTAAAATCCTTGGCTCAACTAAAAAAAATTAGTGTGGGCAAGGATTGTCCTACTTTGTGTACATTAGAAGATTATTGGCTCACCAAAGTTGTGAAGCATTCTAGTGAATTAATACTTCAAGCTTGGTAGCTTGAAAGTGTTGTTTGTTTAATTTCTTTCTTTATCCTTTTTATACTTCATAAGCTTAATTGCTTTTGTCTTTATCAATCTTCTAGTATTGATAATGTTAGTGCAAAAGATTCTATAAGTGCATATTTTGCAAAGTAAATTTTTAAGAAACCTAATTCACCCCCCTCTTAGGTTGCCTTGGGGCCAACACATATTAGGTTTGGTGGTCTCAACATGGAGTAGAGAGGCCGAATAGTGTGATAATGTGCGAAGAAATGAGGCAAAAATAAGAGGTTCTCCATCATGACAGTAAAAATAAAAAGACATTTGAAATAAAATGATGACCAAGTAAGCATTGATTGAGAAGAAAAGAAAAACTAGAGAGGAAGACACAACGCCACTCGAGAAAGATGGTAAGGAATAAGACATAGATAAAAGTGTGGAATAAGGAAATGATGTTTCATTAAAAATTACATGACAACTTATATAAACCTATCAATTTTTGAATTAAGAGGAACATAACAAAAGAGGAGAAAAGGTTGTGATTGAGCATCTAGCTTATATAGCACTTTGTATTTGAAGTGAGGGTAACTTTCATAGCTAAACGAACAAAAGCATATTTATAGTTGGGCGAATAACCATAAAACTAGTGTGGGGTGATGAATAATGAGAAAATGGATGTGAGCAAAGCTTCAACCAAAAAAGTAAGAGGTATGTGTGCATGTGCTAATAAGGTGCGTAAACAAGTGAATTTGTACACATAGCAATTAATGAGCTTTTCAATGTTAGCGATTATTAAAGGAGAGTTACGCAGATCGTTTTAATATATACACACACACACTAGCATAAGATGATGAATAATGAGAAAAATGGATGTGAGCAAAGCTTCAACCAAAAAAACAAGAGGTATGTGTGCATGTGATAATAAAGTGTGTAAAGTTTCGGTAAGACGAGGATGTTCACGTTCAGCAACTCAATTTTGATGAGAAGTGTAAAGACATGAGACACAAAGTGAAATTTCATTCACTCAAAATTTTTTTAGAATGGTGCATTATCAAAATTACTACTGTCATCAATTTAAAAATATTTATTTTTGTTTAACAATATTCTTCAATATGAGAAAAACATCCATATGTAAAAACCTCGTACTTGTGACACCATAAGATAAATCCAATGAATAAATTGCTGGAATTTAGAAAAAAAAAGAGTTAAGAGAGAAAGTGAAAGTAAAAGCAAAAAGTTGAAAACTTCCATTTAATTTGGCAATGCCAGAACCATTCTCCTAATAGTATGGATGCATGGAATGAAAACTTCTCTAGGAAGTTCAAACCCCAAGGAAGGTCAATTAGCCAAGAACTAGTACAATAAAAGTGCAGCAAGTTTAGTTATTTAATTAGTTGTGACCCCATTTGTTAAACAGGATTTCACTTTGTATCCAATGGGAAGTAGAAAATTTTCTAACTAATTACTCACACCTTTACTCACAACACAATATATCAAAATATCATAGATATTCAATTATATTCACTCTCACCATTTTGGACATATGTAATTAATTATATTTGGGAGAAAATTAGATGATAAGGGAGTAATATGTATCACATTATAAAGACATTAAGGAGGCGTTTGGTTTCTCTATGGGTATGAGAGGGGAAATGGGAATCAAAGTTAATGATACTCATAAATGTTGTTTGGTTGAGCACTATGGGAATCATTCTATGGGAATGAAAGTGTTAGAAAATGCCTATTTTCATTCCCCACTTGTGACATAGGTTTCAAATTGAGTAACTCATTAACATAATGAAATTCATTCCTATGTTAAACCGAACAAGTAAGGAGGAATGATATAAACCCATACCAATAGTAGAGTTTATGATTCCCATTCCGATTCCGATTCCCGAATACGAACCAAACATGGGTTAGTTATCTAATAATCCATTACCTGTAGTAATAAAATACCGTTAATGACTAATATATGAGCATGATTCTTTCTTTATTGAGAACTTTGTAGTAATTCTTCAAGTTTAAAATAACTCATCAATAATCTCAAAACTTGAAGTAATTATCCAAGTTTGACTTTTGAAAGTTTCTTGCTTTTAACTTCAAACTGCTCCTACATTTTATAGGGTGAACTACAAAAAGATATATGTCTGTGGTGGCAAAACTAATGTGATCTTTATCTAGATAAAAACAATATATTTACTGAAATTTATTTATGAAAGTTGAACTTTTTAAGTTCAGATAACAACTCAACCTGCATATTTAAGTAATGATTGCAATCCCCAAAAAAAAAGGATGTGAAATCCAACAATTTATAACAACCGGAATGAAAACAATTATTGAATATATCTTTGTTTCAAGAAAAATGTGCTCAGAAAATTTGCAATAAGAATGAAAGGAAAAATGAAAAAAAAAAAAAAAGAGTTAGGAAGAATAGTCAAGCAAAAGTGGATGATCAATACTATAAAATTCAGGAAAATTCTACGATCCTTTTTAGGGAACCACTCCCTTGTACTTTAAATGGTTGTACAGTACAACACCATGTACTTTCAAAGTTTGTACATCACAAACTTTTAAAATTACGGGAATAGTTCCTAAAAGGAACGGTAGAATTCTCCTAAAACTCATCCTATTACGCAAAGAACAATATTACTACAAAGATTATAGTAGCATCCTTCATCGACCCAAGATACAATTGAACACAATAGAGAAGTAAAATGAATTCTAAAAAAAGTAAACTTCTCATAAGATCTTATATAAAAAAGACAGAATGAATAAGTACTTGTGAAAAATAATACA
Organism: Cinchona pubescens; assembly: GCA_025175665.1. Lineage (NCBI taxonomy): Eukaryota > Viridiplantae > Streptophyta > Magnoliopsida > Gentianales > Rubiaceae > Cinchona > Cinchona pubescens. The sequence goes on along the minus strand of JANKKI010000075.1, from coordinate 825,156 downwards.
TGCAAGAGGAGAGAATAATATAGTAGAGCATTGTCTTTAGAAATAGCCATAGAAGTTTTCTTAATCACGAGAGACTCCTCATCAAGGACACAGACTTCGATTGTTTCTAAAACACAAAAAAAAATAAAAATAAAAAATAAAAATATTGGATACCTGCATATATATATATATATATATATAATATATATATATATATATATATATATATATATATGAGATACAATGTAAAGTCAAATGATAAGCATATATTAGATTAGACATTGTAAATTCAAACAAGAAATTTTTGATTATGTATAATATCTTCATATCTTGATAAATTAGTAATGTATAAAATTTAAAAACCTTGTACACATGACAAAAAAGCTTAAAAAAGAAATGCTTACACATTGTGAAGGAAGAACTTATCCAAGTAAGTGAATTTGTATACATAGCAAATAATGAGATTGTTAGTGTCAACGATTATTAAAGGAAAGTTACGCAAGTCATTTTATTTATTTTATATATATATATATATATTTGATTATATTTGATTTAGCTTACCATGTGCAAAAATTTTTGTGCTCTAGATTTGCTAACCAAATTTTCTGTATCTAAATCTCAGTCCATTACAAAACGTCATCGGCTCATATAAAATAGCACATGTGGCTATTTGTTCTTTAAGGTGGGACCCACCATTTTTTTCCTAAAATAAACTGATATACTTTTCCAAGTGAGCCCACAATTGTTTTTTTTTTTTCTTTAAAAAAATATTCTCTTTCCCTTCCTCTTTCGTTTCCTCTTTCTCCTTCGATCTCTTCTCACTCTTCTTTTATCTTATGCTCCTCCATATTTTTCCTCCTCTTTCTTTTCTAACTATAAGCAAGTCCTTATGACAAACGTTGTTCAGGCTTTTGATTTTGGTATTGTTTGTCCAAAATTTTCATGTTAAATGACATGACTGATTTAACAACCTGCAAAGCCTAAGCTAAGTGTAATTCCTAATCCTTGAAGGGGTTTTCTGGTATAGTATTACAAGTAGCAATTATTGGATAGTTTTTGTGTTTTATATTGTGAGTTTTTATTTGTATTTTGGTAGTTCTAGATGTATTTCGCCTTCCAAGTAATTATTGGCTGGAATAGGAATTTTTACTTTGCAATTGCGTTGTTGTTAGCTTTTTCAGCTTAATTATGTGAGATTCCTTCTTTTTGTGGTCCAATTATACTATCAAATTTGTGGTTATACTATTTATTGATAGTCAATAATAACTAGATATCTAGTCTATTCCTAACTTTGTCCAAGTTTCCGGCTCCATTCGAGTTTACCAACTAGTAAAAATACAGGTTAAATGCAAAATACACTCATAAACTTTTACCTCAATTGTAGATTGTCTGTCCTCTCTGAATTTATTTTATAAATACTTAACTACTTAGATTTTGGGACAAAATTACCTTCGCTATTTAGATTACTTTTTTCTCTTCTTTTCCTCTTTTATTCATGTCACTCGTTTCTTTTTTTCTTTTTTCCTTTTTTCCTTTTATTCCTCTCCATTCTCTTTTATTTTTTTTATAGTTTATTTATTTATTAAGTGTAGCATTAATAACTGATTAAAAATTCTATATTTTGCTTTAATTTATGTTGCTACTATTATAAAGCATATATGAATTTATAAATTAAATCTCTCATACACTTTGTATTTAATAAATTATTTAAAGTAATATAATGGGAAAGAAATAGAAGGAAAAACAAGAGAGAAAAGAAATAAAAGTGAAAAAAGAGTAAAAAAATAAAACAAAATAATTAAATTGGCAGGGACATTATTGTCCCAAAACATAAAAGAATGGGTAAAGCACTTGCTAGATAAATTGAGTGTGCAAACAATAATTGGTGAGAAAGTCCAAAAGATAAATCTGTCTGCTTACTAAATAAGTTGAATGGGCAAATGCAACTGGTGTGAAAATTAAGGAAATTTTCTGCATTTAACCCTAAAAATAAAGCATTGTTGTGATTAGTTTATATTCTAAAAATAGGTGAAGAAAGTTGGCAGTTTAGTTTAGAAAAAGAAAAGGTGGATCCCATTTTTAAAACAGAACGTCCACTCTGCAATTTTTATGTAAAACGATACTGTATTAGACTGAATAGAGACTTAATCACGGCAGATTTAGACACAGGATTTGAAGCCTTTTTTTTAACAAAATACTTGTGAGGCAAACTTTACAGTATGCTTACCTGATACATGTACGTCGTTACCTGTAAAGAAGTAAAATGTAAAACATGGCAGGAAGTCCATAGATTCCATACACTGGGGCACAAAACTTACACAAGCGTACGTTAAACTTTTTTATGGAATTGATTACCGGCGATAGCTTTCTTTACTTCTTGTTTTCCTAAAGCATCAATTTACACTTCCCCCTCACATAAGCTACTTGAGGTTGGGGGTTTAGATGGATAGATTTGGAGAATAGATTTGAAATCTATCTATTTTTTGAAGTGAATTTCAATTCCACACAAATTAAAAAATATAAAATGAAAGATTTCATATAATTTTTTAATTTGAATGGATTTAAAATTTCTCCATTTTAGCTTTATAAATCCTTCCAATAAATACGTAGATTCCAAATTCTTCTCTGTCCAAATAAACGAAAGAGAAATTCACAGTACACTAGATATATGGCCCACATCTAGACCATCCATAGCGCGAACAGTGTATAAGATGTGGCTTTCTTTAAAAGTATGCAAAACTTGCGAAGTTACTGACTTTATAAAATAAATGCACGACTTCTGTAGACAAGACCAAGCATATGAACTTAAGAGTTCCCTTCACATGGCTTGAGATATTTACTTGCTTCCTAACCGACAGACCCTTCAAGCTTCAAACTCATCAGCTGGTTCACCTCTGCACCAAATTCATCTGGAAGCTCGTTCTGAAAACATCCCGACAAAATCCAGAAATCATGGCCGCCATCGCTTTCTCATATTCAATTCCTCTCTGTTGAAAGTAGAACAGCTGATCTTCACCAATTTTGGATGTCGTGGCTTCATGCTCAATACGGGCGCTGGGATTTTTTGTCTGCCAAAAGATGAAATCAACAAATCATTCAAAAAAGATAAAGTCTAAAATTGAAATATTGCCACTTCGATTACAAAACAATATAATACAAACAAACTGCTATGCTACTCCAGGAGTGCATTGGAACCAAGCTACTCTTGAGTTGATCACTCGAATTCGTAAAACCTTGGCTGGTTAGTTGTGTTTGAGGTTGAGCTTAAGCTGCTCGAAACCCCAACAAAATAAAATAAAATAAATCAAACTTGAGCTCAAATATAGCAATCACAAAGACCCGTGAGCATTGTTGGATATCCCATCGAACCAAGGCATTATGACTACAAGAATCTACTTATATTGTACCTATTCCACTCAACACAGATTGATTATGAGACCCACGTGACATGAAAAAGAATAATTCTCTAGAGGATCTCTCCATCTCTCTCCACATCAGTCCATTTCCATCGATGGTACCAGTACCGCTATTATTACTCCATGCCCATGTTAGAATTGACAGCCTTCTCTCTTAAAATTTCTTCTTTCTCAACCAGCCAATGTCAAGAATTACAAAACATGACCTTGCAAACCTTCTTTTGTAGTTCTAAATTCTGGGGATATGAACAACATGATTTATTTACAAATACTTTTACCCATTATGCATCATGGAGTTTCATGTTTATCCTTTCCTAGAAATTTTGTGGGAACTTGATTGTTGGTATTTTAATGGATCTATACCATGGTTTTTATTCCCTTTTCATTTCAAGCTCTATAATTGGCATAAACATAAGCATTTTTTCTAACATAAAATTTCAGACTTACCAATTTTTTTTTATTTTTTATTTATAAATCTGACCAAACCTAGTTCCATGCGCTATTTATTTATTTTGTTTTGATAAATAGTTTCACGCAGTTATCACCCTCTTGTGAGATTGCCCATTATTCTTTCCAACTGTCTCCAAAAGAATCAATTATGCTTTTCATAATACAAAAGGAAACTTGCCAAAAATTCATTTGCAAATTGAGTCCGACTTAGGGAAAATAGTATAATATGCAATCTATACTTGGGGTAATTCTAACTTTTCAAATTGCATACTAGACCCACAAGTCGAGAAAACAAAGCATAATATAATGGAGATAGATGTTATCATCCTTGATAATTTGATTTTTATGAAACAAAATATATTGGCTAGACAGATCCAATTTAAAGTAATCTCTGTAGCTTTTCAGAATCTCAGAACCCAAAACTGTAAATCCAACAGTATTTGTGCTCAGTAATATATTCTTAACAAAACATTTGTTCCCTTCACCTTTATCTCAAATAAAAGTCTCTCTTTGTGTCAAGCAACTTCACTTGCTCATCCATTATATATTCATATTTAACTTCTACCCAAAATAAGTTAACAAAACATCTAAAGACTGGGTAAGTGACATTAACCTCCCGAGGTTTACCACTGTTCCCAGTTCTTGAATTACCACCAACCTCCCTTCTTATGATTGCCATTCCCACAAACCTCACCTCATTTCTAGCACTGTTAGATTTGCTTACACAGAATAAAAATAAAACCATTGTACACTTACAGCCGTTCATCTCTTATCCTCCTTTGGTTTCATATCTAACCTCATTCCTATTATGCCAACCCAGCACCCCCACCCAATTCAACGCCGTCCCTGAGCTCCCCACCAAATTCAATCACCTTTGCTGCAACCTCCACCTGCAACAATCGTCCTCAGAACAAAATCATAGAAATATTCGCCCATGAATGCTACAAATTCACAATAAACACAGACGTAGGCATGTAGTGGAGTCAAAACATGCAAAACTACACCAATATACAAAAAAGAAACACATCTACCTTAATTTCTTCTTTTCCTTAACTGAAAAAGAAAATTTAAAGGGCTACCATCTTTCATTCCCTTTACAGGCCGATATTTTGAACCACCCTCATCTAAACAGACAATGGCCAACCAAAGTGTCCAATTGATTACCAAGCATAAACATTTCTGCAGCAAGTGATTTTTATTTTAACTTGTGCATCCCTACTTCTTATATGAAGGAGGGGAAGAGGGGAAGAGGGTCATTTAGGAGACTATTTACCAAGGAAGCGTGGAAGGTGCAAATGGAGGAGATAGGGGTAAGGAAGGAAGGGAGGTGAGAGGTGGGTGGGCTGAAGTGAAGGGAACTAGGGAAGGGAATAGGAGCCGACATTGGAGGCTGAGATGGTTAGAAGGAGGCTTGGGGTGGTTCAGTGGGTTTGCAAATGTAGAAAGAAGAAAGAAAATCAAGAGAAAAATAAAAAATAAATAAATAAAAATTGCTCAAGTCATGTTGGAAACAAAGCTAACTCCACTTGTTGCAAGGGGGCTGAGCGGCAATTTGTAATCTACAAGGGAGCTACTTAGGATAATTTCTAATAGTAAACCTCAGGCAAGGTTGGTGTCATTTACTCCTAAAGATTTGATAAACAACAGAGAGAAAGAAGTTTAGTTTTTCTTGAGACTCCACGTCAATAAGCAAAAGATTCACGCCCTAAGGATTGTATTGACAGATGAAGATTGCTTTCGAATTTGCTCACTTGTGACATTCTTGAGAACTTTTATCGCTATTATCATGGTTCAGTGCCAGTCAACCACAGACAAGATTCCCTAACACTAAATGAAGAGATAGAGAAACTATGGCAAAGTCAGTTTTGATAAGCACAGAGTGACCACCAATTTTTCTAGATGTAACACATAAGAGGAAATAGGATTTGTACTGTCCTATATCAAATTCTTCACTAAGAGCAACCACTTGCGAGGCTGGAAAAAGCTACGTGACCTTAATAGGCATTATCAAGTTATGAATAGTTTTGAAATAACACTTTGGAGTCAGAATAGATGGCATGTAAAGTGTGACACCTTCTAAAGGATTAATTGGTGACTAGGTTGCAGCTTAGATAGTTATATAGGTCCTCGTAGAAGTTAGAGAAGACTGTCTGGTAATATTCAAATATTGGTTCCGCTACTGAAAGTCAAAATATACTGATATGAGAGATTACCACCTCCCTCTCTCTGCATTATTTTCTTTTGCTGACTAGGAAAACCCCTAACCTTCTTTAACATCCAACCTATAATATAGTAAAGTTATTCACCTAACTTTTTGATCCCCTTTCCTTTCATTCATCGGTCAACATTTCAAAAGGCAAAGCAACCCAAGATTTTGGAAACCTCTGGTGTAAACAACCTCTCTTGCTATTTCAAATTTGATCCTATCTTTTTGTGCCTCCCTAATATAAGGTTTTGTACTTGAGAAGGAATATTTTTTTAGTGTATTTGTCGAGTTATCAATTATTTCACCATTTATATACCGAGCTATAAAGCCAATGACATACGGAAGTCACATTCATAATCTCAGTTACAGGTCTACTCTACTTACTCCAGAAGATTAGTAAGCATGGAGCAGATCTATGAAGCTAACATGGAAAAGGCAGAAGAGGGGACTACTGCCAATGCAGAAGAGAGGACCCCTCCTGCCAACAGCACATTTTTCTAATTTCTTCCCCTAAATGGATGATAAAGATGTGGAGGCGAGTGTTTACACTCTTACATATGGACACGAGTAGAACTTATATGCAAATATACAACTATAAACCTATAGCTAGAGGTTAGAGAATTCCATATCTTCTTTACCATCAGAAAAGCACCAAGAGGTGTCAAGCAGCCTGACCAGTACTGGTAGAACTCTTAGCATTTATGTGGACCTCAGTCTAGAGAGAGAAGCTGATGACGAAGAAAATCCAGGATGGAAGATGAAGAAAGAAATTCTTTTTTCCTAATCACTCATTTAGCAAATATTCAGCAATATCAATATAATCCTGGGAACAGTTTTGAGTTGACATGGTAAGCATCCTGTTGTAATAGGATATTATTTGTTATAACGGAACCGTGGCGCACCTAAAAACAGATATCTTGACGACCGCCTTGGTCAAAAGCCATACAAGAAAATTCTAGATCAATTAATGCTTTATAAGTTCATAAAAACAGCCCCACAGGGACAAAACTGTTAGAGGTATAGTCTACCCTTGCATGCAGCATTATCTGTTTCCCTTACTTTTACTAATTTCTCACAAGGAAAGAGCTATATAATGTACAAATACAGCAAAAGCCAAATTAAATAACATACACAAAAATATAGCATGCTGATACTTAGGACATTTGTTTTCTTTTACTTTTCAATTTCTCAAAATGAGCATGTTAGGTTACGCACCTTTAAAGTAGTCACACACTGAAATATGATTCTTACTTTGAACAAATATCATTTTCTATTGTGTCAATCATACTTCAACTAAACAAGCAAGTATTTGATCTGCCAACTAACAGATTTTTTACAAATTAATATCTCTAATCTGCCCATGCCATTTTGGTAAAACAGAAAAGTAAGACTCTGTATCATGTAGTATTACTTATCACAATCAAAATTCAAATTCTAAAGTCTGCTATTAGAATTAACCATCAGTCCTTATGCTTATAACAATTTCATGAAGCAACTCCTGCACTACATTCCACCCACAAAAGATAAAGCAAAGCACATAGGATGTTTTCAAGGTATCTAGATTCTAGAATAATTGTCCAGTGGAATAGCACTTAAAATGGCTCGACTAAGATTGATTGTAAAACTAACAGCAAAGAGGAACTAAACTAGCATGGCAAAATTACTCGAGGGAACATGATTACTCTTGGTTAAATAGAAGACATGGCTCTACATAGAGCAGAAAGTAGACAAAGGACCAATGTAGTTAACCCCAAATTATGAGGTTAAGTTTTCAATTGAGCTAAGTTGAGATAAGAGATACCGTCCAATCAAACATTTAGAAAAAAGAAACAGAGAAAAACGAGAAGTTAAAGAAATTTAATGAATATCACCTGGATGTAGGGATATGTGTTCGCAGCTGCATTATTTTGCACCAATGAGCATCGAGTCACATTGTGAGGAGTTTCGTGCATTATCTGCATTTGACATCACCTGAACTAGTCCTCGATAACAATTTCTTGAGTTTCCAGCAGATATGCCTTTGGAAATAATCCTACTCCTAGTATTTTTCCCTTTGTGTATCATCTTGGTCCCAGTATCTGCCTGCTGATAATTATTGGTTAGTGCCACGGAATAAAACTCACCCACTGATTCATCTCCGTCCAAAACAACACTTGGATACTTCCAAGTAATTGCTGACCCTGTCTCCACTTGTGTCCACGAAATCTTCGAGCGAGCTCCTGCACAAAGTCCCCTCTTGGTAACAAAATTAAATATGCCACCTTTCCCTTCTTCATCACCCGCATACCAATTCTGCACAGTGGAATACTTAATCTCTGCCCCCTCATGACAATACAACTCCACAACAGCAGCATGTAATTGATTCGTATCATAAGAAGGAGCTGTACAACCCTCCAAATACTCCACAAAATCTCCCTTCTTCCACAACAATCAATGTTCTCTCAAACTGCCCCGTTTCCATTGCATTTATCCTAAAATATGTCGATATCTGCATCGGACATCTCGTGTTTTTTGGAACATAAACAAATGATCCATCACTAAATACAGCTGAATTCAGAGCAGCATAAAAGTTATCATCTGGAGGCACAACCCTCCCTAAATACTTCCTAACTAAATCCGGATACTCCTTAATAGCCTCGGAAATCGAGCAAAATATCACACCAGCTTTCTCTAATGTCTTCCTATGAGTAGTAGCAATAGAAACACTATCAAGTACAGCATCAACTGCAACATTAGCCAATCTATTCCTTTCATTCAACGGCACACCCAATCTATCAAAGTACTTAATAAGCTCAGGGTCAGCCTCATCAAGACTATTCAAAGTTGGTTTCTTTTTAGGCTCAGAATAATAACAGATATCTTGAAAATCAATTGCAGGGTACTTATTATCAGACCACTTAGGCTCCTTCATATACATAGTTACCAAATTTATCATAAGATTTCAATCTAAATTCAAGCATCCAATCAGGTTCTTTTTTCCTTGAAGAAATCAGCCTAATAGTCTCCTCTGATAGCCCTTTAGGAATTGAAAATGAATCTATTTCTTGAGTAAACCCCCATTTATACTCTCTTCTCAAGAATTTCTGGAGTGGGTCATCTTCATTAGAAGAAGTTGAAGTAGAGGAACTTTTACCTGTTGTCTTAGACTCATAGCTCACATCAGCTCTGATTCTGAAAATTCTTGAACTTTGCTGGACTTTTACCTGGTTGGGGGATGATTTTGCGGTCTGAAAAAGATACCCTTTTGGGATATTTGGTGATTCTGTAATGGGTTGCGGAGAAAAGCTCGAAATTCCATTAGCAAGAAGAGAAGCCATGGCTGGCTTTGCTGGCGATGATAATTGTTTCAGAGAGATTTGTAGTAGGAAGAAGATAGAAAGTACTTTTTTTTTTCTCTTAAAAATAAAATAAATTTTATTTGGTCGAATGTGTTTGGAAATTTTTGAAGAAATTTCTGTTATTTATAATCTAGGAATAGTGGTCTATATTTATGTGGCTGTTAGGTCTTTAGCTAGGTGGCATGCAAACCACGCGCCACCTTCATGCGATCCGCATCCACTGTTGGATTCAGACTGTCAACTATCGAAATATTGCCACAGAACTTTATCTTAATGTCACAGTAATTTTTCATGAAATACCACAATTACCCTTTTCTATTAAATCTCAACACCTTTCGTAGGACCCCACTACACCCCTCATTTTATTAATCTTCATCGTTTTCTCCCTGCCCGCTAAGAGAAAACATCTTCCTAGTCCTAATGCTTTTAAATTCGGACTAGTCATTGAATTGAAAGGCCTTTCTATTCGTAATTCGATCGATTAAATTGTCCGATTCAAATAATTGTTTAATTTTTTATTTTTATTATTTAAAAATTACTAGTAATAAAATAGTAACATATTCTAAGATCCAGACCCTTTAGCCAAGACCCAAAACATCTAGCCTAAGAGTCTAAAACCCAAAACCTTTAGTCCAAATCACCTAAACTTGAGAAAAATCCTAGTCAATCTCTAATTTTTCAACCCTCAACCACAACCATCTTACTCGCCATCATCCTTCCTTTCTTCCTCCTCTTCTCCTTTCTTTTCCTCCCATCCATTTCCTTTCTCCTCGCCGTCACCATTTCCTTCCTCCTCCTCAACTTTCCTACCACCAAATCCTCCTCCTCAACCTCCCCGGCTGTTGATCCTTAACCCACTCTCCCGATCATCCTCTCCTCCTTCCTCCTTTCCCCTTCCCACCACTTCCAGCACCTCGTCTCTCTCCCTATATTGCATAGTGAAGCTTTGGGATTTTGTCTGTTGATTTTGATTTATACTTTGATTTGTTGCGATTATTGGTGGATAATGATGGAATACCAAATATTATTTTTATTTTTTTTTAGAAAATTTTAGTTGTAGATCTGTTTAAAATTTTAAAACCAGTCTTTACCGGGTAAATCAAACTGATTTTTATCTAGTTTGATCGATGTTTTTCAATGTCTAGGTTTGGTATATGATCGGATCGTTAGGGTTGCTGGATCGCTATTTCACCGGTCGAACTAGCCGAATCGGCTTACCCAATCCAAATTTCAAAACAGTGCCTAATCCTACACTCCTTACCCCCTTCATCTGATTTAATTTTCTCATTTTATTTTTTCAAAACCTTGATCATCTTAAATAATTAAATATAATAACTTATTTTATAATAAATATATCAAAATCTATATTGTTTTGTCAAAAAATATTTAAATGCTTATTTTCTATATATACACTTTTAAAATAAAGGAAAAATGATTATCCATAAAAATAAAGAAAAATATAGTGTGTGTGTGTGTGTATATATATATATATATATATGAAATAAGGAGCGCGAATGTCACGCCCCACTCTCGGGGAATCGTGATCGTCGTACCCTCACTCTTTCCTAGGAAACAAGGTGCAAAAATCTCAAACATCTGATACGAAATCCTGCAAAATTTTTAATAATGTGGGGTGGGCGAAATACGAGCTCAGTAAGTAATTCACGTATTCCCTTATCGAATTGAGCATGTTGTATATACATTTACTTTATAAACTCTCCATTCATTAACACACGTAATAAAGTGACACAATTCGATATGTATATACATAGCAAGTGGTAATAAATTGAGTAAACATTCCATTAATCAAATATCAAATATCAATCATAGCAATCAATAACACTTGGTCATGTGAGATTCTAGAGGTGGCTCAAACGGATACTAGTGGTGACTCCCCACTCTTTCTTCGGTGTAGCACTTAGTTCTGAATAGTACTTAATTCTCACATACCCTCACATAACGTCATACCATCATTGTATCATCAGTCAAACAATCATTATCATATTATTCATTGCATTTTATAAAAGAGCACTTAGCATATAATTGTACAAAGAACTTATATATAAACCTTGTTGAATTTGACTTATAAACAAAATGCATGGGACGTGTCCCACAAATATTTAGCTTTTCAAATATTACTTGAAAAATATAAGAGAATACAAGAATCACTTACCTGATCAAATCCAACGTAAGAACCTAGAAAAGATACCCCAAATTACCGATTTGTCAACATCTAAATATATATCAAAGTGGGCTTAAATATACCTCAAATAGATTTACCACTAAACTTTTAGCTATTATTAACATAAACCAACCTTAAGCAAGATATTCCGAGTTCAAACTAAATCATAACTTGATAATCTATCACAACTAATATACCTAAAAACCATTACTAGTCATGCTTAAAATCCAAAGCCATTCATGCAGCCAATGTTTAGACTTTTTAAAAAAATAAAATCAATAATTACATCTGCAGTCTCAAACTCTTAGCTAATTATATTTGGGACCTCAAAATTTAATAAGAGCTTGTAGCAAAATTCATACACTTCAAAAATATTATTCCACACATCTATTATGTATTTAAAGGGGAGGGTGTATAAGAGAATAATTTTCTATAAGTTTAAATGTTCAAATTGATATTGTTTTAATTTATAGGTTCATATTGAAATATTTTTTTCATCAATTGGTGGGCCAAACTAATACTTTTTCAATTTGAAGGGTCATATTGAATTACATTTTCAGTTTAGGGTGCCAAATTGAGATTTTTTTTGTTTGGAGGATCATGTTGAGACTTTTACTTATTTTAGAGGACAAAAAGCATTAACCCAAAAAAAGTTTCTAGTTAGTGATTATTATAAGATTCTGGCAGAGAATTTATTTTTCTAATTATTATTACAAATAATTTTTCTAACATTTGCGTTGTGCAAGGAAAGATAAATATTGACTTATAGAATGAAATAATGTAAAAAGAATAAAGATAATGTCATAAAACTAATAAATTAAGTAAAATAAAAAAATAAGTCACAATTCTTGTAACTTCTACTATAATTACGATATTTTCGCATTGATACATGATTTTAAAAAACATCCTATGTCGTCATCTTCCATGTGGCTAATTTTTTTTTTTTTAGAATGGATGAATTTAATTTTATAAATATAAATAATTGAAAAAAATAAAGTAGTTAAAAAATATTTGCAAGAGTATTTAATTAGTTTTTATTTATTTCTTGTGATCAAATATATTTGATAATTATGAAGATAGACTAAAGTTTTTAAATATTCAAAACTTATTCAGTTTGTTATGTGTTATGTAATAAATTGTATTAATATTTTTGTTAACTAATGACCGATAGAGAAGAAGTAAAAATGAGAATAACATAGGGTGTCTTCTCGTGGCTTTTAACAAAAAAAAAAAAAAAAATCCTTTTGCTTTACTATGCTAGAATACTTGTAGCGCAAGGCATAATAATAGAATGTTGATGCTTAGATTTCAAAGTGTTAGCACATCTATTATATTTACATATAATTTATATTTGTGTGACTAACTATTGCGGTGTTTTTAAACTTAGACTAGACCAGTCGATCGACTGGTTTAACCGAGGGCCAGTAACATATTTGGTCCAGTCATGTATAATAGCTAGTTTCTAATGAACAAAATATTAATCAAACCCGGTCAAACTCCGGGAGCCGGTAAGAACCGGTCAACTCGGGAAAGATCGGGTTTGGGCCATTTGGCTTTTCTTTCATATCATCCTAAATTTTTCGATGAAGTTTGAAGTTTCCATGGTTGAAAATCCGTCAACAATGTTTGCATCCTATTTGTTTGCAAAACACAATAGTATTTTGTGGGCTGAGAATCTGTCAATTAAGTAGATTATATCCTTTAGAACAAAATCTTCTTATCAAGTTTCTCAATGAAAATCAAATTAAGTTTCTATTGAGGAGGTAGGAGTAAGTAAACATGAAAGTAGTGGTGGTGGTGGAGGCAGTGGAGGGGGAAGGAGACTTGACTGATTTGGAAAAGAGGGGAAGGAGACTTGACTGATTTGGAAAAGAGGGGGAAGGAGACTTGACTGATTTGGAAAAGAGGGGAACGAGAAGAGAGGAGTAAGAAGGATAGGGGAGGATGAAGCTAGGAGAGCACATGGAAAGAAGAGTCTTTCTAAATGTGTAAAAAGGGTGATTGAGTAAGTAGGAGGGAATAGGGAGTTGGCCTGGCAGAGAGGAAGAGGATGAGGGATAGAAGCGGGCAAGAGGGGGCGAAGAAAAGGAGGAGGGAGATGGATATTAGGGACTTTGTTCTTTTATGACAAAACATTAGGTAAACAATCTAACTATATATATAAAGCAAGAGACTTCGTTTGGTGTGTCATCTTTTGCATTTGTCTTATTACCCTTAAGTGTTTTTCATAACTAACCATTAACCTTTTATAACTTCTGGTAATTTCTACTCCTTATTTTCTTTTATTTTTTTCTTAAATTATCACACACATTACACGTGCTTTTCTCACTAGTGACAAATAATGGGATGGTAAAAAATAGATAGCAAAAATATTATTAATATTTAAATTCATATCCTTCAACAAAAAAATGGCTTCCTTATTTCATCTTCGCCACCCAGCAGCAAGCACGTCTTGTAATATGTCTTTGTTTTTTCTAATTGTAACCTAGGTAAAGCACTATTTCAACTAAAAAATAAAAAACCGTGTGACCTGGATGGTTGAACCAGGTCTGGTGCTGTATCCGGCTCATACATCGGTTTGGGTTTAAAAACATTGACCAAGTGAAATATATACATGCTCAACATGGATGCCAATGTAGAATATTGTCTAGCCCATAGGTAGAGATCAATTTAAAGCAAACAAGTAATAAGAAATCTCACAAAACCACTACACTCTACCTCACTTCCGCAAGTATACGGAGTTGGTAATAGTATAGGATGAGTGGGAATCATTCCCACAAGGATTGTTGGAAAACAATTACCAAGTTTTATGGGTATTTGTACAGTTAAGCAAGATCAAACAATGGATGGTAAAATTACTCTACTCAAAATCATAATTCAATGCAAACAATTAAAACCTAATTTTAAGCTAGATTATCTATTAAAGCAAATAAGTGAACTAAATAATTACTAAATTGAGACTACTTAATCTATTCTAGTAAAAGCAAGTAAAGAAAGCACTTAATTCAATAATCTAGACTAGTTAAAATAGAATTAAAATTAACCCAATAAAAACACTATAAAAAGACATTGAAAAGTTAGAAATTACCAATTCTAAACTAGAAATTGAAAGAGTTAAACTTAAAATCAAAATATTTTTGGATTTTTGGTAAAAATAAAGAAAGCCCACTAAAAATTACCTTGAACTTAATGCAAAAAATGGAGAATTTTTAACTAAAAATAAAGAATTTAACAAAGACCCTAATTTTTCTAAGAACCCTAATTTGCAAGCAAAGACATTTTTACTAATTTGAACTAGAATGCAAGTAAAAATTATATCTACTTGAAGCTAAAGATTAAGCCATTACAATTATCTAATCAAAATTTAAACTTGCTAAGAAATGAAAACTAGATCTAAAAAACAATTAAAGAGAAATTTGCAATAAAGAAGAGACTTGAGGTTCAAGCTATCCTAATCTATCCTAACACTTCCTAATTCGAATCCTACTTTTTTATTACAATTTTTAAAAGTTAAGCTACTAGCTTAAATAGTACAACATTACACAAGGCAAAAATTAGGAGTTATTTGCTGGAAGATTACAAAATTGCCCTCACAACTTATTCCTCAACGAGTCGAGATCGCGATATGGGAATTTGAGATCGCGATCTCAACTCGCTAAACATTTAAGTGATTTTCCCGAGTCTAGATCGCGATATGGAGAATTCTAGATCGCGATCTGGACTCTCCTCCTAGCAATCTTTCTATTATTTGATAATTGCAATTCGGTTCTCTAAGCTTTGTCCATCCCAGCTTCCAATCTCTAATTTTTAACCTGCATAATATTAACACAATTAAGCAATTAATTAAGCTAAAATTTTAATAAAAACCAATCATATTTAATAGGAAAAAAAAATATAAACATATATGAAAGAAATTAATTTAAACTTTCAATTACCTACCTAAAGTTTGAGATTTAAGCTATCAAAATGCCACAATTTAGAGGAAAATAACTCTAGTTTACTAGAGTTATCACACCCTCAAATCTGTTAGCGTTTTGCTAGTTCCGAGCAAAACAAAAATTAAAAGAAACCTACTTCACTTAAACACATAAACACCACAAAAATTGACATGACACTTGATGAATCGTGGATGTACTTAAAACAATTAAGAAGTCTCTCAAGAAATGTTCAATACTATATGATATATGAAGTATTTAAGTGAGTCAATCCAAAATTGCAATTTTGTTCTACATAGAAGCACACGTTCATTCACTACACAAGATTTCACATCGCTAAGAATTACTATTCTCAAAAAGAGTTACCAAAACTTTTAGTTCTATTTATTTAAAATATTATTGCTTCACAAATCACAAATATTATGAAGTTAGTCAATTATCTCGAATAGGCATCATAAAAATAGAAGTTCATTTAGGAATCAACTTAAATGCAAATGGCACACATTTTGGGAATAGACCTCTAAAAAGGAATAAGTAATATGAGATCAATGATAAGTATTAAAAACATTTACTCCTTAACTTATTGGTATACGTAATAAATCGCAATTCCTAATGGCTTAATTCAGAGAAACAATATGGGTACATGTCGGAATCCCGTACTCGCCTTATTACTACTCTAATGGCTTATTTTGGAGAAACAACATGGGTATATGTCGAAATCCCGTACTAGCCTTATTCCTAAACACAATTTTTTTTTTCAATACGGTCCTAAACCAAGGAAAAGGAGTAAAATGTACCTAAAATTAATCTCGAATATCAATTATTCACAAGTTAGAAGAACATTCCCTGTGCAAACACGCAAAATGTCCTAAAATTCCTTCTATTTCATTTAACTAATTTCTTTCCAAAAGATAGATCATCTAACCAAATAATATAAGTGATTTGATCAGAAACAACATTTCAAATAAATTTTCCTAAATTTCTAGCACTTCTTTTTGAAAAATAGTGATGCCAAGTTTATGAACTCTTTATGTTGCAAATGAACTACTCACTCACATAAAAATCCTTGGAATGACTCAATTAAATATTTCAATCATGGAAGTGTATTGAATGTCAAGATTCATTATCATTTAGTACCCAATTGATCAATTTTTCATCCATTATACATCAAGTGACATCAACATGTACAAAATAACCATTCCCAACATGAAAAAAATAAACACCCCCAAACTTGTTATTTATTCAAATGATGAATACAACTTATCCTACCGCTCACCCAAAGTCCAACACAAAGACAAATCCAACAATAATATGAGTTACTCAATTAAGACACCATTTAAAGTTGAAAATTAAAATTGAGTAAAAGAGCTAAGAGTGTTAAACCATGCCATGCATTTTATCGATTAAGTCCCATAAAAATCAACATCTAATTCAATTCATCAACAAATGCAAAAATGGCATCAACTTAGGGCCCTTAGCTATTCTATTCTTATTCGGCAATGATCATGACCAAAACTATTCTAGAGTATCCAACAAGAAACTCCCACAAAGATTCAATCCATGAAGTATCACCATAGATATCTACTTAGTGTCAGCTTAAGGCCATGCCATATAGCCAATCTACTAAAAATGAAAATTAAACTACTCCAAATCAAAAGACTAAAAATAAAATAAAATGATGGTTGAAGTGATTTTTGAATGGAAGAAAATGAAATTTTTTTTTATTAAAGAGAAGAAGATTGGAAAATTTTGGGAAAAGAAGAAGAAAAGCTGCATAAGTAAATGTTCCAACAATTCGAGATTGCGATCTGGATTTTCCATATCGCAATCTGGCCTGAGCTTGAGATCACGATCTCGGATCTGGTATCGCGATCTTGAAGGTGTTGAGATCACGATCTCGGCTTGTGCAAAATTTGCCTTTGCAGAAGTTTGGGCTTGATCAAACTCAATTTCAGCAATGTGTAATTTTTACACTTAGCCAAAATTGCTCAATTTTTCATCACTTTTTTCCACTTCCATGCATAACCTGCAAGCACAAAATTAACAAGTTAGAATGACCATTTTCACTCATTCTTTAGCACCATTTATTCAACTAAATAAAACTTAAATTTTTAATCTTCACACCTAAAATTCTAACCTAACTGAAACTAACTTACTCAAAATTAAACCAATGAAAAAAAGAACACAATAATAATTAAATCAAAGACTTGGGTTGCCTCCCAAGAAGCGCTCTTTTATAGTCACTAGCTTGACTATGGCACGACTTCATTCTTGCACAAGTTGGACGATATCTCGCCCGCTTTCAATGATTCCTCCAAGGTAGGGTTTGAGCCAATGACCATTAACCTTGAAAGCTCCCTTTTTCCCTTTTATTTCCATCGCTCCATGAGAAAAAGTTTGAACCACTTCAAAGGGGCCACTCTACCTTGACTTGAGTTTTCCTGGGAATAACTTGAGGCGTGAACTGTAAAGTAACACCAAATCACCAACTTTAAATTCCTTCCTTAGGATGAGCTTTTCATTCCATGCCTTAGTTTTCTCCTTATAGATCAAAGAATTTTCAAATGCTTCCTTGCGGAATTCATCCAACTCATTCAGATCAAGCATCATCTTTTCATATGCTTCATTTTTTTTAAATCAAAATTCAAGTTCTTTATTGCCCAATATGCTCTATGTTCAAGCTCCACCGGCAAGTGACATGCTTTTCCAAACACAACACGATACGGGGACATGCCTATGGGGGTTTTAAATGCCATCGGATAGGCCCACAATGTGTCATCTAACTTAAAGTGCTAAATCCTTTCTAGTCTTATTCACCGTTTTCTCTAAGATCCTCTTCAATTCTTGGTTTGAAACCTCAACTTGACCCGATGTTTGGGGATGATAGGCTAAAGCAACTTTGTGTTTCACACCAGACTTTGCCATCAAGGCCTCAAAATATGAATTTTTGAAGTGAGAGCCCCCATCACTAATGATAGCCCAAGGCATTCCAAACCGAGAGAGGATGTTCTTTCTAAGAAATTTGGTGACCACTTTGGCTTCATTGGTTGGGGTAGCGATTACTTCAACCCACTGTGACCCATAGTCCACGGCAACCAAAATGTACTTGTTGGAAAATGAAACCGGGAACGGTCCCAAGCATGAAATCAATTTCCCATACATCAAATACCTCCAACTCAACAATGCCATGAAGTGGCATTTCATTTTTCCTTGAAATGTTTCCCACCCTTTGACATTCATCACACTTGAGCACAAATTCCCGGGAATCCTTGAACATAGTTAGACAATACAAACCACTTTGAAGAACCTTGAAAGCCGTTCTTTGAATTCCATGGTGTCCACTAACCGGAGATGAATGACAATGTCTCAACACACCAATAATTTCACATTCCAGGACACATCTTCTAAGGACTTGATCATTGCACACGGAACAAATATGGCTCTTCCCAAAAGTAATGTTTAAGCTCCGCGAAGAATTTCCTTTTCCAATTGACATTTAACATCTTTGGTACTATCCTTGCTACAAGATAATTCACAATGTCCGCATACACGGACTCACTTCCTTTACCTCAAATAATTTCTCAATTGATGATTTTTCATTGTGGCTCTTTCTTCATGATTGACAAGTCTAGATGCTTCAATTGCATCCTTGATAAATGATCGGCTACCATGTTTTCCACACCCTTCTTGTCCATTACCTCTCAATCAAACTCATGCAAAAAAAGTATCCATCTCAATAAACGTGGCTTGACATCTTGTTTAGAAAATAAATACTTTAATGCCGAGTGATCGGTATAAACAATTACCTTAGATCCAATCAAATATGATCTAAACTTATCAAATGCAATAACTATAGCAAGTAGTTCCTTCTCCGTTGTAGAATAATTAAGTTGTGCATCATTTAAGGTCCTACTTGCCTAGTAAATGACATGCAACATCTTATTCACCTTTTGACATAAAACAACACCTATTGCATAGTCACTAGCATCACACATAAGCTCAAATAGAAGAGACCAATTTGGTGCTACGATGATCGGTGCAATCACAAGAGCATGTTTTAACTCATTGAATGCTTCCAAACAAGAATCATCAAAATGAAAAGGACAATCTTTTTGAAGTAATAAGCACAAGGTCTATCGATATGTGCTAAAAATTCCTAATGAATCTTCTATAAAAGCCCGCATGACCTAAGAAACTTCTTACTCCCTTAACATTAATTGGAGGAGGCAACTTTTCAATCCCCTCCACCTTTGCCCTATCAACTTCTATCGCCTTTGGTAAAACTTTGTGACCCAAAACAGTTCCTTCCGTCACCATGAAATAACACTTTTCCCAATTGAGAACCAAATTAGTTTCTACATACCTTTTTAACACATTGGACAAATTTGCAAGACAATCATCAAATGAGACACAAAATACACTACAGTCATCCATGAAGATCTCTATGCTCATTTCAACCATGTCATGAAAAATGGAAAACATACAACGTTGAAATGTGTTTGGTGCATTGCAAAGCCCAAAGGGCATTCTCCTATATACAAAGGTACCAAATGAGTATGTAAAAGTTGTTTTGTCTTGATCCTCCGGACAAATGACAATTTGGAGATAACCGGAATAACCATCAAGGAAACAATAATATGCAAAACCGGCATTCAACCTCTCAAGCATTTGATCAATAAAAGGTAAAGGAAAATGATCCTTTCGAGTGCCTTCATTCAACTTTCAAAAATCAATGCACATTCGCCAACCCGTAACCAATCTAGAGGGGAGGAGCTCATTGGTTTCACTTATGATTACGGTAATACCACCCTTCTTTGGAACGACTTGAGTGGAACTAATCCACTCACTATCGATAATAGGGTAAATAATACCAGGTTTCAAAAGTTTGAGAACCTCCTTCCTCACAACCTCTTTTAAAGTAGGATTCAATCTCCTTTAAGGTTGCCTTACCGGTTTATTTTCATCATTCAACAAGATTTTATGCATGCATATGGAAGATTTAATTCCCTTAATATCATCAATGGACCAAGCAATGGCATCTTTATGCAATTTAACCACCACAATCAATCTTTCAAGATGCTCACTTGTCAAAGATGCATTCACAATCACCAGGTATGTCTAATTTTCACCAAGATATGCATACATTAAGTGAGTGTATTTGAGAAGAGGTTTAAGCTCCAACTTAGGGGATTCGTTGGTCGGAGACCCCTCTTTACCTTTTTCTCGATTCTCCTCATCTTCCATTTGCAATAAGGTCTCATCCTCCAAATGATTCATATTCCTCATCCCTTCTTCATCATCTTGACTTAGAGCATTTGACTCTAAGACCTCTTCCTTGATTGAGAAATTTTCCATTGCATTCCTAAAACAATCATCAATTAAATCATCTACCACATTTATATTCATGACATCTTCAAAAATTGAAAGAAGCTTCAATGAATTAAAAACATTAAATGTAACAATTTCATCATTTATCTCCAACTTTCCTTCTTGAACATCAATAAGTGCACGACCGGTAGCAAGGAAAAGTTTCCCAAGAACTATTGGCTTCTCTTCATCCTCTTCCATTTCAAGCACAATGAAATCGGCCAGAAGGTAGAGTTTATCAATTTTCACAATCACATCTTCCATGATCCCCTTTGGCAACTTTATGTTCCAGTCTGCACCAGTTACAATGAGATACTTGTTGGCTTCAATTGTCCTCCATTTAACTTCTTGAGTACCGCAAAAGGCATTAGATTTATTGAAACTCCCAAGTCACACAATACTCTTCCAAATTGTAAACCCCCAATCTCACAAGGTATAGAAAATGATCTGAGGTCCTTGAGATTTGGTGGCAACCTTTTTGTAAGGAGTGCACTACAATTCTTCGTTAAACATAAGATTTCATCCCCATGCAATTTCTTTTTTGAAGTGAGGACTTGTTTCATGAATTTAGCATAGGTGGGCTTGTTCTCAAATGCCTCAATGAATGGAATGTTGATTTCAAGCTTTTTGAAAATCTTAAGAAACTTCTTGAACTTCTTTGCCTTTTCTTCATCCCTTAGCCTTTGAGGAAAGGGCACACTAACGTGCTTCGGCTCATGATGTTTTGGATCCTTGCCTTTGTTGGTCCCAAAGCAACCTAAGGAAGGGGGGGTGAATTAGGTTTCTTAAAAAATATATTTTTAGATGAACATTAGTGAGCTTTTTAATTTAAATGCAGATATAATAAAATCAATAGAACAGTAAAGTAAAGAGAGAAAATTAAACAATCAATACTTCCAAGCTAGCAAGCTTGAAGTATCAAATCTCTTGAATGCGTCACACACTTGGTGAGCCAATAATCTTTACAAAGTTGGGAAGTTCTTACTCACACTAAAACTCTTTTAGTTGAGCCAAGAATCTTACTTACAACCACACTTTCTTACAAGATTATCACTCCACTCAAAGTTGAATTACACTCACAATTGCACACTAATACAACAAAGCACTATAGTCAATTTGCACTCAAATTACTCTTTTCTAAGGCTTGTATTCAATGTATTAGATGATCTTTTCTTAATGTCAAAGCAGCTATTTATAAGAGCAATAAGTAGTGGTTGCAACTACTTCCTAACGGCTAAATAATAAATGCACAAAAAGTAGCCGTTGGGGTTTCAGACGTCCGAGATATATTGGATGCGTCCGACACAGCATAATATTTCCGATCTTCTTACAGTTGTTGAAGAGCTTCGTTCGGACGTCCGTACATGCGTCCGTTCCTTCGTCCGATAGAGGCTTCGGACGGTCATGTTCGTCCGAAAGAGAAGCAGTAGGATCCCATTTCTTTCTGCCTGTTCGTTCGGACGGTGCAATGCGTCCGAGAAGTTTTGACCTAGTTCATACGGTTCAGTGCGTCTGAAAGCCCTATTTCCTGCAAAAGCTTGTTTACAGAGTTAAGTGTTTATGTCATCATCAAAATAAGGTTTGGAAAACATCAACCTTCATTGCCTTGCAAAGTGGGCATAGTAGACTCATTCATCATTTTGCCTTGCCCATGTGAAGACCCCTCTTTTTCTTTTTTTCATCCTCTACTCCTCATTTTTCTCCACTGTTGAACAAAATTTTCTCAACCCTTTCTTCCAACTCTTTACCAGTTCTAAAGGTGATGGCCTTGCATTATTCCTTGGGGTTTGGAATGATGTCACTTGGAACACCCCTAAAGGACTTGATTCAGGACTCATTATTCAACCTCGCCAATTGGCCCAATTGAATCTCCAAATTCCTTATAGATGCCTTCAAGTTCTCATAATCTCTCTTGTGTTCCTCATTTTTCCTATCCAACTCTCTTCTCAAGAACTCGGCTTCTCTTTTCCAACTATCTTCTCCCACATTCTCTCTTGGAGCATATTGGTTATGATACATAGGTTGGGGCGAGTTTGCATATTGAAATTGAGGCCTTGGTTATGGTTTTGAAATGAAGGATTAGAAAAAGATTGATATGAATTATGTTGGAAATTTCTTTGATGTGTTGATAAGGTATAGGTAAGGAACTTGAGACTTGAGTGTGTTGGACATTTTGAGGTGGGAGATTTGGTTGGTAAGGAGGATTGGATTGATTTTTGGAGTTGCTCCAAGAAAAATTAGGATGGTTCCTCCAAGAAGGATTATATGTGTTCCCATAAGCTCCAGATAGGGTCCTTGGAAATGATGATTGATTAGACACATAGTTGAGTTGTTCATCATTGTTGACCCATAAGGCATCTCACATTATCCATTTGCATGACCACCTCCACAAAAATCACATACCATGCTTGGTTGGGTTGGAGAAGAAGACATGGCATTTACACTACTTGGTTTCCCCAAATTTTCCAATGCCTTTGCAACGTTATTCATTACACTCATAAGCATGCTTTGTTGTGCCAAAAGAGTATCTTTCATGTTCAAATTCAACACTCCACTATTGGCATTGACTTGATTGGCTTAGTGTTGAGTCACCGGTGAGGTCATCAGTCCATGATAATAGTGATTGTATGCCATCTTATTAAGCAACTCTTGAGCTTCTTCTAGAGTCTTGTATAAGATAGATCCATCGGCGGAAGCATCCACTATGGATTTGGTCTCTTGAGTCAAACCATTATAGAAAGTTTCAATTTGAAGCCATAAAGGAATCGCGTGATGAAGACATTTCCTTAGTAACTCCTTGAACCGCCTCCAAGCTTTCCTAAGCTTTCACCAACGTCTTGCTCCTTGTGCTATAAAGGAGGTGATTTCATTTCTCAATTTGGCGGTTCTTGCGGGTGGAAAATGTTTTGCCAAGAACTCTTGAGCAAGTGGATTCCAAGTAGTAAATGTTTTTTGGGTGTGGGATTGTAACCATGACTTTGCCCTATCCCGAAGAGAGAACGGAAACACCCTCATTCGCACACAATCCGGATGTACTCCATTAAACTTGAACATGTCCAAAACTTCTTCAAAATTCATGAGGTTTGTATAGGGATCTTCATTGGAACTACCCCCGAACATGGCATGAGCTTGGAGCATTTGGATTAAGGTAGGCTTAATTTCAAAGTTGTTAGCTTGCACGGGCATCCATGCAATACTAGAGTTCACTCCATCAAAATTAAGCAAGGCATATTCCCTTAATGACCTTCCATTCCCGTTCATGCCATTTCCATTCCCATAGCCACCTATCCCATTATTTGCAACAACCTCTTCTTCTTCGTTTTTCATGTTCAAATTCCTTTGATGAGTATTAGCAGTTTGCTATTTCTATCCTTTCTTGCTCTTGTTGTACCCTTCTCAATTTCCGGATTTCCCTTAGCTCTCTTTCTTTTTCCTTATCCAAGCAAGTGAATGGCCCTTGATCTCCTCTTACCATACACTACAACCAAAACCAAAGCAAATAGTCAATTGAAGTGCTGAGTTAATTCCACAAAATAATCAACAAACATAAAAATAACAAAATTAACAACTAAATTAAACTAAATGCTTAATCTACACGACCCGTATAGCGCTTGATATTGCCAAAATCAAGGACAATCCCCGGTAACGGCGCCAAAAACTTTCTAGCCCTTAGGTAGAGATAAATTTAAAACAAATAAGTAATAAGAAACCTCACAAAACCACTACACTCTACCTCACTTCCGCAAGTATATGGAGTTGGTAGTAGTATAGGATGAGTGGGTATCGTTCCCACAAGGATTGTTGGAAGGAAATTACCAAGTTTTACGGGTATTTGTATAGTTAAGCAAGAACAAAAAATGGGAATTATGGTGAAATTACTCTACTCAAAATCATACTTCAATGCAAGCAATTAAAACCTAATTTTAAGCTAGATTATCTACTAAAAGCAAATAAGTGAACTAAATAATTATGAAATTGAGAAACTACTTAATCTATTCTAGTAAAAGCAAGTAAATAAAGCACTTAATTCTAATCTAGACTAGTTAAAATAGAACTAAAATTAAAGAGCAAGAAAATTAACCCATTAAAAACACTATAGAAAGACATTGCAAAGCTAGAAATTACCAATTCTAAACTAGAAATTGAAAGAGTTAAACTTAAAATCAAAATATTTTTGGATTTTTGGTAAAAATAAAGAAGGCCCACTAAAATTTATCTAGAACTTAATGCAAAAAATGGAGAATTTTTAACTAAAAATAAAGAATTTAACAAAGACCCTAATTTTTCTAAGAACCCTAATTTGCAAGCAAAGAGATTTTTACTAATTTAAACTAGAATGCAAGTAAAAATTATATCTACTTGAAGCTTAAAGATTAAGCCATTACAATTATCTAATCAAAATTTAAACTTGCTAAGAAATGAAAACTAGATCTAAAAGACAATTAAAGAGAAATTTGCATTAAAGAAGAGACTTGAGGTTCAAGCTATCCTAATCTATCCTAACACTTCCTAATTCGAATCCTAATTTTTTATTACAATTTTTAAAAGTAGCTTAAATAGTATAACATTACACAAGGCAAAAATCAGAAGTTATTTGCTGGAAGATTACAAAATTGCCCTCACAACTTATTCCTCAACGAGTCGAGATCGCGATATGGGAATTTGAGATCGCGATCTCGACTCGCTAAACATTTAAGTGATTTTCCCGAGTCCAGATCGTGATATGGGCTCTAAACATGCTTTTGCCTTCTATTCTTTGATAATTGCAATTCGGTTCTCTAAGCTTTGTCCATCCCAGCTTCCAACCTCTGATTTTTAACCTGCATACTATTAACACAATTAAGAAATTAATTAAGCTAAAATTTTAATAAAAAATTTATCATATTTAATAGGAACAAAAATATAAACAATTAAAGAAATTAAAGAGAAGATTCAATTACCTACCTAAAGTTCAGGATTTAAGCTATCAAAATGCTACAATTTAGAGGAAAATAACTCTAGTTTACTAGAGTTATCAAATACTAATCTACCATTTGCTTTTGTAGAAATCTAATAATCTTATCTACAACCGTATCAAGTATATCTCCAATTTGAATCAAAATCTGGCATAAGAAGTTAACAATTTCAATAATAAAGATTGAAAATTTCAAATCATAATATCCTTATGTTTAGTTTACAACATTGAAAATATGAATGAAAGACATACTATTCACTAGCCAATCCAAAGTTTTGATAACTAGAACCGAGTAGACCAGCAATATCAAGCACATATCTTGTTTTTTCTAGATCTCCAACTAAAATTCTAAATAAACAATTTATAGCTATTAGTATTAATTTGTAATAATTTTAGCAAGAATTGAAATTTAAGAGGGAGACCAAGAATGGAGTAGAAAGAAAAGAGAGAACAAAAAACAAGTCTATATAGAGAAACAAAAAAAAAAAAAAAAGAGGGACTAAAAGAGAAACATAGAAGAACTTGAAATTACTATCAATCAACATTTCCCATACATTCATATTAGGCACATAGTAATAGTACAATTGATTTCCGAAACTAACTAACTTGACCTATATACAACTAACTTGCTAACTGACAAATCCTACTAAACTACAACTGCAATTATTAATTAAACTCCCTCAACTGTCTTTTTTACTACATAGCTTTATCATTCAATCGTTCCATCTCTAGTTCTTATATTTCACTACAATACTGTTGAATCCCATTTGTGATACTCATGTTTTGATGATGACCAAATCATACTAATGATTTGCAATCAAGTGTACAGAAAACCAGGATAATTCGGACGCAAGGGATTGTCCGAAAGAAAGGTGTTCGGACGCAAGGGAGCGTCAGAAAGAGAAGAATCTGAAGTAGCCTCGGACGCAGGAGAATGCTGTCCCAAACACAACCAAAAGCTGTAGGACGCACATGACCGTCCGAAGAGGAGCTCAAAATGAAGAAGTTTCTATCAAAGCTGTAGGACGCATACAACCGTCCGAAGTACTGTTCATATTGTTATCGGACGCAGAGGCTTTGCATCGGACGTTCGAAAGGTCTAACGGCTAGTTCATTCGGACACATATTCACAGCATCGACCGTCCGAAAGACCAAACCGCTAGTTTCTCAAGAAATAGAAAATAGCCGTTAGAGAACTGTTGGAAGCAATTTCTGGGCTTCTATAAATACCCCTTTGTTTGTAATTGTAAAAAATAGAGAGTAGAACTACTGCATTCAATGCAAACACTTGTAAGAGCTATTTGGGAAGAAATAGGCTAAAATATTGTGTGTTGTATTGGTTTGGGTGGGTAGTGTAGTTCTCTTGGCTCAACTAGAGGGAATTAGTGTGAGTAAGAGTAGACTAGTGAGTGATCTTCAAGTGTAAGAGTGGAGGAATAACAAGTGTACAAAAGTGAGGTTGTATTGTAAAACCCTTTGGCATAACTAGAGGGACTTAGTTGGTGCAAAGGTGAGCCTACTTTTTGTATAAGAAGGTTATTGCCTCACCTTTTTTGAAGCGGCACTACTAGTGCATATACACCAAACTTGAGAAGTTTGGAAGTTTGGTTTGATACTCTCTATCTCAATCATCTTATATTTGTTCTTTGAGTTTCAATTATTGAATATCTTTTGTATTCATTTGTGCTTAAGTGTTTATTTGTTGCATAAAGTTTGCATTTATCATTAGGCACATTAAAAGGTTTGTTTTTTAGGAACAACCTAATTTACCCCCCTCTTAGGTTGCTTTTTGGGCCAACAAATACCTTCTATAACACCTACACATTTTCGATCAATTTGTCATTCCTAAAATATCCATTAATATTTATTCTCATTGTTTCATGATAATTTTGCCTTTCATAGTTTTCATTTTAATTTTGGGGTAGCATATGAGATAAGATTGAAATTAAGACACTAAAGTGTAATTCACAAAGTCTACCATAAACCATTACTAGTCGGTGAAAGCCCTAGGAAACTAGTGTTTTTTATGGCCAAATTTGAGCATTTTTTCCTTGGTTTTGGGTATTTTTAGTGTGTGATTTATACATTTTCTAATTATATGTGTTAATATATGTTTAATTTGGGGTTTAGTATTTATTTTATGTTTTTAACTTATATTTGTATGTCCTTGTGGTCAAAGTTTGTGTTTGGGGTTTTACCAGTTTCAATGAGAATTATGATTTTGTTGTGTTTTCATTCGCCTATAGTTTA
This sequence comes from Cinchona pubescens, assembly GCA_025175665.1. NCBI lineage: Eukaryota > Viridiplantae > Streptophyta > Magnoliopsida > Gentianales > Rubiaceae > Cinchona > Cinchona pubescens. The sequence goes on along the minus strand of JANKKI010000075.1, from coordinate 797,079 downwards.
TAGTTTCTTTGAGTGTTTTGTTTAAGTATTTATGTGTTAATTTATATATAATAATATGGCTTTTTATTCTAGGGTTGCCAAAAAAAAAAAAAAGCACAACAATTATACACATCGAATGAGAATTAATTTTAGATGCGAAATGGTCGAGGCTACCGAAGCTATCTCTGTGGCTAGCTTCCAAGACTTAGGAGCTTGATAGAGCTCGCTAGAGGCGAGAAGCTTCTAGGGATGCGATTTTGGCCCTTTTTCAAGGGAATTCGATGTCTTTTCACCTCTAACTCAAAATCCCAATTTGAAAAAACATGTTTTTAGGGGTTGAAATGAGGAGACATACCGTAATTTTTCTTCTTTCTTCTTCCTCCTCAAATGGGGAGGAATTTTTTGCCTTTCTTCCATTTTCCTTCTAGTCTAGCTTTCAATTCAATTTTATAAATCATTTAACTACTTTGTAAGAGTTTATTTATGTTTAATCTACTTCTTTTATGCATTTATTTCTTGTTTGTTAAAGTTGAGTTGCCTTCATTTAATGCTTCACGTACTAGCTTTCAATGCACCTATTTCACTTTACTAGTTTTCCACAGTTCTTGTTTAGTTCTTTTAATTGTTTCACATGCCTTTAATTGCTTTCTTGTCTTTAAATATGTTATAATCTAGCATAGGTTAGGGTTATGTGAAGTCAATTTCTGATGGATAGAGGTTAATAAGTTGATATTAAGTGGTAATATGGACTAATTAGGTACTATTAATGGGCTTAAGGGTTAATTATGGAATTTAGCTACTTCTTTAGTTAGTTTGGGTTAATTGAGGGGATATGGGACCTCCATTATATACCTAGATTAATGTTGAATTGGGGTTAGAATTTGATCTTAGCAGACTAATTTACTTAATTAGTTAGAATTCCATGGGTATTTAATCAAGTTTGGTTATTCTAAGTGGTAGAAGGGATCTACATTTAGGTTAATTAGATTGATAGAGTTAACTACCAAGGGATTAAGATTAGGTTACAATTGAGAATCAACCTATACTTTGGCACATAGAGTCATTTGATTAACTTAATTAATCAAAACCTGGGAAATTGGTTGGCATAAAATCTAATCCCTATTTTAATATTATCTGAGTTTTAAACCTAGTTTATATAAATTCCTTTCTTTAACCAGCCCAACAGATAACATTCCAACCAAATAATCAAAAATTTCCTACCATTCCTAGTAACACTAGTTTGGGACGATCCCTACTTCTGCTAATTACTATTTCACGCCATGTACTTGTGGGTTGTCGTCTGGTTAAATTAGTTGATTTAGGTGTAATTTTATAACGTGTCTTGTAGACGCAATAGTCGACATCTCAAACCTTTACTACTATCATTTTTTTTTCTAGCCAAACTACAACTTCTTCCAACTTTTGTCTATAGAATTTCTTTTTCTCTCTTCTTAAATTTTAGGCAAGAAATAATTGTTTGAGGTGCTTGGAAGGTTTGATAGTGTTTCTAATCTAATATTTCAGTTAGGTAGGTAAGCTATTGATGATTTATTGACCAGTTTCTTGAGTTAGGGTTCGAAGGTTTCTTTCAAGCATCATAAATGCTGAAATCTTGTTGTTTGTGAACAATTCTTGTTACCAAATTATTCCCCTACTTGAATAGCCTTGTTTTATGGTTGGATTCAGTAGTTTAACAATTGATTTGAAGACTTTTAGTTGGGGATATGAGCTGATTGCTTGCTCTTGCATGGTTTTTAGGGTTTCTAGTTTCGATTTTTAGTGTTTAATCTTGCCCTTGGATGTCTAGATCAATCCCAACTTCTTTGCACACGTTTTGGCCCTTGTTATTGAGCTTTTGGAAGGATTTTTGATCTTCGAAATGACCTGCTTCAAGAGCTTACTAGATTGACCAACCAACTTATTCAACTATCCAGAAATTGCTATGAACTTCATTGCATTCTAACAAACCTATCTCCAAGTGCCACGGTATTTGACCCATTGTTCCAAAATTTTTGTTTTCTTTTTTATTCTTTCTTAGCTCAATAATGTATCCTTAAGCCTGCTCTAATGTGTGGTGTTTCCCTTCTATAGTTTTACGTTTAAGGAGGTGGGTTTTTCGGTTAAGTTAGGATTCCAAAGGAGCAAATTGCAAAGTAAGAAATTCTTACACCTTTTCTATTGAATGCTATGTATTTTATAAGTGTGGCAACAGTGTATTTTGTTTAATGAAGGTAAGAAAGGGTCAATTTACTTTATGTATATGATTGTATGCATGGTTAAGTACTTGAAGTTTGGAAGGTATTACATTTGCAATATTCATGAATTGGTATCACAATGTGGTTTGTCATTTCCGTAAGGAAAGTGTAGATTACTTGTATGTGCTCACATGATTAACTGCATAAGGAAAGTAAGGCATTGCATTGGTACCTATCTTTCATAACTATTACGGTAAACTTAGTAGGTTGCACGAATGAATTTGACTTACTTGTTGTCATATGGTTATTAAAGTATATGAGCTGTACAGAACTTAGTATTCATGAATATTCCAGTTTTCATATTACAATCTAGGGCATTGTTTGACGAAGCTAAGTGTAAGTAGCTTGTGTAGTATCCATAGATTAATGCATAAGATAAATGAAACATTGCACTCATTTTGCTCAAGCTCATAAACTCACTTGTTTGGTGTGTCATGAAATGTATTTGATAATCTTATTATTCATGTTTCGGGTACTATGTACTCGACCCGAGTGAAAAGCAAGTGTATCGGGGTATTAAATACCTGATCGAATATCATCTATATTTAGGGTAAAAGTTACCTAACTCGAACACCTAAATTCTCAAACATCCAAACACTCAAATAGCCGAATACTTGAATACCCGAATACTCGAATACCGAAATACTTGAACATCCGAGTGATATTTATGTTAAGGGACTACGTGCCCGACTCGAGTGACCTTCATGTTAAGTAATATCCGAGTGCTAAGTTCTTGAACTTTTATTTTCATACAAAGCATATCATAATCATTGTTATAGTGTCTGAGCATGAAAATATGATTAAGTGTTACCTTGGTTGTATGCTAACATTTAATAGTTAGGTTTACCTGCTACATATTGGGCATTGTTTTGCTCATCTCAAATTGTTGATATTAATTTGCAATTATAGATCTATCTATAGTGTTTGTTGATCTTGTTTCAAAGCTAAGCTAGAAAGGGAATTTTAATATGAACCTAGAGTGTGTTAGCTTGGTTAGTGTGAGTTCTAAGCTAGATGTGCTCTATTTTGCTTAACCTGTATGACAGTGTAGATAGGTGTGAGTTGTTTTGTTTATGTGTGGCTTGTCTTTCTTGTTTTACTTTTGTTCACTAAATGTTTATAGGCTTGTTGATACTAAAGTTTAAAAATATCTTATAACCCTCCATTGGTTGTACCATATGGATTGTGCTTGCTTTGGAAATTATATAAATTGTACATAGCCAATAGTTGCTCAAAAGTACCATGCCTAGCATGTTTAGGGTTACCTGAGGTAAGGCATATCATTGTCCTGGTTTAGGGGTGTGACAACTTCCTTTAAAACATCATTGCCCTCAAGGTTGAAAGAAGGAAATAAAAAGTTGAAAAAATAACAACTTTTATAAATAGTTTCCTTTAATAGCATACATCCCCAGCACCAAAATTTGTTGCATTGGCTATACCATCAATGTAATTACTCCACGTTTTAAAACCATTTTAGGCTATAACTATTTTTTAAAAAAAAAAAAACCTTTTTGTCGTACTTCATATAGACAATATCCTAATAAGTAGTGTGATAGGACGCTTAATATAATACTACACCTAAAACTAGTGTGGCATAAACTTGTGTGGTAATGTGCTAATCAAAAACTTGAATGTGTCTCAACAAGTGTTTCTACAATGGGTTATTAATAATCTATTTATTTGATTGATCCATGGAACCCAGATTTGCGTACTGAAGTGTTCTTACAAATAGAATATGTCACTTTGAAGTGTCTTAATAAATTTGAGTTGTAGACAATTATAGGGAACTTAGAAATGATCTAACTAAAGGTAATATGACACTCTTCAATGTTAGAAAAGATATAACATCTATGGGAAGAAGAAGAACAACATGCAACACATAGTGTCCCAATGAACTTTTTTTAGCTCGCCAATAGCTCATGCTGTTCAGTTGCAAAATTGCCCAAATAGTACAATATTTGACTAACAACATCCTTAACTTGATAATTAGCAAATTTCATAAATTAAAATAAACACCAAGTATTGTTAAATGATAAATGTCTTGTTTCCTACAAGATAACAAGATTTCACTTTTGCATTATAGTTGCCAAAATTAAAAAACATGTATTAGAGTGCGAGAAAACAACATAAGACACTTCAAAGTTCTTTCTTATAAAGAATAGGAAATAAAAATCTTTGCACAATCATTCCAAAGAATAGCCTCTAAAGTCGTCAATATGCCAATCAAAAGTTCAACATAAAACACTTCGTAGTTCTTTCTTCCAAAGAGTATAAAATAAAGATCTTTACATAGCCACTCTAAAAAAACAGCCTCTAAAGTCATCAATATGCCAATCAAAAGTTGTTCACCATCTACATGAAAGTCCAGTTTAAAAATCATAATTCACCATCCAAATCAATATAAGAAGATTAAAAAGTTACTAGAAATTCTAAATATATACTTTGAAGCAAACAATAGACGAAAGACCAAAAAACCTTCACACCAAATCTCTAATTTAGTCTGAATAACCAAAATAACTCATAATGAAAACAGCATTCTTAATAAAACACTTGAATCTTAATCATTGTTTCATTATATATATATATAAAAAAAAAGGTGCAAGTACCCAACAATTATTAATATCAAAATTAGAGAATACAAAGTTATGCAACACATACCAAAACACACATACACATACATGCATGAATAACCCATGCTCTTTTCTTTAATTATTTACATGCTGAAATATCCTCACGAACAATATCACATCAACCAAGTTACATGAAAATTCTCGATATTACCTATATCCAGCAAAACATGAGCATATATATAAATAACCATGTAAATACTAATATTTATAAAATAACGTAGGTACATGCATATGATTAAGAGGACATCCCAAAAATAGTTAAACATACACAGAAATTGAATGACAATTATAAAGTCTGCATCATAAAATTCGGATCTAAGATCACATCATTCTTATTTGGAAACACAAATGCGGTATGAACTTGCTGAAGTGCTATAAGTAGTTTGAAAATCGAAGAAGGTCAATGATGACCAACGAAAGAGTGCGAAAGTGATTTTGCCAAAGTGCTGTAATAATCTATGCCTCAAGTATACAAAAATTGAGCTGATCATATTGGACGATCAGCTAAAAAAATGAGAACATGCTTCCAGAGCTACCTTAACAACACAAAAGTTAAGCAGATTGCGTTCGACGATCGGCTAAAAAAAAGAGAATATGCCTTAAAAGTTTCCTCAAAACGATCAAGACAGATCAATACGAGTACTAAGTAGAAAGAAGAATCTGAATTCTTCTTGCTTTGAAACAATAAATATGAACAAGACACCAGAAAAACTAGTAAAAAGAAAATGAAGAATAATGTTTCATTAAAAATAAATAAATGTTACATACCTCCTACTCTATGCTATAGGGCCTTGAGGCTAATCACTGCCAAGCTACTATGGCTACTGATTAGCTTAGAGCTTATCTGTCACGCCCCAAAAACGGGACCGTAACACGCCGCGCTAATGGTACACCGGACCAAAGCGCAAGGCACAAACGAACAGAGCAACAAAATCTAACCGTGCAATGTAATAGAACCATCAAGCCATTTCTTAACTATAAAGCTGATCGTCCATTATGATCTGCTCAATTTTTGGGGACTTGCTGTCTCTGGGCACACATCTGTGGCTAACTCTTATACACATCTAGATGTGTATAAGAGACAGGTACACTACCCTCTCCAAACAAAAGAGAAGCTTGGAAGATTATCCGCAGAGTCCTACCAGAATGTGGAATCTGGAGAAAATCTAAAAGTCGCTAACGCGGATGGAGAGTCAAAGACGAGCACCTAATCTGAAAAATTATAAGTCACGTGGGGTGAGCATAACTAGCTCAGTGGATATCATAAAAGCTCTTCAAATGGGGCCAAGCATTTCGATAAAAAGAAAACATAATTATAATAACATTTGCGAAAACCATAGTCATGAAGCAGTTTCTAAAATGTCTCATGCCATTTAAACGTCAGGCATGTCCAAAACATAGTCAAAAAGATCCAATCATTTCAAAACATAGTATGCTAAAGCATAGCGAATACAGGGTTTTGACTTGATTCAATTGAAATTTAATAAAATTATACACATCTAGATGTGTATAAGTATGTCCAAAACATAGCCAAACAGATCAAATCATTTCAAAACATAGTATGCTAAAGCATAGCTAACAAATCCAAGTATAGTTTCAATCCGGAATTTAATAAAATAGCATGAGTATCTTTTAGGCTCAAAGGTATGTCCAAAACATAGCCAAACAGATCAAATCATTTCAAAACATAGTATGCTAAAGCATAGCTAACAAATCCAAGTATAGTTTCAATCCGGAATTTAATAAAATAGCATGAGTATCTTTTAGGCTCAAAGGTATGTCCAAAACATAGTCAAATAGATCAAATCATTTCAAAACATAGTATGCTAAAGCATAGCTAACAAATCCAAGTATAGTTTCAATCCGGAATTTAATAAAATAGCATGAGTATCTTTTAGGCTCAATGGTATGACTTTCAGTACTAGCCGATCTAGTAATCTACCACACCTACTAGTCCGACCGGAGGTCAAGTTATCCCATCACAAGACCCGTATCAATTAGTTCATAACATTCACGAAGTCACCATGGCGTCCCATGGATGACTATAGAACCGATTCTCCACAAATCAAACATTAACACATCCAATGATATACCTCGGTCACCTATGAGCCAAAACAGTCATAAAATCTCTTATTTCAAATCTAGATTGCAAACATATCAATTGATTAACATAAAATAGCTTGGTCCCGATTTCATATATAATAATTCCAAAACTTGGTAAAAGTGCAGTTCCAAACATTATACACATTCTTTGCTTTCCATAGGTGGGTATTTTTGAAAGTCGTTAAACAAAATACACGTGGAAGAGAATCTATGTTACCCACCTATCAAAGCAAAAACTGCACAAAGGATCACTGAACGCGATCGCCGGCGGTAGGTGGCGTGGTACCTAAAACAGGTATAAGAGACTCTTAGAAGAGATGTAGAAGTTAAAGAATGACTAGGGAAACGAAAACGTATATAAAGATGCGAAACGATAGAAAACGACACCAACAACCCTTTGGTCAAAAATAACCTTTTCACAAATTCTGACCAACTTCGACAAGCTAAAACCCCAGTCAAAACATTGAACCTGTTTAGTTGTAAGTGCTTTGTTTATGTTAAAACTCCTTTAGTCAATCGAAAAACTTCGCCCCTCCCTAGGCTATAAGTAGGCTATCCTCCCTGCCAATAAAAATCCAATTCCAAGGTATTCAAGGGACCTTGGTTACAACCCAACTCAAAACAACATATTCAACCAACCAACAAAATCCAATTCCAAGGTATTCAAGGGACCTTGGTTACAACCCAACTCAAAACAACATATTCAACCAACCAACAAAATCCATAAACGGAAAGATTCACCGGAGCAATAGCCAAGGGACCTTTTCTCTGTCTCTTATACACATCAAGATGTCTATTGTTCCAACTACAAGTAACTGTAGTTAAACATAATAGTAGTTCAATAACCTATGATAACAAAAGTATGAACTTCTTACTACCAAACTGAAAATTTTACCTATTAGCCACACGCATGATTCAAACATGCTTCCTAACCATCCCACTACCAAGAAAACACTTAAAACCATCAAAAGATCATTAAAGATCCTTCAAACATAACCAATTATCCAAATTATCCTAGTTGCGCCAAACTTCCGCTTACTTACAAAATGAAGGGAAATCAATTCCACTTGGTTTCAAGTCTCAATTCCTATCCAAACTAACCTTAAAACACTCTTAGAACATCATTATATGCATAGACATAAGCATTCATAGCATAACACTCTAGGTCACATATGGAAGACAAAACCCTAACTCATAATCTTAAAATTTGTAATCTAACCATGGAAAGTTGTTAAAAATCAACCCCAATCACTTCCCAACCTCCAAAACACTAAAAACAACCCATAACATACATAAATCATAACTTATAAGGCTGCAAAGAGGGTTTATTTTCAGCCATAAAGAATCCTTCAAAACTTGAAATTAAAGCTAAGTAAATCATAAAGCCCATAAGCCATAAATGCTAAAATACATAAAATCTTACCTTCCACAGTGATTTCTACTTGAAATCCTAGAAAATTTCTTTGAAAAATGTAGAATAAATTTCGGCCAGCTGCTGGAGAAAATGAGGAAGAAAAACAACAAGAAGAAGACTTAAAAAGAATTCCAAAGTTGACCCAAATAGTACCCATTTGACCAAATAGTCTCCAAGTTGACTATTTAACCCAAAAACTAATTTTTGCTACTAAATTAACATTTTAAATCAGCCATCAAACAACACTCACACACCACAATGCACTAATTACACTTAATCCAACCTTTGATTTAACCCCAGAGGAAGTCCTAGTCAAACTTTTATCAAAAGACCAAAAATCCATCATTAGTGATTCAATATCAAAAGGCTCATAGCCATCGAAGCTGTTGGAGTTCTGAACTTGCATAAGCTAAGATCCCCTAGTCTCAACTAAAGCAAAAATTTCTAAAATGCTTACCTCCTACTCTACAAATATCTTGTCCATTTGTTCTTCTTCCTCCCTTTCGGGGCTTGTGTCCTCAGGAATTACACCTGATTGGAAATTCTCCAAAGACTGGGGTTCCCTGAACTTGTCCTTAATTTTGGTGGCCGGATTAGTAGTGACCGACTGATCATACAGATGGAAAGAATCAAAATCCAAGTCCAAGTGTAGAGCGTCAACTGTTCTAATGCCTGATAGATGCTAACTCGAGTACAGATGCTGCAAAACTTCAGCAGATCATGACCACGTCCCTTGGAAGTCAAAAACATGTTAACGTCTTGAAAGGGAAGATTGGTTTTCAGCCGACACACTTTAGTTCATCCCTTAACTATTTTGAGCTCTTTCTTAGTAGTGTCCGGCTCGGACTGCTTGAAGCGAGAGTTCTCCAGTGATTGTTGTGACTCCCTCTTCACCTTCTCGAGCTCATTTGATACTTTTGGGACTCTTTCTTCAACTTCTCCAGTTCAACAACATGATGAGCATCGAGGTCGGAGCATTTCTTAGTCTACACCTCTAGGTGTTTTTTCAAATCAGTAAAAGAAGTCACATTTTCGTCCTTCAACTTCTCTTGGAAGGATTTTACATCATGGTAAGCCTTTGCCTTTATTTGATTCATTTTGAACTTCAGGACGGCTGAATGACGAACTAAAATTCACCAAAATTAAGTTCAATTGTAATTATACCTGAATCTGTTCAATTAAAAACATCTACGAAACTGCCTTGGCGAGCATGCAATACATCCTTCGAAGGAAATGCATGCATCAAGAAATTCAAGGCATTCTTCTTGCTATAGGCAAAATCATCTATGCGTATAGACTAATTCATGATTTGAATGAATTTCTCCAAGATAGAAGAAGTAGTGTCCATGGTTGCTTTCCTCGTATTAGAAGGACCAACTCATTCAGACACAATCATTTGCCTGACCCCATCATTTATCAAACCATGCTTCTCGGTTCAGCTAACCTTCACCGATGTATTGCCTTGAGCATCCTCTAAGTTCGGGAGAGTTATTTAAAAAAAATGAATAACTGGTTTCTTAATCGAGCCTCAGATAGAGAAGCCTTTCTCTTTTGACCCAGAATCTCCTCGTCTTGGGAACTCCCATCAGTAGAAGGGATCCATTAATCGATTGGAGTGGATAAGGCTAACTCAATCCTTGCCTCTGCTTGTTTTGATTGCTTGGGGATTATCAGAAGTACAAGTTGTTGTTCAAAGCTAACCATCTTTTTTCTGTCTTTCACTTCTTGGTTGCCACCATCCTATTGCCCAAATTGTAGTTTAGCCAGAGCACTAGCATTGTTGGAACCAGAGTTATTGCCAGAAGCAGATGTCATTTCTTACAAAATGCTTTCAAAGAGGGGACAAAGGAAGGGAAAAGGCAAAGGCAAAATGTACACTACGTTGCAGTGAAGATGATGCAAAGATACAAAAGAAACAAAGATCAAAACCTAGAGGAACCTTAACAACCAAAAATCAAAAGGCTACTCAAGAGATTAAGAAAGGTACTCTGCAAAAGTGAAAATGACCAAAAAGTGTATCATATAGAGAAAATAATGCATTTGTAAAGAAATAAGGAAGTAAAGAGTTTGTGGATTTGGGATAGCCTGGTTTAAATGGGTCACAAGAAATAAATTCAACAAATTGAAAAGACATATCATTAAGAAGACACACGAATTGAGGAGGCAACATTTTGAATAAGACAACTTTCAAGCTTGAGATCGAGTCGTGGTTTGTCCAGAGGATAGGATGAGCACATGAGGATGGTGAAAAGAAATAACCAACAGAGAGCACGCATGTGGACTATCAGAAAGAAAAACCAAAGTAATCGACTAAGTCCAATCTACGATTATTTATAACAGTGAATCCGATTGAGGGGACTACTGGATACTGAGAATAGCAACCTAATAGAATAAACCCACGTGGAATGTAATTAAAAAGCTCATTAGGGGCTATTATGTAATTTGGCTATGTGTTAGAGTTGATGTTTTCCAAACCTTATTTTGATGATGACATAAACACTTAACTCTGTAAACAAGTTTTTGCAGGTCTGATATTTGTTTTGCTAGAGACAGGGTTTTCGGATGCACTGTACCGTCCGAACTGTGTCAAGCCTCTCGGACGTATTCCTCCGTCCGAACGAGCAGGCAGAAAGAAGAATCCTACTGCTTCTCGAAACGGACGAACATGACCGTCCGAAACCTCTATCGGACGATGGAACGGACGCACGCACGGACGTCCGAACGAAGTTTTGCACCAACTGCATGAGGATTGGACGCTGTGTCGAATGCATCCCATCTATCTCGGACGTCCGAAACCCCAACGGCTACTTTTTGTGCATTTATTATTTAGCTGTTAGGAAGTAGTTCATTGCAACCACAATTTATTGCTCTTATAAATAACTGCTTTGATATTCTGTAAAGATCAACTAATACATTGAATACAAGCCTTAAAGAAGAGTAATTTGAGTACAAATTGGCTATAGTGCTTTGTTGTATTAGTGTGCAGTTTAGAGTGCAATTCAACTTTGAGTGGAGTGATAATCGTGTATGAAAGTGAGGTTGTAAGTAAGATTCTTGGCTCAACTGAAAGAATTTTAGAGTGAGCAAGAATATCCCTACTTTGTAAAGATTATTGGCTCACCAAGTGTGTGAAGCATTTTAGTGATTTGATACTTCAAGCTTGTTAGCCTGGAAGTATTGGCTGATTAATTTTCTCTGTTTCTTAATTCACTATTTCACTGATTCGATTATATCAGTTTTCATTTGGAAAATCTTAATATTTCTAAAAGCATTTTAAGAAACCTAATTCACCCCCCTCTTAGGTTGTTTTGGGACCAACAATTGGTATCAGAGCTTGGTCTCATTTTATTGCTTATCTAATTGCTTTTGAGAAAAGAACTATTATGGCAACCAACAATGCTCTATTTTTTGAGGGTCAATCTGTTACTAGGCCCCCTATATTTAACGGGGAAAATATTATTAGTTGGAGAGATAGGATGAAAATCTTTTTGCAATCTATTGACATTGACTTGTGGTATGTTGTTAATGAAGGTTCATTTGAAGCTACTATCATTGATGATCACACAAATAAAAAAAAGAGAAAAGACGAGGGATGAGCTCACTCTACAAGACAAGGCGAACTTGACATTAAATGCAAAAGCCATGAACGTGCTATATAACGCCTTGGATGCTAATGAATCAACTTGCGTGAAGGGATGCATTTCAGCTAAAAAAATCTGGGATAAATTGAAGGAAATACATGAAGGGAGTGACGATGTTCGTGAGCAAAAGAAATCATTACTTATTACCAAGTATGAGTCCTTCAAGATGGAACCACATGAAAATATTGACAAAATGTATTGTAGGTTCAATGACATCATTAAGGACAAATCTTGAAGCCTTGGGTAAGGAATATTCTTTGGGTGAAAAAAATAGAAAAATCCTAAATGCTCTCTCCAAAGAATGGGATGCCAAAACAATTGCTATAGAGGAAGCCAAGAATTTAAATTCAATGCCTATTGAATCGCTAATCAATTCTCTTACATCTTATGAATTGAAGTTGAAGGCCAAAGTGGTGGATGATGAAGAAGCAAGGCCAAGAAGGAGCATTGCTCTAAAGACCTCTCAAGAAGAAGATGAAAACAGCTCCATCAATCTAGAAGATGAAGATCTTGATGAAGGAGATCTTGCACTCATCACCAAAGAATTTCTTAAACATTACATCAACAAACGAAGAATGAGAAGAGGCGGAGCTACAAATTCAAATAATTTCAAAGGAAAGACAAGGTTTGAAATGAAGAAGCAAAACGAAAAAAGTTTTGAATGTGGTCAACTCGGACACTTTGCAAATGAGAGCCCTTCCAAGAAAAAGAGGGAAGGAAGAAAACCTAGATGTGTCAATAAATTTCAAATCACATGGGATGATTGCAACTCCGAAGGAGAAGTTGAAGAAGAAATGGAGTCGGCACAAATGGCCTTTATGGCCATTGGAGATGATGAGGTAAATTCTAACTATGACTCTAATGATGAAAATGATGAAGATAATCTTGAAGCTTTCATTTTGAAATTGCATGATAGTTTAAAGGAATCATATGCTAGAAATAAGGAATTAGTCAAAAAATCAAATGCTCTATTGAATGCTAACTCTAAACTTGTGAATGAAAATAATAGGCTATCACAAGAAAATCGTGATTTGAAGAAACGAACGCATGAGAGATCAAAGATCAAGGAAGAACAAGCCTCCTTGAAGAAAAGAATGGAGGATTTGAATGTTCTCTTGACTAGAAAGAAAGAAAATGTTGTTGATTTGAAAAGAAATGTGTTAATCAACAAAAATTTTATCATGTGTAAAAGGGATGACTTATGTTTTGTAAAATCAAAATCATCTTTATATGGAATACAAAAATATTATTTGTAGATATTGCCAACAACATGGACATGTTAAGAATATGTGTTATGTCAAGAAAAATGAAAAAACTTGGAATGAAAGTTGCATGGATTGATAGCAATTTTACTAACTCAAATGGACCCAAGAAAATATGGGTACCAAAAGTTATCAATTGATTTACTGTGTAGGTACTTAACATCACCAACAATGTTAAGTGGTTCATAGATAGTGGATGTTCAAGGCACATGACGGGTAATGCTTCTCTCTTCACAAATCTCATATCCAAAAAAAGTGGAAAAGTCACATTTGGAGACAACAATAAAGTAAAATCAATCAGCATTGGTGATGTAGATGTAGGTATTCTGAAGGAGCTTGAAAAGCTCGTTATTCATGAAGATCATCAAGAGATCACATCAAGCAATGATGTCAACAACCATCAAATAGATGATGAAAAGGATGAGGATACTCCAAAAGATCTTCTAAAAGCTTGGAGATTCGTCTCTAATTACCCTCAAGAGACAGTCTCATTGATTTAATCATAGGTGATCTATCCGATGGGGTAACTACTCGTTCTCGTAAACTTTTGAATAGTAATTGTGCATTACTTTCTCACATTGAACCTAAACATCTAGATGTTGCGTTGAGTGATGAATCTTGGGTTAATGCCATGCAAGATGAACTTAGTCAATTTGAGAAAAATAACGTATGGACCTTGGTTGAAAGACCATCTTCTCATCCCGGTATTAGAACTAAATGGGTCTTTAGAAACAAATTAAATGACAAAGGTGATATCATAAGAAACAAAGCTAGACTTATTGCAAAAGGTTATGCTCAAGAAGAAGGTATTGACTTTGATGAAACCTTTGCACCCGTGGCTAGATTAGAATCCATTCGCATGTTTCTCGCATTTGCATGTTTCAATGATTTCAAATTATTTCAAATGGATGTCAAAAGTGTATTTTTGAATGGTTTTATTGATCAAGAAGTTTTCTTTGAACAACCTCTGGGCTTTGAAAATAAAAATCTTCCAAGGGTATACAGAATTATGTTTTCAAACTTTCCAAAGCTTTATATGGTTTGAAACAAGCTCCAAGAGCTTGGTATGAAAGATTAAGTGGTTTCTTGATAGAAAATGGATTCAAAAGAGGTGTAGTTGACACCACTCTTTTTACAAAAATAGATTTAAATGGTTTGTTAATTGTTCAAATTTATGTTGATGATATTATTTTTGGAGCAACTAATGAAAATTTGTGCAAGGACTTTTCACATTTAATGCAAAAAGAGTTTGAGATGAGTATGATGGGCAAGTTACAATTTTTCCTCTGATTACAAGTTCACCAAACAAAGGAAGAAACGTTTATTACACAAGTCAAGTATACAAAGGAGCTACTCAAATGATTTGGAATGGAAGATTGCAAACAAGTTGGTACGCCTGTGTGCACTTCAACCAAACTTGATAAAGACGAAGGAGGTAATGGTGTTGATGAAAAACACTATAGAGGTATGATCGAAAGCCTACTTTACTTAACAGTCAATAGACCAGATATCATGTTTGCTGTCTGTTTATGTGCTAGATTTCAATCTTGCCCCAAAGAATCGCACTTGATAGCTGTTAAAAGAATTTTTAGATATCTAAAAGGTACAATGAATTTTGCTTTGTGGTATCCAAAGTCCTCTACGTTTGATTTAATTAGTTATTCTGATGCTGACTTTGCTGGGTGTAAAATTGATAGAAAAAGTACTGATATCCTGTCTCTTATACACATCTAGATGTGTATAAGAGACAGCAAAAACAAAATTTTATTTCTCTTTCTACTGAAGCCGAATACATTGCTGCTGGAAATTGTTGTGCTCAACTTCTTTGGATGAAACATACTCTGAAAGATTTTGGTGTAATTTTTGATTGTGTGCCTATAAAGTGTGACAACACAAGTGCAATTAATCTCACAAAAAATCCTGTTATGCACTCTAGAACCAAACACATTGATGTTAAGCATTATTTTATTAGAGATCTTGTTTGTAAAAAGGAAATTCGTGTTGATTTCGTGTAAATTATGTTCCTACTTCAGATCAACTGGCTGATATTTTTACAAAACCCTTGGCTCTAGATTGCTTTGAATCTCTCAAAAACTGTTTGGGGATTTTACAGATCAATTTGGCATAGTTTCTTCGTTCGGACGATCTAGTTTGTCCGAACAACAATTTCTTTCGGACGCTCTCTATCGTCCGAATACTCCTATTTGCCTCGGATGCTCATAATCGTCCGAACGATATTCACTTTCTTCACCAACTCTCTGGAAATTCTTCCGGACGCATACCTTCGTCCGAAAGAACATCGGACGCACTGGGTCTTCCATCGGCTGTCCGTTCATCAGCTGTCGGACGCTCCATCGGACGCATACCAAATGTTCGGCCGTCCGAACGTTCTCTCTGTTTGATTAAAACCGTCCATCTTCCCCCTTTTCGAACTCAATCTTACCCCCGAAAACCCTCTGGCGAAATTTTTCCCTCAACCTCTCCTCCAAATTCCTTCCCTCTATCCACAAATTGATTGGAAAATTATCTTCTTGCCCAAAGTATTTCTCACCATTATCATATCTAATTTCACCCATGTATCATCTCATTTCAACAAATTCTCCCAAATCTGTCAAAAAATCAAATTTTTTCCTCCTTTTCTTTCTCTTCCTTCACCATGGTTAAATCCCGCGGAGGTTCTTCTACAGCAAATCGTGGACGAAAAATAAAAGGGAAAGCTCCAGTGCGTGGAGAATCGTCTGCTAATCCCCAAGTCTCCTCAAATCCAACCTTGCCAAAATTCATCGATGCCAAGGCATCCGAACGGTATACATCTCTTCTGAGTAAATCTATAATCATTCAACGTCCTGCATTTCAGAGTCTTTTTTATGAGTATAATCTTCCTATTGTCAAATCCTGCTTTGAAAAACAAAATTGGGGTCACCTAGTGCATATTGATTTGCCTGTATATCATGACATGGTGCTTCAATTCACCGCCAATCTTCGGAAAGGCCCCACTATTCGTACTTTAATCTCTCATGTAAACAGCACCAATCTTGAGATTGAAAATCCTCCAACATCATTAACACTATTTTTGAATGTGAAGTCTCAAACCCGAATGATTTCTCCTATTTCTTTTCTTTAGATAAATGGCCCGCTGTTGATACTCGATTTAACATTGATGAGGTTAGGGCTATTTTTAACATCAATTTCAAACAGGTCTCGGAAGCCAAAACCACATTGCTCATTCCTGAATTCAACATTCTATACACTCTTGTCACGAACTTGTTATTGCCAACCGACGGGTATCGTACTAAGCCCGGAAAAATGCAGCTTTACTTATTTTTTTGTGTTTTCAAGGGCATTCCTCTTGATTTTGGGTATCTCTTTTGTTCCCTGTGGGAACTCTTTCTTACTGATACCCGAAGAAATATTCCCTTTGAAAAATTCCTCACCAAAATTTTTGATTTCCTCGACGTTTCTTTCAGCGGCAACAAACAATTTCCCCTTTATTTTAACAAATCTTATATTGAACAAAAAGGCCTCCAATTTTTTAACGATCAATGGTTAACTAAGGCAGCATTTTGAGATTGCACGTTCACAATCCCATGCCTCCACCTCTGATTTCGCTACACCACATTCTCCTCCTCCTCAACCACCCCCACCATTCCATGATCCTCATCCATCTACCTCTGAACCCTTCCTTTCTCATAACTGCGGCCTTCTCACTTCCTTGAGCACCCAAGTCAGTTCATTTCAACGTCGCACAAATCGTAAGTTAAAGCGACTTGAAACTCTCAGGTAATTCTCCAATAGGCCCTTAGCCTTGGCATGTCTACTTCGGCTCAGGTTCAATTTGCCAACCTTCAATCACAGTATCCACTTGACTCATCTTCCAACAGTGATGACAATGAAGATAAGGCTGTTCGTGAGGATGACGAAGAAGATGCCAATACTCAAGGTGCTGCCAATGAAGATGAAGGCGACGATGAGGATGTTGATGACACGTTCGATTTTATCATGCAACGCCACACTGGAGAAGAGGAAGACAATGAGGCCACTGATGAAGATTCTCCTTCAAAACATTCCAAAAGACTGAAAAGCGCTCCAAGAAGAAAAATGGCTCGAATTAGTTCTTTTGACATCTGTTTTTAGTTTTTAGCACTTCTCTGTTTTTAGTTAGGACTGCTCTCAGATTCCTTTTTTTTGTATTCCCTTGAACTAAGTATTGTGTTTCTGTTGAATACTTGAACTAAGTACTAATTAATATTTGCGTTGATTATTTGAGCTTTGGTTTATGCATTTCTGTTGAAATACTTGCACATTCTCAGGGGGAGCTTTATTTGATGATGTCAAAAGGGGGAGTAGTCATCTATATTGCAAAATAATTAGTCATATCTTATTGTTTTTACATAATTACTCCACGAAGACTTGTCATCATCAAATATGGGGAGATTGATGTTTTTCAAACCTTATTTTGATGATGACATAAACACTTAACTCTGTAAACAAGTTTTAGCAGGTCTGATATTTGTTTTGCTAGAGACAGGGTTTTCGGACGCACTGTAGCGTCTGAACTGTGTCAAGCCTCTCGGATGCATAGATCTTCCGTCCGAACAAGCAGGCAGAAAGAAGAATCCTACTGCTTCTCGAAACGGACGAACATGACCGTCCGAAACCTCTATCGGACGATGGAACGGACGCACGCACGGACGTCCGAATGATGTTCTGCACCAACTGCATGAGGATTGGATACTGTGTCGAACGCATCCCATCTATCTCGGACGTCCGAAACCCCAACGGCTACTTTTTGTGCATTTATTATTTAGCTGTTAGGAAGTAGTTGCAACCACAATTTATTGCTCTTATAATCGCTTTGATATTCTATAAAGATCAACTAATACATTGAATCAAGCCTTAAAGAAGAGTAATTTAAGTACAAATTGGCTATAGTGCTTTATTGTATTAGTGTGCAGTTTAGAGTGCAATTCAACTTTGAGTGGAGTGATAATCGTGTATGAAAGTGATGTTGTAAGTAAGATTCTTGGCTCAACTAAAAGAATTTTAGAGTGAGCAAGAATATCCCTACTTTGTAAAGATTATTGGCTCCACCAAGTGTGTGAAGCATTTTAGTGATTTGATACTTCAAGTTTGTTAGCGTGGAAGTATTGGCTGATTAATTTTCTCTGTTTCTTACTTCACTATTTCACTTATTCGATTATATCAGTTTTTATTTGGAAAATCTTAATATTTCTAAAAGCATTTTAAGAAATCTAATTCACCCCCCTCTTAGGTTGCTTTGGGACCAACAAGAGTAGATTAGCTCGGTACCCATACCAAGCCACTGACCCACAGGGTCAGAACCAGGCAGGCCGACCTATCAGGTCTGATTGATTTGCCAAGACTGATCAAGAAATTTGAACCCAAGCTATCCACTATACATAGGGGCATATCCCACTAATATAATACAAGCAATAAAGTCATATTAAAATATATGTTTCTCTCTCTACAGAAAAACCAGATTCATGACCAACTAACAACACTAACATTTGACTCTCGTATTAATACTTGAATATCATTTAGAAGATGTCCAACTTGTATAGATCTTCAATAACCTCTTTTAATAGCATTTTGATGACTCGTGATGCATTTGCTCTTTAAGACCAACTTTGCTGAAAAGGACTTGGCAAAACTAACAGCTCTTGTAACTGCAAAAATCTCAGCTACAACTGGACAATAAACTCCTTCAAACCTCTTACATAATCCTTGAATGAAATTTCCCTCATGATCTATTGCTAAGACCTCCACTTCCATTGTGTTTCTCTCCTTGAAAATAGCTCCATCAAAATTTTTTTTTACCACTTCAAGGAAAGGAAATTTCCAAGATGTCACTTGAGTAATCACATTAGCTTCTTTAAACACCTGTAAGCTTCACCTTGCACAATCCAAAATAGCTAGAGGATTACTGCTTCAAAATTAAAAGGCCATTTTATTCTTATTGAACTAAATTGACCAAAGCACTATGCATATTAGTTCAATCTTCTCAGTTGGACTTGCTATGATCAGCTCATGAACCCATAGTTGACTTGACCAATAGTTAAATATGTTGACATTAGAGTGTAAAAAAAAAAATAAACCCCTACCTGAACAGTAGTCAAACACTCAAATAAATAATGTTGTAGAGATTCCCGTTTCATTTTATAGCTTGGACAACAAGTAATCAACTTCAACCTTTCTGCTCAACAATTTTGACACTGCAGATAAGTAATTAGTACTTGACATCCAAAGAAATACCTTTACGTTATTTGGTATTCCTAGATGCAAAAGTTTCTTCCACAGCAAATTGGTGCTTGAACTTGTCTCCAATATCACATCATCTGATGTTGCCCAAATAAATTAATCTCCATGACCAAGTGGTAAGCACTGCGTACTTAAAAATGTCCAAAAAAAAGTATAATGCCAGATTAATTTATCAGCATTGTGATTCAGACTCAGTGGCAACTTCTTTATGAGGTCGACCTCCTCCGGCAAAACAGAGATTCCAATAAATTGAGCCTCTACCTCCGCGAGCCTCTATCCATAAATTGAGACACCAACTAAATATTTGCATCTACCGGAGGCTTAGATAGAATTTTAAATTGTCACACGCAGCTTTGGTATACACCTATCCTTCTATATACAAACTGAATTCCCCGTCTGCTCCCTGCCTTCATAAGTTTTCGAGCCCGTAAAATCCCCTTCCATGTATAAGATAGTTTTTGACCTAGAGTTGCCTTAAAAAAGCTAGTATTTGGAAAATACTTCGCTTTAAAAACTTTAGATAATAAAGAGTTTGGTTTCGAGACAACCCTCTATCCTTGTTTAGCCAGCATTGTCGCATTCAAAACCTTAAGATCCGTTAAACCCAACCTATCCTTACCCTTCAGCAAACACCATCTATCCCAAGAAATTTTCTCTATCTCTCTTTTTCCCCCACCAAAAACCACTAAATAAAGAGGGGAGTTTTTTAATTAAAGATTCTGGTAATTTATAACAGGACATGATATACATTGGAATTGCCTGCAGAACTAACTTAATCAAAACCTCATTCCTTACGAAGGATAATTCTTTTACTTTCCAACCCTTAACCCAATCAAACCCTATCCCTAATAGACAAGATAAAGCTAAAAACCTCCTTCTTTCTTCTGCCCATAACAGTTGGAAACCCCAAATATTTCTGATGAGATGCTACTTCTTGAATCCATAAAATTTCCAATATTTGATTCTTGGTCTGTTACAAGATGCCCTTGCCAAAAACAATCTCTGATTTATCTCTATTGATCACTTGCCCTGAAGATGCCTCATAGATATCAAGTATTCCTCTTATAGCTCGAGCCTCCTCTACCAAGGTGCACCCAAATCATAGTACGTCATCTGTGAACAAGAAGTGGGAGAAACAAGTGGGAGATAGTAGGCCCTTCATCTCCAACACATATACCTTTCCATACTCCACATCTACTTGCTTCTTGCATCAAAGCCGAAAAAGCCTCTACACAGAAAAGAAATAGATAAGGGGATAAAGGGTCCTCTACTTGATGCCTCTTTGTGGAACTAAATGACCATATCGACAACCATTAAGAACAAAAGAGTAGGAAACAGATGAGATACAGAGATGAATAAGATGCACAATTTTCTCATTATAGAAGGAGAGCTTAAACACAATTGTAATTACTAATAATAGGTGATAAGAAGTGTTTTAAAGTTCAAACCATACCTGTTGATTCGATTGGTTAAACTGCGAACCATCCATGGTACTGGTCCGTTTGAGTATTAAATCCGAAATAACTAAAAACCTAGTCAAAACTCATAAATCAGTAAAAACCCAAATCAACTCTGGCTTTAGAACTTTACAAATCAGATTCACACTAACTATTTACCCCAAAAACAGATCTAATCCCCACTAATTTCACCAAATGTGCCCATTAAATATCCAATCATATCAATAATTTCACCAAAAATCAATCTATTTGACAAAGAGAATATCAGATCCAGTCCACGAAAAAAAGCTTTAAATTCGGTCCCAGTGAAAAAATTATTTACAAATCCTAGGGATCGAAAAATAAGGTTGCAGCTTCATTCCATAGAAAACAAAAATTTAGATATGGTTCCAAAAAAATTTAAAAGTTTTAAAAACGGCGTGTGGAGAAGAGAAAGAGTTTGAAAGGTGAGGTGGATGGTGAAAAAGAGATGGATATGAGAGACAAGAGGTCCTTGATGTGGGAAAGGATATGAGAAAGGTGGTAGAGAGAGGGGAAAGAGGGAGGAGAGAGGGGCAGATTATTAGAGGTTTGAAGAATAAAAAAAATTGAATGTTCTTCTTTTGTCTAGATTCCAGAAGAACTAAAGAAGGAAACAAAATAAATGAGAGAGGAAGAAAAATAACCAAAAACATGAAGTTAGTATTTGAACCTACGTTCTTCTAATTACAAAGGACCTTAACTGTCAAGATATGACCACTAGAGCATTTGCTTCCTCAAAATGTTAGATTCCCAGTAAATGTTAATATATTTATAAACCCGTTCGGTCGAACTAGTAAAACCGGTTGACCGGTGAAGCAGATACCAGACTGACTCTCTTCCCGGCCTGAGTTTAAAAACATTGGCGAGAGTGTGTATGTGTGAGAGAGAGATACTATATGCAAGTGTATGTTTACATGTGAGAGAGAAATTATACAAGAATGTAATGTATACAAGTGTGTGTTTTGTGTGGGAGAAGGAATATTGTATATCCAAGTGTGTGTTAATGTGTTAGAGAAAAGAAATATAATATGTGCAAGTGTGTGTTTGTGTGTGAGAGAGAAATAATATAATGTGAGCAAGTGTGTGTTTATGTGAGAGAGAATAAATATAATGTGAACAAATGTGTGTTTATGTGTGAGAGAGAAGGAATATAGTGTGTGCAAGTGTATATAAGGAAGAATGAATATAGTATATGCAAGTGTATGTTATGTATGAGAAAAAAAAGAATATAATGTCTACAAATGTGTGTTATGTGTGAAAGAGAATGAATATAGTGTGTGTAAGTGTGTGTTTATGCATGTGAGAGAAGTAATATAGTGTGTTCAAGTATGAGTGTATGTGTGAGAGAGAATGAATATAGTGTGTGTTTATGTGTGAGAGAGAATGATTATAGTATGTGCAAGTATATGTTTATGAATATGCTTGTATATGTAAAATACATAAGTGTGTGAATGTGAAATAAAAAAAAATTGAGTGAGTTTTGGTATACTAATAAAAAATTTAGCATATTAAGTGATAGATTTTTCATTTAAAATTTGTTTTAGAAATTATGTAGCACTTAATGTATTTAGAGGTACTTAATAAAAAAATATTAGAGGAGAGAGATTGAGATTGTCTCATACTAATGTTTTTGTATAGGAAATAAATAACATTTTATTATAGAAATTATTTTTCTATTTTTATACTCTTGAATCTAGATATATGCCACAGGTATAATATTAACATTTTAAAAAGATTTTCATAACATGCATAGATACATAGGGGCGGAGGTAAAAAATTTTGTTAGAGGGGACACCACTTGTTATAGTATATAATAAGAATACTAGTTGTTATTACAATATTACATACACCAATTATAAGTTTTCTTCGTTTCTTAATCATCTAAAAGCAATTGCATATTTAGATTTATATAAATACAAAAAGTACTGTGAAATGCAAGTGAGGTATATACGGATGAATTAAAAATTCAAATGATTGCGAGCAACTTTTATTTTAAGAGAATTGCATTAGAATTTACAATGCAATAGTTATCTTTTTATTTCTTTCCCCATATTTAGTAAAATTTTAAATTGGCAGTTACTAAAACAAAAATACTTTATTAAAACTTTACAGTTAAATTTTAATTGTTATTAATTGGTTAGAAAGTAAAAAAGAGAAATTATCACATCAATATTGATATTATTATTGTATATTATAACATTTCACGAATATACTCCTAAATACATAACAATTGAATTATAGTAAAAATATCTCAAATTTTATTAAATCTTTATAATGGAATTAGGCAAATAATATAATAATAACAACAATACATTTCAACATGTATTATGTAACAGTTTAATAGTTTACAATATTACATATTCTACATATAAGCAATAGGTTAATATAATAGGCCTATAGCTATTTTTTTGTTTTTTTTAGTGGGAGCAAAAGTATAAAATTACTACAATATTTCTAAATGTAATTTCAAAAAATTTTCTATAGAAATAAGAGAGCCTTGGAATTCAGTTGGGGCACTTGCCCCATTGCTCCTAATGTGATTCTCTCACTTCGTATACACATGATAAAGTAAATTTTTTTTTTACACAACCTGTATATAAGGAAAATCATCATTTATTAAACACGTGTTTATGATTTTAAAGTTAAAAATAAATTTTATAGTCATGAACAACTTGATATTCTCCTTATTTTTTTTTTGTTTGGTTGAAACATAATGACTTTAATAATTTTTACAGGTTCCATGAGACGTGGAAGCCGGAACCTAGCCTTAATATGAAGCCCAAACCGTATTGGAATCCCGTATTGGCTTATCACCGTATTGGAATCCCGTATTGGCTTGCAAATCGTATTAAAACTAAGTTCAGAATTTAGATCAAAGGCGGTTAGCCCAAGACCGGCCGCCATACCTAACCTCAAACATTTAAACTAGAGTCAAATTCTTTCTTTATAAAATTATTTTTAATAATCATAATTCTCCGGTTTTTGGATAATTTACCTTTAAAATTTTCTGTCTATAAAAACTATTTAATTTATTTTGCTATGTTGCCGATTCTTCCCCTAAACGCCTTTCTCAACGGCTAAGCGGGTACTTTTCAAGGCCAACAAAATAAATTAAATAACTTTATGACTGAAAATTTTTAAGAACCGAACCAAGATAAATGGTTATTAAAAAGTTTTGAAAGAAAGAAATTCAAAATAGTTTAAACATAGTTCAAACACTTAAGATAAGATAACCATCAACATATGATAATTAGCCTGACATATTATGTCAGGACCAAACAAATTAAAAGGGAAAGGGAAGAAGGTACCTCAGAAGAGGCTGATGAGGAATACCTCGGGGTCTTCTTCTTTTATTAAACAAAAGTTGAATTACAAAAGAGTTAGTAGAGATGTACAATAGGGAGAGTCTCTTATGTAAAAGAAAGATGTGTATTAAAAGACAGCTCTTATTCTCGGCTATACAATTGAGGATATTTATAGACAAGCCGGACGTCAAAATTCCTATATTTTGTACAGTAGGATTTTTGAAATCCGCACAGTGAAATTACTGTTTCTACAGTGAATTATACACATCTAGATGTGTATAAGAGACAGATATGGAACAAGTCAAAGACCAAATTAAAGAACATATTAAACAAGATCTTTCTATTGATCTAGATCAAGATGATAATAAATCTAGTTCTTCAAAAGATGATCATTTCGTCTTGAATATTGATGCTTTGATGATGCTTTGACATTTCTGTCTTGAATATCTTCAATTCTTCTTTTGTTTGAGTGCATCTGTCAAGCATCAAAGAATATCTTCGGGTTTTTCAATGGGTTGTGATTCACCAGCCAAGGAATTATTAGAGTCCATAGAATGATCATCTTTTGAAGAACTAGATTTATTATCATCTTGATCTAGATCAATAGAAAGATCTTGTTTAATATGTTCTTTAATTTGGTCTTTGACTTGTTCCATATAAGCAGAACTAATTTCATTAATTGTCATAATCCTATTAAAAATTCATAGTTACTGTATAAACAGTAAAATCACTGTGCATTCACGCTGTCTCTTATACACATCTAGATACCTATAAATACATTAAGTGGACAATTGTATAAGAATGACAGCAATTATATGGTTGATTTGTTTCGGATCATTTTTGATGAGTTTATCCAGAATTTGGTATAAAAGGTTCGATATAAACAAGGAAATGATCAGAGTATAACTAAATTCAGTTCCCATTTATAAATCCAAGGAATAGAAAATTTGAGAAAGAAATAAATGGTAGATATTTCGTGGGTAGTGGAATATGATCCTGGAATAATAGCTCAATTTGAAAACTATGAAATAAATTATAAGACAATGGACTACCCATGGACCCTCAGTAAAAAATTTTACCTGAGCCTTTTCTTCAATTATATGGATGAACCAATTGGGAATATTTTGAGATAGGATATTCGAACACAATTTAATAAACCAAGTGTGCTTGTGTTTATAATTCTCATAATTAGAAAAAGTTTTATGAAAACTTTGTATATAATCCCAATAAGTATAAGAAAGTGGTTGATTTTCAACAAAATATTGTTTTTCTGTAAGGGTTGAAAGTCCCCATTCTTCAGAAGAAATTACCTTTTTAATAATAATTTTTGAAAAATTATAAATAGTAGTAGAAATAGAAGAAGCCGTATGAGGCTGATAATGCTGAATATCAGCTGTTTCACTATTAGTAAGAATTTTTTCATAATATGTGCGAGTCTTATATGATTCCATTTACGCTTAGCAGATGAGAAAGGCGTTTAGATGAAGAATCGGCAACATAGCAAAATAAATTAAATAGTTCTTATAGCTGTCTATTACTGGGGTTCTAGATGTCCCCTATAAGGAGACAGAGATATGATACGACTTATGAAACCTGTAAAAATTCTCGAGATAAAAAATCAGGTAGAGAATTTTCAGATCCTTTTTTATAAAATATTTCAAAATCAATGTGGAGTTAATTGAGCTTGCCATCTAGCAAACATTTGTTTAGAAATATCATTTTTAAAATCTTTATTAAACATAAATTTTATTGAATGAGAATCAGTAATTATTATAAACTTTTGATTATATAAATCATTTTGAAATTTTAGAACACATTTAACGATTGCTAACATTTCATGAGCAATAGTAGCATATTTTTTCTGACTATTAGTCCATTTACCAGAATGAAATTTAATTAAATAAATTTGTTTATTATCTGGATTAATTTGTTTTAAAATACCACCAAAGCCTATATTAGAAGCATCAGTTTCATATTATATTATTTTTGTCCATTTAGGAATAGCTAATGTTAAACATGGTAAAATTTTTACCTTTGATTTAATATTTTTAACTAAATTAGTTAATTTATTATTCCAAGGAATTCCATTTTTCTTAAGTCTATCATATAATGGGGCTAAATCTTTAGAAAGATTTTTATAATAAGGAGAAATCTAATTTTCATGATCCCTAGAACGTTGAAGTTGTTTTTATCTATAATTTCATCAGGAAATTTGGATGCAAATTCGATGGCTCTATTAATAGGTGTAAGCGTTCCTTTTTCAATAAAATGTCCTAAGAATCGGATTTTTGTTTGAAATAAAGAAAGTTTTGGTTTAGATATTACTAATCCATTTTGTATAACAATTAAAATAAATAATTCAAGATGTTTAAAATGTGATTCTAATGTTTTTGAATAAACAAGGATGTCATCTATATAAACAATAATAAAATCCATATAAGGAATAAAAATATCATTCATGATTTTTTGGAATTCAGAAGGAGCATTTTTTAATCCAAATGGCATAACATTCCATTCGAATTGTCCAAAGGGAACATTGAATGCAGTACGATAAGTATGTTCGCAAACAATTCGAATGGAATGTTCCCTTTGGACAATTTGGATTAAAAAATGCTCCTTCTGAATTTCAAAAAATCATGAATGATATTTGGAATCCTTATTATCCATTTTAAAATGTCTCTTATACACATCTATATGTTTATAACAAGACGAGGAACACCTCTTTCTTGTTCAGCTTTGTTATTAACATAAAAAGCAGTACAAGACCAAGGAGATTTAGAAGGTTTGTATAAGAGACAGTAGATGTGTATAAGAGACAGAGGTATGGCGGCCGGTCTTGGGCTAACCGCCTTTGATCTACTATAAATTTCTGAATTTAATGAAGATAAATGTGAATATTTTAATTCAATAAGAGAATTAATATCTCGAGTAATAGGATCGCTTATAAACCGAAAGTTAATTTCTTAGTTTTTATAAGTTCCAAAAACCATTTTTATCCAAATTTTTAATAGGATATAAAGTATTAATAAAAGGAGTTCCTGATATAATATTAGGATTCATTAAATTCAGAAAAGTAAAAATGTCTGAAGAATGCAAATATTATCTTGACAAATATAAGCAGATGAAATTTTATACACATTTCTATGTGTACATCTTTGAGATGTAATAATTTGCATAATATTTAAAAAATTATCAAATTTATTTGTTTCATCGAATAAATATCATTAGAAGAAATTTGAATAGGTGAATAATTTCTTTGCCTTTATGAACCGATTTTTCAACTAAAGAAAGTCGATTATCTATAAAAACATGATTTTGTTTTATTAAACAAATTTCATTTTTCAAATTTTTAATTTCTTCATGCAAATTTGCTAAAGTAATTCCATTTTCGTTTAATTTGTTTAATTTACTAATTCTATTTTTAACTTCTAACATTGTATATGGCTCATTATTCAGCATTATTAGCCTTATACCTGTCTTTAGGAATTGAAGAAATGAAGTTCATGATGATGATGTAGAGGATGTAGATGCCCAATTTAAAATTTTTGATCGAATATCATTGTCTTCAATTTGTTTTAGTAAATCAATAATATTATCACTTGAAATCATATTTATTTGAAAATCTTGAAATTGAGAAAGAATGTTATAATATTCTTTATGGATTTTTATCATCATATATAGTATTACAAGAATTACAACAATTCTTTTGAATAATCTCAGAATCTGTAGAATCATACATATTAATTAGATCAGAATCAGGAATATAATCATCAGAAAATGGATATGTTCGTTCAAGAACATTAATATAATTATTTAAATAAGTAGTTATAAACCACGGAACATGAGGAATTATTTTATTATGTAAAGCAGTAAATGTTGTAATTCTTGTAATACTATATATGATCTGTCTCTTATACTTCAAATAACCATTGTCTAAAATTATTCCAATTTGAAGATAAAAATTCTTGTTTTATTATTTTTCTAGCATATGAACCGGGACTAAAATCTATAACAGTAGTCATAAATTAAAATCTAATTCGGATTCAGTAGGAATTTCCTTATCTAATTCATTATCATGAATTGGTTTAACTATATTATTATTTATATGTAAATGATTTACATGTGATGTAGATAATAGTATTACTATCTATTGTATGTAATGATGATTAATGTTGAACTGTCTCAGGAATATAATCATCAAATAATGATATCTGAGATTTTGAAGAAAATGTCCTATAATGATGTCTAGATGATGATGGTCTAGAACCAATACTATGTCTAGATGGAACATTTGATGTATCAAAACGAAGAACAATTTGTCCATTTGGTGTTGATATAATCTGAGGATCATGCTGTGTAATATTCAAAGCATTAGATGTAGAAGAAATGTCTTTATTTAGTATCCAATGATCAGGAAATTGAATTTCATTCCATTTAATTAGTTGTAATTGTTATAAATTTAGAGATTTATTAAAATTAGTCTCAATTAAAATTGTTTCATCAGTAGAAATATTAATCAATTATACACATCTAGATGTGTATAAGAGACAGCCTAAATTTATACAGCTTCATAAACATATAAGTTCGAGATCCGGTACATAATTGTAACCATGAATTTTAACATTTAATGTTAAAGCATCAAGTATATTAACATCGATAAAGATAATTGTAAATTAGGTCAATTTCCTGATCATTGGATACTAAATAAAGACATTTCTTCTACATCTAATGCTTTGAATATTACACAGCATGATCCTCAGATTATATCTAGATGTGTATAAGAGACAGCCGTCTTGGAATCCCGTATTGGCTTGCAAATCGTCATTAAACCGAACTAAAACCATGTAATATTATCAAATAAATTAGCCCATTATAAATAACAGATGGTGAAACATTTTGGTATTGTCCACTTATTAAGTAGATTCATATCTTGAGGAATATCATATGCTTCTTTTAATTTATTTTTATCATATGAGACATGGATGATAAAGATAAGTTTTCTTCCATTATTAAGGAAAGAAATATGTCGATTGTTATCAAATCTTAAGTCTCTGAACTCTGATACCATTTTCACTAAAAGCCGGAACCTAGCCTTAACACGAAGCCCAAGACCGTATTGGAATCCCGTATTGGCTTATCACCGTATTGGAAATCCGTATTGGTTTGCAAATCGTATTAAAACTAAGTTCAAAATTTAGATCAGGCGGTTAGCCCAAGACCGCCGCCATACCTAACCTCAAACATTTAAACTAGGAAATTCTTTCTTTATAAAATTAACTTTAATAATAGATACGTATTCCGGTTTTGGATAATTTACCTTTAAAATTTTCTGTCTATAAAAACTATTTAATTTATTTTGCTATGTTGCCGATTCTTCCCCTAAACGCCTTTCTCAACGGCTAAGCAAATTGGAAATAATATAATAGAATATAATTTACGGGCATTACATTCAAAACAACAAAATCTTCCATTTGCTGTACTTCTTGTCAAGCACGGTGTATTCCCCTTGGAGTCGCAACAGACCAACAATTGACATTAGGATTAATGCAAGAATTGCAAATGATGCCCGGTTCAGGAACAGGGGTGGGTTGGGCAACCTGCCGTCACTTCTTCTTTATTTAACTTTCTAAAAAGTCCACAGTTTGACCAAATCCTCCCCTTTCTTTCATCTCTCTTCCTCTCTCACTCAAGAAAATACCATTCAAACTTGCCTCCCCTCTACCTGCTGCAAGTTGCAACTGATCAAACAATCACATTATTTACTATCACGGACCTCAACTTTCCTTTATTTACACTTCTAATTTGCATATTTTACATGATCTGTAAGTTCAGTCCCTTCCCTGCCTTTTTACCTTGGCTTTCTTTACCTTTACTCTTCCTTTGTCCTGCCATTTCAATTTACAGTAGAGTTAACCACTTGGCTTTTTTTTTAAACTCTCTCTTTTTCCTTAATATATATTCTTAAAGTTAAGAACTTTTCTGGGTATGCAGTAAATTTCCATGATGATATTGTAGTTAATATACTTTTTTCATCTAATATTCTTCATTAATGTTGCATAAAGTTCGTATTTTTAATGTAATGTTAATTTCTGGGTATGACATATTTCTACATTTGCATGTATGTTTTGATTGTACCTATTGTTTTTGCTGGGCTTTAATGATTTTTTTGTTTAAACGTTTTTCTTGTATTAATCTTGATAGGCATCTATCAATGGCAAAGATTGTATATTTTCCCCTTTTTTGGGTGATTGTGGTAGTATACTGGTTTTACTCTTAAAATTTCAGATTATTTAAGTATTATTTTCACCAACCAGCATTCTAATTTCAGTTAAAGCACTGATTACGTTTTTTTGGGAAGATTATTGGTTAATTAGTGTTGTTTCAGTAGAAAAATTTTAAGGTTTTTAGAAACTGAACAAAATTTTATGTATGTGAATATAATGCTTGATTTTTTTTCTTTTCTTCTATTGTGTTTTGTGTAGTTAAATTGAAATTATGACGAGGGTAGGCCGAGATTTTGGGGATACAGTGCAAAAGGAGGCAGTCCCACCAGTTTCAGCTGATGTGGTCTTCACTTCGTGTCGGTTCCCAAATTACACAATTGGAGCAAACAATCAGATTATGGAGATTAAGGGGGACCCTAAAGTATTATCCATGAAAGAGGTGGTTGCAAGGGAGACTGCCCAGCTGCTGAAGCAGCAAAAACGCCTCTCGGTTCGGGATTTAGCCAGCAAGTTTGAGAAGGGCTTGGCTGCTGCTGCTAAGTTGTCTGATGAGGTTTTCTGGTCCTTGCTAAATTTGAAGTTTCCTGTTTATTTTATTGTCTCTGGTACAATTGCCAACTTTGAATGTACATTATTCAAGTTCTCATAATAGATCATGAATTAGTTGGTTCTATACTTTTAGGAATATAATGAATTAGTTTTACATGGCTTGAGATTAACAAAAACTGATATTAACAGTCGCTTTGTAGAGATTGATGCTCTTTTGCATTTGTAGGAGTATTGCTGAAAAATAGTTTCAATTATTCTTCGCAGTTGTTTCATGAGATAGTCCTGATTACAAGGAATTGCCCTTTTGATATATTTAGATTTTTGGATGATCTGCACATGTTCATGCAAACTCATACCCACATAGATTTCTATATGCAACAAGTTGTGTTTGAGGAAATGATGGTTAATCATAAGTCCTGTCTTGGTAATTTTTTTTAGGGGGGGGGGGGGTTGCATTCTATTAAACTGATTTCTGCTTTTAGTTCTTCCTGGCCCCAGCTTTAATGGAAGGTTATTAAGGAAGAATGATGCCTTTAATGACATTAAAATCCGTTCCTCGATCAATTACAGGCAAAACTCAGAGAGGCAGCTTCACTGGAGAAACATGTATTGTTAAAGAAGCTTAGAGATGCACTTAAAGCTTTGAGAGGACGTGTTGCTGGTAAAAACAAAGATGATGTAGAGGATGCTATTGCTATGGTCAGTAATTGTGGCTTTTCCTGTTTTATTTTTTGCTTTAGTATGTTTTCTGATAATAATATTTAGAAGGATGGACAGAGATTTGACACGACATGGACATTTGGGGTTTGTATTTCTATAAAACAAACACTAGTAGGGTAAAATATATTTTCTCCACATTATGTATGTATATGTGAAAAGTATATAAAATGTAGTTATTACAACTATTGTTTTGGTTAAAATATCAAGATGTAAAGAGACTTCTACATTTAAATCCCAACAATCTCATGCACCATGTGCAACGCTTATCGTGAGAAATCCTGTTATCTTTCTGCATTACTTCTTTTAGATGAATAATGTTTGCATGTAAAAGTTGTATTCCATTTTCTATTTCAGTCATATAATCTGGCTCTTGAACTTCATTTTGCTTACAGTAGTTTATTAGCTTCTGCTTTTGAAAATCGGAAAAAAAAATGTGATCTAGTTCAGTGAAATTTTTATGGGTTTGTGAAGATGCAAGGATGAAGGGATTCATAAGTTCTTATGCTTTTGGATCGTTTTAAGTTTTTAAAGATGGAAACTCATTGTTCTCACATAAGATGGAGTTTCAAATGAGCTGTCTATTCTTTCTTTGATGTGTTTCCCGCGATTAGAAGTGTGAATTTGCTAGTGTTTAAAGTATTCAGTGCTGATGTACTATGATTAAATTTGAGTTTCTTTGAAGAATCCAAATAAAACAAAAGGAAATTTGCTGCTTGTGGACCTAGAAAAATTTTAATAGTGGACTATGAAAATGTGGAATATTCACTAATAAAGATTTCCAAACATGTCTTTTCCTTTACAGCTCTGGAGTTTCTGTACTTTTAAATTCTTACTCCAATTTTATGAAATATATGATTCCGGAAGAGATTTGGTGCCTTCAACTGTGTTGCTTTTTCCCTTTCCTTGGTAAAATGCTGTTCTCTTTGAGCAACTTTTTTTATGCAAATATTCGACCATGTTATCTGTTCAAATTCTATTTATTACTATTGTCTTCCAATATTTGGTACATGCAGCTTTGTGCATTAAATGTATATCTTCTTTTGGTCTATATCAGCATAATCTAGAGGAGGTTGTCTGTGTTAGTTTGTTACTTTGTTTTTAGGTTATTATACTATTGCATTACTTGCTAATTCATTTTTCAGAGTTGCTAATATTTAGTTAAAATTTCCAGGTTGAAGCTTTAGCTGTTCAGTTGACCCAGAGGGAAGGTGAGCTAATTCAGGAGAAGGCAGAAATCAAAAAGCTTGCAACTTTTCTGAAGCAGGTATGATTTATGTATTAACACATGACTTTGGAAGTCTCAAAGCATTTTATAACTAATATCAATCACTAATTCATGTCCGTGACACTGTCAATTTTTTACAGTCTTAAGGTTTAGCTGTTAATCAAATTCAAGTTTTTGAAATAATGTTACGGCTCCCGTTAAAAGTCCTGTAACCATCCATTAATCATGTCTTATCTCTTCAAAATAAATGATTCTCTTGTAAAAGTCTTGTTTTTTAATATACTTATGTTCTCTTTCAAATGTAACTTGTATCAGCATCCTTTTTTTCTTCTTAAGATGATTCTGTGGATACAGAACTAAGGATGCCAGTTAAGTAAAAATTAGCACGTTTGTTTTCTTTGGAAGACTTGTCATGGGAACACGAAATGATTGGTCCTTTTTTTTTAATATTTTACTAAGTTTTAATTTGTTGGGATACCTTTTGATGACACATGAATAGGTATAGGTTAAAACTTGGAACTTGCTGGATGCAGCGGTGCACTCTTTCTTAAATGTGAACTCTAACTTGGAGCCTGAAATATTGAAGCTTTCTTGACCATGTATAATTCTCTTAACTCAATTGAGGTGGAGAAAGTTTAAACTCTAATGTTAGACAGAATAGCTAGCAACTTTAACAGTTTTCCTCTAGTCATAATCTGAAGCCTGGGGAACCATTTGTCCACTTACCTTATTTTTCCGAGAGATCATTAACTGCAGTAACTTTAGTTAACAAGTTTAATAGTTCTTATAATTGGACTAACATATATCACATGTATGCACGGATGCATGATCTTGCGGTCAGACTGTCAGAGACTGTTACTATGGACTTCAGCTGCAATTAATTATCAATTAGGTGTAAGAAACAGGCCTTATTACTGTACTAGCTGGCCATTCATCATATAAAAGATCTCTTAAAAGCATTTATCTTCAGAATCAGCTTTATCATGGAAATTAATACGTCACCCTGGACCCAAGGGTCAAAACAAAATGTTGGGCAGCGTTTGAAATTGCTAACTTTGATCTTTTTGATCTTTCATAGAACATAGTTCGTATGAGAATACAAATATATGAAGATCTATTTTCCTCAAAATACCACACATGCCTTTCATAACCTCCAGAAAGCGCTGTTAGGCCTTGGCAATACTAGTGTTTGAACAACATTATTCGAGATCAACAAGAAGAGATATTAAATGTGGAATCCAGTCATATCTTGATCCCCAGCACTTTGATCAGAAACTTCGAATTCAAAACTTATCAAGGAGGATGATGAGGATGTTTATTGCAAGTAATGTGCATGATGTAGATGAACCAATCTCTAAACCAAATTCTAGAAGACTGCATCATCTTTTTTTCCCCCACTTAGCCATAGGGGTTTTACCGTGTAGTTTGGTCCAGTGCAAACCTGAAATGGTTCTTTAGCAATAATGCAATGTATATTATTAGTTAAACATACAAAAAGTGGTAACAACAAAGTGCATAGATGATGCTTTTGACTGAATTGCTCTACTTTATGAAGTATTTTTAATTTTTTTATTTATTTTGGGGTAAAAGACCCCTGAAATATTTATTGTGGGATTTTCACATTTATGCAGTTAAATTTACTAAAGATAAGTAGAACAAGCAAACTTGACCTTTCCTTTTTTATTATTCTGAATTAATTGTAGCATTTCAACTTCGTATCATCCTTCTTTGCCTAATCCAATTTCTTTCTCCAATCTGACATCAACCATTGAAGTTCTGTAGATTATAGATATATTCATGAATTCGGATTCTTGATTTTATTATTTGACGAAGGGATTTTTTTGGTGACTCAGTTCATCTTTTTTCAGCCAAAAAATAGAAACAAGACTTGGTTATCTTCTCTGGATGGTAGGACAAATTCTATGACAACTGGTGGATGGATTAGAATGATATTCTTGTGTGTGCTCATGATATATGTAGTAGAAATCAGACTGTAATGCCTTACCTTTTATGTTTTTCTTTGCATTTTCTTTTGGCACTGTTTTGAAGTAGTAAATTGGTTGATGTTAATTGTGTATTACAGAGTAAAATATTTTTTGCCACTTTGTCTTTGTTTCTTAAAATTGTATGCAGCAATTATAGTGGGCATTATTCTTTTTGGTAAAATGGGGGGAGTTTCGCACCATGAATTTAAAGACAAAGCTAGAGAGTTGTAGTTTCATTATCATCTTGTGTGACAAATATTGTATTTTGCCTTTTCTTTCATTTTCATATTGTTGGCTTGAGTTGATAACACAAAAGCTTTATAGGCTTCTGAAGATGCTAAAAAACTTGTTGAGGAAGAAAGAACTTTTGCTCGGGCTGAAATTGAGCAAGCCAGAGAAGCAGTTCAAAGAGTTGAAGAGGCTCTTCTGGAATACATGAACGGATATCCCGGGCTTCAGGGCAGCAGGTTGTATTCTTCTTTAAGATTTCTGTCTGCCACAAATTCTCCTTGTATTCTCGTTTTCATACTGGTGAACATTTATAACTTTTCAATTTTTATTGTTGCTATAAATTTTTAATAAATTGAATAGCAACATGAATCTGTTCATGAATGCCCGATCATCGGGCTTTCAGGAAAAGACACGAAACTACCTATTTTACTTTGACTAAGTACAAGTATCACGTCCAAGTACAATTCCTATGACGAGAAATAGAGATGTCTGGACTCATTTGTTGATAATAAAATAAGAGTAGGTTATTCATAAGTTAATACACCCCCCATTGTCAAAGAGCTCATCTGGGTAAAAGTGGGATGTGTTTTTAGCTTAAGCATTTTAGAAGTGCTTAAGGCTTTTTAGTAGCATGAATTTCCAATAACACCTGGCAAAGAGCTACAACAGAAAATTAGGTGGATTTTGGAAATGCGGAGGATTTTACAGGCTTTCAGTAGCAATACCAAAAGCTGTATGAATACTTTAATGTATCATGAAACTATGTTCATGAGGATAAAGCAATACTAGATATTCCTTTTCAATTTATGCCCTAAGAGACGTGTCTGAGCCATATCCCTTTGGAGTCAAGTATCTGAGATAGATATTTAGGTGCTTTGCACATAAAAAGTTTTACCAAGTCCTACTACAACTTCTGTAAATCATTCACTTCAATTCTTCTTTCATTTACCTGTTGCCCCCCTCCCCACAACACAGAATTAAAGGTCTGAAGGGTTTTGCAAAATCTCTCTATATACGCTACCCTGCAAATTATTGTATTGAACTTTGGTCATCCAAAGGAAAAAAAAAAGGAAGAAGAAAAACTAAAGCAAAAGGAAACGAACACTATTAATCTTGATAGATAAAGTTGTTCAGCAGTTAATTACTGTCCGAACCATACATTCGTCTCTTCTTTACCCCTCTCATGTACGTATGAAGTTAAAATCATTATTAGTATAAAAGAAATCTCTGTGCATTAAAACCTCCAGTTTATGGCATTTTTTGATTGAATTTTCGGGTGATATGTACCATTGTGATAATTGCATTGTTTTGTTTTTGTCACCAGGACATAGACGAGCTGATGAAGGAGGTTCAAGAGGCTAGACGGATAAAAATGCTTCATCAGCCTAGTAAGGTTGTTAATTCTGTTCTGCTGTGTCTAGATATCATAATTTTCATTAGCTCCTTTTGTTTTACTACTTTCCTTACCTGTTGCCACCCGCATTTTCTTTTGTTTTTAAACAAATTCATGTTTCACTAATGTGTTTTTCTCTTAGAAAGACTGGATAAGGACACCTTGAATTTTGTCAGACTTTATAGTGTCTTAGATGTGGTTTGCTTACAAAAAGAAAAAAAAAAAAAAAAGAAAAAGCACTCTTACATGTGACTTAGACTAAATGCTCTGGGGATGTTTTATGGTAGCTTTAACAAATTTTTGGTAGTGCCCTATCTAATAGTGGGTATAAGAGAGAGCACACATCAAATGTGGATTGACTTGGTGGTTACGTCTTAGAAATGGAGAGATCGGCTAAAAAGCCTACTTTCCAAGAAAGTCAAACTCAATTTATGTTGGAATCACAAAATTCTCGAAGTTGTTTAACTCATTGAAGTTGGTCACAGTCACACATGGTTGATAATATTTTTTTATCAAGCAAGTTAAATCATTGAAGGTTACTCTGTCTGGTTCATGACATTGGGTTGGGATTTGTTGCATTTAAGTGAAAAATTCTTGCCATTTACAGCATGATTTTCTCTTTCTTTTTCTTTCTAGTGTTGTATATTTTTTCTGGGTGTATCTTTGTGGGCATGGTGATTAAATTCTTTTGGCTAAAAAATAACTGCTGCATGTGGTAACCAGTCATCTTTGTTTGGATCTTGTCACATATAGTACCAACAATTGGATTATGGTTTACAATAGGATTTCTGAAACTTAAAGTTACTGTAGTAGAACACATTTTTGCAAGAAGCACACAGTTGTAATCTTATATGCATAAAAAACCGGAGATATTTAAGACAGTTTTGGTAAAATGAGGTTGTGTAATGGTGTCATATCGTGTTTTATAGTTCCTTCATTAAATGATATTTTTATAAAATGTTATCTTTTGAACACCATACATAGTCGTAGATTGAATGTTACTCTATTTACATGAATATGATTTTTTTGAAGATTTTTTAGTTTCAACTTATTTGTTCCTTCATCTTCTGTGCATTTCATTTTGGGAAAAAGATATTGGCTGTGTTTACGTACCGAATAAAATCCATTATTTGGCAAATGTTATTTGGGTCAAAGGTCTGAGTTGTTTTTGGGGAATAATGTTGATCAAATGAGTAATGAAATATATGTTTGGATACGTAAAATTATTCCGGAAAACAATAGAATAAGAGTTTGGATTAAGGGATATTTTTCCAGTCCTGAAAATAACAGGATAAGCCTTTGGATTCGAAATTAAGTGAAACTTTATTTGAAATAGGTAATTTAATGATCAATTGTTGCAAGAAATATGAATCCAGCGAATGTTATACATGCATATTCGATAGTTCGATTATTTACAAGTTTAGAAAGGAAAAAGTAACTCGGTAGTACTTTCTTGAAAATTTTTACGAAGTTTATAAAT
Source organism: Cinchona pubescens (assembly GCA_025175665.1). Taxonomy (NCBI): domain Eukaryota; kingdom Viridiplantae; phylum Streptophyta; class Magnoliopsida; order Gentianales; family Rubiaceae; genus Cinchona; species Cinchona pubescens. Next base: position 758,926 of record JANKKI010000075.1, on the reverse strand, counting down.
AATAGGAGGCAGGAGGGTGTTAAACTTAGGATATAGTGATTCAAGAGAAAATTTTGGTATAGTGCTTATTGGAAAAATATTTTTTATCAGTACTGATTTTGGGACTTGATTCAGCCATGGTGTTATTCACATTCGCTGAATGCGACGTGAGGTCATTGAGCTTGCATTCAACTAATGTGAAGTCATTAAAAAATGGGATTTATTTTTTATTTTTTTTTAAAAAAAAGGGCTTGAAAATATTTTAACAATCTTGCATTCAATGACCTCACATTCACTGAATGGGAGGTCAAGCTAATTTTTTTTTTTTTTAAATAAAACTTTATTTTGTAATGAGTTTGCATTCATTGAATGCGAGTTCACTGAGCTAGCATTCAGCGAATAACAGCAAACAACACCATGGCTAAAAGGCTAAAACAAGGCCTGCAATTAGCACTGATAAAGCATCTTTTTCCCATCAAGCTCCATCTAAGAATTTTCTCAGTGGTTCAAGTTGATTTTGAACCATGTAAGAAAATTGTGGGGTGGCCTTCCAAATGGTTGTGTAAGTTAAAAGTCGGGGTTCGAACGTTCGAACGGCCGTTTGAGCTCCCTAGTTTATTCCAGAGGTCTCACTCTTTTTGGCATGTGTTCAAACAGAGTTTCTGTGTTAAATCTTGAATGACATTTCACTTGGACATCACCAACAACTCATAACCATTGCATACTTCCCTTGGCTTGTCAAACCCCATGTGTATTATAAAATGGTTGAATACTATCAATATGTAGCACATAAAAAGTGCCTCGTTGAAACATTTACACATAGTTGAACATACTAGGATACAAATGATAGAATTTAAATGTGTGTACAAAACCATAGTCTTATAAACGAAAACGTTAACACGTACAGTAAATCCCACCAAAAAACACATTACATCTAAGGAATCATCTAAGCAATCACAAAGTGGGATTGCATTCAATATGCCAATAACATTAGGTGTAGTCGTAAATAATAAGTGCACATGGGTTGTGGAAACTTTTATGCAAAAAACATTCTTTGGTACTTATACTGCATAAAATGCTCATACATTATCCAACATAGTCCATGCATCAAATGCTATGCCAGACATTTACATTGTTTTAATAATGCATGAACATTGCAAATAAATGAATAGCAAGCAACGAATTATCCAAATAATAATTAAAAATGAATAGGACAAATAATGCATAGTGCAAATAACGAATAGTTATTATTTGGGGAATGTGAATAGGACAAATAATGCACAGTGCAAATAATGGATGGATAGTGGAAAAAGTGAACCAGACAAATAATGCATAGTGCAAATAATGAATAGTGATTATTTGGGGATGTTGATATGACAAATAATGCATAGTGTAAAAAATGGCCAATTTGACGCAATGGACCTAAGTTTTATTCTGACCAAATATTTGTTCCTTTGGATAGCAAATACCATCCTCTATTTGGGGAATATTGTTTGGTTAGAGTATAATTGCGTTTGGTCATATTGCCATTTTCACCGAATAATATTTACACTATTCATGTTTATTCACATCATTATTGTTCACTATTCATTTTCTCCATTTCTTACATTATATATTAGGCTAAACTATTGTAAACCCCCATGTAATATAGCCTCTGACCCATAGCCTCCATATGTTATGGAAATATAGTTTAAGCCCCCATACAGTTTGCCCCAGTATAGTTTTCCCCGAAAAGTGGAGTAGGCTGAAATCATCTAAACTAACGAATTTTGCTGAAATTACTCGTGTACCCTTAGAGCCATTGTTAGATGGGTCCCTTGTCCTGTTGACCGCTGACCCACCACCACCACCAACAATAGCCAACCACCCGCAAATACTATCTCTAAGCCCTCCCCTCCATCACATCCTCGCCTTAAAAAATGCCAACAAGGCTGATTACGACAAAAAACACCACCAAAATCGGACTAATTTATTCTTCCAAACAAATCAAGATCGTCTCTCTTTATTCTTTTTTTTATTTTTTACTTTTTGTTTTAAAGAAAACCTAGCTATGTGTGAGAGGGAGAGGAGGGAAGGGAAAGAGGGGCAAGAGGCGATGAGGAAGAGGAGATTGGCTGCAGGGTGATGGGGGAAAGGGTAAGGGGCTGCAAGAGTGATGACAAATGGATAGGTGGAGGGGCCAGCATCTAGATGTGTATAAGAGACAGGTGCGGGGTTGATGGGGGAGGGGGGGGGGAGGGCTGTGGGTTATTGAAGAGGCATAATTACCTGGTGGTTATCGAAGAGGCAGAATGACCTACGAGGGTAAGGGAGAGGGGTAGGGGGCTATAAATTTTATAAAATTTTTGTTTTGCCCCCCTAAATAGTTTGCAATCTTACACTATTGGCCCCCAAGCCTCATATATAAATTTTTGCCCCCTTAAGTTCAAATCTTGGCCTACGTCACTGTGGGCAGCAATGAAGAGGGGATAGACAGGGATGGGTTAGGGGGAAGGGAGAGGGGAAGGGAGAGGGGGTGGGTGATAGGAGGGAGGTGGAGAGGCAGTATTCAGCAAGAGGCTGGGATAGGAGGAAGGTGTTGGAAGGAGAAGGTTGGTAGTCAGTGGTGGTGGTTGTGGTTGTGGTGGTGGTGAGGGAGAAGGAGGTTGAGGAGGGTGGTAATTGAAGTTATTTTTTGGGTAAAAGAAGGGTATTTTGGTCATAAAATGTTAAGTTTTTTAGGGAATGTTTTTGTTAAATATTCGCATTCGCGGTTGAAGCATATGTACTTCAAAAATAGTTAATTTGGATGATTTATATCCATTTTACCTTTCGGGTCAAATCATATGGGACTTCAAACTACATTTTCAAAACATATAGGGTATAGGTTAGAAGGCTATATCACAGTTTACGGTATCAATCTTTCCAATTGGTCACCCTAATTAATGTCGTGGTATATCAAACATCCCATATTATTGTTCACTATTCATTTTCAACATGTCTATTTTTTGGTGTTACTTTCTCTCATGTGCTTGCTACTTTTTTCCTTTGCTATGAATATTTTTATAGCTTTAACTCATTCTTTTATTTTTATACTTTGTTATATGTATTTTCATTGTTAATGTCACAAACTCTATAATGTTAGAAAAACCATCTACCCACTTGCAAACTATATTTAATTTGTAGTTAAACAGTATTATATAGGTTGCAATTATTTAATTATTAATAGTAAAAATAACAAATAAATAGATCTCCATAAACACAGGTTAATAGGTTATGAATAATAACAATGAAAAAATAAACAAAAATAGTAGTTGGTTTGATCATTTATTATTTTCTAAAAATTGATTAATTATAAATCTTAATTTTTTTTCTTTAAATAATTAACATATAGATTAAACATGATATATAATGTAAGATATAAATTGTATTTTGTTATAACATTGGATTTGTCATGAGATTTTAATAATGAAATTAAACAAATAAAAAAACTACTATAAAAGAATAAGTCAAATAAAATTAAAAAAATTCTAGGTATACAAACAGTAAAAGCAAAGAAGGTTCAAGCAAATAATAGCAAAGGGGACAAAGTAGGTAGTAACATGATAAAATGCAGAGTGAAAAAATGAAAGGGAAGAAGGAAAAAAGAAAAAAAAAATGGCAAATAAATAAGGAACAAAGTAAAAAATAATTAAGATATCAAGGGTACCCAATTATTAAGTAGGAAGTTAAGTGCTATAAAAAAATAAAAAATAAAAAAAATCGATGGTGGTAAATTGGGTAAATTCTAAAATGGACCCCACAACATTATGTTGCGGACCTCTTAGTCCAAAATTAGCCATATCACTGATGTGAGTGATGTGGCCAATTTTGGGGTTTAGTGATGTGGCTAATTTTGGGGCAAGAGGTGACAACATAATGTTGTGGCCCAGGTCCACCTAAAGATGGCCAAGCAAAGTGCAACTGAGGATAAAAAATCGTTTTTGAGGGGGTTTATTGCATTTAACCCTATATATATAAATAGGCTAAGTGAAGTTAGGGTTCCAAATGGTTATCTGAAAAATTATTTCATATTCAAACAAGTATCTAATTATTCCGAAAAGTCAACATTATTCCCAAATAACACAAAAAGTTGATTAAATATTATATTATTTCCCATATAATGTCTTAGTATTTGCTATCCAAATGGAACCATTATTTTCCAAATATGAGTTTTTCGGCTATCTGAAGGCAGCCATTGTTCCTATATCAGTGTGATGTTGGCTGGCAGGGTTTGTTAAATGACTATCATGATTCCGTCGGCAATTATATTACTAATTACCAATTTCACAGGTCATGGACATGGAACAGGAGCTTCAGGCATTAAGGCTCCAGCTAGCAGAAAAGTCTAAGCATTCACTTCAGCTTCAAAAAGAGGTTTTTAATTTGCTTCATCTCTCCATTGCAAATGATAATTCTGGGAACAGTATATGGTAACAAGAAAATTTTATATTGGAGATGAGCTCCAAAAGTCATTTGGTGTTGCTGCTTGGAGTATATCAATGAATTTCAGCCCAAAAGGATTTTGGTAATCAGCACTGCCATCCATAATCTGTAAGGAACTGTCAACAGATCTTGGTAGGTAAAGCGACCGTGAATTTATCAAAAGGAGCGATGCTGTGTATGTGTTGGACTCGTAAAAGATAAAATTACCTACCTTCTCATGTGAGTAAAACATGAAATACTAATGTTGAGAAATAGGATTATGAGATTTGAATTCCACTGAGCTGCAAAATTTGGGCACTTACACAAAATTGTCAGCATAGTAGCTTGATTGATAATCGACTATGAAATGGATAATTGACCTTCAATTTGGGAGAGCGACATAGCTCTATGAGTTCAACGAGGAGAAGAGAGTCGAATTTCAGTAAACTAATTATAAAAACTGTTAATTAGCTATCTTTCCTTTAGTTTTTAATTTTTGAATTTGTCTGGGTAAATATTTAAATTTGATGAAGTGTCATTTACACAAGATATTTTTCTGAACTTAACATGGCATAAACGACATTTTCTAGCACAAAAAAGTTACTTTGTCTTTCCTTATTTTCTATAGTTGGCAATAAGCAAGAGGAGTGAGGGAAACATGTTTGGAATAGATGGAACTGAAGCATTGGGTTCATACTTGCGGATATGTCCATGTTTGGAGGGAGCTCCAGAACTTTCAGAATATTCATTTCAGTGGTATCGGTTAACATCTGAAGCTGGGAAAAAGGAACATATTTCAGGTATATAGGTGTTAATGCCTTTTATTTCGCATGCAACTATGTAGTGACGAGTTTCAGTATATGTCCTTCAGTTCTTTCATGTTACAAATAGTTATATGTTTAAGATCTATAATCCAAAATACAAGATTTTGATAGAACATGGTATCCTTCTTTTGAGTTGTCTGAAATTTGTGTTTTTTCCTTTTCTTTTGGGGGGAGAGGGGGTTGGGGAGGAGGAGGCGAGTAGTTACTTCTGTAGCATTCATATGCAACTTTAATCAAGGTTGTCTGAAATGCTTGTACTTCTGTCTAGTTTTGACAAATTGCCATGTTTTCTCCATCTGAACTATTGCTGGTCATAATTGAGAAATATGGTTTGCTTGTGACGTGATTTTATAAAACTGTTTAAAGACATGCTATAATCAACCACAATTTTTTAACTGAGCATTTGCTTCCCTCTGAGGAAAGATTATTTTGTCTGTTTTTTATTATAACCTTGGACTTGTTTATTATTATTAAGTTATATGCGTATGCAGTGGTCAATAGCTTACAAGCTGGTGCTTAATGGTACTCCATGCTCTCATGTTTTCAATTGTTATGTTTTGTTGTTGTCTATTATACGCACTTAACTGAAGACATACACTATTTGGCTGTTGGAATAGTTTTCATCTTATTTCTATCACATGTATCAGAACTGCAACTCATTAGATATCAGTGTTTTACGACTCTTGAGAATCTGTTCATGGTATGTGCTGTCCCATTTTTTATCAGAAGGTGGTGTAGATTTACTCTGATTGATCAATTAGGAACCCAGTTTTTTAATCAAGGTGATGTTGAATTACTCTGATCGTTCAATTTTCTTAGTAGTTTTTAGATGCAACAGCAAAGTTGTAACAGTGTAATTGGCAATTCAAAATTGAACTCTAGGAATAAATATGCTTGAAAGCACAAATCGACTCAATTAAGAATATGGTGATATGGATGATGTAATGTATTGCAATTTCTCCATATAATGCCAAAAAATTTGTTTGAAACTGCACTCCTTTACTGAAAATTGATATTTGGTCAAGGATTCAACAAAAGATCCATATGGTCTCTGTTCTTTTTGGCTTCTATTTATGACTATTTTCACTCTGATAGAAGGATAAAGTCATGTTTTAAGATTCATATTTTGTTCTGCAATCCTTTATAGTTGCTCTGATAGCAGGTTCTGCGTGCATTATGATTAACTGACTTTTGCAAATAAACAGGGGCCACCAAATCAGTTTATGCACACCTGAGCCTTTTGATGTCGGTCGTATTCTACAAGCTGAAATAATATCTCATGGCCAGATGACAAGGGTGGCGACTACTGGTCCTATTGATCCTGGTTTGCTCTTGATCCTGGATTTTAAATGTTGACTTAGTTTGGTTTTGGAAGATGCGTTTTGTTTTTGTCTCTTCATTTCCTGAACAATTATGTGAACATTATAGTTTTCTCTTTTTGCTGTACACTACTTTGTACATATCAAAATTTTAGAGTAAGTGTGCCTTATGACTGACTCAGTCTTCTCTAACAGCTCCAGGATTGGGGAACTATGTGGAAGCATTGGTCCGGAGGCATGATATTGAATTTAATGTAGGTTATTCCTGCTTTTATTTCTATCTGTGAGGAGTTTACTTGTTTTGCTGTGTGGCATCAATTGGATTATATCTGCCTTCTGGAGTTGCAACATGTTAATTTTATAGGCTTTCTATACTAGCTGTCTTCCAAGTTATAGGGTATACTCTCTCTCTAAGAGATAAGAATTCGGAAAAGTCTGTAGAAATTTTTAGAAGGTATTTGCATGGACTTTTTACAAGGTATTTGCATTGATGCAACAAGAACTCTTTTCTTGCAGGTAGCAAACCTATATAATTTAAAGTAAAACTGCACACTTGTTTTTCATAATCTAATTTGGGTAATTGTAATGCAATTGACACACTATAGACTTTGTTCCATCATATCGGTTTTCGTACTCAAAATATTGATTAGAACTATGTTATGTCATATGGTCAATTTCTGTAGATTTTAAATACTTAGAAACACAGGAGAGAGTATGGTAGTTTCAAAGATGTTTGTGGATTATCCATTTTGGATCTTCTAGATGGTTACTTCTCATGATTCACTTATAGCCAAATTTACTCATCCTGATGAATGAAAATGGAGGAACTTTTTTGCACCACTATACTTTCATGTGGCGCATTGCTAAATTTAGTTGTATTAAGATTCTCATTCACATATTTAATCTGCAGTTGATCTTTGCAATGATATTCGTATCTGAAGTAATTATTATAAAATCAAGATAAAGAAAAAGAAAGTAATACCTATCATTGAATCTAAGCTAATACTACTGTTGCGGAGAGGATATTGGTTGGTTACTGAGTTTCTTATTGTCCGAGATTCTAGGTTTTCAAAAGATTAAAGAACTGCAGCAAACTGTATATTTTACTTCCTCTTTGAACAGAAGTATGTGCATATATACACCACATATTCACTGTATCATGGAATGTAATTAGTTGCCGTCTATAGAAACAGGAGTACTATTCGAATATCTCGAATTATAATGACCTATTTCCAATGGTTATGATTCTCCTGATATGTAGAAGCGCGACATACGTCTATTTAGTCCAAATTGGGCTAACTCTTACCTCCAATATGGTTCCACATTTGTTTTTTCAGTTTCCTCATTATTTTAGTGCATATGCCACACATACATGGTTGTGAACATAATACGAAATCACGGCCTTTTCTAGATGGTGGTTCTTACCAGAGAGTAAACGGAAAATTGAGTTTGTTCTAAAGATGAGGCTTACATGTAAAACAATGTTTGTTGATTATAGTGTGTTGTGCTGGTATAATCCTATGCTTCTTTTGTTGCATATTTAGCACAGCTAGGTAAGTACATCTACGAAGTTTGATGAGATCATTGGTAAATGCATTGTTTACTTGTCTCTGAATCGTGGTAGTCTTTATATGTTAATTTTAAAATTTGGGGACGAGTCTTATTAATCTAACATGTTCAATTTAGTTCTTGTTTTTAGATGTTAATTTTATTGCTGTGTCCAGTCACACTAATTATCTAATGTACATTGTTTACAATTTTGTGCTGTGCTGTTTGCAGGTGGTTATTGTGCAGATGAACGGATTAGATCATTCATCGCAGTCTATACATGTGCTGCATGTGGGGAAGATGAGAATGAAACTTTGTAAGGCAAAGACAACAATGACAAAAGAATACTATTCCACTTCAATGCAGGTACACATTTATATTCTCATCCATTTTTCAAAAAATTAGCTATATTATCCGTTAGCTTCAAAAGTTGCATCATGAAGACAATTTTTGACAAATAAACTGATTCTTTAAAAAAACTCCACCTATACAAGGATATCTACCTATCTACCAGCAAAAACCAATATAAGTAGACCTATGACATGATTATATTCCCTCACCAAAAAAAAAAAAAAAAAAACCCAAATATTCCCTTCACCAATGAATATCAAGAAACAAAAGCTAACTTACAAAAGAATACACCCAGTGAAGGCTTTCCTCCTGAAACACTGTCCATTTTGCTTCCACCATAATTGAAATTTGGTGACTCTTCAGGTCCAACTTATTTTCTGGGTCCTTTGGGAAAAGTTCTAGATAATGGCTACTAAACTTGGACTACAAAGGACTAAAAAGAGGATTACTTGTGACCTTAACAAAATAGCAATTACATAATGGTGCAGCACGCTAAAGAAGAGAATAATATAACAAGTGTGTAAGCACTGAAATGAAGCAATACACCAGAAACCACTAATCAGGTAGTAATAGTAGAAACACAACTCAAAACTAACTCCTCGAAACTCAAAATCCATAACTATTCTGCTTGTTAAAGAACATGGGCTTCCATCTCAAAACTAATTGGCAATGAGCGGTGTGACCCATGAACCTTATTAATTAGTCCGGGATCTTTAGGCTAATTGATGTGGGATATTTTTATATTTAGCACTGTCCTTATCAATGGTGAGGCAAAATTTTCAAAATATTTTTGAAGTAAATATATTCCAAAGACAAAGCCCAGCCATCAGAAATGGGATCATTCCTAAAAAGTGGAGAGACCCAAAGCAAACCTCAACAACAAATTTGGACTGTATTCCAACCTTGGTAGAATTTAGACTATGTTGTTTTTTTCTGTATAGTGCAAGGTAGTGAAGATTGATGACTAAGATATTTAAGACCGAATGCTTTTCTATATAAAATGGGAAGTTTTATAATATAACGTTCATAGACCTACCTATAACAAGTAGGAGAAAGCCAGGGATGTAGGTCATATGATAGGTTTGAGGCTAGTCATTTGCTAGGGAAAATCTGTAGGAAATTTTTTGACAGGAATTGAAGACTTTATCAAAGAGCAGATGTACTATAACACATTGAGGATAAAGATTTTAATTGAAGAAAATTAAGAGTGGGCCTGTTTACCTGGATCTTGAAAATATGTCTTCTAAAAGAGGCAAAACATAATAATTCATTCCACGTAGTAATTTATGGCGATAGAATGCCTTCGTATGCTTATGGGATGGACTTTGGCTAGGTGGATTTATTTTGATGCCTATTTGACTTCAAATATTTTGAATGTTTATGTTTGAGACGACTTTAACTCTGCCTGTGTCGAGTTTTTCTTAGCATAGCCGGTTCCAAGCCCGGGTAAAGGAGGAGGGTTGTGTTAGGTCGACAGTCAGCGTAAAACTTTGTTAATCTTATGAGATGAATGCACTACGATATTGCGCTAATGCTAGGGCATTCCCCATAATCATAAGCGACGCATCGCATTGCATGAGTGCGGCGAATAGTGGATAAGGGCCGCTACATCTCCATGGGGGTCTGGGTGAAGTGAAAAATACGCAAGGCTCCTCACATAATAGGGGGGTTGGGTAGTGGGGAAGAAAAATGTTCTGGAGAATAGGATTAGAATAAGAACTTGGAATATTGGAACTCTTACTGGTAAATCAATGGAGGTGGTAGATACAATGATTAGGAGAAGAATTAATATTTTGTGTTTACAAGAGACAAAATGGGTAGGAGAAAAGGCTAAACTACTAGATAATTCAGGATTTAAACTTTGGTACTCAGGAGTAAACAGGACTAGAAATGGGTAGGTATTATTATAGATGGGTCGATGAAGGATGATGTAGTGCAGGTGACTAGGAGAGGAGATAGGATTATGTTCCTTAAACTAATTTTAGGACGTGAAACTATTAATATCTTTAGTGTCTATGCGCCTGAAGTAGATCTAGATGAGTCTATTAAGGCTAAGTTTTGGATTGAGGATTTAGATGAGATGATAGGTAGTGTCTCCCAAGGTGAGCAAATTTTTATAGGAGGTGATCTAAATGGACATTTGAGAAGAGATAACGAAGATTATGAAGAAGTGCATGGTGGATATGGTTATGGGGGAAGAAATGAAGAAGGAAAATCAATCTTGGAGTTTGGAATGGCATTCGACCTTTGCATTATCAATACTTTTTTCAAGAAGATGGAGGAACATTTAGTTACCTTTAAAAGTGATTTAATAAAGTCACATATTGACTTTCTTCTCACAAGAAAGAGGGATAGAAGGGTTTGTAGAGATTGTAAAATCATACCTGGAGAAAGTTTAACCTCACAACATTGGCTTTTGGTGGTTAACTTGAGGCTTAAACATCACATTAGGCGAAGAAACCCACGTAAATCACCTAGAATTAAGTGAAGGAATTTAAAGAAGGAAAAAGAAGAAATTTTTTAAAGAATATTTGTTAGGGCAGAGTATCTGGGACTTACAAGGAGAATCTGACACATTTATGGAATGACATGGCAACTAGAGTGAGAACAGTGGCTAAGAAGATATTTGGAGAGTCAAGAGGTTATGCCCCCATGAACAAGGAATCTTTCTGGTGGGATGACATTGTACAAAATAAAATCAAGGTTAAGAAGGCTAACTATAAGGCTCTATATAATTGTAGAAGTGACGAAAATATTGAGAAATATAACCTTGCTAAAAAGGAGGCAAAAAATGCTGTAAGTGAAGCGAGGGATAGGGCTTTTGAAGATTTTTACCAAAAATTAGAGTCTAAGGAGGGTGAGCAAGATATTTATAAATTGGTAAAGCAAGAGCCCATAGAACGAACGATTTAACTCAAGTCAAGTGCATCAAAGATGAAAGTAATAAGGTGCTAGTAAGAGATGAGGAAATTAAGGAAAGGTGGGAGAGATACTTCCATCATCTATTCAATGAAGACAATGGAGACGATATCATTTTAGGAGAGTTAGCTAAGTTTGAGGAGTATAGAAACGTAATGTATTAATATAGATCATCGAAGGATTCAAGAATCAGAGGTGGAAGAGGCTTTGAAGAAGATGAAGAAAGGAAAAGTAGTTGGGCCCGATGATATTCCAATTAAGGTATGGAAATGTTTAGAAAAGAAGGGCATAATTTGGCTTACCAATCTTTTCAATAAAATATTGAAGAGTAGAAAGATACTTGACCAATGAAAGAAGAGTACTCTCATACCCATATTAAAAAATAAAGGGGACATACAAATTGTGTGAATTATAGAGGTATTAAGTTAATGAGTCATACGATTAAACTTTGGAAGAGGGTGATAGAAAGAAGGTTAAGAAATGAGACTAAGGTGACAAATAATCAGTTTGGTTTCATGCCAGAGAGATCGACTACTGAAGCCATACATCTTTTAAGGAGACTTACCGAGAGATACCGAGATAAGGAAAAAGATTTACATTTGATTTTTATTGATTTTGAACAGGCATACGATAGAGTCTCTAGAGAAGTTATGTGGAGAGTTTTAGAAAAAAAGAGAAGTTATTAGAGTAGCATATATAGAATCAATAAAGGAGATGTATATGGATGTAGTTACAATTGTGAGAACACCAGGAGGGTTGACACGAGAGTTCCCTATAAATATAGGTTTATACCAAGGTTCAGCTCTAAGTCTTTATCTATTTGTATTGGTTATAGATGAACTTACAAGGCACATACAGGAGGAAATACCATGGTGTATGTTATTTGCAGATGACATTGTGTTAGTAGATGAAACAAAAGATGGGGTTAATGCTAAACTCGAACTTTGGAGAGAGACACTTGAGGTAAAAGGTTTAGAATTAGTCGATCAAAAATAGAATATATGGAATTTAAGTTTAGCAAGGGTGCAAGTAGGAATAAAATAGGGGTTAGTATAGGAGATCAAGGAATACCTATAAGTGAAAATTTTAAGTATTTAGGATCAATTTTTCAGAACGATGGTGGTATAGATCGAGATGTTACACATCGGATACAAGCGGGTTGGACTAAATGGAGAATGGCATCGGGAATTATTATGCGATTGCAAAATTCCTTTATGATTTAAGGGTAAATTCTATAGAACAGCAATTAGGCCAGTGATATTTTATGAGTCTGAGTGTTGGGTAGTGAATTACACACATGAGCAAAAGATGAGAGTAGCAGAAATGCGAATGTTAAGATGGATATGTGGGTATACTAGGATGGATAAGGTACGCAATGAGAATATTCGTGAGAAGATTGGAGTAGCATCTAGTGATGAGAAGATGAGAGAAACACGTTTAAGGTGGTTAGGTCATGTGTTAAGACTACCAGTAGAAGCGCCTGTCAGGCGAGTAGATTTTAGAGAGAGTAGTCAACGTAGGAGGGGTAGGGAAAGACCGAAAAAGACTTGGTTGGTAACTTGTAAGAAAGATATAGTCTATCTAGAAATTGAGGAGGATATAGTCTATGATAGAGCGTAATGGCGTAGTAGGATTCATGCAGCCGGTCCTACTTAGTAAGATTAAGGCTTGGTTTGTTTGTTTTATGTTTGAGACGACTTTTCTGGTTGTGTTTGTGCTGGACAGAATGTGGTAGGGTTACATTGCAAAGTGTGAATAAATGATCATTATTTAAAGGATATTCTGAACATATCACAATAAAAATATTAGAAAAAGAAATATCAGTATCTGGATCATAGGTCCCATGTTTTACAGATCCTAATTGTAATTACAGAATGAAAATTTTGTTGTATCCATTCAGAACTGTGTAGTCTGGTGCTCAATCTAGGTCTTAGGTATGGCTTTGTTTGCAGTGTGATGTTCCACAGTCCCCCACTATTTGCTGCGATGTTTCCTTTGTTTACTCATATGTGGAGTGTCAATCCATTTTCCATTTCCCTGGCTTTTCTGATATGTGGTTTGGGTTTTATTGTCATTGACAAAGGTAGATTGTGGTAAACATCGTTCGTTATCATATTTCTTTCATTTTCAGCTTTGTTATCATATTTCTTTCATTTTCAGCTTTGTGGCGTTAGAGGTGGTGGGAATGCTGCAGCTCAAGCTGCTCCTTTTGGCAAGGAAAGATGGGGCTTTCCTTCGTATTAGCATTTGAGTCGGAAAGAGAGAGAAATGCAGCCATCATGCTGGCCAGGAGGTTTGCCTTCGACTGCAATGTAAGTAACAAAATACCCGAGTGAATGGAGGGGTTATATGTGAAAGAAATAACTACTATAATCACTCATCACTAACGCTCTTACAAAGATTGCTTCCTTTGACAAGAATTGAAATAAAATGGAAAATATTGCATTTTCAGATCATGCTTGCTGGACCAGATGATAGAGCTGCCTAGGAACTTAAAAGTCATACCTGTTTCTTTCCTGTATATAGGAGATTTAATTAAATACTAATTTCCAATGTGTTATGTATAATACAAGTTTGCAGTAGAAAATAGACGACCTTTGACTATAGCGTGGGTTTTTGCCACTTTTTTCGTTTTTCTTTCCTATTTTTCCTTTGTATTTTTATCCCCTCTTCTTCATAGGCGAGGCAGTCCTTTTCTTTTCGGCCTCGAAAACTGTCAGCTGGTGAAACGAGTTTGTATATTTGTGCACACCTTTCATTTTTGATTGGATGATAATTGATATAGGAAGGATAACAAGTAAACTTCTTTATTGTATTTTCATTCCTATTATTCATTTTTGTTCTGGTTGAGATGTTTGTCTTTTATTTATTTATTTAATAAACTTCTAATCAAAATGCAAATCGGAAACCAGTTTCCGTTATTATATAACAAAATTAAGAGGCCATCAATTCTGCATCTGTTAATCAAATCCCGAGTTAATTAATTAGACAAATTTGGGAAATAACTGTTTTATTTGAATAATTTTGCCTTTTAATTGGAGGAATGTTATTCGTATTAAAGATATCAACTGTAGAGACAAGTCGAAGTTTTACATGTCACAGTTGAAATGACACATCGTTTCAAATATTATAGAAAGTGTTGACTGTGAATTAAACATATTTAGTAGATGTATCAATAAATATGCTTAGTTGAACTATTATGGGTGCACGTGTTTTGATTATACTACAATTAGAAATATTAATTGTTTGGGATTAAATAGTAAATCATGTTTAGAGATACTAACGTTATAGTTCACTTATTTTTTTGTGTATATAATTTTTACTTAATGTTTAATTAAGTCAAAAACTTTTTGGTAGTTCGCATAAGTTTAGAGATTTGTTTTAGTTTAATAATTCAAGCAATTTCATAAAATTTAAATAGCTATGTCCTATTAATTTTAAAAATAAAGTTTCATTTTCTTGGTTGAGAATTATTAAAGAATTATACAATGAACTCATTTGTACTCGATACAATTTCAAAGGTAGGAAAAGTTTAGACAATCACTGAATTGGAGCACCATGTAGAGGTGGCCACGGTTCCAGAGCTGAAACCGGAATTGGAACTATGGACACGGTTCCGGTTTTGGTTTCAATTCTACATTTTTTGGAATTAGAATCGGATAAAAAAAAAGAAATTATATACATATACATGCATACATATATGTGTGTGTGTATTTTATAGTCTTATAGGCCATGTATGATGTAATTGATATATTTAATTTTTCTTTAGATTATCTTTTAGTATGGATCCAAACTGTATGTTTACTTTAATTTTTAATAGTTTAATAAATAATGCAATATTGTACTTTTCTTCTAAAAATAAAGTCTACAATTGAAATATAAATAAAATATAATTTTTAGTTTTTTATCTTAACTTGTATTAATTTTTTTAGTATTATTCAAAATATATCTATAAAAAATTCGAAATTGAAATCGTGACTGGAACTAAGATCGGAACTGGGAAACTAGCCAGAACCGCCAGTTCTAGAATTGGAACTGGAACCGGAACCGGCTCTCAAGGTTGCGGTTCTAGTTCTAGCTCTCCTTGGAACTGGAATTAGTAGTCCCAGAATTGAAACTGGTGATTCCAGAACCGTGGTCATGACTAGTACAATGTATGACATGAAATAATATATATTTTTTAAACCTACGTCTTCACCATACTCTCTAGTGATTCGAACTCATGATCAATAGATTACCAGGGAAGTGTCATACTACCTAAACTGCGTCATTTCGTTCTCTAGTATTAGAGTTTACTATTACATCCATTCGGTAAGTTTAATAATCAAAGAGTGGAGTGTAACATTGAAAGATGTTGATAATTTCTAGAGTTTGTTTTAGAACCACTTATTCTATTTAATTTTTCAAGTTCTATCCTAATAATTTTGGATTTGTCAAGTATTAGCGTATTTGATTATTCTTGAATCCTAATCTCTTTTGGAACCAACTTAAGGGAATCATTCGTATGCAAATAATAAATAGCAATTTCTAATTAGGAACAAAAATCTAATATGTAGTTTGCGCAACTATATGAATTATATTATAAAAATAGAAAAAAAGTGAAAAATATTCTACCATTTTACAAGTTACATCATAAATTTTATTAATTAGTCCATTGTGTTAAAACTATTAATCTGTATAATAGTAAATTGAAAGGTAGATTTTGAATACTATAAATTTTAATTAATAGAATAAAACCAACAACATATAACTGCAGCAACTATCAACTTGATGTATAGTAATAATAGATATTCAGTATTTAGGTTTTATTAAATAAAGTACACTTTAATTAAATCTAATTATTAATTGATTTGATATCACTATTTTTTTAGTATATAATTGATATGGTTACTAATATTTAGTATAAGATGTTTACAAGTTCAAAAATAATAAAAATATTTTTCTAGGAAAACAATAATTATCTATTAAGAATTTTAGACTAATATAATTTAAGAACTAATTTTGATTATAAGCAAAGTGTAACTTGAATTAAATAGATTCTAATAATTTAATGCATGAAAAGGGAACTAAAAGGAAAGTAACAATTGCAAGATAAGGAATATAGTTTTTTAAGAAAAACAAAATAGATGTGTATCATATTTTTTCACATGCTTTCTGTCACGCCCCCAAAAAGGTACAATGACACGCCGCACCTCGGGATCACCCCAAGCATGCAAGGCACATTACAAGAACAATATACAAACCATAATACCTGTCATTTAACCTCCAGATCAACCAATACAAGACCACAAAATATATTCAACATCATATCCATAACAATCCACAATAACCAAATCACATCATTCCGAACAACAAACCACAATCCCACAACAGTCAAAAATTTGATCACAAGACAAATCTAACAAGTCCATAACACACAGGCCTAAGTATAAAAACCAACCTCACACTAGGATGATAAACAGGAGAATACTATCTCCAATAATTGGGGTCTGTACTATAATTTCCTCCCTGATCAGCACTCGATTCAGGACCTGCTAACGTCTCCTGTTGGTTCTCGACTGCAAACAAAGGGGAAATAATAATGGGGTAAGCACATCGTGCTTAGTAAATAACATTTAAACCTAATTACAGATAACATGTATACAATCAGTACAGGAACAATATACGAGACATTATCATTATTTAAAATGCAAATGTCAATCAATGAGCTCATGGTTTACAAAAGTCTTCCAAGCACTGGATCCAGGTCTACCTATTATCCGCCCGAGTAGACAAGGCATAACGGAGTGTCTATCACTTGTCTGTGTCTATCATCCCGATAGATTGGGTATAACATTTACAAAGCAGAGTACTCAGTATATCATTTCATTCACTCACTCATAGCCAAGTCCATTTGTATAAGATTGAGCTCTTTACATAAATCATTCATTAACACATAGTACAATAATGAACAATTGATACATTACATAACAAACATATAATTTATAAACGTACTTACCTTATAAATATTAATCGAAATAAATATACTTACCTTAATACCACTTATTTTATGATTTCAATACCAATCATACACAGGGTATCGATAAAAAGGAGTAAACGTTACTTACCTCGAAAATCGATGTCGTAGACGTATCCTAATTTCGACGGTCTAAAACTCTAATTCCAAATCACCTAAATCAGGAGAGTGTTATACCAATAGGATAAAAATCGAGATAGGGATTTACTTTTGGGTATCACTCAAAATCTCAAATTAGTCATTAATTGAACACAATTAAGTAAGGATTGACTTAAATTTGTGAAAATAAAATAAAAATCTAATTTAGAATTAGTGTTTATAATTTTAAATATCTCACTAGATTAAGAATTTTCAAAACCCTAATTCAAATCTCACAAAAATAATAGTTAAAAAGTCATTTCAAACCATAAATTCAGTCACAATAGCTCATAAATATATTTGATAATCAAATCAAATTCATAAACAACAAAATTAAACAAATTAATTCCTTGAAGAACTTGGAATTTAACATAAAAATCATACAGATCTGAAAGTAAAACTTACTTTTGAAGTTGGATTAAAGGTTTACGAAGATTCCTGAATCACCAATTTGATTTGTGAGTAAATTTTCAAACCAAATATGAAATTTGAAGAATTGGTTGATTGGATTTTTCAAAGTAAACTTAATTCTGAAGGTTACTTGGAGAAGCAGAAGGAAAATGAATCAGGAGACTTCGAGACGGCGTTTTAATAAACTTTTAATATTTGCACTTTAGTCCCTGAAGTTTTGTGGGACCCTGAGATTGACCCGAAAATTTTAAAAAATGTTTAAAAAGGGTAAAACGATTATTTAATATTTGAAAGGGATATTAATGAGTATTTAAAAGTATAAAATCAAATACGAAAATGTGTGAAATGATTAGAAAAGTCGGGTATTACACTCTTCCTTCCTTAAGAAAAGTTTCGACCTCGAAACTTAACGTACCTACGAGACAAACAAGTAAGGGTACTTGTTTCGCATGTCGATTTTGGATTCCCATGTTGCTTCCCTTTCTGAATGATTAGACCACTAGACTTTAACAAATGGAATAGACCGATGTCGAAGGACTTGTTCTTTGGTATCAATAATGTGGACCGGTACCTCTTCATAAACCAATTTTTCCTTACCATTGAGAGGTTGGTACTCAATCACGTGGCTTGGATCGGATATGTATTTTCGGAGCTGTGAAACATGAAATATATTGTGTACTCGAGCCAACTCTGGAGGTAAAGCCAACTGATACGCTAGGTTTCCAACTCTTTTCAGTATCTCGAAGGGTCCCACAAATCTTGGGCTCAATTAAGCTTCCACTTTTTCCAAATCTCATAACTCCTCTAGTCGGTGAAACCTTTAAATATACCTTGTCTCCAACCTGTTGGAAATAGGTCTTCTCTTATACACATCTAGATTTGCCTATCCTGAGCAGCTTTGAGTTTGTCTCGGATGATGGTTATCTTGTCCATTGTAATTTCAATCAACTCTGGCCCTGTTAATCTTCTTTCTCCGACTTCATCCCAATATAAAGGTGAACGACATTTTCTTCCGTACAGAGCTTCATAGGGAGCCATGTCAATGCTACTGTGGTAACTGTTATTATAGGAAAATTCTATCAACATCAAATGTTCATCCCAATTACCATTAAAATCAATGGCACAAGCCCTTAACATATTTTCTAAAGTCTGAATTGTCCTTTCTGATTGTCCATTTGTCTGGGGATGAAATGCAGAACTCAGAACTACTTCTGTACCCATGGCTTGTTGATAAGCTGTCCAAAACCTAGAAGTGAACCGTGGATCCCGATCTGAAATAATTACTAATAGGTACACCATGTAATTTCACAATATTATCCATATAGATCCGTACTAACCTGTCCATAAGAGTAGAAACTTTCAATGATAAGAAATGAGCAGATTTGGTTAACCTGTCTACAATAACCCAAATGCAATCATGTCCCAATCTGGTTCTGGGCAACCCACTAACGAAATCTATTGTGATATGCTCCCATTTCCACTCTGGAATAGGCAATGGATTCAATAAACCACTAGGCTTTTGGTGCTCGGCCTTTACCTGTTGACAAACCAAACACTTGGATACAAATTCAGCAATTTCCCTTTTCATGTTGTTCCACCAAAAATGTTGTTTCAAATCTTTGTACATTTTAGTACTGCCAGGATGAATAGAAAATCTGGAATTGTGAGCTTCAGCCATGACTTCTTTCTTCAAGTCTTCATTTGCAGGTACACAAAGCCGACTTTGCATCCAAACAATGCCATTATCAACTCGAAATTCTCCTGGATCTCCACTTTCTACTTTGTTCCTGACTTTTATAAGTAACTCTGGATCTGTAACCTGAGCTTGTTTAATCCTGTCTATCCAAGTCGGTTGTACCACAAGTGCTGCAAAATTATTGGCTGTGGACTCCACAATCTCTAAATTTAATTCCTCCATTTGCCTTATCAACATGTTAGCTGTGACCTCTGAAGATTTCCTACTCAGTGCATCTGCTACCCTATTAGCTTTTCCTGGATGATAATTGATCTTTAAATCATAGTCTTTGAGTAGTTCTAACCATCTGCGCTGCCTCATATTAAGTTCCTTCTGTGTGAACAAATATTTAAGACTTTGATGATCTGTAAATACTTCACACTGCTCTCCATAAAGATAGTGTCTCCAAATTTTTAGAGCAAATACAATGGCTGCTAATTCCAAATCATGAGTAGGGTAGTTCTGTTCATAAGGTTTCAACTGTCGCGAGGCATAGGCAATAACCCTACTATTCTGCATTAGTACACAACCCAAACCATTCTTAGAAGCATCACTGTAGATCACATACCCTCACAATCCCGGATGGCAAGGTTAATACAGGTGCTGATATCAGTCTCTTCTTCAATTCCTGGAAACTAGCTTCACAATCTGCATCCTACACAAACTTGGTCTTCTTCTGTGTAAGTCTGGTCAATGGCACAGCTATCAAAGAAAATCCTTCTACAAACTTTCGGTAGTAACCTGCCAAACCCAAGAAACTACGAACCTCTGTCACATTCGTCGGTCTGGCCCAGTCAACAATTGCCTCAATTTTCTTGGGATCCACTGATACTCCACTCTCCGATATGATATGGCCCAGTGGGGATCAAGTCACCAAAATTCACATTTACTGAACTTTGCATACAACTTCTGCTTCCTTAACTTCTGTAAGGCCAGTCTGAGATAGGTTTCGTGCTCTTCCGTTGAAGGTGAGTAAACCAAGATATCATCAATGAATACTATCACAAACCTGTCTAAATAAGGTTGGAATACCCTATTCATCAAGTCCATGAAAGCTGCAGGTGCATTAGTTAATCCAAAAGGCATCACCAAGAGTATTCATAGTGGCCGTATCTCGTTCGAAAGGCACTCTTTGGAACATCTGCTGACTTGATCCTCAACTGATGGTACCCGGATCTTAGATCTATTTTAGAAAATACCCTGGCACCTTTCAATTGGTCAAACAAATCATCGATCCTTGGTAAAGGATATTTATTCTTGATGGTAACTCTGTTCAATTCTCGGTAATCAATACACAATCTTAGGCTACCATCTGTCTTCTTCACGAACAATACTGGAGCTCCCCAAGGAGTTACACTAGGTCTGATGAATTTTTATCTAATAACTCTTGCAATTGCGTCTTCAGTTCTTTAAGCTCTGTTGGAGCCATTCTGTAGGGAGCCTTAGAGATTGGGGCAGTCTCTGGTGGTAAATTAATTTCAAACTCTTTTCTCGCTCTAGTGGCAAGCCCGGTAAATCATCTGGAAAGAAATCTGAAAAATCTCGGACTATTGGAATTTCTTCTAGTTTAGCACCTTCTTTTTCTGTATTGATCACGTAAACCAAGAATGCTTCATAACCTTTTCTCAATGCCCTTTGTGCCTGTAATGCTGACAGTAGTGGTATAGGTTGTCTCTCTGGTTTCTTTGTACCACCTTGATACACAATTTCTTATTTCTCTGGAAAACAAAACTTAACTTTCTTCTCCCTGCAGTCTAAGTGAGCATAATTGTATCGAGACAACCAATCCAAACCCAATATCACATCAAAATCAGACATATTAAGTTGCACTAAATTAGCATCGGAGTCATGATCACCCAATGATACCTTACAACTAGGATATACCCATCTAGATTCAAGAATCCTATCTCCTGGTGTACCCACTCTATAAGGGGTATCAAGCCAATTAGGTTTAACGTTTAACTTTCTACCGAATCTTCCAGAAATGAAGGAATGCGTGGCACCACTATCAAATAGAGCATTCGCAGACACGTTAATATCATACCTGTCACAACTTGACCCGATCCATCTGCTTCTTGCTGGGTCAAAGCATAAACTCGAGCTGTAGCTGGTCCTGTGTTGTTACCGCTGTGGGATCCTGTGCTCAAAACTGCCACAGGCTAAGCATGCTCCGGATCTCCACCTACACTCTCCTACGTGATAACGATGACAATAACTACACTCTGGAATACGTGGGCGTGCCTGAAGTGGAACTGGTGCTGATACTGTCCCTCCCCTTGTCAATAACCCGAGAGGGTCCAGCGATAGCTAAAGGTGGTCGTGGTCTTACCTGTGGTAGCTGGGGTCTGAAACCACGAAACTGTGAAAATGGTGGCTGTGGTGGTCGTATACTGCGAACTGGAGGTACTGCAGGTCTATAAATTGGTCTCTGCAGAGGAATATATGGACCTCGGTCATCCCTCTCTTTTGCTACCTGTTGTCTCAGGTATGTATCTACACGGGCACTGGCATCATACAACTTTTTGAATGTATCTGTGTCTACAGCTGCTATTTTGTCCCGAATATCTTTCAGCAATCCCCTTTTGAAACGATCACATTTTTCTACCTTGTCATTCATAACCCCAGGCAGCAAACATCCCCAATGCATGAAATCTGTGTGAATATTCCACTACAGACATTCCTGGAGTCTGTCTAAATGAATTAAATTCATCTCTCCGCTCAATTTTGAGATGTGAAGGATAGAAGTGATCCAAAAATGCCTCCTTGAAAGCCACCCATGCAATCTGTCCTGTAGGGGCAAGTACAGGTCTTATCCCCTTCCACCATCTTGATGCATCTCCAACCAAATAGGGTTTTACGATCAGAAATCTGTACTCATCTGGCACTTTTAGTAAATCTAAATTTTCTTAAATTTGTCCAATCCATTTTTCTGCTTCGTCCGGATCGTGTCTACCTTCAAAAGTAGGAATATTGATCTTCGTGATTGCTCGATTATAGAGCCTCAATCAACATCCTTAGCCTCTGATTGTGTGTAAGAGACAGATGCAGAAGTCATACGACTAGTATGAAGGGCTGCATGCACAGCTTGCCCTACAATCGCCGCAATTGTGGCTTAATCTATCACCGGTACAGGTGTTTGTGACGGTTGAGGCTGTTGTAATTGCTATAGCTGTTGGGTCTGCGACTCAGTCTCAATCTGTCCTCTTGCCCCTTGATCGATTCCAACAGATTCCTCAACTTGTGTTTGACTGGTCCCCGTTTCTTGCATATGTGCCCCCTCCTGAGATATAACAATCTATGTCTGTCTATTCAATTCAGATTCCATTTCCTGCATATTTCATATAGGGTAAGTATCACAGTCAATTCTTATTAAGACATTAACCCTGAAATAATACATTTACACACTTCAACCACTCCCCACTTAAGCATTACGAACAAGGAATTGCAGTAACTCCTAGTTTAGGTTGGCCAATCCTAAACTGTGAGTTATATACAAGTCCAAGTCCCCAATACTGCACTCATAACCATTACAGTTCACCTTAATACTAGGCACAGGATTGAATAACCTATGCTCTGATACCACTCAATGTCACGCCCCCAAAACGGGACAATGACACTCCGTACCTCGGGATCACCCCAAGCATGCAAGGCACATTACAAGAACAAGAATATACAAACCATAATACCTGTCATTTAACCTCCAGATCAACCAATACAAGACCACAAAATATATTCAACAGTCATATCCATAACAATCCACAATAACCAAATCACAGTCATATACAAACAACAAACCACAATCCCACAACAGTCAAAAATTTGATCACAAGACAAATCTAACAAGTCCATAGACACACAGGCCTAAGTATAAAACCAACCTCACACTAGATGATAAATAGGAGAATACTATCTCCAATAACTGGGGTCTGTACTATAATCCCCTCCCTGATCAGCACTCGACTCAGGACCTGCTAACGTCTCCTGTTGGTTCTCGACAAACAAAGGGGAAATAATAATGGGGTAAGCACATCGTGCTTAGTAAATAACATTTAAACCTAATTACAGATAACATGTATACAATCAGTACAGGGAACAATATACGAGACATTATCATTATTTAAAATGTAAATGTCAATCAATGAGCTCATGGTTTACAAAAGTCTTCCCAGCACTGGATCCAGGTCTACCTATATATCTACAGCCCGAGTAGACAAGGCATAACGGAGTGTCTATCACTTGTCTTCCCGATAGATTGGGTATAACATTTACAAAGCAGAGTACTCAGTATATCATTTCATTCACTCACTCATAGCCAAGTCCACTAAAGTGACCCATTGAGCTCTTCACAGTAATCATTCATTAACACATAGTACAATAATGAACAATTGATACATTACATAACAAACATATAATTTATAAACGTACTTACCTTATAAATATTAATCGAAATAAATATACTTACCTTAATACCACTTATTTTATGATTTCAATACCAATCATACACAGGGTATCGATAAAAAGGAGTAAACGTTACTTACCTCGAAAATCGATGTCGTAGACGTATCCTAATTTCGACGGTCTAAAACTCTAATTCCAAATCACCTAAATCAGGAGAGTGTTATACCAATAGGATAAAAATCGAGATAGGGATTTACTTTTGGGTATCACTCAAAATCTCAAATTAGTCATTAATTGAACACAATTAAACCATGTAAGGATTGACTTAAATTTGTGAAAATAAAATAAAAATCTAAGAATTAGTGTTTATAATTTTAAATATCTCACTAGATTAAGAATTTTCAAAACCCTAATTCAAATCTCACAAAAATAATAGTTAAAAAGTCAGCGCAGATGGTTAGAACTTCGATCACAATAGCTCATAAATATATTTGATAATCAAATCAAATTCATAAACAACAAAATTAAACAAATTAATTCCTTGAAGAACTTGGAATTTAACATAAAAATCATACAGATCTGAAAGTAAAACTTACTTTTGAAGTTGGATTAAAGGTTTACGAAGATTCCTGAATCACCAATTTGATTTGTGAGTAAATTTTCAAACCAAATATGAAATTTGAAGAATTGGTTGATTGGATTTTTCAAAGTAAACTTAATTCTGAAGGTTACTTGGAGAAGCAGAAGGAAAATGAATCAGGAGACTTCGAGACGGCGTTTTAATAAACTTTTAATATTTGCACTTTAGTCCCTGAAGTTTATGTAAAATTATACTTTGACCCGAAAATTTTAAAAATGTTTAAAAAGGGTAAAACGATTATTTAATATTTGAAAGGGATATTAATGAGTATTTAAAAGTATAAAATCAAATACAAAATGTGTGAAATGATTAGAAAAGTCGGGTATTACACTTTCCTACTCATTTAACAATCGAAAAGATACGTTCTACATTATAGGTGTTTTTAATACATCACACAGTCAAATTCTTTTGTTTATATTCTGGACAACAAATCTCTTTTATTATTATAAAGAATAGACAATAATATTAGAGACAAAATAAATGATATTGGGAAAAGGAAGGTGAAGATTTTGATAGTATCTATGAAAGATAATGTCTTTGATAATTTATGTTTAGATGGCCCTAAGGCTTTTCAGCAATTTTATGTCTCCTTTGTTATTTATTTATTTATTTTCTTTTTTGTCTTTTTGTATCCAAAATAGAAGATATTTTAGAATTATTCTTCAAAAAGAGTCCAAAATATTTTGGATATACATGATATTTCTTATTTTTTTGTTTAAAAATAATTCCAACTGTTATTTAACTTAAATTCCTAATCCGGAAAAAAGTTTTGTTTCCATACTTGTACAATTTTTAAATTCATCCATTTATACTAGATGGATTTATTCTATCGAATTTTATTCTAATGATAAATTAATTAGGCTTAATTACAGTTTGCCCCTATAAGTAGGGGACAGTTGTAAATTACTCCCTATATTTATTTTATCTTCAAATTGTCCCCGATATTTAATGAAGTTAAAATTTTCATCCAAAGAGAGTAGTAAAATGTCATAGTTGCCCCTGTTATTTTTAGTTACACTTTGTGAATTTTTTTTATTAAAAATCTTCTCTTAAATTTGAAAATGATAATAAGCTAAATTTATTATTCTATTTTTTTGTTTTCTTTTTTTTTTAGGTAGCATTAGGTAGAGGTGTTCATTCGACCGGTGTTCGACTTTCGACTTATTTAACTTGACTTGTTTTACTTTCGACTTGAAAATCATAACATCAAAGTCAAAGTCAAGTTATATAAAGTTAAAGTCAATTAAAGTCGAGTCATTTAAATTTGACTTATTCAACTGATAAGTCGTCGAACGTAAATCCTCTTTCATTCTATATTATAATTCTAAAATTTAGTATATCATCTCACAAATTCAAAATATCACATAGTAGAATACAAGATAATACAAATTCCACAAATTTAAAATACAAGTTCATAGATAATAAAAGAATACATAACCAAATTATGATAACATCATTCAGCAAAAACAAACTTCAAGAGTAGTGATTGGTTAATTCTTTTTCATTTTTTTATTTTTTTAAAAATAGTTTTATTTTTTAATATTATATTTATGCATATCTTTATCAAGTAGCTTATTTTTTTTTAAAATTATTCTAGTTTTCACATTATCATCTTTATATACTGTGTGTGTACAAAAATATAGTTTATAATATATTATATACACAAGTTTCAAATAAATTATATGTACAAATTTACACACACATATCTTTGTGTGTGTGATACCATATAAGAATGCATATATAAATGTTACAAATGTTAATATATGAATGTTTAGTAGTGTATATATCATACTAGCTCAATATCTTGTGCCCTGCACGGGAGAACTAACATTTATATTGAATTTTTACAATAAAATAATGTTAATAAAGTAATAATGACGGCATAAAATCTTTTCTAATTAAACTATATAAAGATAAGACAAACTAAGTAATAATATTTATAAATTTACTAATTAGTTCTGAAAATAAAAATATTATTGTTAAGTATGCATTTAAAATATTTATATTTTTGTCGTATAAAATGACTCAAAAGTAACTATATAACTTAATTTTAGTTGAAGCCTCTCAACCTTTATTTTCCAAAATAGTAGCAGTTATTACTATGTTTTGTACATATAATTGTTTTTAAAAATGATGTCTACTACCATATTCCATGAAAAATGAAGGATAAAACTCTCTTTTTATTGAATGCGAATGAACATAATTTTTTAGTTATAAATGATAAACCAAGAAACACAATAATTTGGAGGTCTTTTTTCTTTGTTATGATTTAACTTAATTTTGTTGATATAAATTGTCAATAAAAACAACAATTGAAAAGTATTTATCACATTTCATAATCACTTTGCGTTTTTTTTTTCTAATCAAAGAATATAATTTTCAAAAATGTCAATGGAATTTATAGATAAAATGACACTGGACGGGATAATGAAATAAGGTTAGAGTGAGATTAAGTTGGAGTTAAAATCTTTCCAAGAAAAACTTCCAAATGTGTATGAGAAAAAAAAAGGAATATTTCTAACAATTTATTTTAGGTCTTAACATATAAAGCATATATACATGTAAAATGATAATGCCAAAAAGTAGATAAGACATAATAAGAGATAAATTAAAATTGCTTTTAACATATTACGATTACATAATCACTTAAAATTAATATCTAATTAACATTGAATAGTTAATTACTAATAAATATAAAGTTACAAGAAAATGAAAAGAAGAAATTGATATTAAAGGGAATTTTGTTATATATTTGTGATATAATAAATTTTATAAGTATTAACTGTATATAATTAGGTTGTAAGAATGATATTATTTAGACATAATAGGCTAAATTCTTCCTCCTTTTGTAAAAATTATTAGTTGTAAACTTTTAAATATATATCTAAAATGTATTTATTAACAACGATATATAGATAAAACATTTTCATGATTAATGTATTAGTTTTTTTTCTTATTTTTAATGTTTTATATTTATAGTATATTTTTAATTTTGTAACTCTTTTGGAAAAAAATCAACTATAAGAGGTGTGAGTAAAATAAGGATTTTAAAGATAACCTTTAGGTAATTAATTTGAATTTTATTATTAATTAAGTAGTTCATTTTTTACCCGTGTATGCATGGGAAGATGAAGATATTGGATTTATAAAATAATAATTAATGAAATGATGATTGATTGAAACTTTTAATAATTAATTAAATAAAATAAACAAAAGTAAATAATTATATTAATAAGTTATATAATAAAAAGATACGCAATAAGTTAAAGAAAATAATTAAGGAATATGGTTGCTGGACTCATAATTAAAATTATTATGTTATTGGCCTATACAAATTGTTGAACATTAATTGTTATGAACGGGAAAATATTACTTAATCACAAATGTTTTCAAAATTTCATGTTTGCTTAACAAAATAATTTTTGAAGTATTATGTAGTAAATTTTGTCACGCTTTACTCCCGGGGTTGTAACATGCCGTACCCTCATTTTTCTACGAGAACACAAGATTCAAAATCTCAAACTTTCGATTATTTGCCTTAGAAAATAAACTACGAACACCTGTAAAAATGTTATATAATGGGGTGAGCATATACATTGATCAGTAAGAAGCTCAAGTTCTTTTCTATTGAACGAGTATGTTATATAATAGCTAGACTTTTAAAACTTGTCTCAAACACACCATAACATGCATACATATGTATAAGCAAATATTTTAAGGCGGTAAGGTATAAGTACATATATAGATAAGTGGCAATTATCAATAATTCAAATAATTACAATACAATACTAAATATCCATGGCAAAAGGACAATCACAATACAATAATCAATATTAGATTCATGGATTCTCTATAGTTTTGTTGATAAGTTAGATATCCAACCTTAACTACTTTAACTCGCTAGGAAAATGCCATAACAAATTCCAACTACTATAACTCATTGAAAAAAGGGTCATACAAAGAGTCATACAGAGTATCTACTATAACCCGTTGAAAAAAGGGTCATGCAAAGAGTCATACAGAGTATTGGGAACTAGCCAACTCCACTAAAGATAACCAAGAGCCAAAACAATATATAAATAACAAAAAATATTAGGCATGCATCACACAAGTCATTTATCGAATCAAATTGCCACTTAGGATAATTTTATATAACAAAACATGAAAAGTAAACCATATTCGGACCGATTTAATACGTAAGTATAATTTCCAAACAAGAGTTTTAAAAGGAATTTTTAAAACTATGGAGAACTAAAACCCCTTACCTCGTAATTAATCTGAAGCATGTGAGTTAAACTTGAGTAATCCAAACTGGGGAATACTCACTTATAAAAGATCCAGAATACCTTAATCGTATAATTAAGTCCTTTGCCCAATGACATAAAATAAATCCAGAATCTTAAAGTAATTAATTAAATAAGTTAGACCAATCCTAAATTAAATTGATTCATAACTTAACCTAAGTTTCTTATTCAATTTAATAATATTTATATCAAGTTAAACTTTATCCCACGAACAAATGTCCACTGCTGGATTCCACAAAAATTTACTTGCCGAATTGATGTCCAATTTTCTGTCTTATTTGTCAATAAACTAATAAATTATTCATTCTAACCTAATAAATTCAATTTGATCTCTAACCTACTGACCTTAAACTCCATCAACACGTAATCATGATCATACGTTCAAATTTCCAATTCGAGACCATATTCAACTGTCCTTGCATATCATTATATTTGACCTTTCATTGTTTTGTTTTCTCCATACAATCAAAATGGCTACATGGCCATTGTTATATTTTTTTCAATAAAATACTCATATCATCTTCCCACTAATCATTATTTTATATCCATATAATAGTAACACAAGTCATCCAAAGATTTATGTAATATCTTGGCCAAGTAGCGGTCCGCATTGATCAGCCATGCGACTGCTATCCCGACAATTCTTTTTTTTTTTTTCTCCTACAAACGCACACAAACATATGAATCCACAAAATCATACACCACATACCCAAATCACACTCAATTAATAAAACTTAAATAAATAATCATAAAATAATTACCTCCACTTTGATTCGTCAAGATCGATGGAATGTTTTTTTTTTGTGCTTCCACATCCTCCTTTTCTTGTACGGCCTTAACCCTAAACCTCAATATAAAATATGTGGTATTGTGTTAACTTAGGTATATATAATAATTCTCAACTTATAAATTTATCAATTAGTCCCTTAACGGTAATTAATTAATAATTTGTGGGATCAAAATACTACACAGTCATCTATTATTGGGCCTTAATTAATATCAAATAGTGGACCGGTTTATGTCTTCACAAATTTCATGAAAAGAAAATTCTAAGTTAGGTTATGGAATCAAAATATCAATAAGTATTTAATTCCATCAAATTACCAAAAATAAGAATGTCAATTTCTTTGAAATATAAAAATAAGTATTTAACAATATTTTTGGATAAAATATCAATAAGTATTTATTTCTATCGAATTATAAGAAAAATGTCACACTTCTTTGAAATAAGAGAAGAAAGTATCGCTTATTATGTAGATTAAAAGAGAACAAAGTTTCTAACAATTGATTTTACGTTTTAGCGTACATAGCATACTTTTAAACAAATGATATAAAAAAAATACCAAAATATAGATAATACATAATACTTACATCCTTAGTTATAAATAAAAGCTATATTATTATGGACATAATGTCGAAAGAAGATGAAAAGAAAAATTAATTTTAAATTTGTTTCTCTTTTTATAGAATCGATTCTTCATCAATTGGAAAAAGTACAAATATAGTCCATCAACTATTTTAAAATTCAACAGAAGTCTTCCAATTTTTAAAACTTTTTGTGTCTAAACTATCTTTTTATACTAAAGTAGTCCTCAATATATATATATATATATATATATATATTATTATTTTTTTTTTTGTAATTTTAAGAAAGCACCTAAAGTTTTTATTTTTTCCCAAGAGGATCAAGAGTTGCTCTGCACTTACCCTTTTGGTAACTTGAACCCTATGACTTATTGGTCATAAGGGAGGTCGGTCAAGTTTTATTTACACTTTTTTCTCCCTAAACTGCTTTTGTAATCCATGAATGTCCCTCAAGTACTTTTTCCTATCAAACTCAATGTAGTCATTCAACTATCGCATCAAAATAAATTAAAAAATTTGAGGGACAAAAGAATTAAATCAAAAAAAAGGTGTAGGATATCTCTGTGGATTTACGCTAATACTTGTGAACAAAAAAGTTTACGAAAAAATTGGGAGAAATATGCGGGTTTGCAAAAAATAGTTGAGGACAAAAAAATTGAAAAATGATTTGAGGGATCTCTATGAGATTTGAAAATAATTTAGAACTAAATTTGTAATTTTTCTCTAATCAATTTCTTGAAAACAATAATATCGCCATATAATTGGATCAGAATATTATGTTACTTATCTTTCAATGTATATGAATAGCCCTTTAAATAAATATTATATACCTAATAGTTTTCTAAGTAAATAAATAATTGTTTCCTAACTTATTATAAACAACATCATTTTAGGGAGACCGTAGAAGTCATAGATAAAACAAGGGCTAGAAATTAAAATTGCTTAAAAATAAGATACAAAATCAAAAGTAGACTCAAAATGATCAAAGAAGTCATAAGTGCTCATGTATTTTTAATAACTGATACTCATATAATAATCCATAATACATGATTAGTTTTGTAACTCTTTTGGGAAAAATTAATTATAAGAGATAGGTTTGCTTAAAATGAAGGATTTTGAAAAAATAAAAGTAGTTAAAATAAAAATTACATAGTTATTTAAATTATAATTATTAATCAAGTAATTATTTTTCACTTTTACTATTTACCATTCAGATTCGTACACATTTAATATGCCACATGTTGATGCATTAAAACTTCTCACTAAATACCTCTTTTGCTATAATATATATAGATATATAGCTATAGATATTAAAAATAATTTATAAAGTCACAAATTCAGAATCACTTACCAAAACTAATTTACATAGTAAAATCTTATTGAATTACCAACCCCCGTTAAGTTATGTCCTTTAAGTATATAGGAATATATATGATTACCTAACTCTATCTGTACTAATACTAAGTTAGTAATTCATTTAATATACTTGTTGATGGTAAAAATGTTACACTAATAATTTATTTAGTACAAGTATATAAATTAGATGTTATGCAAAACATATTTTTATTACATGTATCATTTATACAAATCTTAGTACATGAACATCAGAACATGTATGTACAGATATATTATAAATAGATAACTTTCAATAAATACTTACATATATAAAATTGCTTAACTCTGGCATCTATATGTATTAAAAGCAAATTAGTAATCCATTTAATTAGTTATTGAAATAAAAGTGTTACATTAATAAGTTGTACACTTATATTAATGTATAAGTACATAAATTAAACTCCAACAATTATACAAAGAAAAAATAATGTTATCAAGTATCAACATATTTAATTATTAAGAACTAAGAATATTACTGCTAAAATATTATGTACACAAATAAATTAATATATTATTATAATTATAGACCCTCTTATATGTATTTTAGTCGACTTATTTGATCGCTATTTGATCAGAAAAGTTGAACTACTTGTTTGACCGGTAAACTAGTCAAAACAATCAATTTGTAAGTCGGTATTCAACTGGTAGTTTGACTTGAAAGTTGAAGTTAAAGTCGAGTCGATAAATACTTTAATTAATTTGAATTTAAGTCAAAGTCGAACAAGTCAAGTCAAAAATTTTTTTTTTTTGACTCGACTAAGCCAGTAGTTTGACTTGACTGACTTTTGAACACATTTAGCATTAGGGAGTGAATTAGTTGATCAACTTAAATTTATTTAAAATATATATTGATTATATTTCAACATAATATATTTAATCAAATAATGTGATTTTTTAAATACAAAGTGATGACTTAATTACTGATAATAGAGAAAATAAAGTAAAAAAAAAAAAAAAAAACTAAAATAGTGTGATTAAATAATATGTACTTTATTTTAGATATAAAAATAATATTGATGAAGTAAATATGTGATGGCATGCTAAAAATGGATGTGAAGAAGAAAACAAAAAATAGTAAACTAATTCATACAATTAATATTGAAGGATAAATTTTTCTCAATAATGTTGGATGAGAAAATATCATTACTTTTGAATGACAAATTCCTTGTAAAATAAAATCGAATACCAAAGTGAAACTCAGTTTAATTTTATATTGGTTAATACAATTAAAAGATTGAGGGTAATTATGACATCTTACTACTCCCTTAAGATAAAAATTTTAACTTCATTTAAGTTTAGAGGCAATTTGTAGATAAAATAAATATAGGGGCAATTTGCAACTCTCCCCTATTTAGAGGGGACAAATTATAATTAAGCCTATTAATTATTAAGATTGAAAGTATATTTTAAGTTGGAGTGCGTTTGATACAAGAAGAGATGTTCAAATCCTTCAAGACATCAAGCTTGTGAATAGTAGAGGTCAACAAGTTTATAAAATCAAGTTTGAAATCCAAGCAAGTCAAGGGTTCGAGTTAGTAAAGTCCAAAGGCCCAAGCCTTGAAGATGAATTTGATCCACCATGGCAGGGTCGAGGGAACACCTAGTCTGGTCATACTCTAGAATTGGTCACTTTAATCCTATTTGACCTATGATTAAATTTCAATACTTGTTCATACGAGTTATTATTTTATGTGTTTTCTTAACTTGGACAAATGTTAGTCCCCATTAGTCTTGTAGTTAATTTTTAGTCTTGTGTGTCAATTCTAAACTTGTTCATATATTTGGCATGTTATTGCCTAGCGCTGGTACGACTTATGTGCAGGGTTAGGGGCTGATTTTTACATTATTTATGCCCTCCATATAGCTGAAACATTCATTTTTCATACAATAATATTACGTGAGTTTATTCTCTAACTTGTCTTCCAAAAACTTGGGATATTTTGCAAAATTGATTCTTGTAATTATCTATCCTGAACATTATTGGTTCTTGTCTCATTATAGACAACAGGTAAATATCTCGTACAGTCAAGAATAGATGTTTCAAATTCTTGATTTCTTAATCATAGGGTTAAATCCATCAAGTTTGAATCGTTTATGCATTCTTGGATTCCGCATCGATTTAGAGTTTCGTCAGTTTATGTATCATAGTGGTATCAGGGGCTGCTTAGGTTCCTAAACATATTTGTTTTCTTGTTCGTACATCTTTAAATCATTTTCTTGTTGTTCCTGTTAAGTTTTATGCATGCAGTAGATGATATCAGCTAAACTTTCACCATCAATGAATACTCTATGAACTTTGAAATCACCTACTTTGACGTGAATAACCACTGGATCAGCATGTGGGAATCGATCTCGTACTAGATCATTCATGAAACTGATGCTCAGGATAGCATGAGGTGTTTTCAGTAGCTTCTTGCCAGGTGGTATGGGTTTGGCATAATGATTTCTATCATTGGCTAAATCTCCTATGGTTCCGCCTCCAGATATGGTATCAATGGCATTTTCTTTTAGCTCATATTACTAGTTTTCTATCGTGAATTCTTAGATTCTAGATACCATGTTAATTACTCAAGCTACATCATTTTTTTTGGTGGAGGTCCCCTTTGATTGTTTCTTTGGTTTGGATAATAAGGTCTAGAAGGCCTATTATTGTTTTGGACTCTGCTGCCATTCTATCTAAACTGGTCAACTACCCTGAGGATGTATCTTTGCAAGAACCTATCCTTAATGGCTCGCTCAATACCAATTTTTAGATCATTACACTTTTTTGTGTCATGACCATGATCTCAATATAAGAGATGTGCACAATAGCGAGATCTATCCTGCTTATGTTGTTCTGTTCGTATTGGAGAAGGTGGTTGAAGGATTCCCTCATTTTGGATTTGAAACAATTTTTTTTTTCGAGAGGTATTATAGAGAGTAAAATCTGTATATAGGTGAACTGGGGTTCTCGATGGGCATAAATTGTTTGGTCTTGGGAATGTGATTCTACCAGTTAGTGGTCCTTGATGGTTATTTTGATGATTTTGGTGTCCTCTTTGTTTCCGACCTTGTTGGTTCCCTGTTCTGATACTTTTTTTCCTTTGCCTTTTGGATCATAAAGTTTTCTTTTGGTACAATTTGATTCCTCACCACAAATATAACTATCGGTACTCAATTTGTTGAAGGTTTTTGGGACCTTTACAACAAGTTCTGCGTTGAAGGAACAAGTTTTGACTCCACTCGTGAAGGCTGCAATCTAATCATTTCGTCAACATCTTGAACCAGGACAACTTCATCATTAAAACGACTAATATACTATTTCATAAAAAGATTTGTCTGGCTTTTGCTTGATGTTCATGAGATGCGAGGGTTCCTTTTGAATAGTTTGGTTGCTCATGAAGTGTCTGCCAAACTTTTTGGGAAGATCATAGAAAGAGCCAACGAAGCTAGAAAGCAATTTTTTGAACCACTTTTGAGCTAATTCTCATAGCATGGTAGCAAAGAGCTTGTAAGCGATAGTGTAAGAAAAATCGTATAGTTTGGTAACTGATGATACATGGTTATATGGTTAGCTGGATCAGTGGTCCCTTTATAGGGATCTAGATCTGGATGTTCAAAGTTAAAAGGGATATGTTTTACATGGATATCTGGCGTAAATAGATCTTTGTCAATCAACACCAACTCTATGACGTTAGCAGTGTTTTTTCTACGATCTCTTGAACTTTTTGCTCCATTTTGGCTATAAGTTCCTTCTCAGCTTGTTGGGGTGTCTTAGTTGTGTTTTCTTTTGATTTTTTGATGGACTTTGGGTTTGGAACCATCCTGTAAAAAACTGAGCCAAACAGTTTTTGGGTTATCTGGTTGTGGCTTTATAGATTGATGACACTACTACTGGCAGTGTCATCTTGATCTTGTTTGGAACCACCAAAGGAACATTCTTTATTTTGCTTCATTGTTTCTATGAATGCTTGGAAGGCTTAAAAGTTGTCAAAAAGAAATTATAACATTTCCTCCTGTGTTGGTTCTGTAGTCTGCTGTGCTGATCTAGGCATAGATTATGGAGGTATAGTTTCATGTGGGGATTCTGCAGTCTTGCTGCTTGCCTTTTCCTTATTTTTTCCAATAACTTTCTTGAGACCAGATCTAGAGATAGTTTCTCAAGGTTCCTTTACTATCTTAAGCTTGATGAAGAGATTTTAGAGAAAGGCTTTTGTTTCGTTTCCCACAAACGGCGCCACTTTATGTCACAGAGGTGCAATAGAGAGAGATTGATTAGATAGATAGATCTATGAATATGGCCCGTCATGATATTGAGTTGTTTCATTCGCATGCCATCGTTACATATTTATAGGATATGCTAAGGTTCGTGGCCTCATGGTCGGAATCTCTACCCTCTAGGAGGGGGTATATCTGATCATGTATATATGTACTCGTACATCAGTATTCAGGTTATATTACAGAATTACTCTCGCAAGGGTTATAGGAGACATGCTGTTATTTTATTGGGTGAACACTTTATGTATCATCGATAGATAAATTTCTTAAGTATTTAAGAATCCCCTTTCTCAAATTGGCGGTGAAGCTGCATGCAGTTCTGTATCTATTCTTTGCCACTTTTATTTAAGAAGTCAACAAAGAGCCCATCTAGAAAACCTTTGACACTTCCAAATCAAACATTCAAACTCCTCAAGTGAGCTATATACAATAGGAAGTCCCATTAGTATACTGGCATGCTTTGAATGTTTGTATATCACAATGAAATATATTTTGAATACTCATATAATACAAACACCAAAGCACAATGGTATGGTATCTTAACAAAACCATAAAATTCCCTATGTAATAATGTGATTTCTATTTTTTTCTACAGTTTTTATTTTTTATTTTTTTTGGTATTGGGCATTGTAAATTTTGATTGGATCCTCTTGATAATTTTTATTTTCTGGGACTCTAAAGAATAGATAAAAATTTGTAAATTGGCATGATTATGTTGAGGTTATGTATTTGCATGCTTGTCTTTAGTATGAGATGCAATTGGGTTTTTCTATTGACATGCAATTTTTAACACTTATTTTTTTTTCAACTGGGTTCTTTGATTTATTTTATTAGATAGTGTTCTTATTTTTTCTTATTTTCCTTTGTTATTCATTTTTCACTTCACGTTGACAATTAAATTTTTGTTGTCTTTAGAAATCGCATTTGCAAATAATT
The DNA here is from genome assembly GCA_025175665.1 of Cinchona pubescens. Taxonomy (NCBI): domain Eukaryota; kingdom Viridiplantae; phylum Streptophyta; class Magnoliopsida; order Gentianales; family Rubiaceae; genus Cinchona; species Cinchona pubescens. Next base: position 721,948 of record JANKKI010000075.1, on the reverse strand, counting down.
CTTCCTATGCTGTTCATTACAAGTTTTTGTTAATTTGTTGCTTATTTATGTGTGAATGAGAATCTCATTTTAAGATGAACAAATAATGACAACCAAGGGTGGCTTAATGGCTTTAAGAGCCTCAAGCCAAAATTAAACATAAGCCCTTTTATTTTCTTAATCAAAATTATTATAATTTAAAATTTGTTTTTCTAGCTTTTTTAGATGCAATATAACTAATTAATTTTTATAATTATTTTCTTTAATATTTATTTCTCAATTGATAATATAGCTATATTTTTTTGAGACATTTGTTAATCTTAGTTATGATTTTATCAATTTTAGTTTTGATAACTTCCATCTTAAACATTGATTTTAGGAACGGTTAACATTATTCTATATGAAATATATACATTAACAGAAAGAAAATCAACTCTTTTTATATAACCATGTCAATTGAGTCTTATCTTTCCCATAAAAAAAAGAGCCTAAAGCATTAATTTCTTTTATACGGGGTTTTTGTTATTTGGACAAACCATGGGGTCAATTTCTTTTGTAGCATAACCAAATTTCAGGGGGAGGTCATGTGATAAGTTTATTACATTGAGTTATTTTATCCACAAAATTCACGGTATTTTTCTAGGTTTTACTTGATTTTCTAAGAAATTATGCTATAATATAGTGTTATAAATTACTTGATGTTTTTATGTGTGCTAGAGTAAAATTAAGGTTGTAGTTGTTTTTTATGCTACTTTTATATAAATTAGTACTTATGTTCATATCATCTTATTTGTAGGTTAAAATGAATGAAATAGAATGCAAAGTGAAGAAATCAAGAAGTCAAGGCACCCGAATGCAAAATTGAAGATTTGAAGACTCCAGACCAAGAAGCCTGTTGGCCCAAAAGCAACCTAAGAAGGGGGATGAATTAGGTTGTCTCTAAAAATAAACCTTTTAATATGCTTGATGAAAATGCAAACTTTGTGCAACAAATGAACACTTAAGCACAAATGATCAGAGATAAATATTTAACAATTGAAGCTAAAAGAACAAATAAAAAGATTGAGATAAAGAATGTCAAACCAAACTCCCAAACTCCTCAAGCTTAGAATACACCTACTAGTAGTGCATCTTCAAAGAAGGTGAGACAATAACCTTCTTGTACACAAAGTAGGCTCACCCTTGCACCAACTAAGTTCCTATATCTAGTTGAGGCAAAGGGTTTTACATTACAACCTCAATTTTGTACACTTGTTATCCCTCCACTCTTATACTTGAAGATCACTCACTAGTCTACTATTACTCACACTAATTCCCTCTAGTTGAGACAAGAGAACTATATTACCTAAATCAATACAACCCACAATATTTTAGCCTATTTGTTCCCAAATAGCTCTTACAAGTGTTTGTATTGAATGTAGCAGTTCCACACATCATTTGGATGTCCTTGGGCTCTTTACAGATGAAAGATGTGTGGAAATTTTAGCTCCAATGGTCAAAAAACTAGCTTTTAAAAACTAGTCATTAGAAGTTCAGACGGTGGTTCAGATGTCTGATCATGCATCCTACAGCTTGATGAATAGTATCTCAGACGGTCATATGCATCATACAGCTTTATGAACAGTGTCTCGGACGGTCATACGCGTCCTATAGCTTTGACAAAAAATTTCTTCATTTCGAGCTCTTTTCTTCAGACGGTCTTCAACGTCCAATTAATCCACTGTTTTGGCTTTCAGATTCCTTGTATCGGATGGTGTTTTGCGTCTGAAGCACTGTTCTGAAAGATGTGTTCTTCTTCAGTGTTGTCTGGTCATGTTTTGGACGCTCTCTTGTGTCTGAGCTCCATTTTTTCGGACGCTCTTTATCGTCCGTAAGGTGTGCTTCATATTTTAGATGTTTTTCTTGATTGTGTTTGGATGATCATTTATGTCCGAACCTTCCTATTCTTCTACGCACTTGTTTTCAGGCCGTTAGTATGATTTGGTCATCATCAAAACATAATTATCATAACTCGGGTTCAACAAAGCCAAACTGTGTTCTCAAGTTCAATGGTATAGATATCCATACCATAGTCTGGAAAAGCCAATTATATAAACAATTCAAGATCTCAGACCGCAATTTGTGCTTTAGACTTTGTAATTTCTACACCGCAGCCCGAGTATCATTCTAATATGCAATTTGAACTAATTTTGGCTAACTTGTCCAAAAAGTTTTGTATATTTATAGCCTATCTTGAATAGTTTTCCCAAGTGTCATCAAGTAGAATTTGGTAGTAACAGTTAGCAGGTTAGTTAGAAAGTTGTCTACTTTTAGTTTTTGAGAGAAACAATTACTCGTACTTGTAGTTTAATGTTAAGTCTTTCTTTCTTTAAATTATTGTCTTTAATTCTTGCAAGTTAAGTGCTTTCTTATTTCAATTTAGTGAACTTTTCTTTTACTTTAATCTGGTATAAAAAGTTGTCATTTTCCCTATCAATTGGTTAACGTTTAATACGGATTGCATTTTTGTGACTATTTTGCCCTAGCTTGCTATTTCAATTATGAGTAGCTTGCTTTTGATTAGTTAGGCAAGGATATGTGAATCCTTAAGTGCTAATGGTTAAATTGCTTCAATAGTATGTGAAGTGGTTGAAAAATTGAGTAATTGTTGAGAGTTTGTTGTTAGGGTTTGAGATGCTTTCCAACTTTTGAATCCACTCTTGAATTTAGGATAAAATACGGAAGTTGCATCCTCAAGTTTAAACCATTCAATAATTAGATTAGATAAGATAGTAGTCTAATCAAGATATTATCTACCTAGTTGGGTCAATTGCTTCGAGAGCTCAATTGTTGTCCATAATTCTTGCTTAGCCAAGGAATTGATTCCTATTGGAAGTGACCCCTTAATTTGACCCCATTGATCCAGTAGACAAGTGAATTAACCTAAATATGGGAGTAGTTATCTGGAACCCAACAGCTTTTCATTAATTGGTTACCTACCTGTTATTTGATAGTTACTCTTGCTTTAGTCAAGTTCTTTATTTACTTGTTATCATTTTGTAAAAGAAACCAAAATCATTCCTTATTTCCTGTCTAAATAATAATGTGTTATGTCGTCTAGTACTTGCTAAGCAATTCTTCATGCAACGATCCTGTTGGGTGCGAATCATGTACGCAAGTACAATTATCGTTACAAGTAATAGAGTAATGAAGTAGAGATCATTCCCATTGAGACTTGATTTGACACTAGAATAATACTATTTTGCCAAACCTAAGAATAGGTAAAATATTTAAAGCATAAACAAGATAAAATAGCACAAAAATGAAAAAATGGCTTAATTTCGAACCGCCTAGCGTGTACAGAATAGTTGTATCGAAATAACAACAAGACACACAAGTAATAAAAGAACTACTTAAAACACAACACGAATACCCTCAATCCCGCAAGTATACGGGGTAAGTATGTAGTATGTGGCAAAGGGCGTTGTTTCCTCAAAGACTGGACGGTAGCAATTACCAGACATTAGGGATATTAGCACTATCTAGACAATCACAAAGAAATATAAAGAGCAATTTAAACTAAGTTATAAACTAGCAAGTGATAACCCTAAGAAATTAGGGTTATTTATTTATTTTTTTTTCGTATGATTTTTGCACTAGTTTCAATTATTTTAGGGTTTGTTTGTTTGTTTTTGTGCATTTCTATTTCTATGTGGTCATGAGTGTTTTTTTGTGTTTATTTAGTGTTTCATTATATATATTCTAATGTGTTTTTTGTTCTAGGGTCATGTAGGAACAAACAACGCATTAATCGGACATCGAAGAAGATTTAGAAGCAAAACGGCAAAATCTGCGCAAACTTTCAGAGGGGTTCACCTTCAGCAAACTCTATTGGCCAACTTGTTTTCTTCTAGAAAACATGGGTAGAAGCATCATTTCCTTAAGAAAACTTTACAAGCCACAATGTTTGCTTCTAGCAAACCATGACGGCTCCTTAATGACTTTTAGTTGTTTTTAGGGTTTTGGATGTTCTTTCAAGCTCGTTTTGGTGCATTTTAAAGCTTATTTAGAGCCCTAAACTTTGTATCTATGAAAAACTATAAATAAGGGTCAGGATCTCAAAAACATGTTTTCTTTCAATCTCCCTTAAGAGGCTACATGATTAGATTAGGGATTTCTTATTTTTCAAGAAGAGTTGAAGAGGAGGTTCAAGATTAACTACCCTAGAGTAAGAACTTCCTATTTTTCACTAGAAAATAATTACTACACATTCTTAGATCTTTCTTATGCACTTTATTTATACTTTAATTATTCTTTCATTGTTTTCCATATTCTATGCTTCAAATTTACAGCTTTCGTAGATTAATGGCTAGAATTGTTTACTTGCTTTTATTAATTTCTAATGTGTTAATTCTTTCAATAATGTTCTAATTTGTCATGGGTTATGTTGGGTGATGCCAGTTCTATGTGTGATAATTAATTTTTTATATTAAATGGTGAAATTAACAGTTAGACAATTTTAATGAACTAGAAGAGCAATTAGGGGAATTGATCACTTTCTTAATTATTTGAATGGTAAATCGAGCGAGAACAAAAGTTGAACCTCCATTTTAAACCTGTGGACTAGGATAATTTATGATTTTGACGGACTAAATTACCTAGTTAGTCACCCAAAATTCCATCGGATGAATGGCCAATTTGGTTAATTTTAGGTGGTATGAGGAATCCACAATTTAGATTATTTGAATTGGTCGATCAAATGGAAAGAGGCATTTGGGATTAGATTAATATTGAGAATTCACCTCTTGTGTGGTTAATCGATCTAATTAATTGAATGAATTAATAAAAGTCGGGAATTGGCTAGTCAAACTCTGATCCATTATTTTCAGAATTAAAGACTTTGACTACTGAAAATGGTGGATTAGGTTTAGACTATCCAATTCCTAACTTTGAGGGTTGTAAACATGCTTGATCCTTCATTGCCAATAATTCCTAAATCAAGACTCGATAAAAGTGATGAAGTAAAAGAGGGTAGGAAAAAACAAGTAGAGGATGAGTTCATGCACATAGACTACATCTTGAATGCAATATCCGATCATTTGTATGACTTGTTCTCTAGTTAACCTACACAAATACAAGAAGAACATAATAATTATAATTCATCTTCTAGCAATAAAAGATTTTTAGCACAATCTTTTATGACCAAAGGGCTAGAAAAGGAAAAAAAGTTAATACCTAAGTTTATTTCCATGATTTTATAGTCTTATTGGTTGTAAGATAACAGGAATGAAGTCACAAATAAAATACACATATTGCTAAATGTTGAAAGTGATCCCAAAACTTTCAATGAAGCAATGGCATCAAGAGATGAGTTGTTTTGGAGGAAAGCAACCAATGATGAGATGGATTCATTATTGTCAAATAATATATGGATCTTAGTAGACTTACCTCTAAGTTCAAAACCAACTGGTTGTCAATGGGTATTTAGGAGGAAATATAATGCAGACGGGTCATTACAAACCTTCAAAGCAAGGTTGGTGGATTCCAATAGGTAGGCATATATTATTTTGATACATCTACACTTGTGGCAATAATGACATTCATTCAAGTGCCACTAGGTTTGACCTCAATTTATAATTATACAAATAATCTCAAGATACAACACTGGAAAGGGATAGAAAGAGTCTTTGGTTATCACAAGAAGACAAAAGACTTGGAATTATTTATAGTAATTTTCCTATTGTATTAAAAGGCTATACCGATGCTAGTTGGATAATCTAGTGCAAGAGACAACAAGTCTACTTTTGGTTGGGTATTTATATTGGCAGGAAGAGCAATCCCTTGGGCTTCTAAGAAGATAACTTGTTTAACTCATTCTACTATGAGATCCGAGTTTATAGTATTGGCTACTGCAGGAAAATCAACAGAGTGACTAAGAAATCTATTATATGATATTGTGTTGTGGCCACAACTAATCCTGCCTATTTCTTTTCATTGTGACAGTGAGTCAACTATGTCAAGAGCTTTAACTAAGATATACAATGGAAAATCAAGGAACATAAGTTTGCGACATGAATGTATTAGACAACTATTGCCTGATAGTGTAGATATGATTACATATGTAAGGTAATAACTTGACGGATTCGTTTACTAAATCACTCTCGAGAGATAAAATTAAATCTACGTCATTAGGAATTTGTTTGGAACGATTCATATAATACCACTAACGGTAAGAGCCTAAGCTTATTTTAGTCTTATGACTAAATTGAGGTTTAATAGGTAAATAACAAACCGTTAATAAGTGATGAATATACTGGAGATGCCTTATTCATTGTGTAACATCAAAGGAGGATGATTTCATTATACTCTTAATGAAGTTTGAGACTTCACCTATATAAACATGAGAGGTGGTGCCGCTTCTAGCAAAGAGTTCGAGATGACTTCTGTAAATGTTCATGAATCTTAGGATGGAGCACAAGGACGTAGACGTGTTTTTTTATTTGTGAATATATTTGTGTCAAATATATTTAGTTTCAAAACATGAAATTTTAGTTTAAGACGAATAAGTCACTAATATTTCTTGATACCTTGAGATATTCGTACTAATGGATGGCGTAATTTGAAAAACACCTTCCATTATGCATAAAGCTATTGCTTAAGTAAGTTAAGTGTTGTATAATGCAATCTAAGTCTGGAATGCTGGATTTTAGATTGAATTATACAAGTTCAAAGAAGAGTTGTAATGCATGATAATTTCATGAAAAGTTTCAATGTTCAAAATTGTAGAACAAAAAGTTGTAGTATTTGGTTTAAATTTCATGAACATGTGTGTTTCTTGAAGTAGTAACCGATTTTTATAATTGGTTATGTCTTTCAAACCATAAGATATATCTATTGATTAGTGGAAACTCAAAGTCCATACATATGTTGGTGGTGTGAGGAATTTAAAAACTAACAGTAGAAAATTCAATTCTTCTTCTTCTTCTTTATTTTTCTTAACATCGCTTTCTTTAGAATTATTATTGTGAAAATCTCTTTGAGTTGTTGCCAAAAGATTTTGGATAGTTTTGTTATATCCTAAGAATGATTTTCCACAACCTTGTAATAAATTAGTAGGGACAAAATCACTTAAAAGATAATGATACTTCATGTCTCAAAATCACAATAAAGTTATTTTTATGCCCAACTGCAAGGTTTGTCCTAACAATTATCACATCCTAATTCCATTCCGATCAACAACTTGAACTTCAAAAGTCATATCTAAATGAGAACTCCACGAAATTAAGCAAACTCGTGCGTTTAGTGGCTAAATGAAGTTTAGGGTGTTGATTGTATAGTTCAAGCACGTACAGGTGCTGATCTTTAAAAAACAATAACAGTGCTAAGGTGAAAATTCTCAATATTGCATATGGAACTTAAAAAGTCATCAATAATTCAATAAATTTTAATAAAATATAAGGCTTATCAAATACGGTTTGGGAATATAAACAAATTGAACTGCTTGAGCAATTCTCGAGCAACTCAGTCAACAACTCGAGGTTCAGTTCGAGTTGACTGAGTCCAAGTTGAACTTACTCAAGTTCTAATTGCTTGAGAAACTGACCTCGAGCATATAGGTAATGTATTCTGAGTGCTCATCGAGATTTTTAAGTATATTTGTATTTTTTTTATTGTATGTAAATTATTAAATTATTAAAACACCGACACTCTATGGAAAAATTGTATCTTTTACATTGTTATCAATTAACACCACTTATCCAAGAATATCAAAAGGTCATTTCACAAAATAAAGCTTAAATTAAAAGAGCTAGTACATGGCTACAAGTCATATTAACCCGTTGGGTTCCTATACTAGAAGATGTAAATTAAATGAAGCATAATGAAAGAAAGGGTGAAGAAAATGCTCCGATATCACTACCAAAGAGGCTTCCCAAGGGTGTTGTAGCCCTTGGTGAAATTGTTCCATTGATATACTCCAAACTCCCCAGTGATGTGTTGAACTTCAACATATGTAGTTTGATCCTCCTTGGTTCCCTCTAGAAGCAGCCCTTCTTGTTCTTCCACTCCTTGAGCAGACTCTTCCCCATGAACACCCCAAATGACATCTCTTCTATGGTAACTCAGAGAAACTCACACTCAATGGTTTTGTCGGTGGTGATTTGATAACTCTAGGGAACTAGTGTAATTTTTCTTTTTCACTCTAGTATTTTATCTGGATATTAGAGTCTGAAGATTTGTTTTTGACTTATTCTAGTGCTTTTAGGTTTTACATACATATATATGTATACATATATATATTGAGAATATTACTGGTGTTACAATATTAGTATCAATTTTAGTTAATTATAGTATAATTTGGTTACTTATTAAGTTATGGTGCTTTGCATGGTACTTTGCAAGATTAGATTGAATAGAAATTAAGCTTGAAGATTGAAATATTCAAGGAGCAAAGATCAAAAAGAAGAAATTCAAGGCTGCTGGAAATTAGGTTCCAAACCACGGTATCAAAATTGTATATTAAATGATACCACTGTTTCGAGAAGATTTTTATAGGCATTTCCAGATCTAGAAAACACTGTATCAAAATCCATACTAATTGTATATGGCGGTATGGACTCACTAGCAGTAGCTTAGATTTTCACCAATTGTAATCTTTTGACACAAGCTGCCTTTTTAAAACTAATCATGTATACCGCCAAAACACATGGTTTTAGGTGCAACTAGTTTTTAGTATAGTAGAGTAGTTTTAGCTTTCTTACACTTAAAGATTTATTTTTTTATACAAGTTCTCTTTTAATTATCTTTAGATCTTCCCTTTAAATTAATTTTAATTGTCTTTTTTGCAAATTTGAATCTTTTTAGTCTTAATTTAGCTGGCTTTTCATTAGCTTCAACTAGATATAAGATTTACTTGCTTTCCATTTAGATTTCTAGCAATCCTAGTAGAGTAAAAATCTAGTTTTTTAAAAAAAAAGCTCTTTATGCTCTTGCCATTTTGGTGATTTCTTAGTCTAATGTTTAAAGTTATTGCTTTAAATTAATTAGAATTTAGTGGGCTTTATTTGGAACTTCCTTTAAATACAAAAATCCTTAGTTTTAATCAATTTTTCTTGTCATTTCTTAAAATTCCTGGTTTGGCAAAAAATGAAACTTTTGCAAATCTCTAGTTTAATTAATGCTTTCTTAGAATAAATTAGCTTTAATTAATTCTATGCTTTAATCATGCTTTCTTAGAATTAATTAATTTAGTGGTAATTTTAGTTGTTTAATTAAAGTCATTTCGAAAGCTCTTAGTATTAATTGTTTACTTGCATTCTTATTTTAGCTTTAACTACTTTCTTAAAGCGAGAAAATTTTCACATGCTTTCTTAGACTAGTTTTTCTTGCTTTTTAATGGGTTTAATCAAGCTTTCTAGAGTAGGAATTAGTTGTATTTTTTACTTGCTTTCCTGGATTAAGTCGTTTAATTGCTTTCTTAGTGTAGTTATGCTAAATAGGTGTTATTAATTGCTTTCTTAGCTTTAAAACTTGGTAGTTAGTGACAAATTCCATGATCATTTTGTGTAAATAGCACAACGACCTTCTAAGCCTAGTAATTGCCAACGCAATCCTCATGGGAACAATATTCATTCATCACTAAACTACAAACCTATCTTGTATACTTGTGAGTGTGTGGGAGTTTTATTATATGTTTGTTTGAGTTGTATAATTACCATTTCCTAAGCCAATCGAAACCAAGCAAACAAATTTTTTTGGCGTGGTTGTTGGGGATTGTTTGTGCAATGGCAATATTATATATTTGTTAGTCATACTAGATTAGAGTTTTTAGTTTAGTTGTTTAATTTAGTTTTTACATAATTAGTAGCTACCCATGAATGCTCCATATTTGTTAATGTTGTTTTGCCACTTGAGATTTGACTTGTTGATTGATGTCCTTGTAGTTTATGGTTCTTGAACCAACAACCCACAATATTTTAGCCTATTTCTCCCCAAATAGCTCTTACAAGTGTTTGTATTGAATGTAGTAGTTCCTTCCATCATTTGGAAGTCCTTGGGCTATTTATAGATGAAAGATGTGCTGAAATTTGAGCTCTAACGGTCAAAAAACTAGCTATTAGGGGTTCGGACGGTGGGTTCGGACGTCCGTTCATGCGTCCTACAACTTGATGAACAGTGTCTCGGACGGTCATATGTGTCCTACAGCTTGATGAACAGTGTCTCAGACGGTCATATGCGTCCTACAGCTCTGACAGAAACTTACTTCATTTTGAGCTCCTTTTTTCGGACGCTCCCTTGCCTCCGATCTCCTTTCTTTCGGACGCTCTTCATCGTCCGATAGGTGTTGTTCAACTTTTGGTAGGTGTTTTTCTTGATTGTGTTTGAATGATCATTTTCATCCGATCCTTCTTGTTTTTCTGCACACTAGTTTGCAAACCATTAGTATGATTTGGTCATCATCAAAACATGATTATCATAACTGGAGTTCAACATAAACAAAGTGGAGTGATTAAATTACGTGGTCGACAAAGAAATAGGCTATAAGGCTCAATTGGGATGCTAGGGATGATATCAATACAAAGTATGCTTTTTGGCTCAAACAGTCCAAGAAAAAGTCTAGATCATTCCAAAATATGGCTATTTAACTAAAATGGGAGATTCAAACTATCCCAATCAATTCACCAAGCCAAACCTTAACAAAACCCACAAAATATCCCAAAATGAAAATTCGTGGAATATGACCAAATGATTGCTTAAGTCATTTATTTCACTACTCAAAATTAATTCTCAAAAATCTTGAAATATTTAATTCATATCAACAATCAATTGAACTTGGCATTGGAAAAAAAAGCCTATGGAAAAGTCATAGAGTTTCAGATAAAAATAGTTAGGGAAAATATTTTATAAAGTAGTTGAAAACATTGTTGAGTTTCATGGGTTAAATCCCATTCACATGAAGTGTGGCCTATGCTCAACATTAATTAAACTTTCACAAACAATAAAATTAACACCATTCACAATGAATAAGACAATATACATCACCATACTTTTCTTATTATTTAATGATGAGTACAACTCATCCTACCATTCAACCATATCAGAAGAAATAAAAATACTACTAAAAAGCATAAAAGCACAAAAGTAGCTAAACATAATAGATGGCAATGACTTTGAATTACACTTGGACAATTAAAAAACTCATCAAGAAGATGGACAACGTAATAACCAAGTGAATGTGAAAGAAACCAATTAAGCACAAGTTGAAATTAGGACAAGAGTTCTACCCTTTATCATGAACTTCATCATTATTAAGCACAATACTAAACAAGCTTAAACAATGAGCAATCTCAAATAAATCATACAAATACAACGTTGTATATTTGTTTCTTCAATTAAACACGTGAGTCTAGAGATTGCTTATCCTTTTCTAAAGCAACAATGCTACATAAGAAGGGATCATTGGGACTTCATGGAGTCCAAACAAATTAAGAAAGAAAAACACAAATAAGATTAACGAGGTTTAAACACAACACAAGGGTTACCTATGTGCCAAATTCCACCCCAAACTTAGGTTCGCACATAATTAGCTTTTAAAAGTCATTCAACTGTCAAACTACTCTTAATTCTATGTCAAAAGTCCATATCATTTGCTCAAAAATTAACTCAAAACTTAGCAAGTCTAATGTCTAAACAAGTAAATTTTTCGTAATCACGTAGCAAACTAACTTCATGTTCGTCAAACAATTATCACAACAATTACAAGAAATACTGCATTGCTTATCAACATTATCATTAATTACCAAATTTATCCAAGAAAGTCCAAAAGTCATTCACCAACAACACAACATGACAAAATTAAGCACAAGGCTACAAGCCTTTTTACCTACCCGGTCCTTAAACTAAAGCAAGTAAACTGAAATAATTTATAATAAATAAAGGAGAAAGAAATATTCCCTCAACACCAAGTAAAGTAAAACTAAACAAAGAAAATAAGATAAGTTATAGCTACTACTAGGGAAAGAGCTAAGGACATCATCATCCTAAATACACTAGTCATGATTGCAAGAAATGTAAACGAGCTTAAAAATGAGAGATATTTATACTAAATGAAATATAATAAAAAGGCTGGCAACAATATTGAAGAGAATTCTAAGTTTACATTAATTAAAGAGAGAAATTTCAAAGTTAAAAAGTGCTGAAAATATGAAGAAGAAGAGTAAGTGCTACAATTTTACTAAATAAGGAAGGTTTCTACTTCTCCTAAAAAAGCATTATCCTATTCTACTCTTAACTAATACTCTATCACTTTTTACTGTATCTTTTAGGTACACGTATTAGGTTAATACAGTTTTCATAACCTTTTAAAAAATGGCCAATATTCTCTATGTCTGGAAAAGTGGTCCGGATTGCGGTGGTGATTTTTCCTTCTTTAATTTCATCACTGTAGTGCCGCACTTGAGTTGACTAGGGTTTGGCCAATTGACACCGCGGTGTGAAATTTTACTTCTTTCAATTCATAACCATGGTGTCAACCACTTGAAGTCTTGAATGGCTTCGACATTGCGGTGTGAGTCGTCGTACCTTGTAATTTGACACATAGTTTCAATGCCCTAGCAGCCTTGGACTTTGGTCTTCATCTTCTTCTATTACAGCTTTTGTCCTTGACTCTTCGATTCTTCAAGTTCCTACCCCAATTGCCAGTTATTCCTACAAATGAGAGCCAAAATTAATAATTACTATTTATTAACTAATTTATACATATTATGTACCAAAAAGCCTAATATTACTTTAGTACAACTAAACATGAAAGTTACATAAAAACAAAGAATTTAGGAACAACATAGCAAAATACTATGATTTGTAGAGGTCAAATAACTCTATTTACTAGAGTTATTATCATACCACCAAACCTAGCATTTTGTTAGTCCTGAGCAAAACAAGAAAAGAAAAAGAATTAGAACCACCAAAAAAAAGATGGGAAATTAGAAATGTTGAACTCTAGAACACTTGTCAAATATAAGAATGAGCTTTTAAATCAACAAACTCAATGTTTTCACTACTCATTCAATTATCAAAAGTGCACACTAGTTTGGTATCACAAACAATACTTTGACTTATAAAGGGTGAACGCAATGGCATTTTAAATGGAAGTTGATCTAGATGAAACAAATAAAGTTTTGCCAAAAATTGCCCTAGTAAATAAGGATCATAAAGACTCATTTAGAGATGTGTAAAACCATGCAAATGTATACACATGGATATTTGTTGGCACCTTGAGGCTAGCAAAAAACATCAAAGGAGGCAACTCTTCACTGTCGCATCACTAGAACCCATTAGCCTAGAATAAGGATCATTTAGGACTTTTTCAACCTTGTAATGTAGATTAGGGTAATAATGTATCCAGTGATAAATTTGGATATCAGTGACTCTAATCACCTTAGTTATTCTAATACAAACTCTTGACTATTATCCCATGCATACAAGTCCCAAAAACCAACTTTACTTAACCAATCAATACATTGAAGGACAAAAAGATTATTTCTAACTAGATTAAATTTTTAATGTAACATGAACATTCTTTATGCAAATAAGATCTAAAAAGTTTGCAATTTATTTTATTTTTGCAAAAGAGAATCATAAAATTGCAAAAAACATTAATGACATACATCAAACAATGAAAACAAGGGGAATACAAATAATAAATGACTCTTGAGTTCAACCCCCTTAAATCATCTACTGTGCTTTGATCACTTCCATGGTCTAGGGTAGACCCCAGGTCCAGAGCCGATCTGATTTTGTTTTCGAGTAGCCGTCATTCGAAAGCATTTATCCATTGAAAATGAAAGTTCCTACACAAATATTTACTTTAAATCATCAAGAAAGCTTTAACTATTATATTGGAAAACTAAGAAAGATAGATTCCACAGTGAGTAAGATGATGAGATGAAGAGAGGATAAATTAACAAGGTGGATTGGCTAAGTTATGTAGTTAACAAGTGAAATTAGGTTATAAGGCTTGTTAATCTAGGTTTACGATTTAAAATGCGATCAAGATGGAAATAGGCAACACGTAATAAAAATCACTTTCGTGACCACTAAACCTTCAACCATACATTCACTAGTATATGGGGTAGGGTTGTAGGTAGCGATGAGTAATTATTATTCCCTTGAGGATTGAGATGAAAATTACTGGGCTTAATAGATCATTGTGCTATTTAGACAAATCCACAAATAGCTTGTCACTAACTACAATTATAACTAGCAAAGCTATTAAATAATCACTAAATTAACTAATTTAAACTAATAACACAAGTAAATAAATTAACCTACAAAAGCAAGTAAGTGATTAACTCTAATTAATACACTAAGAGACATAATTGACCTCGTAATAATGTAACAAACTTAATCTTATAAAGGCATGTGAGGAATACTCTAGAAAAGTATGTAATTTACTCTAAGAAAGCAAGTAAAATTTACCATAAGAAGGCAAGTAAATCTAATCTAATAAAGCAAGTAATGTTAACAATAATTATGTTTTTTCGTTTTTTTTGGGCTTAACCACCATAACCTTGGTGGGAGACGCCACTCCCTAATTTTTATTAAAAAATATTGGAACATTGCAAGGAAGGGGACGTAATATTAAAACCTCCTAGATAAAGAGTGTACAATCAAACCCTAATCTGGCTAGACATTTTGTTTGAAACTCTAAGATAAGAGCAAGACATCTTATCTAATCTTAGAATTCCTTTTGCTAATCTAGGCAAAGACTTATTATCATAAATTGAATTACATCTTTCATCACAGCCTACATTAGTTAGGTAATCTGCAAGTTCATTTCCTTCTCTGAAGCTGTGAGAAGTAATATGATCCAGGCCGTGCATCTCTGTACCAATTTGCTGTGTAATCTTGTCCAACTGCCAATAGAGGTGCCTTGATTTTCCCTTCTATGATCTGGAATACAACTATTGAGTCTACTTCTATAACCACTTTTTGCAACTGTAACCTGCTGCACAATTTTAATACATCCAAAATAGCCATAAGTTCAGCATAAAGATTATTATGAGAACCAGCATAGAATGAGGAGAATGTTGCTGTCAATTTCCCTTCAGCATCACGTATTGAACCACCTCCAGCAGCTAAACCTGGGTTGCCCCTAGAAACTCCATCAGTGTTGAGTTTGTAGTAGGTAGGTTGAGGTGCTGTCCAACGAACTAAAGTGAAATTCTTCACTTCTCTTCTATAGTGCAATGTGATCTCCAAGAAGTTACTGTAATCATCCCTCCTTTCAACCGTAAGAGGGAAGGCCTGAGAAATTAAACTGAGCATACCTTTAATAGCAGCCTTTACCCTAGTTATAGTGAGGTCTTTCCCTTGAAAAAAAGCTAAAGCACCTTGCCTTCCAAATTTCCCAACATATAAGGCTAGGAGGAGGTCAATGTACAAAAGATACCATGTGTAGTAGATTCAGAGGCCTATAACCACCATGCATTCAGTAATTGTTTGACAGCATCAACTGCCATATTCACCTACAATATCCTGCCAAAATGATCCCAAACTTGAGTTGCCGAAGCACAATCCATGAAGAGATGCTGAATTATTTCTTCAGATTACAAAATTGATAACATGAGGCTATAGAAAATCCCATCTGCCATATAATGTCATCCACCGGCAAAGCATTGTTCAGCAGTTTCCACATAAAAATAGAAATGTTAAGAGGTAATCTGTTACACCGGATCATTTTCCTGGAAAAAAATAATGGCTTTATGCTCTCTGATTATTTTGGAAAGCAGAAGCAACTGTGAATTCTCCATTTGAAGTTCCTTTCCATGCAATGTGATCCCTCCCTTGAGTTAGATAGACTGATTTTCTTGCCAGTAAATTCATATCCAAACATGGTTGTGAAGTAAGAATGGCACCCTCATCCCAGCCTTGTCCTGTCAGTCCATGCGTGAGCAATAGACAAATTGGAAATTGGAACACTTTCAATCTTTCAGATCAAAGGCCCCTCATGACTTCAAAATGAAGAAGTCCCACTTCTGACCAAAGTCACCATATTTTTTTCCGGATGATTTTTTTATTCTGATCATCCTTTTCTATGTTGGTGAGGAAGAGATTGTAATGCTGCATGTCACTGCTTGTTTGCCACTATAGAGGTATCTGGAAGCCATAAACTTGCTCCATAATGATGACTGAGATCTGAAGCTCCACCAATACTTGAGTGACCTTCCTCCTTTGGACTACATATTTTCTTCCAGGCTATCCAGTGTTTCCTGTGATTATTATTTGAATCCCCACAGAAAAATTGAGCAAAGCTCCCTTCAAGCTCTTTTAGTACACTTCTTGGAGGATCAATCACATTCACAAAGTATAATGGAATTGAGCTCAAAAGATGTTTTATGAGAATAAGCCTACCTCCTGGAGAGAGCAACTTCAAATTCTATTTACCCAAATTTCTCCTTTTGACCTTCTCTATCATTAGCTGAAATTCTTGCTTTCTTTTCCTCCCGTTTGTAGGACAACCCAGATAAGTAAAAGGCATAGACTTCTGCGTGAACCCTATGACTCAGCAATCTCTCTAATTCTTCCAACTGCCATTTTCTTGGAGACCACAATGGAACTCTCAAGTCTATTGACAAGCTGCCCAGATTTCATCTCAAATTGCTAAACAAAAAGCATCAGATTCTTCAAAGACATCTTTTGACCATTGGCAAAAATGATTATGTCATCAGCATATGATAGATGAGTAATTGAAATGCAACCCCTCCAGTTGTGTATCTTCCTATTCTTCCAGTTTGAAATGCTCTAGTAATGTCCCTTGAAAGAGCTTCAGCAGTTATTATAAATAGAGATCGAGAAAGGGGATCCCCTTGTCTCATACCTTTAAAAGATGAAAAGAAACCAACTGGTGAACCATTTATGAGAACAAAGAGTTGAAGAGAATCAAAATCTTTAGTGAGAAGAGAATCCAAGTTCCCTCAAAACTTCATGAAGAGAATCCAAGTTCCATCAAAACTTCATGAAGAGAATCCAAGTTGCCTCAAAACTTCATGAAGGAAAGCCCATGATACCCTATCAAAAGCCTTAGTCATGTCTAGCATAAGCATCATATTATCTCCTCTTGATTTCTTATCAATGAACTCAATCATTTATTGAGCTAGAAGACTGTTGTCTGAGATCATCCTCCCTTGCACAAAACCCCCTTGCTTCTAAGAGATTATTTTAGGCAATAAAGCAGCCAACCTAGTGGCCAGAATTTTGGAGAAAATTTTACTAGCCAAGGTACACAAACTAATTGGCCTGAAATCTACAAAAGTAGATGATTTAGGCACCTTTGGAATCAAACAAATCAAATTGCTGGCTATAGTTTTTGGGATTGAGCTTCCACTAAAGAAATCCTTCACTGCCTGGTAGGGATCATCAGAAATCTCTGGCCAACAAGTTTTGAAGATAACACACATTTAATCCATCAACTCCTGCTGTACTATCTGAGTTGAGATTAAAAACTGCATCCTTTACTTCTTCAATGGGCATTGCCAGCAGACCAGAATTATCCTCATCAGTTATCAAATTAGGAATAGTATCCAGAAAGTCTCCAATTGGTTTAGTTTCTTCTGCTTCAAATAATGGCTAAATACTCCACTACCTCATCCTTGATTTTATCCATATCTTCTATGCATGCACCATCAGCTCCTTTAATACTTCTAATGCACAAGTTGTACCTCTTAGTTTGTAAGTGAGAATGTAAAATTTTGGAGTTATGATCTCCGTCCTGAAGCCACTTTATACATGCTTTTCGCTTCTAGAAATTTTCTTCTTCTGCCAACGATTTGAGGAGCTTTGCTTAGCATGGGTAAGCTCTGCTTGAGCAGTTATTGAATTGCTTTGCTGAAGTTGCATCTCCTTATCTGAGACCTCCTTTTCTGCACCCGTAATCCTCTAAAAAATATCACAAAAATGGTACAGTCTGTTCCAACTTTTCAGATCATATTTAGGCCTCTTTATCTTTGCAGCCAATGACTATAAAGGAGTATCTTTGGAAGGGACTTTCCAACTGTTTTCCACCACTTGTAGAAAGCTATCATGCTTCATCCAAACATTCAAGAATCTAAACAACTTTGTTCCTAAAAAATGAATGGGATTCAGTGAAATCACCATTGGTGAGTAATCTGAACATGTTTGGCTTAGAATTGTAATTGATAATGATTGAAAAGTGCTGAGAAATTTTTGGTTACGAAGTACTCTATCTAGTCCTTCCCACACCAATCCCCTTAACCTTTTTCCAAACCATGTATATTTTGAGCCTATAAATATTGAATCCAACAAGGAGCAATGTGATGTTAGCATCCTGGAAATCTACCCTTGAACCAACTCGAGGATGATGAGCTCCCAAGTATTTATCAGAAGGTAGAATAACATTAAAATCACCTGCAACCAACCATGGTGAATTATGAGCTGCTGAGAAGAATTTTTGAGGGAATCCCGTAAAACTCTTCTTTCCTCCCTTGTGCATCTTCCATACATTGTTAGAACACGAATAGGCTCTTGGAAATTTGAACAATCCACCTTCAAGTAAACTACTTGCTCATCACTAGACAACACTTGTACCAAATTATTTGAACTCCAAAGTAACCATATGTTATTGTGAGGGTTACTGGAAGTTCCATGAAACCCTAATTTATTCTTGACCACCTCAAATGATTAGCACCAATCAGAGGCTCAATCAAACAAAGAAAGTTGATATGATACATACAAACTAACTTCTTTATTCTTCTTAAAGAGGGTGTGTTGCCAATCCCTCTAATATTCCAGAATAAGCAATGCATGATTAATTTGTAAAGAGGAAAGGCAATTTTGTTGCCTTTAAGGCTGATCTTGTCATCACTGAGGGGCCAAAAATATGAGAAATTTTTAAAATTGTGCTTGTTTTGAAAATCATTCTTTTTCGATGCTGATTTGAAAGGGAGGAACTCGCATTTAGGAAATGCGAGTTCAGTGAGCTCGCATTTCTTGAATGCGAGCTCTGCGAAAAATAAAATTGTAAAAATTAAAAAAAAAATAAAATTCATGACCTTGCATTCACTGAATGCGAGGTCAAAGCCATTTTTTTTTTAAAAAAAAAATCGACTAACCTCACATTCACTGATTACGAGGTCAAAGCAATTTTCTTTTAAAAAAATTGACAGTTTGCAATTTATTCCCAGAACTGGGCAGAATCGAAAAGAGCCCTTATTTTCTTCTTCCACCTCCACCTCCTTCTCCTCCTCCTCCTCCTCCTCCTCCTAATACGATATATAGGAATACTAAACCATTATCTTTAAACCATAAAATCTAACATTAAGGAAATATTACACGAATGAAATCTTGTAAGAAAGCAAATTTATTAATTTATCATATTTTTTGATAAAATTTTGACATAACCTCCCCTATTTTACGAACATTCTCCCTACCAACAACCATACCCAACAAGGGCAACAAACATCCATAAAAGCCTTAGCGACAAAGGTTAAAAAATAGACATAAAAACCTAACATTAATATAAAAACACCCGACAAGGGCAAACAATGATATACAAATAACAGACATCAATCACATATGATTGCCAAAAGTAATAAAATATGTCAATGTCCATGATCTCCAAATCTCCCCCCCGTACCACACTCTCTAGGTTTAGGAATTCTTTTTGACCGACGGACATAAAATTGTAATGTGGCTCGCTCTTGAGTAGGGTGAGCAATTTGCGACTAAGAAACTATGTTTTGTTCATGTCCATGTTCTTCATTTGAAACCCTAGGAGCAGTATTCATTTCCACATACCTGAATACTCCAATCACACTCTCCGGGAGCTAATCTACCAGAGGACGTAGTCTTGCATTTAGCGGCCCATGTCCTCTTCCGGCTCTTTATCACTTTGAATTATCGTTTTTGAGCTATAGACCATATTCTAACTGCCTTATTAACCTGCTCCTTGCTATCAAAGTACATGTCCAGCTGAATATCATTTCTAATTTCTTCATTCCAATAAACCAACCCATCTTTATCACTACAGTTCATGGGATCGTAATCACCGTAGTTACCAATATCATTGAAAAAAGCCATTCCTCTAGGTTGATAAACAGGAACATCCTCTTGCATCTGACATTCACCGTTATTTGTCCCCAAGTCATTGTCAGATTCATCCTCTGATATATCTTCTGAGTCTGACCCTGACTCGTAATCCTTGTCTAATGCATGCCACGACGAGTCACTATTATCATTATCACCTGTCAAGCCCTCATCTACGACTTCTCCATATGTTGATTATAATATTGCATGGTACTTGGACCTTCACCTGCTATGGTGTCTCTATTACACTGCGCGCCAATAGATTGATTAGATGGCATTGAGTTTGACATTGAAAACGAACACGTTGGGTTGTAATACTCAAATGACCAAGAATGATCAAACAGACTCTGCGCGTTGGACTATAGCAGCTCGTTATCCATGGTCGAATGTATAAGAGACATCATTGGCCCTATAGCTACCATACAACCCTAGATTGTTTTGCTTTCAAGTATCTGAGAAATTTCCTCTGTTTCGATAAATAACCCAGCACAAAAAGTTGGATCGATATCAAACAAATCAAAAATACCATCCATACCATCATCATCTGTCAATGGAATGCCAGAGTAAATACCACGAATAACTCTATACCTGTACAAAATATTCAATTTGAACTGCTCCCTATCAACCTCCATAAACTCATATATCTTGTCAACCAACTCAAGAAACCTAATCCGTTGCTTTATTCGGAATAGTTTCTTGCACACCATTGGCTAGTAAGATAATACCGTCTTTATAAGTTATTTCTCATCCCCAATAAAGGAGGATGTGACGGGGTCTATCAAATGTCATTTCCCTGTAAGGATGTAACATGTTTAGACCCCAATTTTGGATATGAAATATGTTTTTTTTTTAAAAAAAAATTCACCAGAGTTTCCTCTATTTCTTGAGGATTCTCTCTTATTCCAGTCATGCCCGATAAGGGCTACAAACAACTCAATAACTCGGCAACGGTTACAAGTAATACATGCCCGACAAGGGCTACAAACAACGCAATAACCCGGCAAGGGTTACAAGTAATATATGCCCGACAAGGGATACAAACAAAATTAATCAAAATATAACCAAATATAACCACTTTCACATATACAACTTAAATATAACCAAATACAATTACATCACAATATCCAATTTAGAGAATTGGTGACCCAATAACAACAAAAAGTCCCAAATAATAAGAAATTTCAGTATCTCCGTTTACGGACAGTAATTACTGATAGCCCTCACCCCATATACCAACTCATTTATATTTACAATCACAAAAAGAGCAAAAAGATTAGCTACCAACTCAAATAATTTTCTAAATATTTACATTAAAAAAATTAATTAACTCAAAAAAAAATTAATTATAATAATTGAAATTAAAAAAAAATAATCTACCTTTATAGGTGGTGGTGTTTGTTGAGGAGGAGGAATATGGTGGTGGTGGTGATGCTGCTCGTACTGCAGGGAGGTGGTGGCGGTAGTGGTTGTACAAGAGGAGGAGTATTGGAGGTGGTGGTGGTTGTAGAGAAGGAGGAATAGAGGTTGTAGTTGTTGTAGAGGAGCAGAAAAAGGAGATGATAATGGTTGTAGAGGCGGAGGAAAAGGAGATGGTGGTGGTTGTGACTGCAATCTCGAGGAGGAGGAGGAGGAGGAGGAAGAAGAAAATAAGGGCTCTTTTCGATTCTGCCCTTTCCTTTTCTCCTTGTTGAGTTGAATCTCGGATATTGGTAACCACTTCAGGCTCTTTAGATTTGAGAATTGCTCCTTGGACTGAGTCAGAAATACCTACTTCTTATTGCACCAAATCTTTTGTTCCTGAAGGTTCAGGCTGTAGATTTTGAATTTGTACCCAATGCTTCTTTGGCTCAATCACCTTCCCCTTTTGGCATTGATCAGTTGGAGCTTGTTTTTGCTGCTTCAAGTTCTATGTACTTGGCTCATAGAGCTTCTAATTCCCTGAGCGAGGATGACTGTTCAGGCTAACCAACCGTGTAATCATTGGCTAAATGACCTTGTTTGAGGCAATTTCTGGATAACAAAGGGAGGACCAAATAATTGATTTTTTGCCAGTGTCCTTCTCCTCAAATCAACTTCCACGAAGACCTTTGCAAGGCTAGGTCTTGAAAATGTAGCTGTAGCCATATCTATCTTCAATGGCTTACCCGTAGATTGTGCGGTGGAGAATGCGGAGTGCTTATTGAAAAAAAGAAGAGGCAAATTTTCCAACGTTATCCAAATAAGAAAGATTGAAGGATCAGTATCAGTTATGAACCAAGAGTGCTATTTGAAAACATTCATCTGATATCCATTAACACAACATGTTGATTTCAGGCAACAATGCATGAAGTCAACCTCCTGTGAAAAACAGATAAGAACGTGTTTAAAATCCATTAATTTAATTGTAAAATCACCTTCAAAACCTATGGTGTGGAAACTTTTTTGAGAACTTCCATTGAAGGCTTGCCATGCAGAAATTTGCCCACTATAGGGCAAATTTAAGTGGCTTAGACAGCTTCTCTATTTCCTCATGAGAGAAATACAAATTAAGCCGGTTCCCTTTTGTACGTTTGCAACTCCTTAAGAACCATCCCTTCATTGAAAACGTTTACAATGCTGTCCACCTTCTTTTTACCTTGCAGAACTTCTAAAAATGAATGTGGTTTCAACCCTTCAGCACGAGGCTGAAGGGCTGCCAATGAAACGAAAAAGCAAGAAGAATAGGAATAATGTTCTTAGAGAGAAGGTAGAGAGAATTAGCACGAAAGAGAGAACAAAACTCCATCTAAACTAATTAAGCAATTTTAAGAAAGTTTAACAAAAATGTAAAAGAACTTTAAACTAATTTTAACAATGAAAGTATTAATTAAACTAGAAAATTTGAAAATCATCATTTTTCACTAAATTAAGAAATATTAAGAAATGGAAAGAAAATTAGAGTTAAGCCTACGAATTTTCAGTTTAAAGAGAGATTTTAATGAATGCACATTACAATTTTGGTGACATTTCTAGTAGATTTAAAGCAAGGATTTAAAGTTTAAAATAGGTAATAACCAAAAATAGCAAAAAGAACTTTTTAGGAAATCTAAATTTTTACCCTACTTCAATTGCCAGAAATCTAAATAAAAAACAAGAAAAATTTATATCTACTTGTAGCAATTTAAAAGCCCACTAAGATTAATTAATAAAGATTTAAACTTGCACAAAATTAAAGATTAGATTTAATGATGAAACAAAAGAGAATTTTTAATTAAAGAGAAATTTGAAAGTTAGGAAAGCATTTTTACTAAGATAAAACTAGACTAAAACTACTAAAACTAACTGCACCTACACTATCTATGCTATGGTAGATTACAAACTTAGTTTTAAAAGGTGACTTAACCCAAAAGATTACAAGTGGCAAAATTTATACTCTTGTTCGTTTGTCTATACCATGGTAACGTAATTAGTACAGGAATCAATATAGCAGTATCGAGTTCAAATAAGCATTCTAATTCTTTATCGATACTATAGATGTGACGGTATCATTTCCTGCACAAATAACAATACCTAGATATGGAGTCCAATTTCAGCAATCTTGAATTTCTTCTTTTTATTGATTTTGCTCGTTGATTCTTTTATTCTTTGAGTTGAAAACCTTTTAATCTAAACCTGCAAAATACTTATAAACTTAGAATGTAGCAAATTATACTAAAATTAACACTAATATCATGATATCTATAAAAATGCAAATGCAAATATTAAATGCAATGAAACTAAACAAAATCACATAAATCAACTCTAGCATCCAAAAATACCAACAAAATGTTAGAATAAACAGGCCAAATTTAGCATTTTGCTAGTCTCAGCAAAGCTAGAAAGAAAAAGAACATAACTAAGCATTTAAACAAGAAAACCACCACCAAAAAGATAACACGCAAGGTGAATAGTGGATGTAGTTTGAATAATTAGGTGATCTATCAAAAGATCTTAAATAGCATATGATAACTGAAATATTCACACTACACAAATCCTTTAAACTCTATCCTTATTACAAGTATGCGGGTAGATAGTAGCATAGGATGAGTAGGTATCATTCTCACGAGATTGCTTGTTGACAAATACCAAGATTAAAAGGCCATTGTGTAATTAGACGTGTATAATTGAGATAATCTAACCTAGACAAACTCAAGCAAACAAGCAAGGAAATTAAGCAAGTAATTTATATTCTAATTAAGAAAGTAAACAACTAATTAAAGGACTAACTAATCTATTCTCACAAAAACAAGTAAATAACTTCTAAATCAACTAACTTAACTAAAGTAAGTCAACAATTAAAAAGCAAGTAATCCTATATTGACAAACGAAAGCAATAAGAAAGTATGAAAATAAGCCAATTTCTATTTTGTTTGCTAAATTAAAACTAATGAAATTTGCGAAAGGAACTAACTTTAAACTAAATATTTTTAGATTTTTTATTTAATGAAAGAAAACCCATGAAAATTACTTGAAATTAAAACAAGGAAATGAAATTCCAAACTAGAAGTCACTAAATTTAATCAAGAATCCTAAGAAATCTTGGAAAGGAAGTAACTACATTTTCAAGAAATTTAACTAGAAAGCAAGTAAAAATTATATTTAATTATAGCTAATGATTAACCCACTAAAATTATCTAATCAAAATTAAAACATGCAAGTAATTTAAAGCAAGATCTAAAGGAAATTTAAAAGAGAACTTCTTATATTAAGAGAAACTTGATTTTTAAGCTAAACTACAGCTAAAACTAATCTAAAAACTAACTACACTTCTAGTATGTGTACTTGCTTGTCCTACAAGAGAGTATTTGAGGAGTTGTCAATCCAAATTATAAGATTGCACTATACATTATGCAAAACGCGCTTCGATGTTGCAAAACCAAATATTTGGTGTCGCGACATCGAGCTGAAAATTGAACTTCAAACTTTTGCCTCGATGTCGTGACATCAAGTATTTGGTGTTGCAATGTCAAGCTCTTTTCAACTCATGTCTTCATTCTTCATTAAATTATACTTTGCTCCTCGTTTACTTGTAATCTTGACTTTCATCCCCTAAATTCTTTTCCTACAAAACGATTAGCAAAATAAGTTATTCTAATTAAGTCTGAAATTAACAAAAGCTCCTACTAATTACTAAATATTTAAAAGTAAAGCTAATACAAAATCAAAATAAACACAATTAGATCAAAACACTCAATTAAATATTAAAAATACAGGTTAAAATATTCAAAAGCTATAGTTTAAAAATAAAATAACTATAGTTTATTAGAATTATCACACCCTCAAATTTAGTATTTTACTGGACCCAAGAAAAACATGAAATAAAAAGGACTTTACTAAATATCCAATCAAACACACCACCAAAGTTGACACACAAAAGATGAACAATGAAAGTACTTATGAACAATAAGGAAGTCTCTCAAGGGACCTCAAATACCATATGAAAATTACACCATTTCAACTAATCGCTACAAGTTTTTAAGTTTCTCAAAATCACAAGTTCAAAATGCTACACAATATTTCACAAATTACTAAGCATTATCCATTCTCAAAAAGGTTTTCAAAAACCAAGTTCTATTAATTCAAAGTATTATTTTCTCAAATAACAAGTATTGCAAAGTGTTCAATAGAATTTCATTAGGAGTCCACTTACATGCACATGTTGCACAATTTGGGGACATTAATCTATCAAGGAATGAGTGGTATGATATCAATGATAATTAATACAAACATTTCTTCCTCTACTTGTTGGTATTTTGAAATACAATTTTTAATGGTTTAATTCAGAGAAACAACATGGGTACTTGCCGAAATCTCATACTCGCCTTATTACTACTCTAATGGCTTAATTTAGATAAACAACACAGGTACATGCTGGAATCTCATACTCGCCTTATTCTTAAATGCATTTTTTTTTGCACTGTCCTAAATCAATGAAGAGGAGTAAAATGTACCTACGATTAGTATCTAATACCAATCATTCACAAATTAGAATAACGTTCTCTATGCAAACACATAAAATGTCCTACTTATTTCAATTCCTTCAATTCCATTTAAACCAATTTTTCAAAAGACAAATCAACCAAGAAAGTAATATTTATGATTTGATCAAAAACAATATTTCAAATGAATTTCACCCAAAATATTAGTTCCACTTTATGAAAATGGTAATACCAAAATTTTGAAGTTCTTGAGTTGCAAAAGAACCACTCACACACACTTAAGTTCATTGAATGTTCAATTCAAATAGTTCAATCCTATGGTATTGCAAGTCAAGAATAATCTTCGAGTATCTAATTGATCAAATTTCCATCCAAGTACTATCAAACACAAACATGCAAACATAAAAGGATCATCCCAATACAAGCAACAAACACCCCCAAACTTGACACTTTTATTCACTTGAAGAGCAAAACTCATCCATCCACTCACCCAAAAGTCAACAGACAAATTCCAACATACGATTAAATTCAAAGCCATAATAACATAATCTAAAATAATATCTAATCAAAAGAAGTCACTAAGAGCAAAATTAAGATTCTCTAAAAACAAAGTAGTCATTCATGTATGCTCACAAAAGTCAATCTAATCACTTAAACTTTACAAATAGAATATTTGACATCAGCCTAAGGCCCTTAGCCACTATAACTCAATTAAGTAAACCACTAGAGGCATAAAAAGCTCAAAAATCAAGTATTCATCAATAAAAGTCAGAATGATCAAACCCAATTCAAGCATCAATAATAATAAGTACTTGGCATCAGCTTAAGTCCCTTAGCCAATCTACTCAAAAGAAAGTTTGCAAACTAAATTATCCAAAAGCAATAAACAAACATAATAAAGTTTTAAAAGTGACTAAAGAAATGAAAGCAAAAGAAATTTTCAAATCCATCTAAGTTCAAAAACTAAAATGAAGTAAAGAGCATTGTGGTGAGTGGTGTCTTCTAAAAATATTCATTCTTAATCCTCTACTGCATTGAGGTCCTACTTCATCCCATCTTTTGCACCAGTGTGCTGGCTTTCCTTAAAATCTTCATCTTGGGCTTTGGGATAAGTACCACCCATGTCTCTTGCTTGTTGTGATTCTTCTTGTTGTGATAGTCCCTTAGGTGGTGTGTAGTAGGCATGACTACAAGGTGGGCCAGAATGCCAAGCTGGGGTGGTTTTCGTTGAGTCCAAGTGTTGAGCGATGTGACCTTGAGATCTTCACCAATGATTGCCAAATTGTTGTGGAGGACAAGCTAGTTGTACATCCAATTCCTTGAAGCTCATTGCAGTCCTCATCAGTGATTGGTGCATTGAAAACATACTTTTTTGGCATGGGAATGTCCATTGCTCGTGGGGATGGTGGTGGTGGCATATGGCTTCTTTCGAGTTGATGATGTCTAATAAATTCCAGGACCATCTTATAAACATAATCCTTATTGATTCCTTCTCTTAGATGGGTCGTGGCTCTCCGGGAATGATGGGAACTCTTGAACTAATACATAAATGGGTTATTAAATTGGGTGCATAAAAGATGGGTCTCTCGGATCTTCCGCTGTCTAAGAACCCCTATCCACCCTGTTTATCAATTTTCCTACATTCAAAGGCATCCTGGCAAGAATAATGTAAACAAGACATGCCTTATCTCCCAGAATATAACTTACTAAGTTTGACCCCAAAATTCTACAACTAATAAAATAAAACCACAATTTAGCAATCAAAGATAAACCGTTGCAAGGAAATTTAAACTCTACAATCTTCAACGCATTCATTACCCAATCAACATTAGAAGTGCACAAAGCAACTTTTATAGTAGTCATATTCTTTTTCTTTGTCATTTAGGAACTCTGGATATTCCACACTATCAATAGAGGGTGTGTTAAAATAGTCATTAATCTTTTCAACACTGAAATCCACCAATACACCTCTAACACTCACCTTCCCTTCCTTAAGCTCACATGCATTGCAATGAAACTCTTTAACCAAATTTGAATACCCTGGTGCAACTTCTCTAAGAGAAACTCTGCCAAATCCTAAACCTAAGTTGTGTTTCCAATTCCTTTCTAATCTCCTCATAGTTCCCCAATTACCATAGACAAATCAAACCCCCTTTCTTTAATGACCTTATTTGCACGAAATAAATCAGACCTCGGGCACTAGCAAATTGGGGTTCTACAACCGGTTCAATTTTCTCCATTGGTTCATCACTTGCTCCTTCCTTATTTGTTCCTTCCCCCATTTTTCTCTTCTCTTCTCTGCCTCGACCCTACCTCTACCTCTACTACCATAAACTCTCCTTGTCATCTTTTCAAGCAATTTCAGTCAAAAGCAATAATATTCTTCTCACGAGATGCTCAATTCCACAATGAAGTTAAGAACAATCAACCACAAGAAAAGTTCACCAAATTTTCACAAGTCAAGAATTTTCCAAACTAATTAACAAGCAATCCACTACAATAAGTAAGCCAACAAAATTACAGCCAAGTTAGCGGAAAAGATTCACAACAAATTCATCCCAATGAAATTCCCAAAACAAATCAATTTCTTGACTTTCTAAATTATCAATAAGCATAAATTTTCAAAAATTCTAGCTTACTTGGAAACAAAACCATCCTAAACAATAAAATTCCTCCACATGCTTCTTCTTGGATACCTTGGTCTCATTCTTTTGCTTATCTTCGCTTCCTCATCAACCACTTCTTTTTCAATTTCAACTACCTTGGACTTTTGCTCTTTGCTTCCTTCCTCCGCCTTTTTCTTCTCCTTAAATTCAACCAATTCTTTTCCACTCCTTAGGGTTATGGCATTGCATTGCTCCTAGGGGTTTGGAATAGTATCACTCGGAAATGCCCCAATAGGTTTGTCATTATTCAACCTTGCCCATTGCCCTAATTGAATCTCCAATTTTCTTGTCGAAGCCTTCAAATTCTCATAATTTCTTTTATGCTCTTCCGCTTTCCTATCCAATTCCCTTCTCAAATACTCGGCTTCTCTTTTCCAACTTTCTTCACCCAAATTATCTCTAGGAGCATATTGATCATGGTACATGGGTTCGGAAGAATTTACATAATGGAAAAGATGTGTCTTTGTTGATGGTTTTGAAAAGGTGACAAATATGATGAGGGTTGGGGAAATTTTGATATGAGTTGGGTTGGACATTTCTTTGATGTGGCGGTTGATAAGGTCTAGATGAGGAATAAGGGGCTTGAGTGTGTTGGACATTTTGAGGTGGAAGATTGGTTGGTAAGGAGGATGGATTGGTTGTTGGTGTTACTCCATGAGAAATTTGGGTGATTCCTCCAAGACGGATTGTAAGTGTTCCCTTAAGCTCCGGATTAGTTCCTTGGAAATGAAGATTGATTAGCCACATAATTGATTTGCTCATTAGCCCCATATGGCATCTCACAATTCCCATTGGTATGGCCGCCTCCACAAAAATCACATGTCATGCTTGGTTGAGTTGGAGAAGAAGTCATCGCATTCACACTACTAGGTTTCCCTAGATTCTCCAACGCTTTTGCCATGTTATTCATCACATTCATGAACATGTTTGTTGAGCTAAAAGGGCATCTTGCATGTTTAGATTCAACGCTCCACTACTTGCATTTGCTTGATTAGCTTAATGATAGTTGAACCACCGGTGGAGTTATCGGTCCATGATGGTAGTGGTTGTATGCCATCCTATTTAACAACTCTTGAGCTTCTTTCGGAGTCAACTTTGGAGGTGTTTAAATATTTGAATGTGAGTAGGTTTCGTTTATTGTTAATGTTCGTTTTGCTCGGGACTAGCAAAATGCTAAGTTTGGGGGTGTGATAACTCTAGTAAACTAGAGTTATTTTCTTTTAAATTATTGCATTTTTATAGTTTAAATTCCAAAAGTTGCATGGGGATAAAATCTTATGTTTAACGGAGAATTGTAGTGCACTTCTTACAAAATGGTTACCACCAAAGCTCAAGGATCCCGGATCATTTTCTACACCTTGTGAGATTGGGGGTTTACAATTTGGGAGAGCATTGTGTGATTTGGAAGCTTTGATAAATCTCATGCCTTTTATCAATTCAAGAAGTTAAATTGAGGATAATTGAAACCAACAAGTATTTCATTGCAACTTTCGGACCGGAGCATAAACACCAAAGTTTCCAAAAGGGATCATTGAAGATGTGATTGTGAAAATTGACAAACTCTACCTTCCGGCAGATTTCATTGTGCTTGAAATGGAAGAAGATGAAGAGATGTCAATCATTCTTGGAAGACCTTTCCTTGCTACCAGTCGTGCACTTATTGATGTTCAAGAAGGGAAGTTGGAATTCTGGATAAATGATGAAATTGTTTCATTTAATGTTTTTAGTTTATTAAAGCTTCATTCAAGTTTTGAAGATGTCATGAATAAAAATATGGTAGATGATTTAATTGATGATTGTTGTAGGAATGCAATGGAGAATTTCTCAATGGAGGAAGAAGTCTTGGAGTCAAATGCTCACAATCAAGATGATGAAGAAGGGATGAGGAATGTGAATCATTTGGAGGATGAGACCTTATTGCAAAAGGAGGATGAGGAGAATCTATAAAAATGTAAAGGAAGGGTCTCCGACCAACGAACCCCTCAAGTTGGAACTTAAACCTCTTCATACTCACCTACAGACATGTATGCATATCTTGGTGAAAATAAGACATACCCGGTGATTGTGAATGCATCTTTGACAAGTGAGAAACTTGATAGATTGATTGTGGTGCTTAAAATGCATAAAGATGCCATTGAGGGAATTAGCCCTTCCATATGCATGCATAAAATCTTGTTGAATGATGGAAATAAATCGGTAAGGCAACCTCAAAGGAGATTGAATCCTACTTTAAAAGAGGTTGTGAAGAAGGAGGTTCTCAAACTTTTGAAAGCCGGTATTATTTACCCTATTAGCGATAGTGAGTGGGTTAGTCTCACTCAAGTCATTCCAAAGAAGGGTGGTATTACTGTAATCATAAGTGAAACCAATCCTACCCTCTAGATTGGTTACGGGTTGGCGAATGTGCATTGATTTTCGAAAGTTGAATGAAGCCACCCGAAAAGATCATTTTCCTTTACCTTTTATTGATCAAATGCTTGAGAGGTTGGCCGGTTTTGCATATTATTGTTTCCTTGATGGTTACTTTCGGTTATCTCCAAATTGTCATTTGCCCGGAAGATCAAGATAAAACAACTTTTACTTGCCCATTTGGTACCTTTGCATATAGGAGAATGCCCTTTGGGCTTTGCAATGCACCAAGCACATTTCAACATTGTATGTTTTCCATTTTTCATGACATGGTTGAAAAGAGCATGGAGATCTTCATGGATGATTTTATTGTATTTGGTGTCTCATTTGATGATTGTCTTGCAAATTTGTCCAAAGTGTTGAAAAGGTGTGTAGAAACTAATTTGGTTCTCAATTGGGAAAAGTGTCATTTCATGGTGATGGAAGGAATTGTCTTGGGTCACAAAGTTTCATCAAAGGGGATAGAAGTTGATAGGGCAAAGGTGGAGGTGATTGAAAAGTTGCCTCCTCCAATTAATGTTAAGGGGGTAAGAAGTTTCTTAGGTCATGCCAGCTTTTATAGAAGATTCATTAGGAATTTTTCACATATTTCTAGACCTTTATGCTTATTACTTCAAAATCAGGAAGATTGTCCTTTTCATTTTGATGATTCTTGTTTGGAAACATTCAATGAGTTAAAACATGCTCTTGTGATTGCACCAGTCATTGTAGTGCCAAATTGGTCTCTTCCGTTTGAGCTTATGTGTGATGCTAGTGACTATGCAATATGTTCCGTTTTATGTCAAAAGGTGAATAAGATGTTGCATGTCATCTACTGTGCAAGTAGGACCTTAAATGATGCACAATTTAATTATTCTGCAACGAAGAAGGAACTACTTGCTATTGTCTTTGCATTTGATAAGTTTAGATCATATTTGATTGGATCAAAGGTAATTGTTCATACCGATCACCCTGCATTAAAATATTTATTTTCTACACAAGATGCCAAGCCACATTTATTGAGATGGATACTTTTGTTGCAAGAGTTTGATTGGGAAGCGGTCAAGAAGAAGGGTATGGAAAACATTGTAGCCGACCATTTGTCAAGGATTGAAGCATCTAGACTTGTCAATCATGAAGAAGGGGCCTTGTGGAAGTCCATCAATGAAGAATCATCAATTGAGAAATTATTTGAGGTGAAGGAAGTGAGTCTATGGTGTGTGGATATTGTGAATTATCTTGTGGCAAAGGTAATACCAAAGAGGCTCAATTTCAATGAGAGAAGCAAATTCTTTGTGGAACTTAAACATTACTTTTGGGAAGAGCCATATTTGTTCCGAAGGTGCAATGATCAAGTTCTTAGGAAATGTGTCCCGGAATGTGAAATTACCAATGTGTTGAGACATTGTCATTCATCTCCGATTGGACACCATGGAGCTCAACGAACGGCTTTCAAGGATCTTCAAAGTGGTTTGTATTGGCCAACTATGAAGAGGATCTTAGAGAAGATGGTGAATAAGGCTACGAAGGATTGGGCACTTAAACTAGATGACATATTGTGGGCTTATCGGACAGCATTTAAAACACCCATTGGAATATTGCCGTATCGTATTGTGTATGGAGAAGCATGTCACTTGCCAGTGGAAGTTGAGCATAGAGCATGCTATTGGGTCATAGAGAACTTGAATTTCGATTTGAAGGAAGCAAATGAAAAGATGATGCTTGATTTGAATGAGTTGGATGAATTTCGGAGGGAAGCATTTGAAAATTCTTTGATTTATAAGGAGAAAACGAAGGCATGGCATGACAAGATCATCCAAAGGAAGAATTTAAAGTTGGTGATTTGGTGTTACTTTACAATTCATGGCTCTAGTTATTCTCGGGAAAACTCAAGTCAAGGTGGAGTGGTCCCTTTGGAGTGGTTCAAACTTTTACTCATAGAGCAGTGGAAATAAAAGGGAAAGTGGGAGCTTTCAAGGTTAATGGTCATCGGCTCAAACCTACCTTGGAGGAATCATTGAAAGCGGACGAGAGATTGTCCAACTTTTGCAAGAATGAAACCGTGCCATAGTCAAGCTAGTGACTATAAAAGAGGGCTTCTTGGGAGGCAACCAAGTCTTTGATATAATTATTATTTTGTTCTTGTTGGTGTGATTTTCATTAGTTTAGTGATTTTGAATTAGGTTAGAATTTTTGTTAAAAATCTAAGTTTTATTTAGTTGAATAAATGGTGCTAAGGAATGAGTGAATTTGTCATCCTAACTTATTAATTTTGTGTGTTGTAGGTTGTCCTTGCAATGGACAAAAGTGATGAAGAATTGAGCAATCTTGGCTAAGTGTAAAAATTACACTTTACAGAAATTTGGTTGAGATCGCGATCTCAAGTTCAAACTTCTGGAGGGCATAATGGTAATTTGGTTGAGATCGCGATCTCAAGTCCAAACATCTGCAAAGGTAAATTTTGCAACGAATTGAGATCGCAATCTCAACTCCTACGAGATCGCGATACTAGATTCGAGATCGCGATCTTGAGATTAGGCCAGATCACGATTTGGAAAATCCAAATCGCGATCTCGATTTGCTGGAACGTTTACTTGTGTGGCTTTTCTTCTTCTTTTTTTCAAAATTTTTCAATTTTCTTCTCTTTAAAAAAAATATTTTCATTTTCTTCCATTCCAAAATCACTTCAACCATCATTTTATTTTATTTTATTTTTAGTCTTTTGATTTGGAGGAGTTTAATTTTCTTTTTCAGTAATTTGGCTAATGGCCTAAAGCCGACGCCAAGTAGATAATTATTTTGATGCTTCATGGATTGAATCTTTGTGAAATTTCTAGCTAGATACTTGGTGTAGCTTTGGTCATAATTATTACCAAACAAGAGTAGCATGGCTAAGGGCCCCAAGCTGAAGCCATTTCTGCATTTGTTGATGGATTGAATTGGATATTGATTTTTATAGAGCTTAATTGGTGAGATGCATGGAACGGTTTAATACTCTTGGAATTTCTACTCAATTTTAAATTTTAGTTTGAAATTATGTCATAGTTTTAATAGCTTTTGTTTTTTTAAATGTGTCATCATGTTGAATTTTGGGTGAGCGGTAGGATGAGTTGTACTCATCATTTGAATAAAAGAGACAAGTTTGGGGGTGTTTTTTTTTTTTCGTGTTAGGAATGGTTATTTTGTACATGTTGATGTCACTTAATGTATAATGGATGGAAAATTGTTCAATTGGTTACTCAATGATGATGAATTTTGATACTCAATACTCTATGATTGAAATATCTGATTGTGTCATTCGAAGGATTTTTGAGTGAGTGAGTAGTTTGTTTGCAACATAAAGATTTCAAAAAACTTGGCATCACTATTTTTCAAAAAGAAGTGCTGAAAATTTAGGAAAATTTATTGAAATGTTGTTTCTGATTAAATAACTTATATTATTTGGTTAGATGATCTATCGTTTGGAAAGAAATGAGTGAAATGAAATAGAAGGAATTTTAAGACATTTTGTGTGTTTGTATAGGGAATGTTCTTCTAGCTTGTGAATAATTGATATTCCAGATTAATTTTAGGTACATTTCACTCATTTTCCTTGGTTTAAGATCGTAAAAAAAACAATTTGTTCAGGAATAAGGCAAGTACGAGATTCTGACATGTACCCATGTTGTTTCTCCGAAATAAGTCATTAGAGAGATAGTAATAAGACGAGTATGGGATTCCAACACGTACCCATGTTGTTTCTCCGAATTAAGCTATTAGGAATTGTGATTTAGTATACCAATAAGTTAAGGAGTAAATGTTTGTAATACTTATCATTGATCTCATATTACTTATTCCTTGTTAGAGGTCTATTCCCGAAATGTGTGACATTTTCATTTAAGTTGATTCCTAATTGAACTTTTATTTTCATGATGCTTCATCGGGATAATTGACTAACTCTACAATATTTGTGATTTGAGAAGCAATGATGTTTTAAATGGATAGAACTAAAACTTTTGGTAACTCTGTTTGAGAATGGTAATGCTTGGTGATGTGAAATCTTATGTAGTAATTGAACGTGTGCTTCTTTGTAGGGAAATTGCAATTTTGAATTGATTCATTTAAATACTTCAACTATCATATAGTATTGAATGTTTCTTGAGAGGCTTCTTAATTTCTCTAAGTACATCCACGATTCATCAAGTGTCATGTCAAGGTTTTGGTGGTGTTTGTGTGTTTAATTGTAGTAAGTTTCTTCTAATTTTTGTTTTGCTCGGGACTAGCAAAATGCTAAGTTTGGGGGTGTGATAACTCTAGTAAACTATAGTTATTTTCCTTTAAATTGTGGCATTTTGATAGCTTAAATCTCAAACTTTAGGTAGGTAATTGAAAGTTTAAGTTAATTTCTTTCATATGTGTTTATATTTTTGTTCCTATTAAATATGATAAGTTTTTATTAAAATTTTAGCTTAATTAATGGCTTAATTGTGTTAATATTATGCAGGTTAAAAATCAGAGGTTGGAAGCTGAGATGGACAAAGCTTAGAGGACCGAATTGCAATTATCAAAGAATAGAAGGATTGCCAGGAGGAGAGTCCAGATCGTGATCTTGAATTCTCCATATCGCGATCTGGACTCGGTAATAGGACTTAAGTAACTAGCGAGTCGAGATCGCAATCTTAAACTTTTGATACCGCGATCTCGACTCGGGAAATTGCTCTAAAATCATGTATTAGAGTCGAGATCGCAATCTCAAAAATTTCATGTCGAGATCTCGACTCGCTGAGGGATAAGTTGTAAGGGCAATTTTGTAAACTTCTAGCAAACAATTCCTGATTTTTGCCTTGTGTAATGTTATACTATTTAAGCTAATTTTAAAAACAATTGTAAGAAAACT
Source organism: Cinchona pubescens (assembly GCA_025175665.1). NCBI lineage: Eukaryota > Viridiplantae > Streptophyta > Magnoliopsida > Gentianales > Rubiaceae > Cinchona > Cinchona pubescens. The sequence goes on along the minus strand of JANKKI010000075.1, from coordinate 686,024 downwards.
GAGGATTAGAATTAGATAGTTAGTAAGTGTTCGGATAGTTTAGGATATCTTGAACCTCAAGTTTCTTCTTCAATAGAAATTTCTCTTTAATTGTCTCTTAGATCTATTTTTCATTTCTTAGCAAGTTTAAATTTGATTAGATAGTTGTAGTGGGTTAATCATTAGCTTCAAGTATATATAATTTTTACTTGCTTTCTAGTTTAAATTATTAAAAAATTCTTTGCTTGCAAATTAGGGTTCGTAGAAAAATTAAGATTTTTGTTAAATTCTTGCTTTTTAGTTAAGAATTCTCCATTTCTTGTATTAAGTTCTAGATAATTTTTAGTGGGCTTTCTTAGTATTTTTACCAAAAATCCAAAAATATTTTGATTGCAAGTTTAACTCTTTAAATTTGTAGTTTAGAATTGGTAATTTCTAACTTTGCAATGTCTTTTTATAGTGTTTTTATTGGGTTAATTTACTTTCTCTTTAAGTTTAGTTGTATTTCAATTACTTTAGATTAGAATTAATTGCTTTCTTTACGTGCTTTTACTAGAATAGATTAAGTAGTTTCTCAATTTCATAATTATTTAATTCACTTACTTGCTTTTGTAGATAATCTAGCATAAAATTAGGTTTTAATTGCTGGCATTGAATTATGATTTTGAGTAGAGTAATTTCACCATCCATTGTTTGATCTTGCTTAACTATACAAATACCCGTAAAACTTGGTAATTGCCTTCCAACAATCCTTGTGGGAATGATACCCACTCATCCTATACTACTGCCAATTCCGTATACTTGCAGAAGTGTGGTAGAGTGTAGTAGTTTTGTGAGATTTCTTATTACTTGTTTGCTTTACAATTGATCTCTTCCTAAGGGCTAGACAGTTAAACTCTATAATTAGGAATATTTACGAATAAAATTAAATTAAATCATAACTATCTATGATTTCACATATGTATATTTCATTCAAAGATGCCATATTATAAAATATATACAAAGATAAAAGTATAATTTATCCTTAAAACAAATCAACTTTAGGGCATAAATTAACAAACTCCTACTTGCAGTAAAACTAATCATTCATGTGTTTAATAACGAATGAGTTAACATGACTCTCATGTTTCTTCTAGGACAAGGCTTAAGTGAATGGATCACCAATGTTATCATCCGTGGGTATCTTCTCCATCTTTACTTCATTTCTATCAATAATTTCTCTAATCAAATAATTGTGTCGTAACACATGTTTGGATCGTTGATGAGACTTGAGTTCTTGTGCTTATGCAATAGCTCCATTGTTATCACAATACAATAGTATAGGATCACTAATAGAGGGAACAACTCCAAATTCAGCCACAAAACCTTCTTGATCCAAATCATTTTTTTTGCTGCTTCTGAAGCTGCAATGTATTCGGCTTCCGTTGTAGAATCAACCGTGGTGTCTCGTTAGGTACTCTTCCAACTGATTACCCTACCATTAAGAGTAAATATGTATTGAAATTGTGATTTACTATCATCATTGTCAGATTGATAGCTAGCATTTGTGTATCTGTAAACCATCAACCCTTGCCTACCATAAATCAAGAATAAATATTTAGTTCTTCTTAAGTACTTACCAATATTCTTGATTGCTATCCAATGATCACTCTTTAGGTTATATTTAAACCTGCTCGTAACACTTAGACCATAGGAGACATCGAATCTAGTACATAGCATAGCATACATTATAGAACCTATAGCTGAAGCATATGGGATCCTTTTCATGCGATCATTTTCGACATCTATTTAAGGACACATGTCTTTAGAGAGGTACATACCATGAGACATTGGTAAGTAACCCTTCTTTGATTGATCCATCCTAAACCTCTTTTAAGCATCTTGTCTATGTACGTTGATTGAGTGAGAGAAAGCAACCTCTCAGATCTATCTCTATAGATCCTCATTCCTAGAATGTAGGTTGCTTCTCCTAAATATTTCATAGGAAAATGCCTAAAGAACCATACCTTTACATTTTGAAGCATAGGTATGTCATTTCCTATCAACAATATGTCATCCACATAAAGTATCAAGACAACTATAGTGCTCCTACTATCCTTCTTTTATACAAAAGGTTCATCCTCATTTTTGATAAAATCAAACTCTTTGATTGTCTCATCAAAATGGATGTTCCAATTTCTAAAAGTTTGCTTTAGTCCATAAATTGACCTTTGTAGCTTACATACTTTATTGGGATCTGTGGATATAAATCCTTTAAGTTGTATCATATACACCTCTTTCTGTAGATTTCCAATAAGAAATGCAATTTTTACTTCCATTTTCCAAATCTCATACTCATAATATGCAGTTATAGAAAGTAAAATCTGAATGGATTTTAAGGCATTACAACTGGTGAGAAAGTTTCATCAAAGTCAACTCCTTGTCTTTTTGTATAATCCTTTGCCACCAATGGTGCATTATAGGTAATCACATTACTATGCATGTCAATTTTTCTCTTAAAGGTAGAAACCTTATTGTCATACATGTAATCCATCTCTTTCATTGCTTATAACCACTTTTGAGAGTCTTTATCAGATAATGCTTCTTCGTAAGATGTAGGTTCATCATTTGTAATGATTAATACATAATTGTACTTACTTACAAGAAACTCATATCTCTTTCGAGCATGACATATCCTAGTAGTCCTACAAAGTAGTTGTGTATCATTAACTTCATTTTCTATCACATCATCATGTGATTGAAGCTCTTGTTCCACTTGCTGATCACTGCCAAATTGTATTTCTTGAACTTCTTCAAGATCTATTTTGATCGTACTTGCCTTTTTAAGAATAAATTCTTTTTCTAGAAGGACGACCTACTTTGAGACAAACACTTTTTTATCAATGCTTGTGGGATTATAGAAATAGTATCCAAATGTCTCCTTTGGATACCCCACAAATAGACATTTATCTGACTTAACTTCAATTTTGTCAAATTCTACCCTCTTCACATAAGCAGGGCAGCCCCAAACCTTCAAGTATGAAAATTTAGGTTTCTTTCCAAATCATCTCTCATACAGAATAGAATAAAAAATACTAAGTTTGGGTATGTGATGACTCTAGTAGAGTTATTTTACCTATTTAACTTAGTTTATTGTTAGTATTTTTTGGATTTTAGGGTAGATTTATTTGCTTTGGTTTAGTTTTATTGTATTTAGTAGTTACATTTGCATTTATATAAATATTATCATTTTAGTTTAAAATTGTTACTATTAGGTGTTTGAATGTTTTACAGGTCTAGAACGAAAGATATGGAATGTAAAGGATCAGAGCTGTCAAAGGAAGAAGGGCAAAAGAGGAATTTCAAGTATTGAGATTGAGCTCCATATCGCGATATAGAAATTAAGCTGTGAGTCCATATACACGATGTGGACTCACAGCTTAATTGAAGGATATTAACCCTTTAATTGAAGAAAAACCCACATATATTGTAGAAGATAACCCTTTGAAAATGGGAAAATTGATGCCTTCTCAATTTCTTGACATCACCATTATGCTTATTCTTTGCAAAACTCTCTTCATCCTTCATCAACACACATCCCTTATCGGGTGGTTTCTCTTTCAATTCATTTCTCAGATTTTTCTTTATTTCCAACACTTGCCTGAGCAAATTGACTTGATTCACTTCATTTTGCTCTTCATTTGACCTAGCAAGGATAGAATTAAGAGATTGATAAGCACATTTCTCTTCAACAATGGGAATATTGTCATTATATTCAAACACATCAAATTTAATTGATTCATTTTCAACTCATAAGATCAACTTCCCTTTGTGCACATCAATTAATGCATGAGCAGTTGACAAGAAAGGCCTCCCTAGAATCAATGGAATCTCACTCTCTTCACTCGTATCTAGCACAAATGTAGAAATCAACAGGAAATACCAACTTTTTAACTTGTACAAGCACATCTTCCAACAAGCCATATGGTTTGCTCTCGGATAAATCCGCCAATTCCTTGTAGATGATGGTTGATTAGAGACATAATTCAATTGTTCATTTGACCCCATAGAAACTTCACATTTTCCATTTATATGTCCACCACCATAAAAATCACAAATAAGAGGCGTTTGAGATAAAGAAGCAATGGCATTTAGTGTATTTCCTCTTCCCAAATTCTCCAAATCTCTTGTCAACTTGCGAATAAAATTTATCAAAATCCTTGTTTGGGAAGCAATGAATCATTTGAGTTCAAATTTAAGACACCTCTATATCGAATATTGGCTTGTTGAACTTGTTGAATAACCGGCTGAGCAATAGGACCATGATAGTAGTAGTTAAAAACTATCCTATTAAGTAGTGCATAAGCTTCTTTTAGCATTTTTGAAAGACAATCAACCATCCGTGGATGCATCAACAATTGATTTGGTTTTCTTGAGTCAAGCCATTATACAACATTTGGATTTGAATCTAAGGGGGGATAGCATTATGTGGGCATTTTCTCAATAATTCTTTCAATCTTTCTCGTGCCTCACTAAAACCTTCACCTATGTCTTGCACGAACAAAGTAGTTCACGATTCTTGAAGGAGGGAAATGTTTTGCCAAAAATTCTTGGGCTAATTAATTCCAAGTAGTGAATGTACCTTCTGCATTTGATTACAGCCAATCTTTTGCTCTATCCCTCACTGAAATAGGAGAGACCCTTATGTGAACACAATTTGAAAGTGTCCAACATGTCTTCACGGTTCATCAAGTGTGTATAAGGATCCTCATTAGGGCTTCCACCGAATATCTCATGGGCTTGCAACATTTGGATAAGAGCGAGCTTCATTTCAAAGTTATTCGCTTGTACCGGCATATGTACAATGCTAGAATTTGCTCTATCAAAGTTTAGCATTGCGTAATCCCTTAGCGGACAACCAGTTCCGTTCACCTCAGCCATTGCCATTGAAATTAGCACCCATTCCATTATTTACAACTTCTTCTAATTCCTAGTCATCACCATTGTTGACATTCTTCTCATTCAAGATCCTTTGATTGTGTTGAATATTTTTCATGTTGAGTCTTGCCAATTCTTGTTGTACCCTGTTCTCTTTTTAAATTCTTCTCAATTCTTTCTCTATCTCGTAGTCAAGGCAAATAAATTTATCCTTTTCTCCTTTATCCATGAGCTACAAGAGTAAATTCAACTAATTAATCACAAGTGGCACTTCAAACTAAAAGCAAGAATTAAACATAAATAAGTAAAAACAACTAATTAAAACTAATATTAAAAGCTAAAACAACTAAAATGCTTAATCTATACCATGCTTAAAGTGCTCAATATTGCTAAATATCAAGGACAATCCTCGGCAACGGTGCCAGAAACTTGTTATACCTCGGGTAGAAATCAAATTCAACCAAACAAGTAATAATAAACCTCACTAATATCTTTAACTTTGCATTCACATCCTTCACTCCCGCAAGTATACGGTATAGGTAGTATTATTGGGTATTGTTCTGACGAGGATTGTTGGTTAGGCAATTACCAAGATTCAAGGGTGTTTGTATACAGGTTGAGAAATTAAGCAAGTAATAAACAAGTAAAGAACTCTCTAAGAAAATCTAATGAGAGCAAGGAAATCCATCTCTAAACTATTTAGAACAACTAAGTCAAGATGATTCTTAGAAAGCAAGTAAACTTAATTTGACTAAAGGAAACATAAAGCAAGCATGAAAGCAAAGAGATTTCAGTTTTTTTACTAATTAAATCTATAGGAATTTGCGAAGTGAATTTGATTAAAACTAAATATTTTTGCATTTTTTCATTATGTAGAAGAAAACCACTAAAAATTAATTCAAGGAAATGAAGTTTTTACAAAAAAAAAATTACTAGATCAGCAAGAATCCTAAAAACTTCAAAAAAAACTTGAAAGGAAGAAACTTTATTTGAAAGAAATTTAAAGAGTGTGTAGCAAGAGTTTATTCAAAGCCCAACTAATCAAAATTTAAATTTTCTAAAAATTGAAGACAAGATCAAAAAGAAATTTAAAGAGAACTATAATTAAGAAAAAATGTCTTGAAAGCTAAATATGCACTACTAATCTGCTTTAAACTAAAATTAGTAAAATACCAACTACACACACTGTGTTTTCTAAAATAACTCCTACATAGTACCTGGATAGTACAAATCTAGTACATAAGGATTAATAGAGATTTAGAATTACAAAAGTTGGAAAAATGTAAATGTTGAAACACATGTCCGTATCACAATATGGAATCCCATATCGTGATAGAGAGTCCAATTTCGATAGCTTGAATTTTCTCTTATGCCTTTCTTCTCATGACCACTCCAATTCTTTATGCTCCATATCCTTTGTCCTAAACCTATAAAACATTCAAAGACCTAATTAGCAACAAATTAAACAATAATTAATACTAAAATGATGATATTTACACATACAAATGCTACTACTATGATATGATAGAGACAGCAAACTAAGCAAAAACACATAATTCTATTGAAAATCTAGGGAATACTAATAATAGGCTGGGTTAAATAATTAAAATAACTCTAGTTTAATTGAATTATCAACTTGCATCAAATCCCATTTTTCATCTGCCAATTAATATTAAAACACAACAAGAGCTCCTCATTTATCATATCTAGTGTTTTGAAGAGATAAGGTGAAAGATGGATTTCCTGGCATGGCAGCTCAGTCATCTAGGGAATTTCAACATGACTCACTTGTCTCAGACCATTCCACTACCGGAGTGCCAATATGGACTCCCAAATGATGTGGAGAGGCAATGACCAAGGCCAAGAAAGAGAGAAGATTAAGCCAAGCCATCAGGTGCCCCGGGAGATTGATCTCTTCTTAATCTGAACAAATTTGTTAGGGGAATTTTGTTTTTGTGTTTGTTTTCAGTTAATATATGTTGTTATTTAGTTTTTGTTATTTACCACTTTCCTAGGTTAGTTGATTATGCTTCGTGTTGTGATATCTAGGCAAGTGGTGGTTTAGTGAAATTTTTGTATGTTTAGTTATTTCCATATATCATGTTTTTAATTTGTTGTGTAAATATTTATAGTTGTATGTTAATGGAATGGCATATTAATTGTATGATTGAGTTCTAATTGTCGATGATATGAATACCTAGGATTTTAAGTTCACGTGTTTCATGTTTCATAAATTTGTTAAAATGGGCGGAAGGTCAAATTTGTGTCCATTGTACTTTCTTTATTTTAAATGATTGAACTTATTGCTATTAGAGATGAGTCATGTTATTTATTTTGATGCCCATGGTTATTTAGAGTTGTTGGAATTGATCCTTTGTAACTGTTAGAGTAGGATAGAGTAGGAAATGACGTAGGCCTATGTATTTCCATTTGCATATTACATTTGTTTAATTTATTTACATTAATATAAATAATCTTTCCTTGGCCAGTTCTTTAAGTGCTCAAAATGCTCCAATGAGCTTGGAAAAAAATGGCTTGAGTTCCGTACATCTGAAAATACATAAGCATGGTAAGAAATGAGAATCACAAGATTGCTTGAATGAAAATGCATGTTGCTAAGCATCAACAAAATGAAATGGTTTAAAGAGCCAAATACAAGATTGCTTAGTAATTGTATGACATTTGTGTGGTTGGCTTATGAGGTCTATTGATCCTTCTTTACATTCTTAATGGTTGCAAAGATTCAATTTTATACTTCTTTTAAGTTAATTTTGGGTAGGAATAATTTATTATGTGATGTGACCCATTTTGATAAATGTGAATTCTTATTTTAATTGTTGAGAAAGTTTATTTAACATTTGTAACGAGTTTAGGTGTGTTCAGTCCCATTTGTTGTGTTCTAGAGTAGTAAAGTCATGCTTACGGTGTATGTAGTAGTTGTGTTGTTTTCAGTCGTTTTATAGTTAAATGTGTGTTTTATAGGTATAATTATCTATTCATTTTGTTTTGTGTTTTCTGCAAGTGAAAATAGGGGCAAAAGGGCCAATTGACAGTGGAAGCCTAAGGGGGTCAAACTGGAAGATCAAAGAATTGAATAACTCTTAAAAGAGACCAGCCACTTGACTGTCCGCAGGTGAGCCATAGACTGTCCAAGAACAGTAGTAAACCACCAACAGTCTGGGAGTTTGACCATATTGGCCTGGGCTTTTTAACGTTATTTTTATAAATAGGGGCTGATGTAATGATAAAAAGGGGGCGATTCTCAGACTTTATTTTTGAACTTTTGCCTAGGGTTTTAGATTACTTTTCTCATACTTCAGGGCTTATTCATTCTTCAACTCTCGAGAATAATCTTTGACTTGTGGGTTGTTCAAGCTATCTACTTTAAGCACTTTTCCAATGATTTCAATTCTGGTAACTTGTCTTTTATTTATTTACTTCCAACTATACTTTTTATTTTTTTGTTAATTTATTATTTCCACAATCAATTCAATTAATTTATTTTCTTCTTTGCACATCATGAACTGCTAATTAAATTAGGACTCAATTGACAGTGATTCAATTGTTCAGGGATAAGATTAATTTAAGAGAAATTTCGTCGTTAAATTATATTAATCGACTAATAATTAACACAAATACACAATTGTAGAGATTTATCACCTCTAGATTTGGATAGGTTGGTCGAGCAGATAAGGCTGTTGAACCTCCATCATAGACCAGTGCTAAATTGTTAAGCTAATTATTTTAGGGGTTGAATACATTAAACCCGCTTAAGGTTTGGGTTGTTTTGCACTAAACCCCTTAACGTTATTTTTTTCTCACTTTGCCCCTTCTGTTAGCAATTCGACTATTAAAAGTCAAAAAAGACATTTTTACCGCTAGACACTACAAGAATATATAAAATTAACCACTTAGAGTTTATTATATTTGTCATTTTAGTCCCTAATTCAAGTTTTGTATCAATTAATATACTTTTGTCATTAATAAATATAAAGATATTGCTAAAACAACTAAAAATATAATGATGTCCACCAACACTAGTGATTCTTTAAAAATACTTGTGAAAAAAATTTAAATATAAAAATTTTCTAGCACTTTATGTTACCAGTATTTTTTGGTCTTTTTATTATATTTTTTTATTTTTATGTAAAAATAAATTTTTAAATACACGAGACTTATAACCATTTATTAAAGTTATATCAGTCTATTTTCCTTTTGCTTTTCTTTATGTTTATTTAAAATGATTTTCTTCTTATTTTTTTCCGTTGTTAATATAATTTAACTAATATCTAAATTATACAAATGAACTTTATCATATAAATAAAAACTTAAATTCAAATAATTTAGATGAAATACCTTTAATAATTCATCAAAAATTTTAAAATTAATTATTTCATTGTATTTTTAAATTTTAAATATTAAAAAAGCATAATTCGAGAATTAGAATATTAGTAATTAATTTGGATATATTTATATTTTTAACAATATTGATAAGATTATTGAATTTTATTTTTATCCCAAAATAATAAATGCTACAAAATTTACTTGATGGGGTAAAGTGAAATTTCTTTCAAGCCATAAGGGGGTTTACTGCAATTGAACTCTAGGGGTAAATTTGTCTTTTTAAAAAAATGAACGGCGGAGTTACATTTGACCGTTAGTCAAAGGGGTAAAGTGAGAAAAAAATAACATTAGGGGGTTTAGTGAAAAATAGCTCAAACCTTAAGAGGGTTTAATGTATTTAACCCTTATTTCAGACCAAGGTGGTGGAATTAATTTGTTGATTCGCTAAGTATTCCGGGAAGGAAACTCAAATTATATAAAGATAATGACTCAAATTGTTTAGGTAGGAAAGAAATTGTTTCTCGAACCCTAGTCAATTGATTTGATAGGATTCAATTACCGATGCCTTCGGGGTTGGGTTGAAATATAAGAATAGAATCTCCATTAAGTAGAACTTAAACCAATTGATTGACCAGAGATTTGATTAATTCAAGATAATTGACATCCTAGCATTCAACCCATTTTTATACATTATTGCAGCTTCAATTTGATTTAACTACTTTTTAAATTTAGTCATTTAGTTAATCTAGCATTTCAATCTTTAAATCCGTATTAATCTTGCAAACTGATTATCTAAATAGAAATTATGTCGGATTCTCAGTACTTGTACCAGTCCACATAGGGTCGACCCTTTTTCACTCTACTACATTGATAACCGTATACTCATGGATATTAGTGGAAATATGAGATTAGATATTTTAACTTGTCCAACGTGGATCAATAACATAAGACATATGTACAAAAATTTTAGGAGATGTACCAAACTGAAACTCGATAGGTTGGCATTTTGTTAAAATCATGTCTATAGGTTATAAAAAGTTCAAAAATAAAATCTTATGCCGGTCAAAAAATTCAAAAGTCGAAAACACTGTATATTTAAATCCAAAACAAACATAGTTTCACAAAATCAAAAAGTTTGGACGATAGTCATAATTATTGCACGTAATAAGAAAACTATGATAAAGATGCACAATTGTATAACAAGTTCTCCCTTATAGTTCTTGTTGCTATAAATATTATGAATATGTAGAAAATAATAAAAATATTCTTATCTAATATTGGGTAATAAATGAAAATTTCAAATAGCTATATCTAAATGAAATAAATCTTTGCCCAAAGGTTTTTTAAACATATCTAAGCATGAATAAATTATGTTGCTCTTAAGAAGACATATCAAGGAGTGCTAGAAAACCAAAGGAAATTCAGATACCAAGATTTTGTGAAGAATGACGTACAAGATTTGGTTGATGCACTTGATCACGATGAATTTTGTTATAAAAATGACAAGATTTGGAATTTTTTTCTCTAGAAAGTTTCATAATAATTGCCTAATTCTAAACTTGAACAAAAATGTTGCATCCTTATATAATGATCAAGGAGATCGATATAACAAAATATAGTTAATAAGGGAAAGGAAACTCAAGAAAATAACTAAGGGAATAGTGATAAGAAGAATGAATATAAGGACCATGAAAAGAAAAAAAAAATGTGTGAAACAAATAATGAGCCATAGACATAATTTACTCTAACTAAGTTGTAGGTGATCTCTAAGCTACTATTGAAAGAATTAAGGCCTCTAAAACTTCCAAAGAAAAGGATGAAGAATGCTTAAAGACAAGTTGATGTAGTGGACAAGCATCTCTTTAAGTATAGTATTTGATTTTATTGTTTTTTTAGTTATTATTATTTCAAATTTATGGTGTTGATGTTTTGAGGCATTTAAAATTAATTTTATTTTGGTGTTTGTTTTTCTGCTATTGATTCTTGGAAGTTCATTGGAATCAATAGATATAGATAGCTACAAAGTACATGAAGATATAAAAAGGTTAATCTTCATTATTCTTGTACATTGCAATTTATTTTCTATTTATTCTAATGTGTGAGAGTATTTGATTATCTATGGATGGTAAGCAAGGGTCGTTGGAGTACTAGCTTGCCAAGAATCTATAAAATTACAATAAGAGTTATTTGGAGAGAAAAAGGTTATGAATACATTGAGAAAATGCCTTACCTTACAACACAAGGCATATATGTACAAAATTTTTTGAAGATGTGCCAAACTATAACCCGATTTGTAATAAAGAGTTGGTGTTTTACTAAAAACAGGTGTCTAGGTTATAAAGACTTCAAAAATAATTATTGAACCCTTAAGACATTAAAAATATGAAACACTATATATTTTAAAAATTCAAAAACATATAATTGCACAATATCAAAATTTTAGACGACAAAGACAGGTACTGTACGAAAAGAGAAAACATTTCTACAGAAGATGTGCAATTGATATATAACTAGTTACCCTTTAGCACATCACATAATTCTTGCTAGTATAAATATCATGCATGTGCATAAAATACTAAAAATATTATTTATCTACTAGTGTTAAATGTAAAACTAAAACTGCATTATATAAACAAAAATAAATATTTGCACAAATTCTTTTGCAACATATTTATGCATGCATAGCAATACATGTTCATCTCAAGAAGACGCATAAGAATGTCCTAGCGAATAGAAATGAAATGCAGATACCGGAGGAGTATAAACCTATTGACGTAGCTGATCCAGGAGAATTTGATGTTATAGGTGACTTTTAAGAATTGGAATTTCTTGTTAGGAAAATTTCATAAGAAGTCTCTGATTCTAAGACAGAAGAAAATATAGCCTTCTCATATAAAGACAAGAAAATAAAGTTAAAAAAAAATAAAAATAGGAAAACTAAAGAAAAAAACCAAGGGAATGATGGACAGAAGAAAAACCAATGGAATGGTGAAAAGAAGAACAAAAGTAACTATCATTAGAAAGATAAGAACAAATGAAGAAGAAGAAGAAGGAAGAAAAAGAAGAAAATGTGTATGAAACAAACTAGGAACTAGACCGAATTAATTCTACCTAAGATCTCAGTGTAATCTTCAAGAGATTGTAGATGATCTCTTTGCTATGACTGAGAAAATGACTAACAAATTTACAAAGAATGTTTAATAAAAAATTGTAGTCGATAAGAACCTCTTTAATTCTACTACTTGATTCCTAGAAATTGGATGGAATTAGTAGATGTGGACTACTAAAAAGTGAATGAAAATATAAAAAATTTTCTTTCCAGTTGGCATGTTTTTGGTATATTTCAATTTATTCTCTATTTATTCAAATATATGAAAGCATTTGATTATCTATGCTGGGTAAGCAAGGGTTGGAATACCAATATATAAAGAATATAAAGTATCACAATAAGAGTTATTTTGAGAGATAAAGAATATGATTACATTGAGAAAATTCCTTACCTTATAACACAAGACACACATGTACAAAAATTTCAGGAAATGTACCAAACTGAAACCAAATTGAATTGGTATTTATTTAAAATCATGTCTCTAGTTATAAATCGTTCAACAATAAATTTTTAACCCTTCAAAATATCCACAAGTCTGAAACACCTTATAGTTGAATTTCAAAAAAATATATAATTGCACAGAATAAAAAGTTCAAATGATAAACACGAGTGCTGCATGTAAACAAAAAACATTTCTATAGTGGATGCACATTTGACCTATTACAAGTTGTCCCTTAGAATTACACATAGTTCTTGTTACTATGAATCTCATAAATATGTAAAAAATATTGAAATGCTATAAAATTTTATTTATCTAGTAGTATTAAATGAAAATTTGAAATAGCATTATATAAATGAAATAAGAGTTTGTTCAAATACTTTTGCAATATATCTATCCATACATAACATCTGTTTGGCTTAACAACACACATAAAGGAGCGCTAGAGAACAAAAGGAAAATCCAAATATGAGCGGTGTATAAACCAATTTATGCACCATTTCAAGGTGAATTTGATATTATATTGACCAGATTATCAATTTTCGTGTCAAGAAAGTATCACAGGAATTCTCTAATTCTGAACGTGAAGAAAAATTTGCATCCTCATATAAAGATCAAGGAGATTGGTACAACAAAATATAGTTAATAAGGGCAACGCAACTCAAGAAAATAACCAAGGAAACCATGATAAGAAGGACAAATGCAAAGATTAGGAGAAAGAGCATATGAAGAGGACAGAAAATGGTTGATGAAATAAATCAAGGGTCATAGATAGAATTTACACTACCAAAGTTCTTAGTATAAATCAGATCCTTATGAAATTGTAGATGTTCTCCTTTCTATGATCACAACAATGCCTCCGAACACCAAAGAAAAGGACAAAGAATATTCAAAGACAAGTTGTGTATTGAAGAACAACCTCTTTAAATCTACTAATGTTTTTAAATATTATTATTTCAAATTTATGGTGTTGATATTTCATGACATTCAAAATTTACTTGATTTCGATGTTTGTTTTTCTTCTAATGGCTTTAGAAATTTGGATGAAATCAATAGATATGCACCGCTAAAAATTGAATGAAAATATAAAAAAGATTTGTCTTCATTATTTTTGTAACTTTCAATTTATTCTCTATTTATTCCAATGCATAAGAGCATTTGATTATCCATATAGGTTAAGCAAGGGTTGGAGTACCAACCTACAAGAATCCAAAGAATCAAAATCAGTTATTTTGAGCGAACAATAACGTAATACATTAAGAAAATTTATTAACTTGTAACACAAGACACATATGTACAAAGATTTTGGGAACAATGATTTGCCAAACTAAAACCAAATTTGGCTCATGTTATATTAAAAACATGTCTTTAGGTATTAAAGAGTTGGACAATAAAATTTTCAGCCCCTAAAAATATTCAAAAGTTTGAAACACTTAATATTGAAAAGCAAAATTGAATATAATTGTAGAATGTTAAAAAGTTTGGATGATAAACACGAGTGTTGCATGTAAAGATAAAATATTTCTATACAAGATGCAAATTTGACCTATAGCAAGTTGTCCCTTATTACTTCACATAGGTGTTGTTGCCATAAATCTCATGAATACGTATAAACTAATTAAAATATTCCTTATTTAGCAGTATTAACTAAAAATTCGAAATAGCATCATCTTAATAAAAGTAAATCTTTCCACAAAATCTTTTCCAACATATCTATGCAAGCGTAACATGTATTTAACTGAAGAGACACATCAGGGAGTGCTAGAGATCAAAAAGGAAAAGCAAATACTAGAGGAGAATGAAAGAAATTATGAGATTTTTTTTAAATGCAGATAATATCTTTACTATGATTGAAGAAAAGTCTGCAAAAATGCCCAAGCGAAGGACAAAGAATGTTCAAAAACAAGTTGATGTTGTTTACATGCATCTCTTTAAATCTACTAGTTGATTTGCTGATATTTCAAGGCCATTAAAGTTTACTTGTTTTCGGTGTTTGTTTATCTACTATTGACTTAAGAAATTTCGATTGAATGAATAGATATAGACCACTACTAAGTTAATATAAAACGGTTTATCTTCATTCTTTTTGTATCTTGTAATTTATTCTCTATTTATTCTAATACATGAGAGCTTTTAATTATCTATGCAGGGTAAGCAAAGTTGGAGAACGAATTTGCAAGGAATCTAAATAATCACATGAATTGTTATTTTGAGAGAATAATAACATTAATACATTGAGAAAATTATTACCTTATAACATAAGTACAAAAATTTTGGGGGATGTGCCAATATGAAGTCTAATTGAGTTGGTGTTTTATTAAAATCATGTTCGATATACTTAGGATATAAAGAGCTCAACAATATATTTTCAACCCATCAAGACATTCAAAAATATGGAACACCATATATTTTAAAATCCAATATAAATATAATTAAACAAAATTAAAAAGTTCAGACGATAAACACAAATGTTACACGTAAAGAGAAAACATATCTATAGAAGATGCACAGTTGACCTATAACAAGATGTCTCTTACCAGTTCACATAGTTTTTAATGCTACAAATCTCTTGAATGTGCATAAAATAATAAAAAATATTCTTTATCTAGTAGTATTAAATGAAATATTAAAACAACACTCTCTAAACGAAAATAAATCTTCGCACAAAGGATTTTGCTACATATTTATGTGTTCATAACATATGTTCATCTTAAGAAAACACATCAAAAAGTTCTAGAGACATGAAGGCAATGCAATTGCTGTAGGTTTATAAACTACTTGATATACCTAATCATGGTGAATTTAATGATATAAGTGACAAGATTTTGAATTTTTTTATGATTAATAAAGTTTCATAAGAACTCTCTACGTTTGAACCTGGAGAGAAATGTAGCATCCTCATATAAGTATCAAAGAGATTGGTACAAAATATAGACAAAATGGCATGCTAGGTCTAGAAAACAACAAAGGTAAATATGGTAAGAAGAATAAATGTTAGGAATATGAGAAAGAGAAGAAGAAGAATAAGAAGAAAAAATGAAAATAAGGAAGTGTAGCCCAAATGATAAGACTACACTTTCTCGATGATCTAGGTCATGGATTCAAGTCACCCAGGGATACACTGTAGGTCCCCTTTTTTTCTTAAAAAAAGAGAAAGAACATGTATATGAAACAAATCAAGAGCCACAAACAGAATTTACTCTGCCAATGTTCGAAGTACAATTCTCAAGAGATTGTAGATTATCTTATTACTATGATTGAAAGAATGCCTCATTATAACGCCAATGAAAAGGACAAAAGAATATTCAAAGAGAAGTTGATTTAGTGGATAAGCACCACTTAATGTACGTCTCATTTGATTTTTTTTGCATTTTAACTTATTATTATTTCAAATTTATGGTGTTGACATTTTAAAACCTTTAAAAATTAACTTGACTTCGATGTTTGTTTTCATGTTATTACTCCAGGAATTTGGTTCAAATCAATAGATGTGGACCGCTACAATGAGAATGAAAGTATGAAAATGTTTATCTTCATTCTTTTTGTGTATTACAACTTATGGTCTACCTATTCCAATATATGAGAGCATTTGAGAATCTAAAGAATAACGGTAAGAGTTATTTTGAGAGATAAAGAGTTTAAATACATTGAGAAAATTCCTTACCTTATAACGCAAGACATATATGTACAAAAATTTTGAGAGATGACCCAAGTTGAAACCCAGTTGCTTGGTGTTTTGTCAAAAATATGTCTCTAGCTTATAAAAGGTTTAACAATTTAGTTTTTAACCCCTAAAAATATTCAAAAGTTTGAAACAGCCTATATGTGAAATTAAAAACAAATATAATTGTACTCATAAAATAAAAAAGTTCAAATGATAAATAAAGGTGTTGCATGAAAAGAGAAAACATTTCTATAGAAGATGCACTAATAACCTATAACAATTTGTCCCTTACAATTTCACCTAGTTCTTGTTGTTATAAATCATATGTATATGTAGAATATAATAAAATATTATTTATCTAGTAATAATAAAAGGAAATTTGAAATAGCATTATATAAATTAAAATAATACTTTGCTCACATGCTCAACATCTTTTCAACTTAACTAGACACATCAAGGTGTCCTAGAGAACTAAAAGCAAATGTAGATATAAGAGGTATACAAACTAGTTGATGCACCGGATCAAGGTCAATTTGATGATAAAATGAAAAGATTAGGAATTTTTTGTCAAGAAAGTATCATAACAATTCTCTTATTTTGAAGCCGAAGAAAATAATGTTTCGTCCTCGTACAAAAATCTTGCAAATCGATACAACTGAATATAGTTAACAAAGGCAAACAAAATGTGTAAATTATAGTAGAATCCTATTGCATCTATTATCACCATTTACTATCCCCAACAATGGTGCAAACAATGTGACATGATGTAATCTAAGTCTAATTCAACTGCTCACTCTCAAGCAATAAAACGTCCTAATTCATTTAGACCACTATCCACACACCCCAAGGGCACGAAGTAGATTGGTAGCTAGAGACAGGGAATATCATTTTCATGAAGATAGCAACGGCAGTTACTAGGATTCTAAGAATACAAATACTATCTAGACAATTGATTCAAGGTGATGCAGACCTAGAGAAACAAATAAGCAAGCAATAAATCTACACCCAAGTTAAAAAGTAGAATAACACAAATGATAAAAGGTGGATTGGGCTATGACTATGATTCCTATACTAGGTGGGGTTTTCTAATAGCTTAACATTTAATGGGTACAACTAAGAGCTCACTTCCAACTATGAATTGATCCCTTTGCTCGACTGATGTGATGTAATCTAAGTACCTAATTCAGCTGCTCACTCTCAAGTAATTAAACCTCCTAATTCACTTAGACCACAATTCATATAAACGCAAGTGTATGGAGTAAAGGGTATCATTTTCAAGAATATAGACATGGCAATTACTAGGATTCTAAGGACACAAGTACTATCTAAACAATCGATTCAAGACGCAATTCAGTTAAAGCAACAAACAAGTAGGCAAAGAAATAAATTAAAAACTAAGTTCACAAATAGATAACAGAAGTAATAAAAATGTGGATTGGACGATGATTATGACTCCTTACTAGGTGGCATTTTCTAATGGGCTAAAATTCAATGGGTAAAATTGAGATTTCTCTCCCAACTATGAACCAATCCCTTGGCCCGACTTATGGTTGTAGTCTAATTTTCTATATGGAGTTTAAGGAATTGATTTGGAAAGCTAGCATTTTAGCCCGACTACTAACCGACCTAACCAAGTAGCAAATCCATCAACGTATTAACAGTCATTTCTTGATATTGTGTTAGCCTCAGAAATATGATTCTTGCAAAGAAAGATCCTTTCCCTCATACCATTCACTCCAGTCCATTTACTGTAACTCAAAAACCCTCCATTTACTAGTCCAAGCTACTTGGAATCACCTATTCATAAGCAAAGTTCATATTTTCATGGCCCAAACCTTAGTAATTTAGCTACACATGCTTAAAGTAACAGAAAATAAAGATAATTAAAGGCAAGTTATAGCTACTGCTAGAGAAAGAGCTACGAACATCATCATCCTAAATACACTAGTCATGATTGCTAGAAATGTAAATGAGTTTTAAAATGTGAGATATTTATACTAAATGAAATCTAATAAAAAGGCTAGCAACAATATTGAAAAGAATTCTAATCATGCATTAATTAAAGAAATTAATTCAAAGACAAAAAGTGTTGAATATGTGAAAAAGTAAAAATAAATGCTACAATTTTACTAAATAAGGAAGATTTCTACTATTCCTTAAGAAGCCTTATCCAATTTTACTCTAAACTAATACTCTATCACCTTAACTGTTACTATTTGTTTACGTGCACATATTAGGTAAATTTACAGTCTTCACAGCCTTTCCAAAATTGGGCAATATTTTCTTTGCCTGAAAGTGGTCTGGACCATAGTGGTGATTTTTCCTTCTTTGTTTTCATCATTGGGGTGTCGTACTTGAGTTGGCTAGGTTTCAGCCAGTTGATACCATGATGTGAAATTTTACTCCTTTGAGTTCATAACCACGTGTCAACCACTTGAAGTCTTTAATGGCTTCGACACGGCGGTGTGAACGTTCGTGCCTTGTAATTTAACACCATGGTGTCAATACCCCAGCGGCCTAGGACTTTCTTCTTCAACTTCTTCTAATTGCACCTTTGGTCCTTAACTCCATTGATTCTTCAAGTTGCGGCCCCAGTTGCAAGTTATTCCTCAAAATGAGCACCAAAATACAATAACTACTATTTATTGACTAATTTATATATAATTTCTACCAAAAGCCAAATGTTAGTCTAGTAAGTCACATAAAAACACATAACTTGTTTGGGACTAACGTAAGCAAAATGCTACAGTTTTTAGAGGTCAAATAACTCTATTTCTTATAGTTATCATACCTCGAAACCTAGCATTTTGCCTGTCTTGAGCAAAACAAGAAAATAAAAAGAATAACAAACACCACCAAAAAAGACGAGAAATTGGAAATGTTGAGCTCTACAACACTTGTCAAATATGAGAATGGGGTTTTAACTCAACAAACTCAATGTCTTCACTACTCATTCAATTATCCAATATGCACACGAGTTTTGTATCACAAACAATACTTTGACTAATGAAGAGTTAACGCAATACCAATTTAAATGGAAGTTGATCCAGAACAAACAAATAAAGTTTCCCTAGAAATTGCCTAAGTAAAGAAGGATCGTCAAGGCCCATCTAGAGATGTGCAAAACCATGTAAATGAATACACAAGGATATTTTTTAGCACCGTGAGGCTAGCAAAAGACATAAAAGGAAGCAACACTTCACCTTGCCTCACTAGTACCATTAGCCTAGATTAACGATCATTCAAGAATTTTTCAAGTTTGTAATGTAGGTTTGGGTGATAAAGTGGGATAAATTTGGATATCAGTGAATGAACGAAATGAGAACAATTAACATAATATGGTCATAGATATTAGGTTGTAATTTGATCATGAGAAATTTGGTTGTTGTTGCACCCATGAAGCATGGAAAGCGACAAACATTGGGAACTACCCGTGAAGGAATTAGGAACAGGAACGTGCTAGCATTAATGCTAGAAGAGCTAGCATATAAAACGGCTAACAACCAGATAAGCGAAGTTGAACGTTGTTTTGCAGGAAACATTTTGAGATTCCGTATGTAACTTAGTGAGAAGTAGCTCAGCGAGTACTTTTTTAGAACTAAGAAGGGCTTTGTTCTAACCGATGATCACCTTAGTCATTCCAATACAAACTCTTGGACTACTATCCTATGTATACAAGTCCCAAAAACCAACTTTACTTAACCAATCAATATATTGAAGGACAAAAGGCTAATTATCTCTAACTATAATGAATTTCTAAGATAAGATGATCATTCTTTATGCAAATAAGAACTAAAAAGTTGGCATACTATTTTTTTGAAAGAGAATCCTAAAATTCCAAAAATATTAATGGTATACATCAAACAATGACAACTAGGGGAATACAAATAATGAATGACTCAAGTTCAACCCTCAGCAAGTACACAAATTTCCTTTAAATCATCATAAAAGCCTTAACTATTACATTGGAGAACTGAGTAGATTCCATAATGACTAAGGTGATGGAATAAAGAGAGGATAAATTAACAAAGTGGATTGGCTAATTTATGTGGTTGGCTATGAAATTTGTCTATAAGGCTTGTTAAGCTAGGTTTATAATTAAGATGTGACCAAGCAAAAAACAAGAAACAAGTAATAAAAGAACTACATCGACCACTAAACCTTCACCCACACACTCACAAGTATACGAGGTAGGGTTGCAAGTAGTGACGAGTGAGTATCGTTCCCATGAGGATTAAAGTGATGACAATTATTGGGATTAATGGATCATTGTGCTATTAAGACAAATCAACAAGTAGTTTGTCACTAAACATAAGTATAACTAGGAAAGCCATTAAATAAACACTAAATTAACTAATTTATAATAAAAAACAAGTAAATAACTCAATATACAAAAGCAAGTAAGAGGTTAATACTAATAAGAAATATAATTTAACTCATAATAATGCAATAACTTTAATCTAATAAAGCATGTAAGGAATACTCGAGAAGCAAGTAATTTATTCTAAGAAACGAATTAAAATTTACCCTAAGAAGGCAAGTAAATCTAACCTAATAAAGCAAGTAACATTAAAACTAATTAATTTTAAGAAGGCTTAATTAAAATGTAAAAAGCACTTCAAACTAATTTTAACTAGGAAAGCATTTATTAAGTTACAAGATTTGAAAATAATCGTTTTCACTAAATTAAGAAATGGAAAGAAAATTAGACTTAAAACTAAGAATTTTTAGTTTAATAGGTAGATTTTAATGAAAGCACGCTACCTCCTAATGGATTTAAAGCAAGAATTTAAAGTTTAAACTAGCAAATATCCAAAAATAGCAAGAACAAGTAGAACTTTTTAGGAAATCTAAGTTTTTACCCTATGGATTGCAAGAAATTTTAAAAAAAAAAGTAAGTAAAAATTATATCTACTTTTAGCAAATTAAAAGCACACTAGGATGAACAAATAAACATTTAAACTTGCAAGAAATTAAAGTCTAGATCTAAATATGAAATAAGTGCTCAAAATTCCTTAAAAATCATACATATGAAAGAGAACTTTTGATTAAGGAGAAACTTAAGGGTTAAGAAAGCATTTTTTCTTAATTAAAACTAGACTAAAACTATTGAAAACTAACTACACCTACACTACGTATACTATTGTAGAGCACAAGTTTAGTTTTAAAAGGTGCCTTGAGCCAAAAGATTACAAGTGGCAAAATTTATAGTCCTGCTCGTGTGTCCATACCGTGATATCATAATACTAGTAAAGAAATCGATACCGTGTTATCAAGCTCAAATAAGCTTTATAAATCTTCATCCATACCGCGATATCATATCCTATACAAATAATAATATCGCGGTATAGAGCCTACTTCAGCAATCTTGAATTTCTTTTTTTTTTGTCCATTTTGCTCCTTGAATCTTCTATTCTATAAACTCAATATTTTTTAGCCTAAACTTGCAAAATAACAAATGACTTAATAAGTAATAAATTACACTAAAATTAACGCTAATATCATGATATTCACAAAAATGTAAATGCAAATACAAAATGCAATGAAACTAAACAAAAACACACAAATCAACTCTAAAATCAAAAAAAATACCAAGAAAATGCTAGAATAAACAAGCAAAATAACTCCAATTTTTTAGAGTTATCACATCCCAAATTTGGCATTTAGCTAGTCCCGGCAAACAAACATAGAAAAAGAGGATAACCAAACATGTCAACAAGTAAATCACCACCAAAAAGATAATACACCAGGTCACAATAGTGGATGCAGTTTGAAAAATTAGGTGATCTTTCAAAAGATCTCAAATAGCACATGACAATTGAAATGTTCAAACTAGTCACTCTAAGTTTTCCAATTTTCCCCAGGAAAGATGTTCAATTGCCAACACAAGCTTTTCAAATAACCAAG
Organism: Cinchona pubescens; assembly: GCA_025175665.1. Taxonomy (NCBI): domain Eukaryota; kingdom Viridiplantae; phylum Streptophyta; class Magnoliopsida; order Gentianales; family Rubiaceae; genus Cinchona; species Cinchona pubescens. The sequence goes on along the minus strand of JANKKI010000075.1, from coordinate 663,665 downwards.
TAGTATCTATAATCAAAAGGTTTTCTAAAACAAAATTCATTCTCTTAATATTTGAAATTGGTAATGCATAGTTTCTAAAATCTTTTGTTTGCAAAAGAACTACACAACACACACCCAAAATCTTTGAAATGCCCAATTTGAATACGCCATCCGTATGGTATTGCAAGTAAATTATCATTATTCAGTACCATAATCACTCAATTTTCCATCCAAAATTCACCACACAAAAATTACAATTACGAAAAAGACTTCATTCCCAACACTAGCAAATAAATCCCCTAAACTTGTCATTTTATTTTAGTGATGAGTGCAACACATCTTCCACTCATTCAAAATAAAACAAACAAAAACAAAAACATAACATGATTATAATTAAAGCATACAACATAATTAAGTAGTAAAGACCTACCAAATCGGCCCAAGGACTTATTCAAAACTGAATATCCAACATAAATATCAAGAAACCAAGGAATGAATAACTAAAATCAAGTAATCATTCGGATAAGTTCAACGAAAGTCAATCAAACCATTCAAGTACAAATATAAAATCTACTTAGCCTAAACTATTTGTCCTTGGCTATTTATTCTAATAAAAGTAACTAAACAGTAATATCCAAAAAGCATGAAGAAAGCATAATATAAAAGTACTAATAAATGCTATGGAAATAAAAGTGAAAATGTTTCTTTCAACTCTCAAAGTTCATAAACTAATAGGGGAATTGGGAATTTAAAGATGTAAGGATAAGAGTCTTCTCCAAGTTTGGTAAGAATCAAGCACCATCATTAAATTCATTGAGCTCTTCAACAACCAACTTGTTTTCATCATCTGCTCAACCATGTTTGCTTTCTTCAACATCTTCCTGTTGATTGTGAACACCTCCAGCTTCATCTATTAGCTCAGTCCCTCCTACTAGTCCTTGTTGTGATGATTGAGTTGACCCCTCATGTGGTGAGTAAAATTGCTACCCTCGAGGAACTCCATAATGCCAAGTAGGTGATGGCAGTGGATGAATCCATGAGTTCACTATGGAATGTTGAGCATTTTGCACCATCAATGCCACATTATGGTGGATTAGCATTTGATTGTTGGTTCAATAATCATACATTTCATTCTTTCTTCTTCAATTTGTGATGTGTTAAAGACATTACCAAGTTGCAAAAAGGAAGCTTGATGTGGAGTTGATTGAGTTAGTGGTTCGATGGCTTTCGGACACTTATCAAACTCATGAACCATGTTATGCATATACTCCTTGTTGATTTAGACTCTCTCAAATGTTTGAGGCTCTTCGAGAATCAATAGGCATCTTGCATTAGCACATAAGCTTAAAACCAATTTGGTAAATAAAAGTTAGGCTGAATTGAAAACCCAGCCTATATTAGATATAAACCCTTGCCAAATCAACATCCCTATATTAATTGGCATGCACTCCAGAATGTAATAGACTAGAAAGTGCCTTATTCTTTTGTGTAACACTCACAGCGCTTGATCCCAAACTTTACAACTCATAAAGTAAAACCACATTCTGACTAATAATCTAAGACCTTTGTATGGAAGTTTCAAATAAGCATCACTAAGGGCATTCATATTCCAATTCACATCTTTTTCACACAACCAGTTCTGAATTTACTCTATTTCTTTCTCACTCTTAATGACCTCTTTATAGTCATGATTGGAAACATTTGGCAAGTTATAACAGGCATTAATCTTTTCCGGCAGAAAAGTCTACCAATTTACCACAAATCACTTCTGGAAATGTCTCTTGCATGGGTGAATCATCTTGGCTTATTTCCGTTGGACCTTTTGTCCTTGAGAGGTGGTCAGTGACAGTGTTTACATTCCGTTTTTTATCAAACACTTCCCAATCGATCTCCTGTAACAATAAAGAGTGGTATTTATATAATAAGTCTAGGTTTAGTATCACTTTTTTGAAAATAAATATTTCAAAGTTGAATGATCGGTATGAACAATCACTTTGCAAAGAATAAGATATGCCCTATTGAACCCCATTTTTTTGCAAGAAAAAATGAAATAAATACAAATAAAAAAGAAATAATAACTAGCATATAGTAACAGTACAAATATTGGGTCTAAAATAGGACTTTTTAAAAGCGACGTATTGAAGACTCAAAAATGATATAGAATAGGGTTTTATAAAATAAATAAATAAATAATGGAATCACCACCCAATGTGTGAAGTGCATCGGGACAGTAATCTAAACCTAAAGAAGGGGCAAATACTAAACGTTGAGGAGAAAGTAAAAAGGAGAGTTTTTAAACATTTAAGATGTAATAAAAGAATAAATAAATTGGAAATATAGATAACTTAAAGTGTCACGCCCCAAAAACGGGACCGTAACACGCCGCGCTAATGGTACACCGGACCAAAGCGCAAGGCAACAAACGAACAAAGCAACAAACTAAACCGCAATGTAATAGAACCATTAAACCATTTCTTAACTATAAAACCGAATATGCTCATTAAACACAAAAAATACGAATTACAAAATTCCTTCTTAGTTGAAAAGATCTACAACAAAAACAGCTTTTAGATTTTCAAAACCTATCTAATACACTACCCCTCTCCAAAGATGTTTAAGAGACAGTTGCAGCCTTATTTTCATTGATTTATAGTCATAATGTGGAATCAACTTAAAATCTAAAAGCTGCTAACGCGGTGGAGAGTCAAAAATGAGCACCTAATCTGAAAAATTATAAGTCACGTGGGGTATACATAACTAGCTCAGTGGATATCATAAAAGCTCTTCAAATGGGGCCAAGCATTTCGATAAAAAGAAAACATAAAGATAATAACATTTGTGAAAACCATAGTCATGAAGCAGTTTCTAAAATGTCTTATGCCTTTTAAAAGTCAATAAACCATAATCATAAGTAGTTTTCTAAAATGTTCCATCATGCCATTTAAACGTCAGGTATGTCCAAAACATAGCCAAAAAAAGATCCAATCATTTCAAAACATAGTATGCTAAAGCATAGCGAACAAATCCAAGTAAAGTTTCAAATCCAGAATATAATAAAATAGCATGAGTATCTTTTAGGCTCGAAGGTATGACCTACAAGACTAGTCGATCTAGTAATCTACCACACCTACTAGTCCGACCGGAGGTCAAGTTATCCCATCACAAGACCCCGATCAATTAGTTCAAAACATTCACAGCAGTCACCATGGCGTCCCATGGATGACTATAGAACCGGTTCTCCACAAATCAAACATTTCCAAACACATCCAAAATTATATACCTAGGTCATCTAAGAGCCAAAACAGTCATAAAATGCTTTCATATCAAAAGAGTTTGCAAACATATCATTTGATTAACATAAAATAGCTTGGTCCCGATTTCATATGTAATAATTCCAAAATTTGGTAAAAGTGCAGTTCCAAACATCATACTCATAAGATTTAAAATCCATCCAAACATATTTCGAAAGTCGTTAAACAAAATACAAGTGGAAGAGGGTCTATGTTACCCACCTATAAAGCAAAAATTGCACAATGATCACTGAACGCGATCGCCGTCGGTAGGTGGCGTGGTACCTAAAACAGATATAAGAGGACTCTTAGAAGAGATGTAGAAGTTAAAGAATGACTAGGGAAGCGAAAACGACGCGAAACGTAATTCCAAGGTATTCAAGGGACCTTGGTTACCACCTAACTCAAAACAACATATTCAACCAACCAACAAAATCCAATTCCAAGGTATTCAAGGGACCTTGGTTACATCCCAACTCAAAACAACATAATCAATCAACCAACAAAATCCATAAACGGAAAGATTCACCGGAGCAATAGCCGGGACTATATCAATAGCATTCCACAACAATCCATACCCCATAACCACTACAATTAACTCCATTACAACATTAGAGCAACAAGCTATGGGTGGAAATCCTCTTTACTACCAAACCGAAATTTTTACCGATTAGCCACACGCATGATTCAAACATGCTTCCTAACCATTCCACTACCAAGGAAACACTTAAAACCATCAAAAGATCATTAAAGATCCTTCAAACCTAACCAATTATCCAAATTATCCTAGTTGCACCAAACTTCCGCTTACTTACAAAATGAAGGGAAATCAATTCCACTTGGTTTCAAGTCTCAATTCCTATCCATTGAACTAACCTTAAAACACTCTTAAAACATCATTATGTGCATAGACATAAGCATTCATAGCATAACATTCTAGGCCACATATGGAAGACAAAACCCTAACTCAAAATCTTAAAATTTGTAATCTAAACATGGAAAGTTGTTAAAAATCAACCCCAATCACTTCCCAACCTCCAAAACACTAAAAACAACCCATAACATACATAAATCATAACTTATAAGGCTGCAAAGAGGGTTTTCTCAGCCATAAAGAATCCTACAAAACTTGAAATTAAAGCTTGGATCATAAAGCCCATAAGCCATAAATGCTAAAATACATAAAATCTTACCTTCCAAGTGATTCCTACTTGAAATCCAAGAAAATTTTTGGGGGAAAATGGAGGAAGAGGAGTTCAGCTGCTGCTAGGAAGAAACAAACAAGAAGAAGAAGACTTAAAAAGCTTCCAAAGTTGACCCAAATAGTACCCAAATTGACCAAATAGTCTCCAAGTTGACTAATTATACCCAAAAACTAATTTTTGCTACTAAATTAACATTATAAATCAGCCATCAAACAACACTCACACCCCACAATGCACTAATTACACTTAGTCCAACTTTTGACCCGTTTACCCGCCGGAACCGAAATCGCGTAAACCGAAAAATTTGCCGAATTGAAAAACGAATAAGTTGAAGTACTTTATGACTAAAAATAATATGAAAAACATTTTAAACCAGTTAAAATCAAAGAACAAGGCTATTAAAATACTGGGTTTCACATAAAGACACTATACTAGATGACTCAGTGTCTATGAGAACAAAAAAGAAAAAGGATTTGAGAGTTCTATTGAGGAAAATGAAAGTTAAACTACTTTACAGTTAACCTAGGCATCCTCTCACCTCGGTAAAACTAGTTTCGAGATTTAATTCATGCTTCCAAAAGATTCACCCAAATTTATATCAAGTTTGGATGGATGAAGATAACACAAATAAAAAGAAACAAAACAAGAACATGTATGAAAAGTATAAACGCAAAGGGAACTCACTATACTGACATTTGACTAACACAGGAGGGGAAATTTATTTCTATGCTAGAATTGAATTAGTGCAGAATATGAACAAAAGATAATTATAGATAATAAATATACAAGACAAGTTAATAAACATATAAATATACAAAATACATAAATAAGCAAAGCATAATGCGGACCTACTGGTTTAGGTAAATATCTCATGCATTTCCCGACTCAAGAGGTTCTTTTTGCAGTTTTCTTTCATGAAATTGTGGTTCGAATGCAAGGTGCTGCTCGCTTCCTCTCGCTGAACACTTCCTGGACGAGGGTAAAACTATTGTGTTTTTCATCAGCAAGCTACGGTCTCACAGAAGGAATTCGATCCAGATCTAGTAAAGGCCAGACCTTAGGCTTAGCTTTGCTTCTCTCGCACTTACTTGCCTGAAGGCTGAGAGTCCTTTTCGCTAGGTCCAAAGATAGGTTAGCGACCAGGCGAAAGGTTGGACACTGACACTGATAGACGAAAGCTAGGGAAAGCGAATGGAGGGAATCTCGTCTTGCTCAATTTTTCTTTCGATCTTCACTAGTGGGTAGGGACCTAAGATAGGTGATAGGACCCTAGGGAAGCACTTAAGAGGATAAAGCAATCGAATTAACATATAGGTTCAAGTGAAAGCATTAAAGATATAGCACATAACCCTTTCTATTTAGATTAGGTTTAAACCTTTTACAAAAGTTTGCTCCATCTCTTGGCTCAACGCCTATGCATATCTACACATGGCATGACCATATGTAGATATTCTAATGGACGGTAAGAAATAATATTAAACAAAGAAAATAAAAAATTAACGGCATATATTGCGAATAATAGAGTTTAGAAATGTACCTTCCGGAGTACAAAAGTGTTGACGCTCTAACCCTAACAAAAACAAGAAAACGGGTTAAAAGAAACCCCTTCCCTTTATCTAGGAAACAATAATGCAAAGGAAATTATAGTTAAGTAATCAAATGTCTTAAGCAAGAAAAAATATAGCTAACTTCGAAAATCAATTTAAACAACCAAATTTATGCCAATTTGTCAAAAGCGTAGTAAAAAATGAACGATTCAAAGCAAAAAGACTTGATTAAATAAAACAGAAACATTTAAAGAGTAAAACACGACATTCCCAAGTAAAGTAAATTATCAACATGCTCAAAAATAAAGAAACAAGAAGCAAAACAACAATTATGAAGAAAACAAACACAATAAGAAAGAGTCAACATCTAAGGGCATAATTGTAAAACCAACAAAGTTTATGGGGTCAAAAAATACTTTCGAAAGGGTTTAAGGGAAAAGAAATGTAATTTACAAAAGTACAGAGACAAAAATGCAATTATAGAGAGTTTTAGAGACTAAAATACTATTTTAGAAAGTTTTAGGGACCAAAAAAAATTTAAGAAAATTTGGATTGCATAAATGCAATTTCATAAATAAATTCTGCAATAATAGGATCTAGGCAGCCCAACGCAAAAATAAATTATGTCCCAAAACTATTTCTTATTCATCTTTATAGTGCAAACCAAGCAAAAATAAGTCCAAACAAACAAAAAAAATAATAGAGGCCCAAAGTTGTTTTTAACCCAAGACAATATAACAAAAGAAGTCATGACCCAAACTTAGCCGTAAAATGAAAATGCTCATAAAGTCCAAATCAAGAATCGATGGCTTAAAGAATTGTGGCCCAAACTATTTCTAAAACTCTATCTAGTATCAGGCCCAAAAATAATTACACTAAGGCACAAGAAAAGTAAGAAGCCCAAAAAATAAAATAGCCCACTAGTTTAAAATTTTGTTGTTGAATTGGGCCCAACAAAAATAAAATAAATCACAGAACTAATTTAAATAAAATATCTAATAAGCCCAACCAAATATGAATCAGTCCAACCCAAGTTAAGGCTAATGTCATCGAATCCCATGTGGCCCGCTAAACAAAATACAACCCAACAAAACCATTGATTGCATAACAACTAAACCCTTGAGATAAGCCCATTAACCCAAACAACCATAAACAAAAATGGAAAGAGGGCCTCACTTCAAGTAATATAAAGTTTTAGGGCCAAAATATAATACTTAACATAAACTAGGGACTTAACATGTAAATTGCAGAAAAGCTAAAAAAAATGATTAGTTCTTGTTTCTTTTTTCTATTTTTTATTTTATTTTCTTTAATACTCTACCAAATCTGAACAAAACAATATAAATTAACCACAAAAATACTCCTCACAATTTATAAATCCTTAATAGACTACAAATTCATCATCTACAACAATTATGCATGAATTAACCTCAAATATAAAATCCATAAAAAATACACATAGTACTACTTTAAAACAATTAGAAGAACAATAAAATACACTTACTTTTTATAAAATGAAGTTCAAGATGGTGGAAAATCTTCAATTCAAGTTTTAATCCTTAATTCTTCTTTCTTTCTTTTTTATTTCTTTTCTTTTTTTATGTTTTTCCTTTTTTTATTTTATATTTTTTTGTGTGCGTGTATTGGTGTGGGTTGAAGAAAAGTATGTGCATTGAGTTGTGTGTGTTTGTGGGTGGAAGAAAAGCAAAGAAGAGTACTGAAGAAATAAAGGGAGAGAGAGTTGGTCGAGAAAAAAAAATGGGAAAGGAGTGTTTTGCCCGGGGGAGTTAAATGAGGGAGTCATGCGAATTATTGGGGCTAGGGATGGGGAATTAAAGGGGGGAGTCACGGGAATTATTGGGGGTAGGGGTCTTCTAGCTGAGGGAATTAAAGGGAAGCGTCATGGGAATTATTGGGGATGGGAATTTCTGGTCACCGGAGTAGGGAATTGATTGTGAAGGGTTATTTTGATTGGACCTCCCAATTGGGATACTAGTTCCCATCTTTCTTTTTTTCGGGCTTTTCGAGAAGTTTGGGCCGGGATCTCAGGGAAGACATGGTTCGATTCTTATTCGACAATGTAATTTGTACTGGTTTCTAGCGAAATGAGAAAATTTTAAATTTGTCAAAATATTCTAATAATCGTTGAGAATAAATAAAATTCTCAAAAAGATAAAATTGATTTATTCGAAATGACACCTGAAATGCTACAGTTGAAATGCACATGTTTGGGACCAAAAAAATTTAATTTTGACCCAAAAACATTTAATTTTTAAAAATTTCCTCAAAACGAATTCCAGAGTTACCAAATTTTAGAAAAATATTTAGCAACATGAAATTGAACTTAGGAACCTTAAAAATTGAAAAGCAACATTTAAGTGGAAAAAGGCCATTTTTGTCCATTCTTTTTTAAAACATAATTATTTTATCTAGAAAGTACAAACTTTTGTTACATATTTTAAAATTGTGCATTTGTCCCGAAAATTGTAAAATATATGAAAATTTACCTCGATTTGGCTTTTAACGGTAACAAGTGCGTTAAAATTTAGTGCCTACAACTTATACCCTTTTCCCAAAAATTCGAATAGATTCCAGATGAAGATTGTAGAACACCAGATTTTGACGAAATTAATTAAAAACTAGGTACAAATTAACATTATTGATAAAGGATAGAAAACTATCGAACAGATTTCGTGAAATAAAAGATTTTGAGGTGATGGAAGAGAAAATTTTAGTAATGAGGGACAATGTTGGCCCTCACGGAGGATTCACTCGTTGCCATTGCTACCACAATTGTCACTTCCTTCTTTTTCATTTTTTGGTACATGAGAATTAAAGAAAATACTACAAAACAAAACTTATGGTACACCTTCGTATTCTTGACTTGGTTATTTCTCATCATTCCATCTTTCGATCACCTTGTGCTTTTGCTTCAACTTCGAGAAACGCAAAAATTTTCATCAGATATCCACTTGATTCTTAGACATTTGAACGTTTGGCATAAGAGTTCTCACAATAGCTTTAAATTTGATCTTTCTTCTCACTCCTTACAATGAAGTCATTGGATTATGATTCCATCTTACATGGAAAAATATAGCACAAACTTGTCAACTTTTCTTCAACAAGGATGTTAGAATGAATACATAGAAAGTCTTATGCCCAACAAAGAAAATTGAATGATAAACTTAGAAGCAACCGGCTCAACTTTTATTTTTGGGCTCTAGAATAGGAGATATAGATAATAATACAACAAGTCATGAAATAGACAAAAATATAATGAAAGTGCTAAAATTATGATTGGTCTCTAATCAAGCGGCCTACATATTTATTAGGTCAAATGTAGTTCAGGCTGCAAACTACGATGAGAAATTAGTAACTACAAAAACTTGTGAAATTGAATAAAATGATTTAAAAAGCCAAAGGGTGACCAAACTCTAGTCAAGCTGCCAACGTATCCCACCTTCGGAATCAAATCAAACATAGTTCAGGCACAAAAACATTTAAATCGAAATGACAAGAAATTGAACAACTAACAATTAAAATAATTGAAATTAAGATGAAATAACAACAAAAAGCTTATGTGTTGGACTGTGAATTGAAAAGATATTTAAAAGTCCGGTATATGGGACTAACGATTAACAATACTAGAATTTAAAAGTCTGGTGCATAAGACTGACAATTAACAATAATAAAATATCCTTAAAAATCTAGTGTATGAGACTGACAATACTGAAATTTAAAAGTCTGGTATATGGTATAAATCATTGACAATATTGCAATTTAAAAGTCCGGTATATGGGACGGACGATACTAAAATTTAAAAGTTCAGTTTATGGTACTGACAATACTAAAATTTAAAAGTCTGGTGTATGGCGTTGACAATACTAAAGTTTAAATGTCCGGTTACGGGACTGACAATTGACAATATTGAAATTTAAAAGTCCAGTGTAGTGGAACTGGCGTTTCTAAATTTAAAAGTCTGGTGTATGAGACTGACAATTGACTATACTAAAATTTAAAACTTGGTATATGGGACGGATAATACTGAAATTTAAAAATCTGGCATATGGGATTGACAATACTAAAATTTATTAGTCCAAATGGATGGACTAACAAATGATAATACTGAAAAGTCCAGCATATGGGATTGACAAATTGAAATTTAAAAGTCCTGTGTATAGGAAAGATTGTTGGCCCCAAAAATCATCAACCTAGGAGGTGGGGGGGGGGGGTGAATTAGGTTTATAAAATAATTTACTTTGCAAAATATGCACTTGTAAAATCTTTTGTACTAACAAGTAGTTTGATAGAGATAAAATCACTTAAGCTTATGAAGTATAGAAAGGGTAAAGAAAGAGATTAGACAAACAACACTTCCAAGCAACCAAGTTTGATGTGTTAATCCACTAGAATGCTCCTCAAATATGATGAGCCAATAATCTCAAATGTACACAACGTAGGACAATCCTTGCTCACACTAATTCCCTTTAGTTGAGCCAAGGATTTTACTCTCAAACTCACTTTTGTACAAGATTATCACTCTACTCAATATTTTTGAATAGTACTTCTAAAGTACACACTAATACAATATTGCACAATAGCTAATTTGAACTCAAATTGCTTTTCTTCTTGCTTGTATTCAATGTGTAAGATATTTTTTCATTACACACAAGAGTTGGTATTTATTGGTGCAATAAATTGAGTTCTAACCACACTTCCTAACGGCTCAATAATAAATGTTCAAAAACTAGCCGTTATAAGTTTCAGACGTCTGATATTATTGTTGTGCGTCCGACCCAACGTCCGATCTTAAATATAAGCGAGTAGTGGATGCCGTTCGGACTACTGAGCTTGCGTCCGTTCCATTGTCCGAACCAGGTGTGTTTGAAAGGTTCATACATCGGATGGTGTATTGTGTCCGAAAGGTTTAATGCCTATCAGGGAATTGTTTCTTTCGGACAGTTAGCTTCGTCCGATATAAGCTTCTTTCGGATGGTTGGAAGCATCCATTGCAAGTGCTTAAAATTCTTGATTTTACCTTACTTTTCCAGATGGAGAAATACGACTATGGAACATTCCTTCCGACGTGCCTGTGCGTCCGTTGTAGATGCTCAAAAAACTTACTCTCTGTCTAATCATTCGGATAGTGAATTGCTTCCGTGGTAATCTTGATCGGACGAGCTTGTGCGTCCGAGAGATGTAGTGTTGTTCGGACGGTGTACTACCAATGTCCGAAAGCTCTATTTCCAGCAAATATAATAGCAGACCTGCACAGTTTAGGTTAAGAGGTAAAATGCATTTGTCATCATCAAAATAAGGTTTGTGGATCTTCAATCTCCCCCTTTTTGATGATGACAAACTATGAATAAAAAACACAATCAATATCCATCATTTAATAGATGCTCCTAATCCCCCTTTTGACATCATCAAAATGAATTAAACTCCCCCTTACGTAAGCAATGAAGTAAAACAAGAATAATTTTACCACAAGCAAACGAAACTAAGTAGAGTAGGCAATAAATACATTTAGAACAGTCAATCGCAATAAAGTTAAACAAATCCAATCTAAGTAGAGTCAATCTAAGCTAAACATATTAAAATAGGCAATCTAAGTAGAGTCATGCGACTTTTTGGATCATTTCTCAAGTTTACGTTTCTTGGTCGGTGCATCATCTTCGGTAGCTTCGCTGTCGTGACCACTTAAGTCTTCTGGATCACGGCGTTGCATGATATAGTTTAACATGAAAGTGTCATCAATGTCTTCTTCATCATCATCAGCACCAGAAGCAGTAGATTTGTCGAGATTGGGGGTGCTAGTAGGGTCCTCACGATCGTCTTCCCCAGGAATGGAATGATCATCATCATTGGTGTCACTGTCATCGCTTTCAGAGGAAGACTCAAGAGTGTGTTGGGACAGGATATTGGTAAACTGGACTTGAGTTGAAGCAAACATTCCTAAGCTAAGTGCCTCTTGAAGAATTGTTTGTCGAGTTTCAAGTCTTTTTAGTTTCCGATTGGTGTGATGCTGAAAGGAGCTCACTTGGTCACTCAAAGAAGTAAGAAGGCTGCATATATGAGAAAGGGAAGGTTATGAAGAAGAAGTGTGGGGATCATGGGATGATGGAGGTGTTTGAGGAAGAGGGAAATGAGGAAGTGCAAATCCGGCAGTAGAAGCTTGAGATTTAGATTTCTCAATTTCATAAGCAGCTTTTGTTAACCATTGCTCATTGAAAAATCTCAAACCCTGTGTGTACGCTCAATGTAAGCTTTGATAAAGTAAGGAGGATACTGTTTTTCCCAGTGAAGGGAATGTCAAAATGATCGAAAATCTCATTAAGGAATTTGCCAAAAGGTATGTTTCGGCCGGCGAGTATCAGTTAAGAAGAGCTCCCACAGAGAGCAAAAGAGATAACCAAAATCAAGTTGAATACCTTTAAAAACACAGTAAAATAAATAGAGCTGCATTTTACCGAGCTCAATACGATGCTCATCACTCGGTAACAGTAAATTAGTGATCAAAGTGTATAAAATGTTGAGTTCAGGAGTAAATAGAGTGGTTTTGGCTTCTGAAACCTGTTTAAAATTGACATGAAAAATATTTCTGACATCATCGATGTCAAAACGAGTATCCAAAAAAGGCCATTTATCCAATGAGAAGAAATAGGAAAAATTGTTAGGCGAGGGAATTTCACATTCAAAAACAGAGTTAATGACATTGGAGGAAATCTGAAGATTTTTGTTGTTTAGACGAGATACTACTGTACGAATAATGGGACCTTTCCTAAGATTAGCAGTGAATTGGAGTACCATATCATAATAGACTGGCAAATCTAAGTGAACCAAATGACACCCCAATTTTGTTTTTCACAGCAAGATTTCACAATAGGTAAGTTAAATTCATCAAAAAGACCTTGACAAACAGGTTTTTGAACAATAATGGACTTGCTAAGAAGAGAGGTGTACCAGTCAGATGCCTTGGCATCAATGAATTTGGGTAGAGAAGAATCGGTAGTGGTTTGAGGATTTGTGGATGATTGTCCCTGCACAGGAGTCTTGCCCTTTGATTTTCGTCCTCGGGTAGCCATAGAAGATCCACCACGTGATCGTACTTTTATAAATTTGAAGAAGAAGTTGAACACGGAAAAGGGTGTTTGAGTAGATTTGTGGGAAATTGCAAGGAATGAGATGTGAAACCGGTGAATTCAATTGGGGTAAGTGAGAAGATGGGAAAGGAAAATTCTTAAGCAATTTTAGACATGAAAGATGATTGAGTGAGAGAATTTTGTGGAAACTCTTGGGTGCCAGAGAAAGAATTCGGTGGAGCGGGGTGTCCGAAATGAGGAAAGTGAAGAGATTTAAACAAGTAAAACAATTTTCGGATGTCCAAACTATTCGTATCCGTCCGATCGTGCATCCGATCGAAGATGAACGGACGGCTGAAACCATATGCTGTGCATCCGAAGCAATGTCGGACAGTGATACGCGTTCGTTAGTAATTCCAGAGAGTTAGAGGAATGAGAAGGATAGTTCGGACGATTATAAGCGTCTGAGACAAAAGAGAGGATTTCGGACGTTTAGGTACATCCGATAGAGCAGATGATTCGGACGATTGTATCTGTCCGAATGCATAATTCAGACAGATTTGAAATTAATGATGCCCAAACAAGTTCTGAGAAATTCAAAGCGATCTAAAGCCAATGGTTTAGTAAAAATATCAACAAGTTGATCTTTTGTACACACAAATTCAACACAATTTTTTTTTTGCACACAAGATCTATCTAATAAAGTGGTGTTTGACATCAATGTGTTTGGTTCTAGAATGCATGACAGGATTTTTTGTGAGATTAATTGCACTAGTGTTATCACATCTTATAGGCACGGAATCAAAGATGACACCAAAGTCATTTAATGTATGTTTCATCCACAAAAGTTGAGCACAATAGTTTACAGCAACAATATATTCAGCTTTTGTCATAGAAAGTGAAATAGAATTTTGCTTCTTGCTAAGTCAGGACACTAGATAGTTACCCAAGAAGAGACATATACCACTAGTACTTTTTCTATCAATTTTACAACCAGCAAAATCAGCATCAGAATAACTAATTAAATCAAAAGTGGAGGATTTTGGATACCAAAGACCAAAATCCATTGTACCCTTTAAGTATCTAAAAATTCTTTTTACTGCTATCATGTGTGATTTTTTAGGATAATATTGAAATCTAGCACACGGACAAACAACAAACATAATATCTGGTCTGCTAACTGTTAAGTAAAGTAGGCATCTGACATGTTTCATACCTCTATAGTGTTTTTCATCAACACCATTACCTTCTTCATCTTAGTCAAGTTTGGTTGAGGTGCACATTGGTGTCCCAACCTGTTTGCAATCTTCCATTCCAAATCGCTTGAGTAGCTCCTTTGTGTACTTTATTTGTGTAATGAATGTTCCTTCCTTCATTTGGTGAACTTGGAGTCCAAGGAAGAATTGTAATTCTCCCATCATACTCATTTCAAATTCTTTTTGCATCAAGCACGAGAATTCCTTGCACAAGCTTTTATTAGTTGCTCCAAAAATAATATCATCAACATAAATTTGAACAATTAACAAACCATTAGACTTAGTTTTGGTAAAGAGAGTGGTGTCAACAACACCTCTTTTAAATCCATTCTCAATCAAAAAAATACTGAGCCTTTTATACCAAACTCTGGGGGCTTGTTTCAAACCATGCAAAACTTTAGAAAGTTTGAAAACATGATTTGGAAAATTTTTGTTTTCAAAATCAGGGGGTTGTTCAAGAAGATGCAAAAACTTCTTGATCAATAAAGTCATTTAAAAATGCACTTTTAATGTCCATTTCAAATAATTTGAAATTGTTAAAGCATGCATATGCAAGAAACATGCGAATGGATTCTAAACGAGCAACGGGTGCCAAGGTTTCATCAAAATCAATGCCTTCTTCTTGAGCATAACCCTTTGCAACAAGTCTATCTTTGTCCCTAATGATTTTACCTTTTTCATTTAATTTGTTACTAAAAACCCATTTTGTTCAGTTTACGGGATGAATTGATGGTCTTTCAACTAAGGTCCATATATTGTTTTTCTCAAATTGGCTAAGTTTATCTTGCATAGCAAAGACCTAAGATTCGTCTTTCAATGCATCATCCACACGTTTAGGTTCAATATGAGAAAGCAATGTACAGTTACTATTCAAGGGTTTATGAGATCGAGTTTTTACCCCATCAGATGGATCACATATGATCAAATCTTGAGGGTGACTAGAGAGAAATGTCCATGCTCTTGGAATCTTGATCTTTTGGAGTATCTTTGTTCTTTTCTCCTTCTTCATCCAAGTGATGGGTGTTGTCCTCGTTGTTTGACATGATCTCTTGATATTTTTCATGAATAGTGAGCTTTTCAAGCTGCTTTTGAATACCTACATCTTCATCTTCACATACATTCTTTGAAATAACAACATTAGTTTCATCGAATGTAACATGCACAACTTCTTCAATCGAAAGTGTTCTTCTATTGTATACCCGGTATGCTTTCTTGTCACTAGAATATCCTAGAAAAATTCTTTCATCCAATTTTTTGTCAAATTTTCCAAGATTTTCTTTGATTTTTAAAATAAAACATTTACAACAACAAAAATTTGAAATAGCTCATAACGAGTTTTTTACAAAACAAGAGTGCATAAGGTGTTTTATTTAAAATAGGCCTCAACAGAACTCGATTCATAACATAACAAGCTGTGTTAACGGCTTCGGCCCAAAAATATTTTGGTAGATCACATTTACTAATCATAGTTCTAGCGACCTCTTGAAGTGTTCCATTTTTTCTTTCAACAACACCATTTTGTTGAGGCACTCTAACAACCAAAAATTCAAAATACCATTGTGATCACAAAATTCGAGAAAACCTCCGAATTTAAATTCGAGAAAACCTCCGAATTTAAATTCGACTCCATTATCACTTCTCAAACAGATGATTTTCAAATTCAACAAATTTTGAATTTTGGAAAACAATTTTATGAAATTTTCAAAAGCTTCATTTTTGTGAACAAGAAATAGTACCCAAGTATAACTAGAATAGTCATCAACAATCACAGACACATATTTACTACCACCTTGACTAGCATGTTGAGTTGGACCAAACAAATCCAAATGCAATAATTCCAAGGGTTTAGAAGTAGACACACAATTCTTTGGTTTAAAAGACACTTTGACTTGTTTACCAAATTGGCATGCATCACAAATTTTGTTTTTCAAAAACTTTAATTTTGGCAAGCCTCTTACCAATTCCTTCTTGGCAAGTGAAAATTTTCAATTAAATCCATGTTGAAATGACAAAGCCTTCTGTGCTAAAGCCAAGGATCATCTATAGAAGCAGTTAGACATTTTACATTGCTACTATCAATATTATCAAGATAAATCACATACACATCATTATGCCTAGTACCTTTAAATAAAACAACACAATTTTTATCAAGAATTAGACATTCATGTTTGGTAAATAACACATATAGATTTTTATCACATAGTTGACTCACACTTAATAGATTGTAATTCAAATTATCAACAAGAAGCAAATTTTTAATCAAGGTCTCACCATTTTTACCTCCATCACCAAGGCCAATTGATTTTGCTTTCATGTTATCCCCAAAAGTCACATTTCCACTACTTTTGGATATGAGTTTGGTGAAGAGAGATGCATTACCCGTCATATGTCTTGAACACCAGCTATCTATGAACCATTTGGTATCCTTGGTGATATTCTTTTCCTACACAAGAAATTAAGTGATAACGTTTGGTACCCATATTGAATTCTTGGGTCCATAAGAGTTAGTAAAATAACTACAAATCCATACGGTATTAATACCAAGTTTTTTATTTCTCTTGACATAGCAGTTATTTTTCACATGTCCTTATTGTTGACAATAATTGCAAATAACATTTTTATTTCCATATAAAGAAGATTTTGATTTTACAAAGCATAAATCATTCCTTCTAAAGGTGACAAAGTTCTTGTTGATCAATCCATTTCTATTATTTTTCAAATCAACAATATTTTCTTTTTTTTTTTATGCAAGAGAATATTCAAGTCCTCCAATCTTTTCTTCAAGGAGGCTTGTTCTTCCTTGATCCTTGTTTTCGCATGCATTCTTTCTTCAAATCACTGTTTTCTTGTGATTACCTATTATTTTCATTCACAAGTTTAGAGTTAGCATTTGATTTCCTTACTAATTCCTTATTTCTAGCATATGATTCCTTTAAGCTATCATGCAATTTTAAAATGAAAGCTTCAAGATCATTGTCGTCATTTTCATCAGTCATTAGAATCATAATTAGAAGTTACCTCTTCATCACCAATGGCCATAAAGGCCATTTGTGCCGACTCTATTTTTTTCTTCAACTTCTCCTTCGGAGTTGCAATCATCCCATGTGATTTGGAATTATTGAAGCGGGGCTTTCTTCCTTCATTTTTCTTCTTGGAAGGACACTCATTTGCAAAGTGTCCGGGTTGACCGCATTCAAAGCACTTTTCATTTTGCTTTTTCATTTCTAGTTTGGTCTTCCTTTTGAAATTATTTGAGTTGATAGCTCCACCTCTTCTCATTCTCCGTTTATTGAGTAGTGTGTGAGAAATCCTTTGGTGATGAGTGCAAGATCTCCTACATCAAGATCTTCATCTTCTAAGTTGATTGAGCCATTTTCATCTTCTTCTTGAGAAGTCTTTAGTGCAATGCTCTTTTTTGGTCTTTCTTCTACATCATCCACCACTTTAGCATTTATCTTCAATTCATAGGACGTAAGAGAGTTAATTAAAGATTCAATCAAGGCATGGAATTTAAATTTTTTTCTTCCTTCATAGCGATAGTTTTGGCCTCCCACTCTTTGGATACGGCATTCAAAATTTTTCTATTTTTCTCACCTAAAGAGTATTCCTTTCCCAAGGCTTCAAGATCCTTGATTATATCATTGAATCTACAATACATTTTATCAATGTTTTCATGTGGCTCTATCTTGAAGGACTCATACTTGGCAACAAGTAAGGATTTCTTTTGTTCTCGAACATCATCGCTCCCTTCATGAATTTTCTTCTATTTGTTCCAAAATTCTTTAGCGGAAACGCATCCTTTGACTCGAGTTGATTCGTTGGCATCCAAGGCATTGTATAGCACATTCTTAGCTTTCGCAATTAAGGTCAAGTTTGCCTTGTCTTGTGGAGTGAGCTCATCCCTTGTAATTTCTCTTCTTCTATTTGTATGATCATCAATGATGCGCTTCAAAAGGATCTTCATTTACAATATACCAAAAGTCAATATCAATGGATTGCAAGAAGACAAATATTTTCATTCTATCTTTCCAACTAATAAAGTTTAACCCATTAAACAAAGGGGGTCTTGTGAAAGATTGACCCTAAAAAAATAAAGCATTATTGGTTACCATAAGGGATCTTTACTCAAATCCAATCTAAGCACAATAAAGAGACCAATGCTCTTATACCAATTGTTGGCCCCAAAACAACCTAAGAGGGAGGGTGAATTAGGTTTCTAAAACAAATTACTTTGCAAAATATGCACTTGTAAAATCTTTTGTACTAACAAGTAGTTTGATAGAGAAAAAATCACTTAAGCCTATGAAGTATAGAAACGGTAAAGAAAGAGATTAGACAAACAACACTTTCAAGCTACCAAGCTTGAAGTGTTAATCCACTAGAATGCTCCTCAAATTTGGTGAGACAATAATCTCAAATGTACACAAAGTAGGACAATCCTTACACACACTAATTCTCTTTAGTTGAGCCAAGGATTTTACTCTCAACCTCACTATTGTACAAGATTATAGTCACTCCACTCAATATTTTTGAATAGCACTTCTAAAGTACACACTAATACAATATTGCTCAATAGCTAATTTGCACTCAAATTGCTTTTCTTCTTGCTTGTATTCAATGAGTAAGATATTTTTTCATTATACACAAGAGTTGGTATTTATAGGTGCAATAAATTGAGTTTTAACCACTTCCTAACGGCTCAATAATATATGCTCAAAAACTAGCCATTATAAGTTTCAGACGTCCAATATTATTGTTGTGCGTCCGAACCAACGTCCGATCTTAAATATAAGCGAGTAGTGGATGCCGTTCGGATGGCCGAGCTTGCGTCTGTTCCATCGTCCAAACCAGGTGTGTTTGAACGCTCCACACATCGGATGGTGTATTGTGTCCGAAAGGTTTAATGCCTATCAGGGAATTGTTTCTTTTGGACAGTTAGCTTCATCCGATGTAAGCTTCTTTCGGACAGTTGGATGCGTTTGTTGTAAGTGCTTAAAATTCTTGATTCTGCCTTACCTTTTTTGGACGGAGAAATATGTTCGAGGAACATTCCTTCGGACGAGCTTTTGCGTCCGTTGTAGATGCTCAAAAAACTTGCGCTCTGTCTAATTGTTCGGATAGTGAATTGCGTCCGTGGAAATCTTGATTGGATGAGCTTATGCGTCCAAGAGATGTAGTGCTGTTCGGACGGTGTACTACGTCCGAAAGCTCTGTTTCTAGCAAATATAATAGCAGACCTGCACAGCTTAGGTTAAGAGGTAAAATGCATTTGTCATCATCAAAATAAGGTTTGTGGATCATCAACGACAATGCAAAAATTTAAAAATCCAATATACAGACTGATAATTGACAATACTGAAATGCAAAGGTCAGGTGTATCAGACTGACGACACTAAAATTTAAAAGTTTGGTGTGTAGGAATGACAATTAACAATGCTGAAATTTAAAAGTTTGGTGTATGGACAAACAATTGAGTATTTAAAAGTCTAGTGTATGGTATTGACAGTATCGAATTTAAAAATTCGGTGTATGGGACCAACATTGACAATACTGAAATTTAAACGTCCTGTGTATGGGACTGACTATTCTAAAATTTAATGGGGCTGACAATTGACAATACTAAACTTTAAAAGTCTAGTCTATGGAATAAATAATGCTAACATTTAATAGTCCGATGTGGGGAATAGTGAATTGAAAAGAAATTTGAAAGTTTGGTATGTGGGACTAACAATTGATGATACTGAAATTTAAAAGTCTGTTGTGTGGGATTGAGAATTGAAAAGGAATTTAAAAGTTTGGTGTATAAGACTAACACAAGACTGACAATTGACAAGACTAAAATTTAAAAGTCTAGTGTGTGGTACTGCGAATTATTATGATATTTGAAAGTCTAGAGTGTGGGACTGACAATTGACAAGCTCGAAACATAAAAGTCTGAAGTGTGTGACTAACAATTAACACAGTCGAAACAAAAAAGTCTAGCGTGTGAAATTGTGAATTGAAAAGACAATTGAAAATCTGATGAGGGAAACTAACATAAGAGACCATTGCTGATCTTGAAATTTAAAAATCCGATTTGTGAGGCTGTGAATTAAATAGACATTTAAAAGTTTGGTGTGTGGGGTTGACAATTGAGTATACTTGAATTTAAAAGTCCAGTTTGTAGGACTGTGAAGACATCTGAAAGTTTGGTCGATAGGACTGCCAATTGACAGGATTTAAATTTCAGAAATTTAGCACACAATTGAAAGTTGGTGTGCGACACAAACAATTGATGATACTAAAATTTAAAAATTTGGTGTGTCGGACTGAGAATTGAAATTAAATTTGAAAATCTGGTGTGTGGGACTGAATATTGAAAACACTAAAATTTAAGAATTCGATGTATGGGGTTGTGAATTGAAATCATATTTGAAAGTCTGGTGTATGGGACTATGAATTGAAAAGATATTTGAAAGTCGAGTGTCTAGGACTGACAATTGACAATACAAAAATTTAAAAGTCCCGTATGTAGATTGTAAATTGGAAAGACATTTGAATGTTCGGTGTGTCTGGGATAGGCACTTAATAATACTAAATTTAAAGTCTAGTATGATGGACTTTAAATTGAAAAGACAATTGAAAGTCTGGTGTGTGGGGCTGACAATTGACAAGATTGAAATTTAAAAGTCCTGTGTGTGGGACTAATAATACTGATTAAATGTCCAATATGTGAACTGTGGATTGAAAAGACATTTGAAAGTCTGGTGTGTGAGACTGACAATTGACAATACTAAAATTTAAAGTCTAGCATGGAGGACAGCAAATTAAAAAGACATTTGAAAGTCTAGTGTATGAGATTGACAATTGAAAATACTAAAATTTAAAAATCTATGAGTGGGATTGAAAATTGAGAATGCATGAAAATTAAAAATCTAGTATGCAGGAGTATGAATTGAAAAGAAATTTAAAAGTATGATGTTTGGGACTGATTGACAATATTGAGGTTTAAAACTCTAGTGTGTGGGATTGTGAATTAAAAAGAAATTTGAAAGTTCGGTGTGTCGAACTTAAAATTGTATGAAAATACTAAAATTTAAAAGCCAAGTGTGTGGGATTGGGAATTGACAAGCATGAAATTTAAAATTCTAGTGTGTACGACTATAATTGAAAAGGTATTTAAAAGTTCAGTGCGTGGGACTAATAATTGATAATACTGTAAAGTCCGGTGTGTGGGACTGTGAATTGAAAAAATATTTGAAAGTCCGGTACGTGGGTATGACAATACTGAAATTTAAAAGTTTGATGCGTGGGGCTATAAATTGAAAAGAAATTTAAAAATCCGATGTGTGGGACTGACAATTGATAAGACTAAAATTTAAAAGTTCAATTTATGGTCTTGCAATACTAAAATTTAAAAGTTCGGTCTATAAGACTGACAATACTGAAATTTAAATGTTCAAGACTGGTGAATTGAATTGATAGTTTGGGATACTGTCCTTCAAACGGATGATAATTTGGGGGACTATACCCCAAGATGGACAAAATTGCAACAAGGAATACTGTGCATATATTGGTAGATACCATGGACAAAAAATAACTTTGTAAAGTGCTTGGAAGATTGTATGTATGTCACTAAAAACATAAAAGGAATTTCAATGCCACATATATGCATGTCATACATCAAAAACAAGTGACATACTGTGCATATATGCATGTCTCTAAAAAGAAAATTTTAGTATGTGACACGTGCATATATGTAGATTCTTAATGAACTTCTATTTTCATGTGACCTCGTCGGGGTAATTGAACAACTTTGTAATATTTATGATGTAAGAAAAAAATTAATGTTTTGAATGAATAGAACTCAATTTTTGGGAATCTTTTTGAGAATGGTTAATATTTAATAATTTGATGTCTTATCTAATAAATGAACTTTTGACTTCATTGAAAAATTCAAAAATTTGGATTGACTAATTAAAATAGTTCATTTGTCATCTAATATTTGAGGTCTTTTGAGAGAATTTTTTTATTGATCGTATGTATATCCATTGGTTATTGATTGTTTTGTTATATTGGTGGGATACTTTTCAAACCATTTGGTTAGTAAGGTTCTTTTTTTTTCTTGGCTAAGCTCGGGACTAGCAAAATGCCAAATTTTGGGGTGTGATAACTCTAATAAACTAGAGTTATTCATGTCTAAATTATAGCATTTTGTTGGTTTAAATTCTGAATTGCGGGAGTGTGAGTACAAATTAGTAAAAAAGTGAGGTCTATAACTTGTTGAATTCTTAATTGATTTTAATTCTACCTAACACAGGAATAAATTGTCTACACAGTCTTTGTGAGAACGATCCTTAACTCTATTACACTGATATCAGACACTCGTGGTCATTAGTGAAAGTTTTGAAGATGTTAATTTAACTTTTCCAACATCAAGTTTTTGGTTCTGTTTCCAATGACTTTAGTTTTATGAAATATTAAGATGCTGAGCCGATTCCTAATTCAAACTTTATTTTTTGTTTTTATTTGTTTGAATTCCATAAGTTCTCTATGAATTATTTCTCCATTAGTTCTTCCATTGGATTTTTTTCCATATAAAATAAGTGCTCGTACTTGTTTCCTTTTTCTTTATACTTTATGTGCAAATCAGAACCAATTCTCACTTTGTTTGATCTAGAGATCTAAAGAACTGTTAGGCACTTAAGGACACTAACACAACAACAGCAACAACAGGTAGAATCAAGTATAATTAATCCAGTACAACCAGCAGTACCACTAGAAAATGAGAATATGGAAAATAATGACAATATTGGAAAATTTAGGAATTATTTACGTGATGCATCTACACAGAAAAATTGACACGTAGGAGATTACACACTCTCTAACTTTGGAGGTTCTAAAGCAAGCATTATGCCACCCCCCATACATGCCCACAATTTTGAGTTCAAACTTGGTCTCATATCCATGCTACAACAGCATGCGATGTTTTCTAGCCTGCCGAGTGAGGACCCAAATTGTCACTTGATGAATTTTGAGGAATTGTGTGATATATTCAAGCAAAATCGAGTGTCAGTTGATGCACTTAAATTGAATTTTTTTCCTTTTTTGTAGCCTGAGGTATAGGGCAAAATTATTGTTGCAAGCAGGGTACTTTCACTACTAAGGAAAGATTGACTCAAGCTTTCGTGACCAAGTTTTTTCACCTTCTAAGACTGCCAAGCTTTGAAACGATATTACATCCTTCATTCAATTTCATGGGGAGAATCTTCGTGAAGCTTAGGAGCATTATACAGATCTTTTGAGTAAATGCCCACACCATGGCTTACCTCTTTGGTTACAAATTCAAACTTTTTACAATGGGTTGTCTCAAGATGCTCGTAAAGCTGTTGATTCTTCAACCAATGTTTCTTTATCATTGAATAAAACACCTGAGGAGGCTCAAGAACTATTGGACAAGATGTCCAACATTTACTTTCAATCATCATCATCTCAGGAAAGGGAACAAAAAAGAGGCATTCTTGAGTTGAATACCGATGATGCATTGATGGCCCATAACAAGCTCCAAATGAGTCTCATAGAGCAGTTGGAGAACAAAATAAAAGAGATGAAAGTCAATGCACAATGTCTATTTCGCAAGCATTTGTTTGCAACTTTTGTTCAGGTAATCGTGGAAGTGGCCAATGCATCGCAGTAACCCCTTCTTCTTATTTTCCTGCATATTTCGAGCAAGTGAATTGCATGGGTAATCAAGGTCAAACTCAACATCTGTTAAGGCCAAAAAACAACCCCTATAGCAACACATATAATCCTTGATTGAGACATCATCTGAACTTTTCATGGAGGAATTAGTAGAATCAGGTTAATGCACGCCGCAAGGTTTAAATAATAGGTCACCTTTTTAGCAGCGACAACCCCAACAACAGCAACCGCCTGTAATCAATTCCAATATGAATAGGAAAGTCAATTTAAGAGAAGTGGTAAGTAATTTATGAAAAGCACAAATGCTTTAGTTAAAAACTTTGAAAATCAAGTGGGCTAGTTATCTGAATGCATGACTGGAAAACCTCCTAGAACACTTCCATGTGACACATTTGGTAACCTAAGGGAACATGCAAAAGCCAACACACATCGAGTACTAGGAAAGCATTGGAACCTGAGCAAGTGAGGGGGAAAGAGAGCAAACTTGAAGAAAGTGAAAAGACTGAAAAGGAGGTAGGCACAGGTAGCGTTGATGGAATTGATGCAAAGAAGGGTAAAGAGGACAAGTATAAAATTCTTGCTTGAAATGCAATTGAAAGCCTACCTACTAACTCATCAGTAAAATTTCCATTCCCAAGTAGACTCAAGAGTGAATATGATCAAAAGAAATTCAAGAAGTTCCTTGATATATTCAAGAAAATTAGATCAATGTACTTTTCAAGAATGCTCTTGAAATAATGCCCAAATATATAAAATTCATGAAGCAAGTATGGACCAATAAAATGAAGTTGTTATGGGATGAGATTCTGCTCTTAACTGAAGGGAATAGCACTACAATTCGAAGAAAGCTACTGCCAAAGTTGAAGGACCTTGGTTAATTTTCTATCCAATGCATAGTCAGAAAAGTAGAATTCGAAAAAGCTTTGTGTGATTTGGTGAAACTCTATAAATCTAATGCCATTGTCTATGTACAAGAGGTTAAAAGGAGGAAAACTCAAGCCTACGAATGTCTCTTTTCAATTGGCTAATAGATGCATTAAATACCCGAGGTACTATTGAGGATATCTTGATTAAATTGGAGAAGTGCGATCTACCAGTAAATTTTATCATTTCGGATATTGAAGAAGACAAGGACATGTCGCTGATCCTTGGAAAACCATGTTTTGCAACTGCCCGGGCATTAATTGATGTCCAAGAAGGAAAATTGCAATTGAGAGTCGATGATCATATTGTTAATTTTTTTCTTTTCAATTATCTTAAACTCCCTTCTATTTATGACGATGTTGTGATGGTTGATATCACTGATAACCTTGTTGATATTTTTGTTGGTATGAAATTCCGCAATTACTATTCGAGAAAGCTTTGATACATGCAAGTGATGTAGAAAACCATGATGATGCCAACAATGATGCAATTTAAATTTTTTGAAGCAAATCTTCCAACTTAAGCACAAAAGTCCAAAAGATGAGTAAGGTAATAGGGGTCTCTGACAAACGACGTCCCCAAAGTAGAGTTAAAACAACTTCCTACTTATTTGAAATATGGTTTTCTTGGTGAGAATGATATATTTCCAATCGTTGTTAGCAAAAATTTATCTGATGAACAATTGTGTGAGCCACTTGATGGCTTGAGAAAGCATAAAAGTGCAATGGCATGCAGCATTAATGATATTATAAGGATTAGCCCTACTATTTGCATGCACAAAATTTTTTTGAATGATAATTTTAAGATTTTTAGACAATCTCAACGTCAGCTAAATGAACACTAGAAGGGGTAGTAAGTAAAGAAGTGCTGAAACTACAAGATGAAGGAATTATTTATGCTAGTCCTATTCAAGTGGTACCTAAAAAGGGAGGAATGATGGTGATAATTAATGAAAATAATGAGTTAATTCTTTCAAGGATGGTCATGGGGTTGAGGGTTTGCACTAATTATAGGAAATTAAATTGCTTGTGAGGCCAATCGTAAAGACCTTTTTCCGCTACCATTCATTGATCAAATGTTATAAAGGCTAGTAGATTGTGCTTTTTACATTTTCTTGGATGGTTGCTTCAGACATTTTGATATTGATATAGCTTTGAGGACCAAGAAAAATCTACTTTTACTTGTCCTTATGGCACATCTGCTTATCGGAGGAAGCCATTTGGTTTGTGCAATGCACCAGTTACATTCCAAAGATGTGTGTTTGTAATTGTTCATGACATGATTGAAAAATGCATAGAAGTTTTCATGGATGACTTTTCTGTATTTGTTTCTACATTTGGTGATTACTTGCGTAACTTATCTTTAGTTCTTCAACGATGTCAAGAAACTAATCTTGCTCTTAATTGGGAAAAGTTTCACTTCTTGGTTCAAGAGAGATTAGTTTTAGGTCACAAAATTTCTGCTAAGGCAATTGAGGTGGTAGAGCTAAAATTGAAGTCATTGAAAATTACTTCCACCTAATAGTGTTAAAGGAATAAGAAGGTTTTTAAGACATGCTGGGTTCTGCCGACATTTCATTAACGATTTTTCTTTGATATCTAAACTCTTGTCTGCATTATTGTAAAAAAGATGTGACTTTTTACTTTGATGAGAATTTCTTGCCTGCATTTATTGAGACAAGAAGGTAGATGTTTCACCATCTGTTGTCATGGCGCCCGATTAGTCTTTACCTTTTGAGCTAATGTGCAATGTTAGTGATTTTGTTGTAGGTGTAGTCCTTTGTCAGTTAAAGGACAAAATTTTGTAAGTTATCTATTATTGTAGTAGGACTCTTAATGAATCTCAAGTGAACTATTCTAATACTGAAACAGAGCTACTAGCTATTATATTTTCTTTGACAATTTTTGTTACTATTTGATTGTCTCGAAAATCATTGTTCATATAGACCATGCAACATTAAAGTATTTATATTCCAAAAATGATGCAAAGTCTAGACTAATTCGTTGGATTTTATTGTTGCAAGGATTGACTACGAGATCTCGTAGTTCACAAGAAAGGGAGCAAAAATTTAGTGGCTGATCACTTGTCCAGGCTACAAATGTCGAATGAAGAAGGTGTAGAGTTAACACCATTTAGAAAAGAGTTTTCGGAAGAGCAGTCAATGATGATGGGATTTAATCCCTAGTATGGTGATATAACCAATTACCTGGTGGCAAAAGTTCTTCCATCGTCAATAGACTGCAATTAAAGAAAGAATTTCTTCTTAGATCTGAAAGTTTATTATTGGGATGAACCTTATCTATATCGAGGTGCAACGATCAAATGATCCGAAGATGTGTACCTGAAGAAGAAGTACAAAATGTACTTAAAATATGTCATTCGTTACAAGTTGGGGGGCATCATGGTAACCAATGGACAGCTGCTAAAATTCTTCAAAGTGGATTATATTGGCCATCATTGATCCTGATGTTAGGAAATTCATTCAATAATGCGATGAATGCCAAAAAAAGGGGAATATTTCTCATAAGAAATGTGATGTCTTTGAACATCATATCTTTGTAGTTGAATTATTTGAAATTTGGGAGATCAACTTCATGGGGCCATTTCAAAGTTCTTCTACCAATAGTATATTTTAGAGCCTGTGGATTATGTTTCAAAGTGGGTTGAGGCGGTGGCTGTACAGTCTAATGATACAATAGTGGTTACAAAATTCATTCCCAATAATACTTTCTCAACAATACCAATGAAAGTATTGTTGTTGTACTGTCTGTGTTTGGGGTGATAATTTAGGAGTTCTCAATTCAAAGCTCTACTGTCTAAGTATGGGGTGAAATATACAATTTCCTATCTTATCATCCACAAACTTCTGAACAGCTTGAAGTTTTGAATCGAGTGTGGAAGTGTATTTTTGAAAAAACTGTGAATGCATCACGGAAAGATTGGGCCCGAAAGTTTGATAATGCTTTATGGGCATATGGGACTCTATTCAAAACACCTATAGGGATGTCCCCACATAGGTTATTTTTGTAAAGGCATGCTATCTACTTGTGGATTAAATGGAACAAAAGGCGTTCTGGTAGTCAAGGCTATGAATTTTGATGTAAACACCGCCAGTGAAAAGTAGTTCTTGGAACTCTATGAGTTGGATGAGTTTAGGAAAGAAGCTTATGAAAATGCATGAATTTATACCGAGAAAATGAAGAGATGGCATGATAAACATATTCTCTACAAGGAGTTAAAACCCAGTGAAAAGTGTTGGTATACAATTCCCGCATTTGGTTATTTCTAGGAAAGTTGAAGTCAAGGAGAAATGGTTCATATGAGTTTCTTCATGTATTTCCTTATGGAGTGGTAGAATTGAGAGGCCATAATTCAGTGATATTGAAAATCAATGGAAATAGGCTCAAGCTTTTCCATAGAGGTAATACTAATAGTAGATGTGAAGATATCCACTTTGTTGAATAGTCCCGATGGAAACCAAAAGTCAAGCTAATGACTTAAAAAGAACACTTCTTGAGAGGCAACCCGAACAATTTAGTCTTTAGTTTGTTTTCATTCTCAGAATTACTACGATTTTGGTTAAATTTAGGTTGTGTTAGCATTATCTTTAATTTTAGTTTTCAAAAATTTAGTGTTGAAATTAATGTTTTAAATTTCATATTTCATATGGTGAATTGGTGTGGAACTATTGCTAAAGAGGGGTTGGTTCTCTCTCAACAAACCAAATGCGTAGGTTAGTTTGTTGAGAGTGAACCAAATAGAACTGACTTCGCCCTTCGTGAAGCCAGATAAGGAAATGGTTCACAGACAGTGAACTAGTCAGAAAGGGTTCACTCCACACAGACCTGAGGTAAGTATTTTTTTGCTCTTCATGAACGAAACATAACACCGTTCATGCTTCGCGAAGGAACAAGGGGAAGCCGTTCATTTTCCCGAAACGGGTCAGACTGGTTTTCAAAGTGTTAAAAGACCTAGCATTGGCCTTCTTTCTTTTTCAAGCCTTTTTTTCCCATCTTCTTCTCGGCTTTTCACCGTCACCTCATCTCCTTATTCTTCATCTTCTCTGCCTTACTCCACCACCATATTTTTAACCCCCACTCCAATCTTCCTTTCTTTTTTTCGACAATCACTCTTCCTAATCACCATAACCTAAACCTCTTTCTACCAACTACCACCATAACCAAATTTTGTTTTCAAAAACACAACTTTAAGATCAAATATTAATTCTCTAAATTTTTTATTGAACTCCGGTTGGTAGTTGTGTGATTCCCAGGGTTTCAAGTTATGGAGTTTGACCATATATTGGAATTAAAATGGGTCTAATACGTCTTAATCACCGATTGGTAAACGCAGTTTTTATTTTTGACAAAACTCAAGTAAGATTGTTCCTTCATTGTTTTCAATTGAATTTTTGGGTTTGGGTTAATCAATATTGTTGGTGATTGTTGATTGATGGTGGAATCTAAATTTGGTTAAAATCTCGGATTGCATGTTACTGGGTTAATATTGCTAATTTGATTGTGTTGTTCCGTAATTGTTTGGAAATTGTGTTGATTTGTGATTTCAATTACCCAATTGACTATTTAATTTGTCTCTTAAACTTGGAGATGGGTAAAGAGATAAAGGAAACTGAATCCTTATCTTTTGGTAGTAACACATTTGTGTCCCTAGAAACAAAAGAATTGCATGATAAATTTCAAAAGAGTAAAGAACCCAATTGTGAAAGGAGCTTTGATTTGTTGTCTATTAGGGTTGAGGATAATGATGATGCGAATATGATGCGTTGAGGATAATGATGATGCGAATATGATGCGTTGTGAAGTTCTAGCTACTATTTAGGTTAGAAGGTGGGGTATTTTTGCTAAGTGCCCACATTCCTGGGTAATTGAAATTTGGGGTGTGAATTTATTGGCAATAGTCTTGACATATCAGAGCATGTGGTTAAGGTCAGGCAAGTTTTTACTAGTTTTAGGGAGCAGGTTATTAATGAAATTTATCATTTGCCTAGTAATCCTAACAATTAATTTACTACATTTCTGAGTGGTGACAAAGACAATGATGAGGTTGTGAATGTGTTAACTGATGGGGAAGGGGCTTCGACAGGTATATGCACAGAGAGGTAAGAAAATGGATAAGATTGAAGTATTTGAATTTGGAAGCATCTGTACGGATTCAATTTGGTTGTGATCGATTTATTACCATTTCTCACAATACTGTGATCACTCCAGACAGGGCTTTGCCAATTTTGTTATTTGGAAGGTTTGACTATTGATGTTGAGCAGGAGATCCACGAAGAGATTCTCCAAAATGGAAGCCAAGTACATATGGGTTTGATTTTTCTTAGCCTTATTACTCAGTTGTGTCAGGTTATAGGATTTTGCACTATGATAAACAAGGAAATCATGCCATAGAGACCGATTGATAAGTGTTTGAAGTCCCTTTGTACACAATATCGAGCTGCTATACTTAGGAATCAAGCTGAGGTAGGGAGAATGAATGCTGAAGCTGGTGATGATGAGAGAAATAATGAGGAAGGAAATCAATCGACTCAACAATTTAGAGCTATCCGGAAGGCTTTCCCTAGTGATACATCTAGGCCACATTTTGATTCCAATTATGTACCATCTGCCTGTCAACTTGGAAGCTCAAAGAGAGATTATGTGCTATCACACTCAAATACTTGTATGAGAAGTGTTAGAAGGTGGATTTTTTGGCATGGAGCTAAATCAGCTAGGGAATTTTGACATGCCACATTGGCTGCAGACTTCCCTACCACCAGATTGACACTACGGTCCACTAGATGATGTGATAGGGTTGGACCTTTAACATGTAAAGGATGTGATGGAGTTGGTCCTCCGGGGACAAATTAATTGCCTTCAGTTATCTGCAGGCTAGTCACCCATATTTTTCTCTTTATTTAGTTTAGGTTTTAGTTATTTCATTTTGTTGATGTTTGTGTACTACTTGCTGTGGTAATTTTTGGGCAAATAGTAGTAGTAGTAGTAGTAGTTTTGTGTTTTGTCCTTCATAAGTTTTTGAAGTATTTGTCGAATCATATGTTAATCCTTTTGTAAGTTGTGTTGTGTTCGAAATGGAATGTTGTTATCTGGTTTGATGTTAATTCTCAATGATATTGTAACCTAGTTTTTTTGGACCACATGATCATATGTTGTCTAGTTTCTCTCAACGGGTGACGGCAAGTTTTATATGAAGTTGTACTTTCTTTTAGAACAAATTTTTTTGGAGTCATTGATATTATAGAGGAGTTGTGTAAAATAAATTGATTGGTAATACCTATTTGGAAATTGCTGAGATTGTTTTCCTATGATTTATCAATGGAATGGATTTGGAATGACGTAGACCTTTGTTTGCTCAATTGTGTGTTATTGCGTGGCCTAGTATTGGTTTTTGTTACAATTTTTTATGTCTTAACCGCATGCTCAAAGCATTAATCCATGCCTAGTTCCTTTTGTGCTCCAATGTGTTTGAAAAAATGGCTTGCTTTATGTAAAAATACATAAACATGGTAGGAATAGAAGGAATATGGCAGGTTGCATAAAATACATCTTGAATTAGCTTTCAAAAAAAATAAAAGAAGAAGATTAAACATTAGCTGAATAGAAGGCGAGTCATAAAGGATTGATGTGAAGTTGCATTTGTTTGTTTTGGGTTAAATTATTTCAATAGTTATTAGTTATTTGCCGTTGTGTGTCATTCGCATATTAATCATTTTAGGGTTCTACTGATATTTCTCTGTCACGTTGTTAATTATAGGGCTACAATCTCAGGAAAATCCAGGTTGGTTGTGGGAAAATTAGAATGTTTTGCATGATATGGCACATATTGCTTGACTTGACTTCTTGGAATTGTTTTCTTAAAAATTATAGTTGATTTAATTCCTGGTGGCATTTTTCATGTCTGTAGTTGTGCAACATATGTCTCATGTTGTTTTTCGGCTTTCAAACTAGGTTTATGAGTCGATTGCTTCAATCCAGTTTTAGTTTTCCCATTTCTTTGTGTTGTGTAGGTTAGGTGGTTAGTAAGTATTTTTGTGTAGTTTGGTTTAATTTGTTCTATTTTCTTGAGACTAGCAACATGCTAGGTTGGATTGCGTAACTTAGTCTTGGTTTAATTAATGTGTAACTTAGTTTATAGGTAACTTAGTCTTTACTTCTGGTTTAATTGTGTAACTTAGTCTTGGTTTTTGGTGTTTTGCATTAATAAATTGGTGTTTAATAGTTTATAGGTTTTTGTTGTTTCAGTGAGTCATTTGTGTATTTAAAAGCTAAAGATAGCTATTTGTTGTGTTTGGGTTTCTTTTATAGATTATTGAACGGGTAAGATAGTCTTTTGTGTGTGAAGGTTGACAGGAATTGAGTCTGAGCAAAAGCGGTATGGTAGAATTCTCCATGAACCAACACAAGGGAATAGTTCGCTCTCCGCGAACTGATTAGAGGAGGGTTTGCAGAGAAAGCAATCTGTTCGCTCTTAGCAAAATGAATAGAAAGCAATTCTCTCTCCGAAAATAGTCGAGCAAAATCGTTCACTCTCCGTGAGCGAGATAGAAAGAGGTTCGCAAAGAAAGCATTTTGTTATCTCTCAGCGAACTGAACGGAAGCTATTCACTCTCGACAAATAGGCAAGCATGATCCCACAAAATCCTTCGCTCCCATTAAATGAGACAGAGAGGGGTTCGGTCTTTGCGAACCAACCAGGCAAATGCATTCCCTTTTCACGAATGGAACGAGCTGGACCATGAGCTTAGAGTGATTTTCTATAAATATTTGCCAAAATTATGAGATTTTGAGGATCAAACTCTTAGCTGTTGTTCTAGGGTTTTAGTTATTCTTCCCTAGACCATAGAAACTAATTTCTTTCCTTTACTTTTTACACACAATCAAACTTTACTTTAAGATTTTTAATTCATGTCTAGCTTCATTGTTCAAGATTATTCCCAATAATTTCGTTCTTCTTAATTTTTCTTGTTTAAGTAATTGCCATAATTGTAATCCTTGTTTTAATGACGAATTATTATTATCCAATTAATTCTTGTTTACTTATTCAAAGCATGATGCACTCAATTCATGAGGTTGGGTACGGATGATGCAATTTTTCATGGGTTAATTCGAACAAAGATCAAATGGAATAATCATAAGGCTAATTAGGTAATAATTAACATAAATTGGCAAATCATGAACTTTGCAAACTACTGTTTTGGATAGGTTGGCTGAGGTGATAGAAAGTTGATCCCCCCGTCATAGGCCTGTGTTCATTATTAGACTAATTTGATTCGCGAGCAAAGTTGGCTAGATTAATTAGTTAGTTCATGATAATTCCATACAGATAAAACTCATGTTTATTAAATTAGGACACAGAGAGATTTAAAGTTAATTAATTTTATAGGGTTCAATCGCCAAGAGTCGAGGTTGGATTGATAATTGGTAATTGAACTTCCATACAGTATAATTGGACCAATTCATCTGAACTTTGAATGACTACAAGAAATTGCTAACCTAACCCATCTCCGTAATTATTGGAAACACTCTTTTATTACTTTGCGTTATTTATCGTACTTCTTTAATTCCAAAAATTTTAATTTATTTAAATTCATAAAAATCCAAAAACATCCCTTAGTGCTTGTCTACATAGAAATTAGTTTAGAATTTCAGTAATTGTCCGTACAGTTTTCGTGGGAACAATCCTTATTCACTCTACTATACTGATACTGTGCACTTGAAGTTATTAGTGGAAAGTTGTGAAGAGGTTAATTTAACTTTTCCTATGTGAAGTGCACTTTTGAGATCGAATAAAAGTTGTTTCAATTGAATTCTTTTAAATATCACAATGCTTTCTCTTTTTGAAATTAACAATAAATAATATTTTGAAATCTTTGCTAATAAGAGAACCAATACAACTCATACCAAAAACTTGGAATGCCCAGCTCAAATATAAAAATCATATACTATTGCAAGAAAATTATCATCATTTACTACCATTGTCAATCTCTTTCCAACCAATAGTCATCAACATATAATTAAAACCACAAAAACCATTCTAAGACAATAGTGACGGAAAAAGAACACCACCAATCATAACAATTTATTCGAATGATAAGTACAACTCATTCTGTCACTCACCCAAAATAGAACAAGACAGATACTAATATGATTTGGTTTAAAGCGTATAAGTAAATAGTAGAATCCTGCCAAACCAGCCTAAGGATTTACCAACAACCAAACAACTAACACCAAAAACCAAGGCATGACAATCGAAATCAAGTAATCACAGAAAAGCTCAACAAAATTCAATAAAATCACAAGAATAAAACTACATGGCTTTAGTTATGTTGTCCTCATCAAATTATTCAAGACAAACTGATACGAATCCGGACAGGCTAAAGATGTGTCAAGTTGAGGAGATAGAAGCGAGACCAAGCGTGGACACGAGCATGCCATGACTGGAGTATATTAGTGGCATTTTGATCAAGTTGGATTGGACTATCCTCAATTCATTAATACATGAAATCCAATTCTTCAAAGTGAAGCACAAGTGGAGATCCGCTAAGTACAACTTAAATGGCCTAATAGTTTGTGTTTATGTTTATTATTATGCAATCCCAATAGTAGTTTAAGTGCTGTGCAAATTTGGCTGGTTTAAGTTGGTTTAAGTGTTAGTTTGTCAATTACTAGTTTTTGAACATAATTAATGGTGTTTAATAAGGTCATAGGGTCCATGAAAGGGACTATCTTGTCCTAGTATTAGTGCATTGGAATTAGGAGTTCTTTTACTTGTTTATCTAGAAACAAACTCCAGAAGTTTGTGTCCTTATAGGCTTCCATATGGCTAAACTCCTAGTCCTAGGTTTTAGGAGTTTTTACCTACTTATTGGGACACTTTAACCCAATAAATAGGGCACCATATGGGTAAAAATTTCAAACAAGATTTATCAATAAAATTTGTCTTTTTTGTGAAGAAAATTTCTTTCTTTTGGTCTTTGGATTAAGATTTGTTGGGATCATCACTTGAGCAACGATGATTATTCTAATCGACTTAAGATATTGGTTCTTGCTTAATTATTGTAAGCAAAGGGTTAATTCTTTCTTATCTTTGTCTTTTTCTTTTCGTGTTCTCTTTGTGTGTTGTTGCTGTCCAAATTTGTCTGACCAATTTTGGATTCTGATCATAATTGGGGTTTTGGTGTCTTACTTGATCATTGGGTTTCGTGGCATCGTATCTAGATTGCGCACGAGGTTTGCATCAGCTCTGCCAAGCCGACACGAACCCTATGCACAATCTAGACTTGATGCCATTAAACCCAATGATCAAATAAGGCACCGAAACCCCAAGGATCAGAATCCAAAGTTGTTCATATAAACTTGGACAGTAGGAACACACAAAGAGAACAGGAAAAGAGCAAACAAAGATAAGCAAGCATTGACCCGCTCCTTACAATGATCAAGCAGGAACAATTATCTTACGTTGGTTAGAACTATCACTATTGCTCAAGCAATGATCCCAACAGAGTCTTAATCCAAACACTAAAGAAAGAAATTTTTCCTCACAAAAATGACAGATTTTATTGATAATTTACTTGCTGGAAATTTTCGCCCATATGGTGCCTTATTTATAGGGTTAAAGTGTCCTAAAAAGTAGCTAAAAGCTCCTAAAAACTAGGACTATGAGTTCAGCCATCTACATATGGCAGCCTACAAGGACACAAACTTCTAGAGTTTGTTTCTTGCCAAACAAGTAAAAGGACTCCTAATTCCAATGCACTAATACTAGACCAAGACAGCACCTTTAATGGGCCATATGGACCTTATTACGGACTACTAATTATGTCCATAAACTTATAATTAAACAGACACTTAAACCAACTTAATCTGGCCCTATTTACACAACACTTAAACTACTATTTGGCTTTACATAATAATAAACTTAAATACGAACTATTGGGCCCTTTAACTAGTACTTAAAAAATCTCCACTTGTGCTTTGACAAATTGGACTACACGTATTAATGAATTAAGGATAGTCCAATCCAAAATGGTCAAAATGCCACTAACATACTCCAATCTTGGCATGCATGAGTCCACCCTTGCTCTGGTTTCAATCTCCTCAACTTGACACTTCTTTAGCCTATCCGGATTTGTATCATTCCCTCCCTTTTTGGAATGTTCGTCCTTGAATCAAAGCCATCATGATGTAATCAGTTAGGTGATCTATCCTGCGGAGTGCTGGCAATCCAAGCAAAGTGTCCTTGGCAAATATGTCTTCAAATTCCTCCAAGAGTTACATAAAAACACTAGGAAGAGAAGGATCTAGGTCAGAGTTATCAAAATAAACATCTTCAAATATCAACAAAACAATAGGCACAAC
Organism: Cinchona pubescens; assembly: GCA_025175665.1. Lineage (NCBI taxonomy): Eukaryota > Viridiplantae > Streptophyta > Magnoliopsida > Gentianales > Rubiaceae > Cinchona > Cinchona pubescens. The sequence continues at coordinate 627,323 of JANKKI010000075.1, read as the reverse complement.
ATTTTTGCAAGTGCTCAAAACTTGCCTTGGTTTGGCATACAAACTTAATTGCCTACTTTTTCCCTTCTGTTTAGTCAAAACCTCCTCTATTTCCTTAGGCTGATTTCTGACTAACTTACCTTTTTGCTTACCATAGCCTTCAACTTACCATGATCCTTAAGCGATTTGTGGAGTTGTAATTTGTCTTGATAGACTTGATCTGGTGGTAAAGGCTTGAGCACAATTTTGTGACCATCTTTTTCAAACCTGTAATTGTTCTCAAATCTATCATGAGTAGTTTTATGGTTATATTGCCAAGGTCTACCAAGAAAGTTATGACTAGCTTGCATAGGTACGACAACATCACACAAGACCTCATCTTCATATGTGCCTAAGGTTAATGAAATTAGGACTTGTTCGTTAATAATCAAACCATAAACTTTTTCTTGAACAAAACCATAAACTTTTTCTTGAACAAAACAACGAGTATAGAAAATATTTTCCCTTTGGACCTCATATTGTTCATACTTAGTTTGTGCATGAAGAGATCTAAGAATTACTAAATTTTGACCATGGATAGCTTCTTCTTCAATCTCATCATCACCTGAACCTTCAGGTGGTGGCATGGTCTCATCTTCCTCATCACTTTCATTCACCAATTCTCCACAAATGATATTCAAAGCCTTCTTGTTGGGACATTGGGAAGCATTGTGACCTACACCATGAAAACAAAAACACTTAATATATCTATTCCATGGTTTATCATTCGAATTGAAATTACCTTTTACATTATTAGTCTGATTCCGAACAAATGGCCTTTCCACTTCTCTTGGTTTAAAGTTAGACTTTTCATCTTGCTTTGTCTATGCACTAGGCCAATTCAGCTTCCGATTATAGCTTGAACTAGATGTTACCTTTTTTTACCTCGTCTGAGTTGCTTTTCTACCTTGGTAGGCACATGAACCATCTCTCTGAGGTCTACATAATGAGTGTAACTTGACTACATTGGTAATCTCCTTGTTGAGTTAACTTAAAAACCGTGGACTTATGGCAATCTCCATTTCCTTATGGTACTCTTCCACAGACTTATTACCCTACGTTAAGCTTTGAAGCTTTTGATGCAATTCACTGTGATAGTGAGATGGAACAAATATTTTGCACAAAATAAATTTCATGACAGTCCAATAAATAATGGTACATTCTCTATTTCTACACCTACTTATTAACAATTGATCCCACCAGCTCAATGCATAATCAATAAAAGAAATGGCAGCTAATTTTACCTTTTTTCTATTAGAATAGTTGTAACAATAAAAAATGAAGTCTACCTTTCACTCCCATTCGGTGTATGGATCAGGATTGGCTGTACCAATCAAAACGGAGGTAAGAACAACTTGATTGTTCCAATATCATTATCTCAGCCTCGATTCTCCCTTCGGCCACGTTGCACATTCTTGTTATCAAAAACCTCATCATCAATATTATCTTGATCAAATTCGTACTCACTTTCTTAACGACGTGGAGGAGTGTTAGCTCTACGAGCTTGATGTCTAACTCCTTGAGGCCTCCCTCTTTGTTGATAATTAATGCGAGCCTCAATTTGATCCATGCGATCCTAACATTAGCAAATGCAGCAAAAACTCGTTCAAATTGCTAGTATATGGCCTCTATTGTTACGGGATTATTAGCTCGACTAGTTTCTTCCAGCAACATAATAAAAACACTCAAAAAGAAAAAGAGAGAGATTGGGGTTAGTAAAATCAAAAGAAGTTTCCTCACTACTCAACTCACTTTAGGGAGTTTTTGCACTCAAATTGTATCACTCAATACCTTGTGTATAGTCTCAATTGAATGACTTTTATCACTCAAATAATCTACACATTCACCACACTGCCTTTTTCCTATCTTTAGTTCATTCTCACAGTCTTTGGAAGACTATGAGGACCAATGTGAGCTCCATTTATGTCTTAAGAATTTCATTGGTCGCAAGTCAAAGAAAATAAATAGTCACGGGTCAATGCCAAATAAGAACACGAAACTTTCACATTTAAGCTCAAGGAACAAGAGACAACAAAAATATCCGAGACTACTTGAACCAACAAATAAATATAGAAAGCAAATAAGAATTTGATAAGCAAATTTACCAAATAAAACGAAGCTAAGCACACAAGAATAAACAATGGACCTTTATTTAGATATTTTCCAGAAATAGAAAGTTTCCAAATCTAGAAATTGGAAAATTTCCAAAAATGATTTGGTAAGTTTTCAAATCTGAAAATTGGAAAGTTTCCCAAAATGAGTTTGGTATGTTTTCAAAATTGGAATTTGGAAAGGTTCCAAAAATGAATTTGGTAAGTTTTCAAATTTGGAATTGGGAAAGTTTCTTGTACAAAGATGAATTTGGTAAGTTCCCAAATTTGAAAATTGGAAAGCTTCTAAAAAAATTAATTTAGGTAAGTTTCCCAAAAAAAAAAAAAATCAACTTGGACTTGGGAAAAGTTTTCAAACTCAATGGTTAACCAAAATCTACTTCAATTAGTACAACAATCAAATAATTGCATATATAAAACTTAATAGGCAAACCCTAATTTTTCTTTTTCCTTTTTCTTTCTTCCTCAATAGTCGATTCTTCTCTTCTTCTTCTCTCTTTTTTTTGGTGTCATTTTTTTTTTCAACTTTCGGTAGACAAATTTTTTTCTTCTTCTTTTTTTTTTTTTAACTTCAATTGAATTCAGCCACACACTTTTCTTTTTATATGGTAGGAATATCACTGGAGAAACCAACGAAGAAGCACAAAAAATCAACAATGCGGCTTGAATTTTTTTATAGCACACACAAAGCATAAACAACGAGATTAAAAGATAGTGAAGAAACAAAGGTATGGCATAAGAAGAACAATAACAGGCAGAAGATCAAGGACGAGAGAAGCACACTAAAGGATCAAAGTTGTAAAATTTTTTTACTGATGAATAGTAACCATGAATAATAACGATGAATAGGAATGACGAATAGGAATGATGAACAGTAATAGTGTACAATAACGATGAACAGTAACGCTTCATTTTTCAAAATCTAAGATATGATTTTCTTAGAAAGAAAATATGAAAAAAATTAAAAATGAAAACAAATAGAACTGACTATCATTGGCGATTTTATTGGGTTAAATTACTTGCTCTTTAATTTTAGTTCTATTCCAATTAGTTTAGATTAGAATTAATTGCTTTTTTTACTTACTTTTACTAGAGTAGACTAAGTAGTTTCTTAATTTCGTAATTATTTAGTTCACTTATTTGCTTTAGTAGATAATCTAGTTTGAAATTAGGTTTTAATTGCTTACATTAAATTATGATTTGAGTAGAGTAAATTCACCATTCATTGTTTGATCTTGCTTAACTACACAAAGACTAAATGTGAATCTTGGTAATTGCCTTCCAACAATCCTTGTGGGACGATACCCACTCATCCTATACTACTACCAATTCCGTATACTTGCAGAAGTGAGGTAGAGTGTAGTGATTTTCTGAGGTTTCTTATTACTTCTTTGCTTTGAATTGATCTCTAAGGAACTACACAAGGAGATTAGATATAGGATAGGAGATGGAAAATCTATTAATATTGGGAGGACAGGTGGGTTATTGGTATTAAGAATGGTAAAGTTAGTGCTATATTAGACCCTCTAATAGTCCTTTTATTACTGTTAACAAACTCATGGAGGGAAGAAGCTGGAACATTGATCTTCTTAATCATTTGTTTTGTATAGATGATGTACCTAACATTGCAAATATTCCCGTATCGTTCACTAGACCTATGAAGTATCTAACATTGCAAATATTCCCGTATCCTTCACTAGACATACTGGTAGATGGGTTTGGGTACAATCCTCCACAGAGTTGTATATTGTGAAGTCATGAGATCAAGGTTGATCAATATTTGCTGTCTATAAAACAATGAAGAGAAGACAAGAGAAAAAAGATGAAAAGGGCAGAAAATGAAGCTGAATCAAGCAGGGGTAATCAATAGACATCAATTTGGAACTTCACCTCGAGACTGAAGATCAAACAAAAGATCAAGCATTTTATTTAGAAATGCCTCAACAGGATACTTCCAACTAATGCAAAATTTCATCTCTAAATAGGGAAAAGGAACTCCAATTTGTACAAGATGTGATAGAGATTTGGAGATAGCTAAATACATTTTCTTCTTTTGAGAATGTGCAGAGACAATTTTGAAAGATAGCTTTGTTAAACTAGGATGGATCGGAGGAGGCTAGAGGAGATTGTTGGAGATGGTGGGATCTAATTAGGTTAGCCACAGAAGAAAGTAAAGACCAGGAGACAGCAAACATCACTGCTTATATTCTCCAGTATATCTGGATAGGAACAAACATTCCTTCGGAGAAGAAGCTACCAATCAGCAAACTATTATGTCAAAGATATTCGATGAAATGGTGGGAATTCAAGGAAAGCTCACTATCAACACAGAAGAGAAGACCTGAAACAACACATGAACTCAAATCTAGTACAGATTCAAGCAATGTCCAGTCCATAAATATGATATTTGAAGTAGCAGCAACATCAAGCAGCAGACGTAACAGATATGGTGTTCGATTGATTTGAAGAGATAGAATTGGGAAGATGATCAAGATCTGGGTTGAAGGAAGGGAGGAAATAATGAATCAATTATCTTGGAAGCTGAGGCAATCAGAGCCTCTCTGATCATGGCCTATACTTCAGGACATAACAAAGTGAAAATTAAATTCTTGAACAAGGAACTGATGAAAAAGCTGAAGAGCAGAGTTGTAGAGGATGTAAAACTAGGAGCATTGGTGGAGGATGTGCTTCATCTGAGCTCTCTTTTATCTTTTTGCTTATTCTCTAGGAGTTGTAGAGATAGTATGTCTAAGGCTACTAAATTAGCCTATTTTGTAGTAAATTTAACTTTAATGATTAAATAAATGTTGAGAGAATGATTTTCCTAGTTGTTTAACTCAACCAAACTAGGTTTTTGTATATTGAACAGTTATTCAACTTTGTATTCTTTGTTCATATTTTATAATATATATATTTCTGCCATTAAAAAAAAAAAAAAAAGATCAATGAGCACAGTGTCTAATTCACAATTTTTATTTCTCTTTTTTGATTGATATGTTAAAAACATGGTAAATGCTAGCCATAGACTGATCTTGAATTCTTTGAAAAGATTTAAGTAGATTCAATTTTGGACCCACCTGTATACATTGTAGTAAGAGTTAAATCATATGGAATCATACTTACATTAACTGATGTTATTTATTCTATATAACTTAATTTACACCACAAAACCTATAACTAGGTTCATAAACTGAGTCTATTTAAATATTTCTCCAATTTTTTTGCGTATCATTGACACACACCTTGTCTGTGACTAACTTTTGATTTGAGGTAGAAAATTTATGTAAAGATATTTTTGCCCTCTTATCTCTCCATATGCCTCTCCTACGTCACCCATGCGAGACATGTTATATTGTAATGACTTTAAAAACAAAAACTGTCTTGTAGTGGTACAATAATAATAATTGAAAAATTAAAAAAAAAAAATTTAAACTATTAAAGTTATAAAAAAGTGGTTGGAAACAAGAAGTTAAAAAGAAAATAAAATAATAAAAAGTGACTTAAAACAAAAAGTTTGAAACGGCATTGCAATGAGAAAAACTATTAAAGTTATAAAAAAGTGGTTGGAAACAAGAAGTTAAAAAGAAAATAAAATAATAAAAAGTGACTTAAAACAAAAAGTTTGAAACGGCATTGCAATGAGAAAATTTTCCTCAATTGAAATAGGGAGATTTATATCTACAATAAATGCCTATTATAATCACATTAAATAAAACCCAAGAGGTTGGTCAGCATTTGCCTTGTGGAACTTCTTAACTTTCTTCGTCAGAGGGATTGCCAAGTCAAACTACATACGCTACCATATGTAGGTTGATGTCAAAAGTTGACTTTGATGTATCTTCAACGGGACCAACAAGAAGTGACAAAAATTTCAAATTATACGTGGGAATTTTTTTGTATGGATTTTGTAATTTATATTTATTCATATCTATTAATTTATGAAAGAAGTATTATAATTTTTAATTTTTTAAAAGAAGTTGATGAATATAAATAAATATGGATCACAAGTTTTACAATGGGATCAAAACCATAAAAAAATTTTCCTATGTGTGAACAAATTTCAAACTACAATAGTATATTTCTTTAATTTTGACTGAAGACTAAAGGATAGTAGGACAAGTAATGAGAGAGTTCTTCCCCCAACACCAACCGAAAAAACCCAATGGATTTACTAGTCTTGAATTTGAAACTTCTACTTCTTTTTCTTCCTTTCCTTCCACTCGGTTTCCAGCTTCTTGAGGAGTTGCTATTGATGGTGTTGGGTACTGAAACCAAGAACCGCCTTTACTATGGGAATTTGCTTGGGAAAGCCTACAAAGTTAGACAAACCAGTGCTTCGTCTAGCCAGTTTTTAGGTAAGATTGTATTAACTTGATACTCTCTTCACGAGTATGTTTTGTTTCCTGTTTGTGTTTGGTTCAAGTGCATTGGCAGAACTAGAGGGGGGCATGGTGGGCGAGGAGGTCGCCCCATCAAGATTCTATACCTGCAAAAACTGTCCAAGGCAGAGCAATTTAGAAAGTGTCCAGCAAATAAAAATGGAAATGGATATGATTTGGCAATTTTAGTATGTCAAATAATAAGATTAATATGTGATCCAGTTAAGTAACAAAATGGGAAATCTGTCTGTGATATTCTGCTGTTCGTATTCACGCAACGTTTGATTTGATAATGAAAGTTCATTATAAGAAGTCAATTCATTTTTAACAATTTGTATATTTTCCTGCACAAATTAAAGAAGTAAGAAGAAGCATATAATTTTTTATTCTGTTTTTACAATGCTACTTGAATTTTTTGATTCTGTAATTTGGTCAATATTACATATTCACTTTACAATATAAAGGCTTAGTTTTTTTCCAGATACGAAAACAGAACCTGGAAATGTGAAACAGGATTTAACTCCTTTCAACCAGGAAACTCTTTCAGGCAGTTCAACCAGGTCATTTCAAGTACTCAAACCTGATCCATCTATCTCCAGCAATCTCAAGTCCTTTAACTTTAATGATCTCAAGAATGCCACTAAGAATTTCAAACCTGATAGTCTTCTTGGTGAGGGAGGGTTTGGATATGTATTTAAGGGATGGATCGATGAGCACACGCTCGCTCCAAGTAAACCAGGAAGTGGTATGGTAGTGGCTGTTAAAAAGCTCAAGACAGAAAGCTTTCAAGGTCACAGGGAATGGCTGGTATGTTGGTTATATTCTATGAGAAGCTTTTCCTAATATTTCTGCTACAGCCTTGTATAAATTTCATATTCTTAACTTGGTTTTTCGTCTTTTTATATTGGCAGGCAGAGGTTAATTACTTAGGTCAGCTTCACCATGGAAATTTGGTGAAGCTTATAGGGTGCAAGTTAAAAAGTATTGCTCAGAATCGGATAAGAGACTTCTAGTCTACGAGTTCATGTCAAGGGGAAGTTTGGAAAATCATCTGTTTAGAAGTAAGTAATCTTTTTTCGTGCATCATTTATTTATTTATTTATTTTTCTGTTGTGCACTTGTGCTAGTATTGCCACTCATTGTTCTTTGGATCATAGTTACAAGAAATGCGTTATACCGAGAAACGCAGTACAGATACAGGGACGTGATTCACCATTTTTTAAAGAATCGGATACGTAGAGATAGGGTTGGTTGATACATTATAATACGCTACTTCTTACAAAAAGTTGTTACATTATAGGATGAGAAGGTAGTGAATAGCATATAGTGTTGGTGTAGAGAGGGTGGCCTGCACTTTATCCCAAAAACTTGCACAATTATTCTATGGCGTGATAGTATAATCACTTTTCTTTAGGTTTAATTTGCCTCTCCCAAAACCTTTTTGTTCGGATACAAAGAGATATGGCAAATTTCCTTTAGGATTGTATTCTATCACACAATGAAATAAACTAAAATAGTTTGCACAATCTTATTTTAACCCCTTGACAAAGATAGCAACAAAAAAACAATAGTATTGAAGTTCCTTTGCGCAATAAGAACAAGAACACTTGAATATGAGAGTATAAGTTTATTTCAAATGTGCAAATAAAAGTCTGCAAATTTGTAATAAAAAGGTGGTGTTAAAACGAAGACAGTGATGTTTATTTATAGAGAATGAAGGGTTCTAATTTGTTTGAATACTTTCTTTCACTCAAAGTATGCATCATTTCGTGAAACAATGCAACCGAAGCAACACAACTAAAACAGTACAACTCATATGAAAATAAAAGCATCATTTGGTGAAACAATGCAACTGAAGCAATGCAACTAAAATAATGCAACTCATATGAAAATAAATGCATCTTTTGGTGAAACAATAGCTATTTTGAAAATTCTCCAACATTCCCCCACCATTTTCAAAATAATCTTTGAAAATACTCGCACATTCTTGCAATTCTACGAATTTCATGTTGTTGATAAAGGAATCTTGCGATTTGAACCTTTACTTAGTATGTCGTGGTTTCACTCATCCTAAATAGCATGGTAGACAAACTTTGAACCATCTATTCATTCAAACAAGTGTGCACAAGGATACACATCAAACTTCACTACTATCTTATGTCATTGATTAATATTTGATACATTTATGGTCTTGTGTCCCATATTATTTTCTTGAGTAATTATGAGTCAAGTCCAAGACTCTTTGAAGTGACCTCACTTTATACTCATATAGGTAGACTCTATCAGAAATGCCCCATAATATGCATTCCAGCAAATGCATGCTATAGATCTATTAAGAACAAATGCTCAACCTTCCAATTTCTTTTATGATACCAATTATGCTAACACTTGCAATCACACTAATGGTGTACTTGATTTACTCATTGAATCCAACAGTTGATGTTAATCAAGTGTGGGTTGAGGTTCCACTATTGGTGATCACCAAACTTAACCCAATCCTTCTAAGACATTTAAATGTTTTACGTATCATATCCTTTGTCAGTCCTTTTGTCAAAAGATCTGCAAGATTAAGTTCTGACCAAATAAAAATTATTGTGATCACACCCCTATTATTAAGTCCTTCACATAGCTATGTCGCAAGCCTATGTGTCTTGACTTTCCATTATGCACTTGGCTATATGCCTTTGACATACTTGATTGACTATCACTTAGTTTTGGCCGGCAGTACATGTTTGTTTCTTTGATCCCCAAGAAACTGCACCCCTACCAATTCTGAAGATCCATCCTCTTGTTGAAGCATAATTTTCATTATAACTTATCCAACTGGCATATAAAAATCCTTCTAAAATCGACCATCTCCCATTTTATGACAAACAGTAATCCATAGTACTCTTCAAATATTTGAATATTCTATGTATTACTTGCCAATGATCTTTATTTGGATTTCTTGTATATCGACTTAACCGTCCCATTGCATATGCAATGTCAGGTCTTGTACAAGTTATGGCATACTTGATCAAGCATCTAATAGCTTTTGCATATTCAAGTTGTGCAACAGGACAACCTTTGTTTGGTACAAATTTGATAGTCTTGATCAAAAGGAATACTTATGGGATGACAATCCAAGTGTTTGAATTTATTCAACACTTTCTCTAGCTAGTAAGATTGTAATAGTCCAAGACTATTTTCATCTCTTACTATCCTTATACCAAATCTCACATCCACTTCTCCAATGTCTTTCATTCAAAATTACTAGATGGAAACTTTTTAGTTGTTCCTACCTCTTTCAAATCAGCACCGAAGATGAGCATGTCATCTACATATAAATAAATCATTACACCTTTTCCATTATGGAATTTGCTATATATGCATCTGTTAGATTTGCTTATATTAAATCCATTATCAAGAATTACTTCATCAAATTTTTGCTTAAAGGCTTGTTTAAGTCCATATAGAGACTTAACTAGTTTACACACTTTGTTTTCTTGTCTAGGAGTCATAAATCCTCCGGGTTGCTCTCGTATACACCTCTTCCTCTAATTCATCATCTAAGAATGTCGTTTTGATATCCATTTGATGAATCACAAGAATATATATGGAGGCTAGTGCTATTAGCACTCTCATTGTAACTATTCTTGCCACTGGTGCATATTTGTCAAAGTAGTCCACCCCTTCTTTTTGAGTAAATTCTTTAGCAACCAATCTTGCTTTAAATTTGTCTATGGTTCCATAGACGTTCATTTTCTTTTTGAAAATACACTTACAGCCGATTGACTTGGAATCTGGTGGTAAATTAATTAATTTCCAAGTTTTATTTGCCATTAACGAGTCCATTTCATCTTGTATGGCTTCCTTCCAAAAAGCTACATCTTATGATCTCATAGCCTCTTTATATGTTTGAGGATCACCTTCTACATTACAACATAGTAGGGAATGACTCTCTATTGAGTCTCTTGTTCCTTCTACAAGGAACATAACAAAATCCAATCCAAATGATTTTGTTTTTCTAGCTCTTTTGCTTTTACCTTGGTTCCAACTCTTCTAATGTATCATTAGATACATTATTTTTTAGAGTATGTTCATCTAAGTGAACATCAGTTTGAATTTTTGGAATGAATGTGAATCTATGTTCTTCGAAATTACATCCATTTACTCAATAATTGTATGAATTGGAGAAGAGTCATTTGATTCTATCACAAGGAATATATATGCTTTACTATTTTTAGCATAACCTAAGAATACATATTCAATTCTTTTTTCACCTAATTTCTTTCTTTTGGGTTTAGAAACCTTTACTATTGCTCGACAGTCCCATATCTTAAAATATTTAAGACTAGGCTTCTTTTTCTTCCAGAGATCATATGAGGTTTTCTTGTTCCTTTTACTTGGAACTCTATTGAAAATGTGACAAGCCGTTAATAATGTTTCACCCCAAAAACTACTTGATTGACCGGAGGATGACAACATAGCATTCACTATTTCCATCAACACCCTGTTTTTCCTTTCAACAACTGCATTTGTTGTGGAGTCTCAATATGATACTGTGGTTTGGTGTATAATACCAGTGGACTCAAAATAACTTGGATTATAGTATTCTCCACCTCTATCAGATCTTAGATACTTTATAAATGCTTGTTGAGTTCAACTTCAGTTTTGAAGATTTTAAACTTCTCCAATGTTTCATCTTTTGAATACATCAAATGCACATAATAAAATCTAGTACAATCATCAATGAATGTAACAAATATTTATTATTTCCTATAGTAGGCCATCCATGAAAGTCACAAACATCAAAATGAATCAATTCCATCACTTTAGAACTTCTTTCAACTTTAGAAAATGGATTATTAGTTATCTTGGTGAGCATTCATGTAGTACAAGAATTATTAGTTCTTTTTGCATGTAGTATAAGTTCATATTTTATCATATCATTAAATTTTCTAAAATTCACATGACCTAATCTATAATGCCATAAATCAAAAGAGTCAACAATATAAACAAAACCACACGTATTATTATTATTGTCATTACAAATGTGTTACATTAAGTTTGAACGTATTAGTACAAACATAACCCTTAAGTACCCCCTTTGGATATAATGACTTTGTCACTCTCAAACACAAACTTAAAATCATGTTTATTTAGCATGGTCACAGAGACAAGATTCTTCATATAATCCGGTATATAATAAACATCATTAAAAGTTAAAACTTTCCTGGATGCAAACTCTAGTTCCATGAATCCTTTACCCTTGATTTTAGAAGTGGTTGAATTCCCCATATATATGATAGTCCCATCACTTTCTTTGAGTGATTTGTAAAGATCCTTTCTCTTACATGCATAGTGAGTACCACCGGAATCTATCCACCATGCCTTGCCATCATCATCTATCAATTGACTTCAGAAATTATGGCAACAAGGTCCTTTGAATTTGAGTTAGAACCTTTCTCTTTCTCTTTCTCTTTCTTTTTGAAGAGTCGACACTCAACTTTGTAGTGTCCAGCCTTGCCACAAAAGAAACAATTACCTTTCTTCTTTTTCCGTTGGCAACCTTGTTCTTATTTGAGTTGTTAGAATGGTGACTTATTTTCTTATAGGACTTGGTCTTGCCATCCTCCGTTATATGGACACTCTATTTTGCATTGTCCTTACTATCTTCTTGATTTCGATACTCTTCTTCTAAACGAATTTTATGACCCAATTGCTCAAGACTTAAGTCCGCTTTTTGTATTTGGGACTTCTTTTAAAGTCTTTCCATGAAGGAGGTAATTAATCAATAATAGAAGAGACATAACAGTTTCATCCATATTCATTTTGTGTTGCTTGAAGTTATTCAATAGCATTTCTATTTCATATAGTTGTTCCATGAGAAGCTTATCATCTACCATTTTATAATTAGTAAAACGGGAGACAAGAAATTTCTTACTTGTTGCATCCATTCACATATATCTTGCCTCAAATTTTTTCCAAAGATCCTTTGCAAAAATTGCATCTCGATATATGTCAAAGAGTACATCTGACATGGCATTCAAAATGTGACCCATAGGCAAATGAAATCATTATTGTCCCATTTTTGCCTTGCACGAGTCTATTCCAAAGTCTTCCCTTCAGTCTCCTATGGCCTTTCAGTTGTGAGAACATATGCAACATGCAATGTTGTAAGAAGGATCTTCATCTTCTTTTGCCATCACAAAAAGTTTCCTCCTTTAAATCTTGACAACTTGTTAAAATCAGTAGACAACTCCTTAATGGTTGAATATGCCATTGCCACAAGATTAACACAAAAAATTAAGTCTATAGATTGTTAGTGTAGAGAGAGTGGCCTGCACTTTATCCCAAAGACTTGTTGATGCGAACCCCGTGCGCGATCAACTTGATGCCACGAAACCCAACAATTCAAGATGGCACCAAAACTCCAAGGAGCAACTCCGAAGTTGGTCACAAGAATTTGGACAGCAAACACACAAACAAGAACGAAAAAGAACACACAAGAATCAAGCAAGAATTCAACCCGTTGTCTATAACGAGATAAGAACCAAACTCTTAACAAGATTTAAAGCAAGAATTGACCTGTTGCCTATATGAATCAGGCAAGAACCAAATCTATAAGTCGGTTAGAACAATCACCGTTGCTCATGCGATAATCCCAATAAAGTCTTAATCCAAAGACTAAAAGAAAGAACTTTTTCCTCACGAAAAAGACAAAAATTTTTTTTTTTGATAAAAATCTGCTGAAATTCGTCCATATGATGAGCCCTATTTATAGGCTTATAAAAATCCTAAAAACTAGAATAAAAACTCCTAAAAAAGTAGTGCTAGGGTTCAGCCATAAGTAGCCCCAAGATTTGAGCTAAATGGGCCTTATTAAGGCTAATTAATGAGCCTAAAACTAAGAATTAAATCAACAACTAAACTCGACTTAAACCCAAGTTAAAACCAGCCCAATTTACAAAAACTTAAACTACTATTGGGCTTTACATAATAAAGACCAAACTAAACTAAACTAAACTTGAAAGGAAATTTGGCCTTCTTGCACTTAAAGGATCTCCATACTTGTGCTTCACTTTGAAGAATTGGATTTCATGTATTATTGAATTGAGAATAGTCCAATCCAACTTGATCAAAATACCACGAATGTACTCCAATCTTGGCAAGAGTGAATCCATGCTTGCTCCATCTTTCATCTCCTCATCTCGACACATTTTCAGGCTGTTCGGATCCATATCATTCCCTCCCTCCTCGAAAGGATTCATCCTCGAATCCGAATCTGGATAAGATAAATAGGGATTAGTCAAATGGGACACAAGATTGGCAGAAGATAGGCCTTGAAGATAGGCAGAAGATAAGAGTGATGTTTATTTATTGAGAATGAAGGGTTCTAATTTGTTTGAACACTTCATTTCACTCAAAGTAAGTATCCTTTAGAGAAACAATGCAACCGAAGCAATATAACTGAAACAATGCAACTCATGAAAATAAAAGCATCCTTTGGTGAAACAATACAATTGAAGCAATGCAACTTATATGAAAATAAAGGCATCCTTTAGTGAAACAATATACTAGTTATTTTAAAAATTCTCCAATACATAGTACTAAATTTTTAATAAATGTCGAAGTTTTAATGACTAAAGAAAAGAAAATATTCAACTTTCAAAAAGTATTACCCTCAGTCCATAGTTCTAATTAAATAAATTTATAGAATGTTTTCTCATTTTTTGAATAAATAAAGATTCGCTATCTTTGACATTTCGAAACGTGAATCGCTGCATTTCGAGATGTAAATTAATTGTGTTTTAATACGCATGAATTGGTACGCAGTTCGTAGGAGTGGGAAGAGTTTCCAGTAGCTATAATTTAAATACAATGTCTACAATAAACTGAGATTAGGTCCTCATTCGTCTTCAGATAGCATATGCTTGAGATTGTTTCGTTGACTATTTCACGCTACAGAAAGGAAAGTCATGGTTTACTCTGCGGTCCTAGGCTTCCAAAATCTATAGCCTATTGATTTCTGATAACCCCGTTCCCCCTCCTCTAGGGAACCCTGGCCAAAAAAAAGAAGCAATAGTGCATTTCCTGAAGCTGAGCTCAGAAAAAGGACGTTATTCTTGCCAGTACATCTATTTAGTTACATTTTGGCACTAAGGAGAGGAAAAGTCATAGAATTTTTTTTATTGGCGGCAAAGATTTACCCTGCAGGTTCGAGATTGTATCTCTTCTGTCACTTCTATGGTGGATTCATATCGGAGGAATTTGCTTTATGTTTCTAATAGTCCATTATGACAGTTGAAACTTCCAATTTATATGGCTTAGCAGGTATCCGTGTATGGTAGCAGTTTGAGTGGAATATGTGCTATTTCTTATAGTCTAAGTCTCTTCTTTTTGGGGCTGGTTTCTTGTTTCTGGCTGTTATCATTTAGACTCAAGTGGACTTACTCTTGCATATCAATCAGATGCATATAATTGCATGAACCTAATGAGATATGGTTTAGATTATCTCTACTTTCTCTAGGTGATTGATTGTTAATGAACTAAGAGAGAAATTAAGTGGATCATAAATTGTCATTTTGCAGAAGGAGTTCAACTTATACCTTGGGCAACTCGGATGAGAATCGCAGTGGATGTTGCGCGAGGGTTATCCTTTTTGCATAGCTTAGATGCCAATGTCATCTATCGTGATATGAAGGCTTCAAACATTCTACTTGATTCAGTATGTAATCAGATTCCACGTTTGATCTTTGATAAAAAGTAGCATTACAGTTTATTGTCTGAATAAGGGTAACAAATTGACTCTCTGGCCTAAATTCTGCAGGACTTCACTGCAAAACTTTCAGATTTTGGCCTTGCAAGGGATGGCCCGAGTGGAGATAAAACTCATGTCTCAACTAGAGTCGTTGGAACTCAGGGTTATGCTGCACCAGAATACATTGCAACAGGTTTCCTTCCCTTCGATCTTTTCTGCCATTTGTAAATTTTACATTTTGCTTGTGAAGGTTTTCTGTCAACAACATAATTTAAGAAAAATTGTTACAGTTAAGATCACATAATTTTCTTTAAGCACAAAAGTACTATATACACTCTTATATCTTTTATTTCACAAACAATTATTTTCTCTGGTACTTAATAGTCAAGTTGGTTGGTCTCTCATAGTCTCATGACAAAGTCCACTTGTTGTAAAGTTAACTGTAAATTGGCAGTTCATGTTTTTGACAGATGTGGATTGAATTTCGTTGATGTTCTTAACAAATTAAAATAAACACAGGTCACTTGACTCCAAAGAGTGATGTGTACAGCTTTGGAGTGCTGTTATTGGAGCTGTTATCAGGAAAAAGAGCGATCGGTGATGAAAACATTGGAGGTAATGATGAAACCTTGGTGGATTGGGCAATACCATTCCTTAGAGATAGCAGGCGAGTAATGCGAATAATGGACACAAGGTTAGGGGGTCAGTATTCCAAGAAAGCTGCCCAAGCTGCAGCTGCTATTGCATTACCGTGCCTTCATACAGATCCTAAGCTCAGACCAGCAATGCCAGAGGTTCTCGCTACCTTGGTAGAACTTCTCACAGCCAAGGACAGTCCTAGGCCTCTAGGTACTCCAAGCTAAGCCTGAGAATAATTTAATTGTATCTGGAAAATTTACTTATCCTCAGAAGAACACAACGGTGGTCTCACAGCCAAGATAGCTTATTCTTTGCTGGTGTAAAATTTTAAAATCTCTTGCATAACCGGTAGAATTGTTAAAATGAGAAGGGCTTGAAACGAAAATGGGAAAAAGAATATGCAAGTTGTATGTAAAAATTGGTGAGTTATAGCATGTACCGTTAACAATATTGGGTCTTCTTGTAGCATGGAAAAATTGTTGAATGTAAAAATTGGTAGATATATATCTTTTCCGAATATAGCCTGATCCAGGCAGTTTTGCTTTCTTTGTAGTCTTCATTTCCATTTCTGTGAGTTTATTTGTTGAAAGTATTGTGTATATGTTACACCAGACAGAGACTACGTCAGATTGAAGTGTTAATTAACTACTATTCCTTGGAGAAACTTTATTATAATAGGAAGATTTTATTATGTGATAATACTTTGGTATCCGATCAGAATAATTTTATTATATAAAGTAGTGGATTCAAAGATTAAATTAATTGAGACAATTTTATTGATTTCGTGATACGAATAACACATAGTACTTGATAAGACGTGAAGTTTATCCTGTTTTCTGAAAAAAAAAGTGTTTGAATTACTGACAAAATGTAATCACCTATTTCTCCAACGTGAAAAAATTAACACTACGTCATTTTGGATTTAATTTTCTATTGCTTAGAGAAGATAATATGTAAGTACTAGAAGACACGAGGCTAATTTCTCAGTTTGTGAAGGACTTAATCATTCTCAAATTGGAAAGCAATTTAATTAATTTTTAAGTGTGACAGGGTCGTCTCGAGTATTAGCGATGGGGAAAGCCAATTTGCAAAAAAGACCCAGAAGTCACTTACAGTGTAAACAACTAAGCAACCTTACCTCTATAAAAGCCAAGCTACATACCCTTCCCCCCTGTTGGAATTTTTTAATTACCCCACCTGGGTTTTATTTTAAATTCTATAATTGAATATTTGATCCAATATTTAATTTTGATATTTATCAATTTGACTTAATAAATATCTTGTAATAATTATCACGTTGTGATAATTGTTACACTTGTGATAGCCACTCATTGTAACTATTTACGTTTTTTGACGGGGAAAAACGTTATAAATATACAGAATATTTTGGATCCCTAGACCTGATATTCTATCAGAAAATACACTATCGTATCAGATTGTCTAAATTCATAAGTACTAAAAAAAATTATTTCTATTTTTTTTTATTCTACAGTGACCCAACAACATCAATGGCTGGAGGTATGTTCCTTAATTTTATTCCGCATTTGATATTTTGTGATATTATTTATGTACAGATTAAATTTTGTTTTATAGATTTCAAATCTATCATTTGGTATCCGAGCATCTTATGCCTCTACCTTGATTCAGATATATGTATATGTTGATTTAGGTTTACTGTTGACATGTTATTGAGGAAATTTAGAATTACAATTTATTTAAAATTGATTCTATGGATTTTTCCTTGATTAAAAATATCTATTTTGGAGTTATTTATTGTAGGGTTATGGCTGTATATTTTTATTTATGTATATGAATAATGGACCATGATAATGGGTTTATGATTTTGATGTTTTTATTGAAAACTAAAGTTAGAAATCATTAGGAAATTGGATTTCCATATTTTCTGTGATTAAAATGCAAATTGGGTCGCATAGACCCGTTTTGGTCCAAACCGGGTAAAGAAGAAAATGTATAAAAATAAAAAATAAAAAATAAAAAATAAAAGTTCCTGGGAAGTATTCGAACTTGTGACCTTTTAGTCACAAGGCCCATGTTTGACCAATTGGCCACCTTGGTAGTTTGTGTGGTTTGACAATAGAATATTTCTATATACTACTTCTGATTATCAAAAAAAAAAAGAAAAGGGGATAGCCATTGCTAATGGGGTTTAAAAAGGTCACGGGTTCTCACCACTTATCACCCTTGTGGCTTGTGTAGTGTTGGAGTAAATTTTTTTTTTAACTCACTTCTGATAATAAAGAATTAAATAAATAAAATTGTCCATTTGTTGGCCGAAAGTTTATATCCCATGACCTTCCATTAAGTGTCAGGGACCGTGACCACTTGAGCTACTCAAGCTGTTTAGTTTTGGAATGTATTATTATTATTTTTATATAAGTAACTTCCAGTTTGGTATTTGCATGTATATATATATATATACATATATATATATATATACATATATATATATATATATATATCAATATTATATATATGTTTGTGACTTTTCTGTAATTAT
Source organism: Cinchona pubescens (assembly GCA_025175665.1). Classification (NCBI taxonomy): domain Eukaryota; kingdom Viridiplantae; phylum Streptophyta; class Magnoliopsida; order Gentianales; family Rubiaceae; genus Cinchona; species Cinchona pubescens. Next base: position 608,915 of record JANKKI010000075.1, on the reverse strand, counting down.
TAATTTTTGTGATCCGTATAAATATGTATATATATATTTTTAATTATAGAGTAGCCGCAGCATCTTTAATTAAAAAAATATATATATGTACATTAATTTTGTTGTTTTGAGATCACTTATAATATAAGACATTAATTGTTATTATATCACATTTAATATAATAAATTTTATCCCACATGAATTTTTATTATATTATATTGTGTGATTAAAGGGGTGAAATATTAAATTATAGGTTCCTTAATTTACCCACAGATGATTTAATATTTTTGTAATTTTGATCATATGAATTTATTTGAATTAGAAATTTAGCCGACAGGCAATTGCAATGTCATGTAATTCATATTTCTTAGTATGTTTTGCATTGGTAAAATATATAGTAAATGTTAATTTGCCTCAAAATGTTAATTCATATTTCTCGAATTCATTTTACCGTCCGAACTAATAGGCAGAAAGCAAGTTTCTTAATGCTTTTCTATGGACGCATACAACTCTCCGAACGAAGTTTCTTTCTGACGAACACGACCGTCCGAATCTCTGTTCGGACTATGGAACGGACTCATACACGGCCGTCCGAACGATGTCCTTCACCTACTGCACGGAGATCGGATGCTGTATCGGACGCATCATACTTAGCTCGGACGTCCGAAACCTCAACGGCTAGTTTTTTGTGCATTTATTATTTAGCCGTTACGAAGTAGTTACAACCACCATTTATTGCTCCTATAAATACCTGCTCTTATACAGCATTATTCTGTAAAGATCATCTAATACATTGAATACAACCCTTAGAAAAGAGCAATTTTAGTACAAATTGGCTATAATGCTATATTGTATTAGTCTGCAGCTTAGAGTGCAATTCAATTTTGAGTAGAGTGATAATCTTGTACGAAAGTGAGGTTGTGAGTAAAATTCTTGGCTCAACTAAAAGAGTTTTAGTGTGAGCAAGAATTTCTCTACTTTGTAAAGATTATTGGCTCACCAAGTATGTGAAGCATTCTAATGAATTAATACTTCAAACTTGATAGCTTGGAAGTATTGGTTGTTTAATTTCCTCTCTTTCTTACTTCACAGCTTCATTGATTCTATTATATTAATTGTTAGTTGAAAAATCTCAATAAGTTCAATCTTTCTAAAAGTATTTTTTAGAAACCTAATTCACCCCCTCTTAGGTTGCTTTGGGACCAACACAATGTCTGAGTCTTTTCTTGTGCACTATATTCTGAACTCTCTACCACAGCAGTATGGGCCCAGCTTTCAAGATCTCTTAAAACACACATAAGGACAAATGGTCCATGAATGAGTTGATCACCATGTGTGTTCAAGAGGAAGGAAGGCTGCTTATGGAAACTGGAGAGAGTATGCATCTGGCAACTCAAGGAAAGAACAAGAACAACCTAGCCAAGAAGAAGAGAAAGGAAAAAATGTCTCCTCAAGGAGATATTAATAAGGAATCCAAGTGCTTCTTCTGTAAGAAAAATGGGCATATGATGAAGGATTGCCCCAAATTCCAGAACTGGCTTGAGAAGAAAGGTAACCTAATCTCACTTGTATGTTATGAATCCAATATGGTAGATATTAATCATAACACATGGTGGATTGATTCTGGTTCTACAATCCATATTACGAATTCCTTGCAGGGATTGCGAAACCTAAGGAAGCCAAAGGAAAGTGAGGAGTACATCTATTTAGGAAATAAGGTGCGGTCTCACGTGAATGCAATTGGGACATGCAATTTAGTTCTCAGTAGTGGCTTTGTTTTAAATTTGGAAAGGACATTTTATGTTCCAAATTTCTCGAGAAATTTGATTTCACTGTCAAAACTTGTACCTTTGGGATATTCCTGGTATTGTTCAAATGTTAGATTTAGTTTGTTTTATAAATCTGACCATGCTGGGAATGGTATTTTGTTTGATGGTCTTTTTCAAATTAATTTGCAAAATAATGCTACATTTACTACTTTGCATGTTCAAAATAATGCTGGTATTAAAAGATGTGTTATGAATGACGATTCATCTATGTTGTGACACCGGAGATTGGGACACATCTCCATTCAGAGAATCAAGAGATTAGTGAATGATGGAGTACTTGGTACTCTAGATTTTACTGATTTCTAGACTTGTGTGGGCTGCATAAAAGGTAAGCAGACCAACATGTCAAAAAAGGAGCCAAGAGAAGTTCAGAATTATTAGAGATCATACATACAGACATATGTTGTCCGAATATGGACGCATATTGTCAAAAGTATTTTATCACCTTCACATATAGATGATTTCTCACGATACATGTATCTCTACTTGCTTAATAACAAAAATGAAGCACTAGACGTCTTTAAGGTGTTTAAGGCAGAAGTAGAGAAACCATGTGAAAAATAAATTAAAATTGTGAGATCTGATAGAGGTGGTGAGTACTATGGCAAATACACCGAAGATGGACAAGTACCTGGTCCTTTTGCAAGGTTTCTTGCTGAGCATGGGATTGTTGCTCAATATACTACATTTGGTTCTTCGAGCCAAAATGGTGTAGCAGAGAGAAGAAACCGAACATTATTGGACATGGTGCCGAGTATGCAAGCATGCTCAAAACTTCCAGAATCTTTGTGGAGTGAAGCTCTTAAGACGGCAGTGTACATATTAAACCGCGTTCCAACCAAAGCTGTCCCAAAGAAGCCATTTGAGTTATTTAAAGGTTGGAAATCTAGTTTGCGACATGTACGCATTTGGGGATGCCCATCTGGAGTGAGAGTTTATAACCCACAAGAAAAGAAAGTTGGACCCAAGGGCGATTAGTGGGTATTTTATTGTATATGCTGAAAGGTCTAAGGGATATAGATTTTACTATCCATCTAATGGTACAAGAATTGTGGAGTCAAGAAATGCAAAGTTTCTTGAGAATGACCTAATTAGTGGGAGTGATAGATCATTGGGGATTGGATCTGAGACAGAATATCTATTCCACAATGTTCCACTTCTAGTCATGGACAGACTATTGTTATTCATCACATTCTTCGAGATCAAGTACGTGTTGAACAACTGGTCCTTGAAACTCCACAAACTGCTGATAATGATTCAGTAGATCCTGTTCAGCAAATACCTAAAATTGTTGAACAAGTAGTTGAACAACACATTCCTCAGGATAATGTTGGAACAACATTGAGAAGATCTACTAGAGTAAAGAAAACAGCAATTCTTGATAACTATATGGTATATCTACAAGAGTCTGAATATAATAGTGGAGCTAAAAATGATTCTGAAACATCTTCTCAAGTCATAAAATTGTAATAGATCTGACGTGTGGTACAATGCCATGAAAGAGGAGATGGAATTGATGGCATCGAATGGAGTTTAGAATCTTGTCGAGTTGCCTGTTGGTTCAAAAATCGTAGGATGTAAATGGGTCTTCAAAACCAAGAAAGACTCATTAGGTAATATCGAGAGATATAAAGCGAGACTTGTTGCCAAAGGATTCACTCAGAAAGAAGGAATCGATTACACGGAAACCTTTTCTCCTGTATCTGAGAAAGATTCTATTCGAGTCATTATGGCATTGGTTGCCCATTTTAATATGGATTTGCATCAAATGGATGTGAAAATGGTGTTTCTTAATGGAGATCTAGAGGAAGATGTTTATATGAAACAACCTGAAGGATTCTCCTATACTATTGGTGAGCATTTAGTTTGCAAGCTTAAGAAGTCTATATGGATTGAAGCAAGCCTCCCGTCAATGGTATTTAAAATTTCATAGAGTGATCTTTTCGTTTGATTTTGAAGAGAATTCATCTATCATGGATCAATGTATATACCAGAAGGTCAGTGGGAGTAAGATTTATTTTCTTGTTCTATATGTGGACGACATCTAACTTGCAGGTAATGATAAAGGATTGCTGCATGAGGTGAAAAAATTTATCTCTAGAAACTTTGATATGAAGGACATGAGTGAGGCATCTTATGTCATTGGCATAAAGATCCAAACAGATAGAACTCGGTGCATTTTGGGTTTGTCTCGAGAAACTTATATTAACAAAGTTTTAGAGAGGTTTCGGATGAAAGATTGTTCACCAAGTGTGGCACCCACTATGAAGGGTGACGGTTCAACTTGGACCAATGTCCAAAAATGATTCTGAGCGGGAACAAATGAAAAACATTCCGTATGCTTCTGCCTTAGGAAGCCTGATGTATGCTCAGGTCTACACAAGACCTGACATTGCATTTGGTATAGGAATGTTGGGAAGATATCAGAGTAATCCAGGTATGGACCACTGGAAAGTTGTAAAGAAGGTAATGAGGTATCAGCACCTTCAAGGAACAAAAGATTACGTGCTTATGTACAAGACGAACTGATAATATAGAGGTGTTTGGCTACTCGGATTCAGACTATTCTAGCTGCATTTATTCGTAAAAATCGACATCTGGTTATGTCTTTATGCTAGCCGGTGGAGCTGTGTCTTGGAGAAGTACTAAACAAACTTTGATTGCAACCTCTACTATGAAGATGAGTTCGTTTCTTGTTTTGAGGCAACTTCGCATGGTGTATGGTTGAAGAGTTTCATGTCTGGGTTTAGAGTTGTGGATTTTGTTTCTAGGCCATTGAGGTTATTTTGTGACAATTTAGCTGCTATTTTTATGGCTAAAAACAATAAGAGTGGTAGTCAAAATAAACACATCGACATCAAGTATTTAGCCATTCGAGAACGTGTTAAAGAAAATAAAGTGGTCATTGAACATGTTAACACTGAATTGATGATTGCCGATCCCTTGATTAAAGGCATGCCACCAAAGATTTTCAGGGATCATAGACAGGTTAGAATGTGAGTTGGTTCCATAATGTAATCTCATTTTACATGTACGTACATTTGATATTTTCAATGAAACTCTTATTCAGTTGTGTGTTAAGAGATATTCAATTGCGCATACTTATTTAGTTATTTGAGAAAGCTCACTTAAATTGGACCTATACTAAGCATAAGGCTTATTTATTAAGTTGTGTTATCACATAGAGGTTTAGTGTTGAAGAGACATAATGCATAGTAATACATGGAAGACAATACTTGTTTCTTAGAGGACTTGTCGCCATGATTCATGTATTTTGGATCTTGCTTGTGAGATTTGATAGTTTATATATCGAATAAAATATGTAGATCAAGTGGGAGAAATGTTGGAATTTTTTAATTATCCCATGTGAATTTTATTTTAAATTCCAAATATTTGATCTAGTATTTAATTCTGATATTTATCAATTTGACTTAATAAATATCTTGTGATAATTATCACGTGGTGATAATTGTTACACTTGTGATAACCACTCAATTGTAACTGCTTACGTTTTCTGATGAGAAAAAATGTTATAAATATACAGAGTATTTTGGGTCCCTAGGCCAGATATTCTATCAGAAAATACACCAACGTATCAGATTGTTTAGGTTTAGAAGTAACCAGAAAAATTATTTATATTTTTCTTTTTATTCTACAGTGACCCAACAACATCAATGACTGGAGGTATATTTCTTGATTTTATTCCGCATTTGATATTTTGTGATATTATTTATGCACAGATTAAATTTTGTTTTATAGATTTAAAATCTATCACCCCCTTCATTTTCATTCCTTTCTTCCTTTCCTCCACTCATTCCTTTCTCACTCTCCTTCACTCGCTCCCCTCTCTAATTTTGTTTCAATCTATTTCCCTCCTATCTACTTAATAAATTGCGATCGAGTCCAAGACTAATTTAAGAGGTACTTTTTATAAAAAAATTTTAAAATATTTGTAGAGTAAATTTATCTATATGTTATGTTATGCAATATGTATATTTATTCTCTATTAGTTTTTTAATACTTGTGTAATGGTATATATCATTTCATTCATAATATGTATTCTTATTAACTTGTAGTGTATTTTTATTTATTTGTATTTATTAATATTTTATTTAATTTATGAGAATATATATATTCAAATTTGATTAAATGTTTAATAAATATTGAATATGCATTTTTCAATGGAATTAACAATTTATAATTGTTTAATGTGCATTGTTTATTATTTTTGTCTCTGTAGTATCATTTAAAAATTTGCATTTATTCTAATTTATGTTTATTTCAAGATTGCTTAGTTTAATAATTATTTTAAAATTCGAATTTATGTTGAATATGGATTCTAATTACAGAGTTAGGGATTATAGATTTATGATTAAAATTTTATTAGTATAGTAACAATTAAAAAATTTATGCTTATTTTATAATTGAACAATCTAATAATTGTTCTAATAGTCGATAATATTTTGGAATAGGGATTATGAATAAAGATTTAGGGATAAAAAATTTGGAATGTTGAAAATGCTATTCAAACTTAATTTGAAAATACAATAGATAATTGTGCATTAGAAAATGATATATTATAACACTGGTAGGCAATGATAAAATTATAGAAATCACTCATGAGACATATTAAGATCGAGAATAAGTAATTGTGTTTGGAGTTTGGGGTTCGAGTTGGTGATATTTATAATTTTTCACAAATGAATAGGATAGAAAAAATAAATACCCGTGGTTGTGATGTCAACTTCAGATGTTGACAATTTAATTTGAGTATGGTCGTCTAATGGAAACGGGGATATATTTTGATTTAGATGAGTGTTTTCTGTGTTAGCTCAGCCTTGATAACCATAGACGCTTTTGCCGCTACTCCTGATTCCTATTTTGGACCACGATTTGATGAGTTATTGCATATTCAGTACCAACTTAGGTCTGTGGATATCTTTGCAACATTATTGCACAATCAGGAAGCACATATAGAGGTCATGATGCCAGTTGATATGTTAAAAGATGGTAGGAGTGTCACATGTCGCACCAGCTGATGCTGTAGTTTGGCTTGTGGCAAGTCATCCCAACTTATATTGACATAGATCGTAGGCTTTATCGAGCTACATGGGTTGGTATGCTGGGAATGATTAGCCCATCAATATTTCCGGCACATGGCAATATGGGCTGGACAGACATTATTAGTTGAGAAGGGTGTACCGATGGAAGGACCGCTATCTACTAGTATTGGGCACAAATATTGTGATATATTTCTAGAGCCCTTCAACACCTCCACTAGCAGTCAATGGATACTAAGGCACAAGTGAGGTGTATGAGTATCTGGTTAGACATAATTATAATACAATACTTAGGGTTTTATATATATATATATATATATATATATATATATATATATTTGCTTTCATTGCCCTAATCGGGAAGTGTACGAGTATCTGGTTAGACATAATTATAATATAATACTCAGTTTTTATATATATATATATATATTTGCTTTCATTGCCCTAATCAGGACACAATACTTTGCAATTGCAGGCCAATGTTGTCTTGCCAGTTTGGTGCATAACACTTCAGGCTGCTTTAGAATGTCCTCAGGCCGATCTACAACTACTTAATGACAAGAGAGGCATTGCATTTGGAGCACTTGATTATTTGGGTCTGTGGGTTAGAGTTGTCATTGGGCCAGTTGAGCCGCCTCCTATGGATTCCTTACTACCTCAGTATCTTGGTGCCTGACCCTTCCAAAAGGAGCAGCGGCCTGTTCGTCCACGACGCAAAGGATGTCAACCTTAACATGGCCCTAGTGACACATCTGATTAGGAACATTTTAGTGGCAGTAGTAATGGAGCTATTCTATCTCATTCATAGTCCAATATAATGACATTGCCGTACACCATGCATCTATTCATGCTAGGTTTGCATGCCGGTGATGATGCTAGATCATCACATACTTCTAATCTATTGCCTATTTATTGACACACGTTTGACATTATGTTGGTTGAGCAGCATGGACGCCATGTTCTTTGATGCCATGTTGGTTCACGACATATTGTCCTATGGAGGTGATGGTGGAGTAGGCCTAAACTTGGATCATCTTCAATGACTATTCCCTATTTGGTGAGGATGAGGATCAGAATGATAGTGATGATAGTGACGGCGAGAAGGTTAAGTAGTACCATGACAGCTAGGGATGACATTACCAATGAGGGTGACTAGGCACCGACATTGTTACTCCAATGAGCTGACCCAGCACCGTTTGTAGCGTTAGCATCATTATTATGGATTTTTATTTTTGTACTAGAATATTATTGTCAAACCGCTCGGCTTTTGTATTAAAATATTCTATTAGAGGTATATTTTAATACAAGCACTTGGGTATGAATATTTATGCCTACCAAGAGGTGTTATTTATTGATTTTATTGTTTATGATTTAGGGTTATACAATCATCCACGTCACATTTTTTGAAAGTGACTCCTAGATTGCAACTCCAATGGGCGATATTTGTAGTACAAATACCTTGTACTTGGACAATAACTTTCATGTTTATTTTTTGGTGTTTGCTATATTTGAAAGTATCTCTAAAAGGATTGACCATTTCTTGTAAAATTTCAACCCCAATGTCCTTTTGGAATGCTTGGAAATAGTTAACATTCGTGTGACAATATTTTATATTCTATGGATCCACGTAATATGTATTTGATTGATTGGAATGTCACTATGCAGAAGGAATAGAGATGGCATTCAGAAGAGCAAGATGAATTGAAGGAAAACTATACAAAATAACTAATGTGATCATCATGCTGCTGGATAGAGGTTATTGTCAAGCCCTTAGGTAGAGGTCAAAATAAAACACATAAGTAATAATAAAACTTGCAAAATCACTACACTCTACCTCACTTTCGCAAATATATAGAGTTGGTAATAATATAGGATGAGTGGGTAGCGTAAATTGTTTGGCAGGCAAGCGAGCATCGAGATTTACGAATCTTTGTATAGTTGAGCAAATTCAAATAACAAGAGATGAGAACTACACTAATTAAAACCATAATTAAAGTTAAGCAATTGAAATCTAAATTAAACTAAATTATCTAATAAAGCAAGTAAATGGAACTAAGCAACTATAAAATTGAGAAACTACTTAACATATTCAAATAAAAGCAAGTAAATAAAAGCACTTAATTCTACTATAAATTAATTAAAATAGGACTAGAATTATAGACCAAATAATTAACCCAACTAAAAAGACTATAAAAGAGATTATAAAGGTAGAAAGTACCATTTCTAAACTAGAATTTGTAAAGAACTAAACTTGAAATCTAAATATTTTTTAATTTTTGACAATAATAAAGAAAGCCTAGTAAAAATTAACTAGAAATTAATGCAAGAAATTGATAATTATTAACAGAAAGTACTGAATCAATAAAAACTCGAATTTCTATATGAAAGCTTGAAATGAAAGAAAAGAGATTTTCACTAATTTAAACTAGAAAACAAGTAAAAATTATATCTACTTGAAGCTAAGGATTTTAACCCATTACAACTATGTAATCAAAATTAATCTTGCAAGGAATTTAAAACTAGATCTAAAGGATAACTAAAGAGAACTTGTATTAAAATAAAACTTGAGAGTTAAGCTACTCTATTCTATCCTACACTAACTAAAATTACTAACTACACTACTTTTCTCTATTACCTACTTTTTTCTCTATTACATCTTTAAATTTGCTTAAATAGTAGAGTATTACACAAGGCAAAATTAGAAATTGGCTGCTAGAATATTATGAAATTGCTATTACTACTTGTGCTGGAAGTGAGTCCATGTCACGATGTGGAATAAATGAGATCGGGACATGAACCTCAAATTACATTTTACATATTTTTGTGCCCAAATCGCGATTTGAAATAGTCCAGATCACGATCTGGACTCTCCTTTCAGCAAATCTTCACTTTCTCTTTAATTGCATTTTGGTCCTTGTACTTTGTTTATTCCAGCTTCTAACCTCTAATTTAGACCTGCATAATATCAAGTCCTAATTAAGTAATTAATTTAGCTAAAATTCTAATGAAAACTTATCATATTTAACAATAACAAAAATATAAACACATATAAAGTAATTAACTAAAATCTTCAATTAATTAACCAAAGTTCGGAATTTAAGCTATCGAATTGCCATAATTTAGAGTAAAATAACTGTAGTTTACTAGAGTTATCACACCCCCAAATTTAGCATTTTTCTAGTCACGAGCAAAATAAAAATAGAAAGAACCTACTAACAGTTAAATACAAAAACACCACCAAACTTGACAAAACACTTGATGAGTTGTGGATGTACTTAGAACAGTTGAGAAATCTCTCAAGGAACTTTCAATACTAAATGATAAGTGAAGCGTTTAAATGAGTCAATCCAAGTTTGCAAATTTTTTGAAAAAAAACACAAGTTCATTTGCTACACAAGATATCAAGTCACCAAGAATTACTATTTTCAAAAAAAGAATTACCAAACATTTTAGTTCTATTCATTCGAAACATCAACTACATTTTTTTCTCAAATCACAAATATTATGAAGTGAGTCAATTATCCCGACTAGGTCTCATAAAAATAGAAGTTGATGTTTCTCATGTGTATTTTGATGATGACATAAACACTTAACTCTGTAAATAAGTTTTTGCAGGTCTGTTATCATGTTTTGCTAGAGACAGAGTTTTCGGACGTACTGTACCGTCCGAACTGTGTCAAGCTTCTCGGACGCATTCCACCTTCCGAACGAACAGGTAGAAAGAAGAATCCTAGTGCTTCTCCAAATGGATGACCATGACCGTCCGAAGCCTCTATCGGACGATGGAACGGACGCAAGCACGGACGTCCGAACGAAGCTCTTCACCAACTACATGAAGATCGGACGCTGTGTCGGACGCATCCCATCTATCTCGGACGTCCGAAACCTCAACGGCTACTTTTTGTGCATTTAGTATTTAGCCATTAGGAAGTAGTTGCAACCACATTTTATTGCTTTTATAAATAACTGCTTTGATACTCTGTGTAGTAAAAATCATCTAATACATTGAATACAAGCCTTAGAGAAGAGCAATTTTAGTACAAATTTGCTATAGTGCTTTGTTGTATTAGTGTGCAGTTTAGAGTGCAATTCAACTTTGAGTGGAGCGATAATCTTGTACGAAAGTGAGGTTGTAAGTACGATTCTTGGCTCAACTAAAAGAATTTTAGTGTGAGCAACAATAACCTTGTAAAGATTATTGGCTCACCAAGTGTGTGAAGCATTTTAGTGATTTGATACTTCAAGCTTTTTAGCTTGAAAGTATTGGCTGATTAATTTTCAGCTTTCTTACTTCACTATTTCACTGATTCGATTATATCAGTTTTTATTTGGAAAATCTTAATATCTCTAAAAGTATTTTTAGAAACCTAATTCACCCCCCATCTTAGATTGTTTTGGGACCAACAATTGGTATCAGAGCTTGGTCTCATTTTATTGCTTAAATTGCTTTTGAGAAAAGAACTATTATGGCAACCAACAATGCTCTATTCTTTTGAGGGTCAATCCGTTACTAGGCCCCCTATGTTTAACGGGGCAAATTTTATTAGTTGGAGAGATAGGATGAAAATCTTTTTGCAATCTATTGACATTGACTTGTGGTATGTTGTTAATGAAGGTCAGTTTGAAGCTACTATCATTGATGATCACACAAATAGAAGAAGAGAAAAGACGAGGGATGAGCTCACTCCACAAGACAAGGCGAACTTGACATTAAATGCAAAAGCCATGAACGTGCTATATAACGCCTTGGATGCAAATGAATCAACTCCGTGAAGGGATGCATTTCAGCTAAAGAAATCTGGGATAAATTGAAAGAAATACATGAAGGGAGTGATGATGTTCGTGAGCAAAAGAAATCCTTAATTGTTACCAAGTATGAATCTTTCAAGATGGAACCATATGAAAATATTGACAAAATGTATTGTAGGTTCAATTACATCACTAAGGATCTTGAAGCCTTGGGTAAGGAGTATTGTTTGGGTGAAAAAAATAGAAAAATCCTAAATGCTCTCTCCAAAGAATGGGATGCCAAAACAATTGCTATAGAGGAAGCCAAGAATTTAAATTCAATGCCTATTGAATCGCTAATCAATTCTCTTACATCTTATAAATTGAAGTTGAAGGCCAAAGTAGTGGATGATGAAGAAGCAAGGCCAAGAAGGAGCATTGCTCTAAAGACCTCTCAAGAAGAAGATGAAAACAGCTCCATCAATCTAGAAGATGAAGATATTGATGAAGGAGATCTTGCACTCATCACCAAAGGATTTCTTAAACATTACATCAACAAATGAAGAATGAGAAGAGACGGAGCTACAAATTCAAATAATTTCAAAGGAAAGACAAGGTTTGAAATGAAGAAGCAAAACGAAAAATGTTTTGAATGCGATCAACTCGGACACTTTGCAAATGAGTGCCCTTCCAAGAAAAAGAAGGAAGGAACAAAATCCAGATCCAAAACTTTCAAATCACATGGGATGATTGCAACTCCGAAGGTTCTGAGAAGTTGAAGAAGAAATGGAGTCGGCACAAATGGCCTTTATGGCCATTGGAGGTAAATTCTAACTATGACTCTAATGATGAAAATGATGAAGATGATCTTGAAGCTTTCATTTTGAAATTGCATGATAGCTTAAAGGAATCATATGCTAGAAATAAGGAGTTAGTCAAAAAATCAAATGCTCTATTGAATGCTAACTCTAAACTTGTGAATGAAAATAATAGGCTATCACAAGAAAATCGTGACTCGAAGAAACGAATGCATGAGAGATCAAGATCAAGATCAAGGCAGAACAAGCCTCCTTGAAGAAAAAAATGGATGATTTGAATGTTCTCTTGACTAGAAAGAAAGAAAATGTTGTTGATTTGAATAGAAATAGGAATGTATTAATCAACAAAAATTTTATCATGTTTAAAAGGGATGACTTATGTTTTGTGAAATCAAAATCATCTTTATATGGAAATAAAAATATTATTTTTAGATATTGCCAACAACATGGACATCAAAGTTAAGAATATGTGTTATGTCAAGAAAAATGAAAAACTTGGAATGGAAGTTGCATGGATTGATAGCAATTTTACTAACTCAAATGGATCCAAGAAAATATGGGTACCAAAAGTTATCAATTGATTTACTATGTAGGTACTTAACATCACCAACAATGCTAAGTGGTTCATAGATAGTGGATGTTCAAGGCACATGACGGGTGATGCTTCTCTCTTCACAGATCTCATATCCAAAAACAGTGGAAAAGTCACATTTGGAGACAGCAATAAAGCAAAATCAATCGGCATTGGTGATGTAGGTAAAAATGGTGAAACCTTAATTAAGAATGTGCTTCTTGTTGATAATTTGAACTATAATTTATTAAGTGTAAGTCAACTTTGTGACAAAAATTTATATGTATTTTTTACCAAGCATGAATGTCTTATCCTTGATAAAAATCATGTTGTTTTATTCAAGGGCACTAGGCACAATGTTGTTTATCTGATTCATCTTGATAAAATTATTGCAATAGCTATGTAAAATGTCTTACCGCTTCCATAGATGATCCTTGGCTTTGGCATAGAAGACTTTGTCATTTTAATACGGATTTGATTGAAAAACTTGCTAAGAAGGATTTGGTAAGAGGTTTGCCAAAACTAAATTTTTTGAAAAATAAAATTTGTGATGCATGTCAATTTGGTAAACAAGTCAAAGTTTCTTTTAAACCAAAGAATTTTGTATCTACTCATAAACCTATATGCTAGTCTTGGTTGCAAATATGCCTTTGTTATTGTAGATGACTATTCTAGGTATACTTGGGTATTATTTATTGTTCACAAAAATGAGGCTTTTGAAAAATTTGTAAAATTGTTTTCCAAAATTCAAAATTTATTGGATTTAAAAATCATTCGTTTAAGAAGTGACAATGGTGCCGAATTTAAATTTGGAGGTTTTATACCGACTTTTGTAATCACAACGGTATTTTTCATGAATTTTCGGTTGTTAGAGTCCTTCAACAAAATGGTGTTGGATCGAAAGGAAAAATAGGACTCTTCAAAAAACTGCTAGAACTATGATTCGTGAATGCGACTTACCACAATACTTTTGGGCCGAAGCGGTTAACACAACTTGTTATGTCATGAATCGAGTTTTATTAAGATCCTTTTTAAACAAAACTCCTTATGAACTCCTTTTTTGTAAAAAAACCCGTTCTGAGCTATTTCAAAGTTTTTGGTTGCAAATGTTTTATTTTAAAAATCAAAGAAAACCTTGGAAAATTTGCCAAAAAATCGGATGAAGGAATTTTTCTAAGATATTCTAGTGACAAGAAAGCATACCGAGTTTACAATAGATGAACGCTCTTGATTGAAGAAGTTGTGTATGTTACATTTGATGAAACTAATGATGTTATCTCAAAGAATTTATGTGAAGGTGAAGATGAAGATGTAGGTATTCTAAAGGAGCTCGAAAAGCTCATTATTCATGAAGATCATCAAGAGATCACATCAAGCAATGATGTCAACAACCATCAAATAGATCAAGATATCTTGCGATGAAAAGAATGAGGACACTCCAAAAGATCTTCCAAAAGCTTGGAGATTCGTCTCTAGTCACCCTCAAGATTTAATCATAGGTGATCTATCCGATGGGGTAACTACTCGTTCTCATAAACCTTTGAATAGTAATTGTGCATTACTTTCTCACATTGAACCAAAACATGTGGATGTTGCTTTGAGTGATGAATCTTGGGATAATGCCATGCAAGATGAACTTAGTCAATTTGAGAAAAATAATGTATGGACCTTGGTTGAAAGACCATCTTCTCATCCCGTTATTGGAACTAAATGGGTATTTAGAAACAAATTAAATGACAAAGGTGAAATCATAAGAAACAAAGCTAGACTTGTTGCAAAAGGTTATGCTCAAGAAGAAGGTATTGACTTTGATGAAACCTTTCGTGGCTAGATTAGAATCCATTCGCATGTTTCTCGCATTTGCATGTTTCACTGATTTCAAATTATTTCAAATGGATGTCAAAAGTGCATTTTTAAACTGGTTTTATTGATCAAGAAGTTTTCGTTGAACAACCTCCGGGCTTTGAAAATAAAAATCTTCCAAATTATGTTTTCAAACTCTCCAAAGCTTTATATGGTTTGAAACAAGCTCCAAGAGCTTGGTATGAAAGATTAAGTGGTTTCTTGATAGAAAATGGATTCAAAAGAGGTGAAGTTGACACCACTCTTTTTACAAAAACAGATTTACATGTTTTGTTAATTGTTTAAATTTATGTTGATGATATTATTTTTGGAGCAACTAATGAAAATTTGTGCAAGGACTTTTCAGATTTAATGCAAAAAGAGTTTGAAATGAGTATGATGGGCAAGTTACAATTTTTCCTCGGACTACAAATTCACCAAACAAAGGAAGGAACATTTATTACACAAATCAAGTATACAAAGGAGCTACTCAAATGATTTGGAATGGAAGATTGCAAACAAGTTGGTACGCCTCTGTGCACTTCAACCAAACTTGATAAAGATGAAGGAGGTAATGGTGCCATGGTTGATGAAAAATACTATAGAGGTATGATTGGAAGCCTACTTTACTTAACAGCCAGTAGACCAGATATCATGTTTGCTGTCTGTTTATGTGCTAGATTTCAATCTTGCCCCAAAGAATCGCACTTGATAGCTGTTAAAAAAATTTTTAGATATCTAAAGGGTACAATGAATTTTGGTCTGTGGTATCCAAAGTCATCTACATTTGATTTAATTAGTTATTCTGACGCTGACTTTGCTGGGTGTAAAATTGATAGAAAAAGTACCAGTGGTATGTGTCATTTTCTGGGAAATTGTCTTGTGTCTTGGTTTAGCCAAAAAAAAAATTCTATTTCTCTTTCTACGGCTGAAGCCGAATACATTGCCGCTGGAAATTGTTGTGCTCAACTTCTTTGGATGAAACATACTCTGAAAGATTTTGGTGTAATTTTTGATTGTGTGCCTATAAAGTGTGACAACACTAGTCCAATTAATCTCACAAAAAATCCTGTTATGCACTCTAGAACCAAACACTATATACAATTATTGATGTTAAGCATCATTTTATTAGAGATCTTGTTTGTAAAAAGGAAATTCGTGTTGATTTCATGCCTACTTCAGATCAACTGGCTGATATTTTTACAAAACCCTTGGCTCTAAATCGCTTTGAATCTCTTAGAAAATGTTTGGGAATTTTACAGATCAATTTGGCATAGTCTTTTCGTTCGGACGCACTCGTTCGTCCGAACAACATTATCTTTCGGATGCTCTGTATCGTCCAAAAACTTCCTATCTACCTCGGAAGCTCATAATCGTCTGAACGATATTCTTTTTCTTCACTAAACTCTCTGGAATTCTTCTGGACGTGTACCATCGTCCGAAAGAACATCGGACGCACTGGCTCTTCCATCGGCCGTCCGTTCACCAGCTTTCGGACGCTTCATCGGACGTACACCAAACGTTCGGCCGTCCAAAAGTTCTCTCTGTTTGATTAAAACTGTCCATCTTCGCCATTTCAGACTCAACCTTACCCCCGAAAACCCTTTGGCAAAATTTTTTCTCAATCAATCTCTCCTTCAAATTCCTTCCCTCTATCCACAAATTGATTGGAAAATTATCTTCTCTAAAGTGTTTCTCACCATTATCATATATAATTTCCCCCATATACCATCTCATTTCATCGAATTCTTCCAAATCTTTCAAAAAAAAAATCAAAATTTCCTCCTCTTCCTTCTCTTCCTTCACAATGGTTAAATCCTGTGGAGGTTCTTCTATAGCAAATCGTGGACAAAAAACAAAAGGGAAAGCTCCAGTGCGTGGAGAATCGTCTGCTAATCCCCAAGTCTCCTCAAATCCAAGATTACCAAATTTCATCAATGCCAAGGCATCTGAACGGTATACATCTCTTCTAAGTAAAATCTATAATCGTTCAACGTCCTGCATCTCAGAGTCTTTTTGATGAGTATAATCTTCCCATTGTCAAATCATGCTTTGAAAAATAAAATTGGGGTCACCTAGTGCATACTGATTTACCCGTGTATCATGACATGGTGCTTCAGTTCACCGCCAATATTCACTTTGAAAAGGCCCCACTGTTCGCAGTTTAATTTCTCGTGTAAACAGCATCAATCTAGAGATTTCCTCGAACATCATCAACACTATTTTTGAATGTGAAGTGTCAAATCTGCATGATTTCTCCTATTTCTTCTCTTTCGATAAATGGCCCACTATTAATACTAGATTTGACATTGATGAGGTTAGGACTATTTTTAACATCAATTTCAAACAGGTCTTCGAAGCCAAACCACATTACTAACTCCTGAACTAAACATTCTATACACCCTTGTTACGAATCTGTTATTGCCAACCGACGGGCATCATACTAAGCCCGGAAAAATGCAGCTGTACTTGTTTTTTTGTGTTTTCAAGGGCATTCCTCTTGACTTTGGGTATCTTTTTTGCTCCCTGTGGGAACTCTTCCTTACTGATACCCGAAGAAACACTCCCTTTGAAAAATTTATCACCAAAATTTTTGATTTCCTCAATGTTCCTTTCAACGACAACAAACAATTTCCCCCTTATTTTATTTTATGACAGAACAAATCTTATATTGAACGAAAAGACCTCCGGTTTTTCAACGATCAATGGTTTACTAACGCATCTTTTGATATTGAACGTTCAAAATCCCAGGCCTCCACCTCTGGTTTCGCTATTCCACATTCTCCTCCTCCTCAACCATCCCCACCATTCCATGATCCTCATCCATCTACCTCTGAACCCTTACTTTCTCATATCTGCGGCCTTCTCACTTTCTTGAGCACCCAAGTCAGTTCATTTCAACGTCACACAAATTGTAAGTTAAAGCGACTTGAAACTCGTCAGGTGATTCTCCAAGAGGCCCTTAGCCTTGGCATGTCTGCTTCGGCTCAGGTTCAATTTGCCAACCTTCAATCACAATATCCACTTGACTCATCTTCCGACAGTGATGACAATGAAGATGGGGATGTTCGTGAGGACGACGAAGAAGATGCCAATACTCAAGGTGCTGTCAATGAAGATGAAGGCGACGATGAGGATGTTGACGACACGTTCGATTTCATCTGTATCATGCAACGCCGCACTGGAGAAGAGGAAGACAGTGAGGCCACTGATGAATATGCTCCTTCAAAACGCCAAAAGACTGAAAAGCGCTCCAAGAAGAAAAATGACTCGAATTAGTTCCTTTGACATCTATTGTTAGTTTTTAGCACTTCTCTATTTTTAGTTAGGACTGCTCTCTGATTTCCCTTTTTTGTATTCCCTTTAACTAAGTATTGTGTTTTTATGCATTTATGTTGAATACTTGAACTAAGCACTAATTAATATTTGCGTTGATTATTTGAGCTTTGGTTTATGCATTTCTGTTGAAATACTTGCACATTCTCAGGGGGAGCTTTATTTGATGATGTCAAAAGGGGGAGTAGTCATCTATATTGCAAAATAATTAGTCATATCTGATTGTTTTTACATAATTACTCCATGAAGGTTTGTCATCATCAAAAAGGGGGAGATTGATGTTTTCCAAACCTTATTTTGATGACACATAAACACTTAACTCTGTAAACAAGTTTTTGCAGTTCTGTTATTTGTTTTGCTAGAGACAGGATTTTCGGACGCACTGTACCGTTCGAACTGTGTCAAGCTTCTCGGATACATTCCACCGTCTGAACGAACAGCCAGAAAGAAGAGTCCTACTGCTTCTCCAAACGGATGACCATGACCGTCCGAAACCTCTATCGGACGATGGAACGGATGTACGCACGGACGTCTGAACGAAGCTCTTCATCAACTGCATGAAGATCGGACGCTGTGTCGAACACATCCCATCTATCTCGGACGTCCGAAACCCCAACGGCTACTTTTTGTGCATTTATTATTTAGCCGTTAGGAAGTAGTTGCAACCACATTTTATTGCTCTTATAAATAACTGCTTTGATACTCTGTAAAAATCATCTAATACATTGAATACAAGCCTTAGAGAAGAGCAATTTTAGTACAAATTGGCTATAATGCTTTGTTGTATTAGTGTGCGGTTTAAGTGCAATTCAACTTTGAGTGGAGTGATAATCTTGTACGAAAGTGTGAAGAGGTTGTAAGTAAGATTCTTGGCACAACTAAAAGAATTTTAGTGTGAGCAAGAATATCCCTACTTTGTAAAGATTATTGGCTTACCAAGTGTGTGAAGCATTTTAGTGATTTGATACTTCAAGCTTGTTAGCTTGGAAGTATTGGCTGATTAATTGTCTCACTTTCTTACTTCACTATTTCACTGATTCGATTATATCAGTTTTTATTTGGAAAATCTTATATCTCTAAAAGTATTTTTAAAACCCTAATTCACCCCCTCCTCTTAGGTTGTTTTGGGACCAACAGAAGTTCATTTAGGAATCTACTTAAATGTAATTGTCACACAATTTGGAAATAGACCTCTAATAAGAAATAAGTAATACGAGATCAATGATAAGTATTATAAACATTTACTCCTTAACTTATTAGTATACTAAAACGTAATTTCTAATGGCTTAATTCGGAGAAACAACATGAGTACATGTCGGAATCCCATACACGCCTTATTACTACTCTATTGGCTTTATTTCGGAAAAACAACATGGGTACATGTCGGAATCCCCTAATGCCTTATTATTACTCTAGTGGCTTATTTCGGAGAAACAACATGGGTACATGTCTGAATCCCGTACTTGCCTTATTCCTAAAAGTAAAGTTTTTTTTTTAAGACAGCCCTAATCCAAGGAAAAGGTGTAAAATGTTCTTAAAATTAATCTCAAATACCAATTATTCACAAATTAGAAGAACATTCCCTATGCAAACACACAAAATGTCCCAAAATTCCTTCTATTTCATTTAATCCACTTTTTCCAAAAGATAAATAGACTTACAAAATAATATAAGTGATTTGAACAAAAAAAATATTTTAAATCTTTTTTTTCAAAATTTTAGTATTTCTTTTTGAAAAAAATACTAATACCTAATTTGTTGAAATATTTATGTTGCAAAGGACTACTCACTCACACTTAAGTTCATGAAATGACAAAATCAAATACTTCAATCATATAATATTGTACATCAAAACTCATCATCAATCGAGTACTCATTTGTTCACTTTTCCATCCAGTAGACATCAAGTCACATCAATACATACAAAATAACCATTTCCAACATGAGAAATAAATACCCCCAAACTTGTCTCTTTTATTCAAATTGATGAATAAGTTATCCTTCCACTCACCCAAAATTCTAACATAAAGACATCGTAACAATTAAACAAGAAGTATATAAACTATGACAAAATTTTAATCTAGCAATTAATACTAAGTGAAAGTAATAAGGGTACTTAACTAAGCCATGTATCTCATCAATAAAGCTCCATAAAAATCAATATCCAAATCGAGACATCAATAATTGCAAACATGTCATCAACTTAAGGCCCTTAGCCACTCTACTATTATTAATCAATAAAAATGACCAAAAATCACACCAAGTATTCAATAAAGCAATTCTCAAAATGATTTAATCCATAAAGTGCTAAAAAGATATCTATTTGGCGTCAGCTTAATGCCATTTCCAATCTACTCAAAAATCCCAATCCACCACATATAAAATACTAAAGATAAGAGAAATTAAAAATAAAGGTGCTAAATAAAGAAAAATAAAAGAAATTGTTCATCTTCATCATCATCAAGAAGAAGAAGTAGTTTTATAAATCTAAAATCTTGCTTGTGCCAAAATTGCAATTTGGGTTTTCCAAATTGTGATCTGGCCTGATCTTGAGATCGTGATCTGCATGTTGAGATCGCAATTTGGCTAGTATCGAGATCGCGATTTCAATTTTCAGATCGCGATCTCAACTCGGGTGAATTTTTGCCTTAGCAGAAGTTTGAGTTTGATGTCGAGATCTGGATTTTGAGATCTTAATTTTTCTCAAATGACCAAAATACCCTCTAGAAGTTTGAGTTCCAAATCGCGATTTGGAATTCCAAATCATAATTTGGAGCTAAACTTCTGCAAAGAGTATTTTCAACATTTAGCCAAAATTTCTCCACTCTTCATCACTTTTCTCCAATTCCATGCACAACCTACAAACACAAAATTAACAAGAGACAGGTTAAGAGGACAATTTCCCTCATTTTTAGCATAATTTATTTAATGCAAAAATATATAGTTTTAGACTAAAATTCTAACCTAATTCAAACCAAATTACTCAAAATCAAACTAAGTAAAAATCACACCAAAAGAAAACAATAACAACTAAAATAAAGAACTTGGGTAGCCTCCCAAGAAGCGCTATTTTATAGTCAAGATGTTGACTACGGCATGGGATGGTTGGCCACCTTTTTCCTTTTGGTTTCCATGGAAAAAGCTTAATCCCCTTTTTCTTCATGATTAAAGCTTGATTCTCGGTTCTTCTATGCACAAGTCCTTTCTTCCAAGCCTTAGCCATTGCAAGTGCACCAATTAACATCTCCAATTGTTTCTCAAAACATTTTCTTTCTTTTTGTGATTTCTCAACTTCTTGACATCACGATTTTGCCTATTCTTTGCAAAAATCTCTTGATCATTCATCAAATCACATCCCTTATAGGGTGATTTTTCCTTCAATTTATTTCAATAGACCTCAGATCTTCTTTTATTTCCAACACTTGCTTGAGTAAATTGCCTTGGTTAACTTCATTTTGCTCCTCATTTGACCTAACAATGAATGAATTAAGAGATTGGTTAGCACATTTTTCTTCAACAATGGGAATATTATCATTATATTCAAACACATCAAATTCAATTGATTCATTTTTGACTTGTAAAACCAACTTCCCTTTGTTCACATTAATTAATACATGAGAGCCTCGCTCGAATCAATGGAGTCTCACTCTCTTCACCTGTATCTAACACCAAAAAATCAATGGGATATACCACATTTTCAACTTGTACAAGCACATCCTCCAACAAGCCATATGGTTTCCTTTCTAATAGGTTCGCCAATTGGAGTGTGATATTAGTTGGCTTGACATTGTTGATCCCTAATCTATCATTGATGGCCTTTGGCATAATATTTATGCTTGCCCCCAAATCACAAATTGATCGATGCAACATTTTTCCTCCAATATTCACCGGTATTACAATAACTACCGGGATCTTTGAGTTTAGGGGATAGTCTCCATTGAACAATGGCACTACCCTAGGCATCAAGGCATACTTTCTCATCATCATCACACTTTCACCTTCTTTCCAAAAGATCTTTCATGAAACAAGTATAGTTAGGCATCTTGGTAAGGACATCAATTAAAGAAATGTTGACATTAATCCTTTTCAATATATCCAAGAAGCGGTTGAATTGGTTTTCTTTTTCCTCATTTCTTGGATCAATGAGCCTTTGAGGGAATGGCACTTTTATCGTTGAATCCATCTTCAAAGGTTCTTCCACGTGCTTCTTCTTTGATACTTTGATCTCGTCCTTTTGTTCCTTCTTGTCTTCATCACCAACAACTTCCCTTTCATTCTTAATTACCTTAGACTTTTGTTCCTTACTTCCTCTTTCCACCTTTTTCTTCTTATTAGTTCCACCAACTCTCTTCCATTCCTTAAGGTTATGGTATGGTATTGTTCCTTTGGATTTGGAATAGCATTACTTGGAAGTGCCCCAATAGGTTTTTCATTATTCAACCTTGTGAATTGCCCCAATTGAATTTTCAAATTTCTCATTGATGCTTTCATATTCTCAAACTCTGTCTATGTTCTAGATTTTTCCTTTCTAACTCTCTTCTCAAACACTCAGCTTCTCTCTTCCAACCATCTTCACATACATTTTCTCTTGGAGCAATTTGGTCATTATACATAGGCTGGGAAGAATTTGCATTTTGGAAGAAAGGGCATGGTTGTTGATTTTGAAATGGAAGGGTAGGGAAAGATTGATATGAGTTGTTTTGAAAATTTCTTTGATGTGGTGGTTGTTAGGGTCTAGATGAGGAACTTGAAGCTTGATTTTGTTGGAAATTGTGAGGAGAGAAATTCGGTTGATAAGGAGGATTGGATTGATTGTTGGTATTGCCCCATGAAAAGTTTGGATGATTCCTCCAAGAGGGATTATATCTGTTCCCATAAATTCCAGATGGATTCGTTGGAAAGTTGATGATTGATTAGACACATAGTTGAGTTGCTCATTGGACCCATAAGGCATTTCACATTGTCCATTTGCGTGACCACCTCCACAAAAATCACACACCATGGGTGGTTGGGTTGGAGAAGAAGACATTGCATTCATACTACTCGATTTCCCGAAGTTTTCCATCACTTTTTGCAACCTTGTTCATCATATTCATAAACATACTTTGTTGTGCCAAAAGAGCATCTTGCATGTTCAAATTCAACAGTCCACTATGTCCATTAGCTTGATTGGCTTGGAGTTGAGCCACCGGTGGAGTCATTGGTCCATGATAATAATGATTGTAGGCCATATTGAGAAATTCTTGACCTTCCTCTTTTTTCTTATAAGAGATGGAACCATCAGCGGAAGCATCCACTATGGATTGCGTCTCTTGAGTCAATCCATTGTAGAAGGTTTGAATTTGAAGCCAGAGTGGAATCGCATGATAAAGACATTTCCTTAGTAAATCCTTGAACCACTCCCAAGTTTCAAGATGCCTCTCCTAAGCTCTCACCAACATCTTGCTTAAAGGAGGTAATTTCATTCCGCAATTTGGCAGTACTTGAAGGTGGAAAATGTTTTGCCAAGAATTCTTGAGCAAGTTGATACCAAGTGGTAAACGTCCCTTGGGCATGAGATTGAAGCCAAGATTATGCCCTATCCCTTAGAGAGAAAGGAAATACTCTCATTCTTACACAATTCGGGTGCACACCATTGAATTTAAACGTGTCCAAAATATCCTAAAAATTCATATGTGTGTGTATGGTTTTCATTGGGACCACCCCCAAACATTGCATGAGCTTGTAGTATTTGTATCAAAGCGGGATTAATTTCAAAATTGTTTTCTTGCACGGGCATCCGTGAATTGCTAGAATTTACCCCATCAAAGCTTGGTATGGCATATTCTCTTAATGGTCTTCCATTCACATTCATGCCATTCCCATTTCCATAACCACCCATTCCATTATTTCCGACAACCTCTTCTTCGTCATTCCCAAAATGTTCAAATTCCTTTGTTTTGATTAGCATTTGCCATTTCAATTCTCTCTTGCTTTTGTTGTACTCTTCTAAACTTCCAGATTTTCTTTAACTCCTTTTCTCTTTTCTTCATCCAAGCAAATAAACGGCCCTTTATCCCTTGTAACCCTGCACTACAAAAGCCAAAGAAAATAGTCAATTAAGTGTCAAGACAATTCAACAAGACAAACAACCCACACAACTGAATAAACAAAAATTAACAACTAAATTAAACTACAGTGCTTAATCTACATGACCCGTAAAGCTCTCAATATTGCCAAATACCAAGGACAATCCTCGACAACAACGCCAAAAACTTGTCAAGCCCTTAGGTAGAGGTCAAATTAAAGCAAACAAGTAATAATAAATCTCACAAAATCACTACACTCTACCTCACTTCTGCAAGTATATGGAGTTGGTAGTAGTATAGGATGGTGGGTATCACTCCCACGAAGATTGTTTGGCTAGCAAGGACTGAGATTACTTCTATGAATCTTTGTATAGTTAAGCAAATTCAAATAAGAAGAGATGAAACTACACTAATTAAAACCATAATTAAAGTCAAGCAATTGAAATCCAAATTAAACTAAATTATCTACTAAAGCAAGCAAATAGAACTAAGCAAGTATATAATTGAGAAACTACTTAATCTATTCAGATAAAAGCAAGCAAATGAAAGCACTTAATTCTACTCTAAATTAACTAAAATAGGACTAGAATTAAAGAGCAAGTAATTAACCCAACTAAAAAGACTATAAAATAGGTTATAAAGCTAGAAACTACCATTTCTAAACTAGAATTTGTAAAGAACAAAACTTGAAATCAAAATATTTTTGGATTTTTCGCAATAATAAAGAAAGCCCACTAAAAATTAACTAGAAATTAACACAAAGAATTGAAAATTCTTAACTAGAAACCACTAAATCAATAAAAACCCTAATTTCTATATAAAAGCTTGAAATGAAAGCAAAAAGATTTTCACTAATTTAAACTAGAAAGCAAGTAAAAATTGTATCTACTTGAAGCTAATGATTAACCCACTGCGGCTATGTAATCAAAATTTAAACTTGCTTGGAATTTAAAACTAGATATAAAGGATAATTAAAGAGAACTTGTATTCAAATATAACTTGAGAGTTAAGCTACTCTATTCTACCCTAAACTAACTAAAATTACTAACTACACTACTTTTCTCTATTACCTACTTTTTTGTCTATTACATATTTAAAGTAACTTAAATAGTGGAGTATTACACAAGGCAAAATCAGAAATTGGCTGCTAGAACATTACAGAATTGCCATTATTACTTGTGCTGGAAGCTAGTTCATATCGCGATCTGGATTAAATGAGATCGCGGCATGGACCTCAAATTATATTTTACATATTTCTGTGTCCAGATCGTGAGTTGGAATACTCCAGATCACGATCTGGACTCTTCTTTCAGCAAATGTTCAATTCTTCTTTAATTGCATTTTGGTCCTTGCACTTTGTTCGATTCCAGCTTCCAACCTCTAATTTAGACCTGCATAATATTAACCTAATTAAGTAATTAATTTAGCTAAAATTCTAATAAAAACTTATCATATTTAAGAATAACAAAAATATAAACACATAATAATGAAATTAACTAAAATCTTCAATTAATTAACCAAAG
Source organism: Cinchona pubescens (assembly GCA_025175665.1). Taxonomy (NCBI): domain Eukaryota; kingdom Viridiplantae; phylum Streptophyta; class Magnoliopsida; order Gentianales; family Rubiaceae; genus Cinchona; species Cinchona pubescens. The sequence continues at coordinate 583,161 of JANKKI010000075.1, read as the reverse complement.
TTTGAAATTTAAGCTATCAAAATTCCATAATTTTGAGTAAAATAATTCTAGTTTACTAGAGTTATCAGTTATAAAAAATGACATTCGAGAACAAACATTGCATTTATCCATCTTAGTTTTGAATTCTTCTTTCTTCCCTAAACCAATACACACCAACATGTCTTCTGATATGCTTATTAGGTTTTGGTTTTGTTGTGGTTGGAAAATGGTAAACTTGTCCATTATGGTTTAAGTTATAAACTGCAACGTGCCAGCAAGTTCGTACCATTTCATCGACGAATAACTTTTGATGAGCTCAATCAAAGATATTCAACTGCATGGACATATATCTGAGTATGTATATGGGTCGGAATTGATATTGTGTATGGCTCAATCTGATGTTGTGCATGTGGTTTGGGCTTTATTTGTCAAATGACAATAATCTAAAAATACTGTATGATGTCAAATCAGAGATGCCACACTTCTAAGTAAATATTTATGCAGAAGTGGAACAAATGTATTAGTTTATGGGAGGAAGTACTTCCCATACACATTTGAATATGTTAGATATTGTTTTGCAGCATTACTAAAAGTCAATTTGGGTCACAAACTTTTCATCTACCTCATAGCAATGTTACCCAGTATAATCCATTTGGTTGCTTGATTCCAATTCCCAATCGAGTTTTGACATTGGTCAAAGTAGTCATCAATTAATTGAATTATATATACCAATTCATGTGTTCATGACGATAAAAAGTTAAATTATCCTATTCAGGACTTTCCACTAATTTTTACAAGTATACGATATCAATATAGTAGGCTGAATAGAGATTGTTCCTATAGAGGCTGTGTATACAAATACCGAATGAGTTATTTCTAACAATTTCTATCTTGATGATTCAAACGGATATTCTTTGGATTTAAAAATTAAATTAAATGACTTCTTCAATAAAATTTAAGTAAATAGAATTAAATAGAACTGAACCTAAAAAAGTGGTTCAAATAGTTTAAAAAATAAGTTAGGTACTAGGTTAGAAATTTCTCTAGATTCACTCAAATTACCAATCAGTCAATTCAACTATACTAACAAAAGTTCAATTCTCAAATATCAACCAACCCCAATAGCTTGTGCAATTGGGTTCTATCAATCTAACTGATTTAGAGGTAGATTCCCCTCTAACCAAATTTCAATTAAATTGAGTCTTCACCATATGAAATTTATATTGGACTAACTAGGTAATCATGTCAGTCACAACTAGGTATTCACCTAGTCTAATAATCAACACAAGTCTATGATGGGGGAATCGACTTCGTGTCACGTCAACCAACCTAACCAAAGCAAGAATTATCTATGTTCTTGAGTTGTTAATTTATGTTGATTAATTAATTATTATCCAGAAGTTTACTCATTTGGATTGATTATTATCTAGTGTAATTCATCAAAATTTGCATCACCCATAGATAACCTGTTAAGCCATTAGGTAGAGGTCAAATCAAGCAAACGAGTAATAATAAAACGTTACAAAATCACTACACTCTACCTCACTTTCACAAGTACACAGATTTGGTAGTAGTATAGGATGAGTGGGTATCGTTCCCAAGGAGAATGTTGGAAAGCAATTACTGAAATTTTTGGACTTTTGTATAGTTAGGATAATCAAATTGAGAAGAAAGATCCTAATCTAATCAAAGCTATAATGAAATTAAACAAGTTCAAACCAATATTAAACTATATCTACACTAAAGCAAGTAATTAAAATTAAGTAACACAAAATTAAGAAACAAATTAACCTATTCTAATAAAAGCAAGTAAATAAGAGCACTCGATTGTACTCTAATTGAACTAGACTACGATTAAAACTAAAGGGCAATTGATTAACCTAACTGTACGAGAAAGAGAACACTAAGAAAGCTTGTAAAGCAAGAAGATGTCATTTCTAGTCTAGAATTTGTAAAGAAATATGCTTGAAATATAAATATTTTTTTAATTTTTAAGAATGATGAAGAAAGCTCACTAAAAATTAACTAATAATCAAAGCAAGGAATTGAAAACTTGAAGTAGAAGGTACTAAATTAACTAGAACACTAAATTCTAAGAAAACTTGAAATGGCAGTGAAGAGATTTCTAAGAATTTAAACTATAAACCAAGTAAAAATTATATCTACTTAAAACTAAAGATTAACCCACTACTAATATGTAATCAAAATCTAAACTTCCAAGAAATTAAATGCTAGATCCAAAGGAGAATTAAAGAGAATTTGTATTAAGAAAGTGAAACTTGAGAGTCAAGTCTTGCTATTCTATTCTAATCTAACCTAAACTACTGACTACACCCTAAACTATATGTACTATCAATGTCTCTCGTACCTTAAATAGTAAAGATTACGCAAGCCAGCTAGTTGAAGATTAGAAATTTGCTCCTGAAATATTATAAAATTGCCACTACTAATACGCTGAAAATGAGTCTATGTCGCAACATCAAAATGAGTCCATGTCGCGACATGGCCCTAAAATTACGTTAGCCTATTTCCATGTCCATGTCACGGTTTGGAAAAGTTGATGTCGCGACTTGGGCATCATTTTCAGCAAATCTTCAATTTTTCACAAATTGCATCTTGGCCCTCGTACTTTCTTTATTCTAGGTTTCAACCTCTAATTTAGTCCTGCATATTATTAAACCAATTAAGTAATCATATTATTCTAGCTTCCAACCTCATACTTTCACACTCACAAGTAATTTGATAGTAATATAATCAATTAAGCACAAAATGAGTAGAATAAATAAATAGAGAGAGAGAGAGAAATTATTCAAACAACACTCCCAAACTAGCAAGTTTGGAATAGTAGTCCACAAGGTGCTTCTTCAAATTTGGTAAGTCAATACTCCGAATTGTACACAAAGAGACTTTTAGGATAATCCTTACTTATACTACTCTTTAGTTCAGCCAAGGATTTTACACTCAATCTCACTTTTGTACAATGATTATCACTCCACTCAATGCTTTTGGATAGCACTCTCAAATGCACATTTTTTTTTCCACTAATACAATATTTCTATAGAGCTAATTTTCACTCATTTTTTTTTTATTTGCTTGTATTCAATGTGGAAGTTTAGTTACATAAATTCAAGTTGGTTGGTATTTATAGATGTGGCAAATGTGCTTCAAAACACCTTCCAATGACTAAGTAATTAATGCTGAAAAATAAGATTTTATAGGTTTCAGAGAACGGATAACTCTTTATTGCGTCTGACGCAGCGTTCGAACATCTAAAACACAGAAGTTGAGATCTTAATTTGGACGGCTCAGGTTGTGTCCATTCCTTCATCCGAAACTGATTGTTTGTCAAGTTGGATCTTCAAAAAATGTAGTGCGTCCAGAAAGTCTAATGCCTTACAATGATTGATCTTTCTTTGGACGTGAATAGGTGTGTCTGGTAAAATTTCATTTGGACGATGTTGAGCGTTCATTGTCAATTGTCACAGATTCATTGCTCTCTGTCTAACCATTCTGATGGTGCTCTGCCTCCGAGATAATTTGTTCGGATGAATTCTTGCATCCGAGAAAATAGGACTCGTCAGACATTCTTGTGCGTCCAAATCTCCTCCATTTCGGATGATACACAGCATCTAAAAATCCTATTAAGTCAAGTTCGGCAAAACTCCTGCATAGCTTAATTTCAAATTGTTAGATTGGATTTGTCATTATCAAAACCAAGATTGTAGATCAAGAAACTCCTTCTTTTCAGTGATGACAAATCACAAAGCAATATAAGCAACATGGCTTAGTCAAACAACCACAAGCTCAATCAAACAACCACATTTCTCCCTTTTTTGGCATCATCAAAACAAAATAGGAAAAAACCTCCCCCGAGATGAAGCTTCCCCTTAATCAAACAACCAAGAAACAATTTCACCTAATAAAGTACGTAATGAGCATCAAGTTCAACACAAATATCAAAGTGACATTAATGAAGCAAAATAACTAATTGTCAAAGGAATTTTCAAAACAACAAAACAACAAATGTCACATCAATACGAAGCAGTCAATCTAAGAACTAGAATCTAAATCATTCTTTTTTTATCATTGCTCGCGTTTTCACTTTTTGGTTGGCAAATCATCTTCTGTGGCTTTAATATCTTGTTCGCTGACTTCTTGAGCATCACGCCGCTGCATGATATAGTTGAATTTGTCATCAACATCTTCAACGTCATTGGCTTCGGCGTGTTGGGCAACAGTGTCTTCAAGATTTAGCGCAGCAGCTGGATCTTCTTGGGCATCTTGCTTAGGGTGTTAATGCTCTACATTTTCATTTTCTTCATCATCCCTGTCAGAGAAGGATTCAAAGGTGTACTGCGACTGAATATTGGCGAACTACACTTGAGAGGAAATAGACATACCCAAGCTTAAAGCCTCTTGAAGGATTATTTATTGGTTTCCACGACTTCTTCAATTTCCTAAAAGTTCGGTGTTGAAATGTGGCCATTTGGTTGCCGAGATCATTTACCTGTCACCAAATGGCCAAATGGGCACACAATCGCAAATAACACCAAAATCTTTTAAAGTATATTTCATATAAAGAAGTTGAGCACAAAAATTACCTACAGGAATATACTCAGCTTCAGCCGTGGACAAGGATATAGAACTTTGTTTCTTACTAAACCAAGACACCAAATAATTACCCAAAAAAGTGACACATACCACTAGTACCTTTTCTATCAATTTTACACCTGACAAAGTTGGCTTCCAAGTAACTAATTAAATCAAAACTAATGGTTTTTGGGTACCATAACAATAGTTCAAAGTCCCTTTTAAGTATCTAAAAATTATCTTAACCACAATTAGGTGTGATTCTTTAGGACATAATTGGAATCTAGCACATAAACACACGACAAACATAATATCCAGTCTACTAGTGGTTAAATATAGTAGGCTTCCAATCATACGTCGTCTACTATAGTATTTTTTGTCAACACTATTACCTTCTTCATCCTTGTCAAGCTTGGTTAAGATGTACATTGGTGTTCTAACTTGTTTGCAATCCTCCATTCCAAAGTGCTTGAGTAACTCTTTTGTGTACTTGATTTATGTGATGAAAGTTCCCTTCTTTGTTTGGTGAATTTGAAGTCTAAGGAAGAATTGTAACTCGCACATCATACTCATTTCAATTTTCGTTTGCATCAAACATGAGAATTCCTTGCACAAACTTTCATTAGTGGCTTCAAAAATGATGTCATCAACATAAATTTGAACAACTAAAAAATTATTATGACTAATTTTGGTGAAAGAGTAGTATCAACAATTCCCCTTTTAAAACCATTTTCAATCAAAAAACCACTTAATCTTTCATACTAAGCTCTAGGAACTTGTTTCAAACCATACAAATCCTTTGATAATATAAAAACATGATTTGGAAAATCTTTATTTTCAAAACCCAGAGGTTGTCAACAAAAATTTCTTATCAGATCAATAAACCATTTAAGAAGTCAATTTTCGCATCCATTTGAAATTATTGAAGCATGCATATGGAAGAAATATACGAATGGATTCTACTCTAGCAATGGGTACGAATGTCTCATCATAGTCAATTCCTTCGTCTTGTGCATAATATTTCGCAACTAATCTTGCTTTATTTCTAATTATTTGACCTTTATCATTTAGTTTATTTCTAAAAACCTATTTTGTTTCTATTACTGGATGATTCGAAGGCCTTTCAACTAAAGTCCATACATTATTTTTATCAAATTGACTAAGATCTTATTTCATGCAAGAATCCAAGATTCATCTTTTAAAGTAAGGCACAATTACTATTCAAGAGTTTGTGAGAGCTAGTTTTTACCCCATCAAATGAATCACCTATGACTAATTCTTGAGAATAATTTGAGACAAACCTCCAATCGTTTGGAAGATCTTTTGATGATTCTTCTTTCTTTTCTCCTTCTTCATCCAATCAATGAGTATTGTCGAACTCATTGCTTTCCTTGGTCTTTTGATGTTCCTCTTGAATATTGAGCATTCCAAGTTTCTTTTGCACACCTACATCTTCATCTTCACAAACATTTCTTGAAACAACATCATTAGTTTCATCAAATGTAACATGTACAACTTCTTGAATTGCAAGATTTCTTCTATTATTTACTCGGTATTCTTTCTTGTCACTGGAATATCTTAAAAAAATCCCTTCATCCGATTTCTTTTCAAATTTTTGAAGATGCTCTTTAATTTTTGAAATAAAACATTTACAACCAAAAACTTTGAAATAACTCACAATTGGTTTTTTACAAAACAAGAGTTCATAAGAAGTGTTGTTTAAAATTGTGAAACCCAGTATTTTAATAGCCTTGTTCTTTGATTTTAATTGGTTTAAAATGTTTTTCATATTATTTTTAGTCATAAAGTACTTCAACTTATTCGTTCTTCAATTCGGCAAATTTTTCGATTTACGCGATTTCGGTACCGGGGTAAGCTGATTCCTGTTAGACAAAATGTAATTAGTGCATTGTGGTGTGTGAGTGTTGTTTGATGACTGATTTATAATGTTAATTTAGTAGCAAAAATTAGTTTTTGGGTCAAATAGTCAACTTGGAGACTATTTGGTCAATGGGGTACTATTTGGTCAACCTTGGAATTTCTTTTTAATTCTTCTTCTTGTTTTTTTCTTCCTCATTTTCTTCCAGCAGCAGCCGAACTTCTCTCCTCCATTTTCCCCAAAAAATTTTCTTGGTTTTCAAGTAGGAATCACTTGGAAGGTAAGATTTTATGTATTTTAGCATTTATGGCTTATGGGCTTTATGATTTAAGCTTTAATTTCAAGTTTTGTAGGATTATTTATGGCTGAGAAAACCCTCTTTGCAGCCTTATAAGTTGTAATTTATGTATGTTATGGGTTGTTTTTAGTGTTTTGGAGGTTGGGAAGTGATTGGGGTTGATTTTTAACAACTTTCCATGGTTAGATTACAAATTTTAAGATTATGAGTTAGGGTTTTGTCTTCCATATGAGCCTAGAATGTTATGCTATGAATGCTTATGTCTATGCTTGTAATGATGTTTTAAGAGTGTTTTAAGGTTAGTTTGGATAGGAATTTAGACTTGAAACCAAGTGGAATTGATTTCCCTTCATTTTGTAAGTAAGCGGAAGTTTGGCCCAACTAGGATAATTTGGATAATTGGTTATGTTTAAAGGGTCTTTAATGATCTTTTGATGGTTTTAGGTGTTTTCCATTGTTGTGGAATGCTATTGATATAGTCCCGGCTATTGCTCCATTTTCTTTAACTTCTACATCTCTTCTATTAGTCCTCTTATACCTGTTTTAGGTACCACGCCACCTATCGCCGGCGATCGCGTTCTGTGATCTTTGTGCAGTTTTTGCTTTAATAGGTGGGTAACATAGATTCTCTTCCACTTGCACTTTGTTTAACAACTTTCGAAATATGTTTGGATGGATTTGTGGGTAACATAGACCCTCTTCCACTTGTATTTTGTTTAACGACTTTTGAAATATGTTTGGATGGATTTTAAAATGTGTATGATGTTTGGAACTGCACTTTTACCAAGTTTTGGAATTATTATATATGAAATCGGGACCAACAGATATTTTATGTTAATCAATTGATATATTTGCAAACTCTTTTGATATGAAAGCATTTTATGACTGTTTTGGCTCATAGGTGACCGAGGTATATAATTTTGGATGTATTTGGAAATGTTTGATTTGGGGTGCACCGGTTCTATAGTCATCCATGGGACGCCATGGTGACTTCTGTGAATGTTATGAACTCTCTGATACGGGGTCTTGTGATGGGATAACTTGACCTCCCAGTCAGACTAGTAGGTGTGGTAGATTACTAGATCTGGCTAGTACTGTAGGTCATACTGTTGAGCCTAAAAGATACTCATGCTATTTTATTATATTCTGGATTGAAACTGTACTTGGATTTGTTCGCTATGCTTTAGCATACTATGTTTTGAAATGATTGGATCTTTTTGACTATGTTTTGGACATGCCTGACGTTTAAATGGCATGATACATTTTAGAAACTACTTATGATTATGGTTTATTGACTTTTAAATGGCATGAGACATTTTAGAAACTAAAATGCTTCATAACTATGGTTTTCACAAATGTTATTATCTTTATGTTTTCTTTTTAGAAACAGCCATTAATTGCCTTCAGAGGCTTTTATGATATCCACGAGCTAGTTATGCTCACCCCACGTGACTTATAATTTTTCGATTAGGTGCTCGCTTTTGGATTCTCCACCGTTAGCAGCTTTTAGATTTTCCTGACTCCACATTACCGGTAGGACTCTGCGGATAATCTTCCAAGCTTCTCTTTGTTTGGAGAGGGTTAGTGCTATTTCATAAGTTTTGTATTGATGAACTTTATTTTCGTTGTAGCATCTTTTGTACTAAGAAGGAATTTTGTAATTCGTATTTTTGTGTAAAATGAAATATTTGGTTTTATAGTTGAGAAATGGCTTGATGGTTCTATTACATTACGGTTAAGTTGTTGCTCTGTTCGTTTGTGCCTTGCGCTTTGGTCCGGTGTACCATTAGCGCGGCGTGTTACGGTCCCGTTTTTGGGGCGTGACAAAAATAGGCCTATTAAAAGAACGGGATTCAACTTAACAAGCCGTGTTAACGGCTTGGTCCCAAAAATATTTTGGTAAATCACACTCATTTGTCTTGGTTCTAGCAGCCTCTTGATGTGTTCTATTTTTTTTTCAATAACTCCATTTTGTTGAAACACTCTAGTAACTGAAAATTTATGCAAGATACCGTTGTGATTACAAAACTCAGAAAAACTGCCAAATTAGAATTCGGCTCCACTATCACTTCTTATAAAAATAATTTTCAAATTCAACAAATTTTGTATTTTGAAAAATAGTTTTACAAATTTTTTGATGGCTTCATTTTTGTGAACAAGCAACAGCACCCGAGTTTACGTAGAATAGTCATCAACAATCCCAAAAGCATATTTATTACTACTGAGACTGGCATGTTGAGTTAGACAAAACAAATCCATATGCAATAATTCCAAAGGTTAAGAAGTATAACACACAATTCTTTGGTTTAAAAGAAACTTTAACTTGTTTACCAAATTGGCATGCCAAGATAGCAAATTTTGTTTTTCTCAAACTTTAATCTTGGCGAACCTCTTACCAATTTTTTCTTAGCAAGGTTATCAATCAAATCCATGTTAAAATGACAAAGCCTTCTATGCAAAAACCAAGGGCCATCTTTAGAAGGGCTTAGGCAATTTATATTACCACTATCAATATTATCAATATAAACCACATAAACATCATTATGCCTTCTACCTTTGAATAAAACAACAAAGTTACTATTAAGAATTAAACATTCATGTTTAGTAAAGAACACATACAAATTTCTATCACATAATTGACTCACACTTAAAAGAATATAATTTAAATTGTCAACTAAAAGCACATTTTTAATCAAAGTCTGACCATTTTTACCTACATGCCAATTCTGATTGATTTTGCTTTCATGTTATCTCCGAACATCACCTTTCCACTAATTTTGGATTTGAGGTTGGTCGAAAGAGATGCAATACTAGTCATGTGTCTTGAACACCCACTTCAATGAACCACTTAGGAGCATTCTTGGTGGTGTTCTCTACCTACACAAAGAATTAAGAAATAAGCATAAGAATTAGTAAATTGACTTAATATCAACATAGATTCCATTTCTAATTTTTCATTTTCTTTTGACATAACAATTATTTTTCACATGTCCATGTTGTTGGCAATAATTGCAAATAATATTCTTATTTCCATACAAAGAAGATTTTGATTGTACAAGATATAAACCGTTCTTTCAAAAAGTGATAAAATTCTTGTTGATCAACATATTTCTATTCCTTTTCATATCAATAACTTTTCCCTTTTTTCTATGCAAGAGTACATCAAGATCATCCAATCTTTTCTTCAAGGAGACTTGTTCTTCCTTGATCTTTGTTTTCGCATGCAATCTTTTATTCAAATCACCATTTCCTTGTGATAACCTATTATTTTCATTCACAAGTTTGGAGTTAGCATTCAACAAAGCATTATTTTTACAACACACAGATTATTTCTAGCATATGATAGAACTTTAAGCAATATCAAGCAATTTTAATATAAAAGTCTCAAGATCATCACTATCATCAATTTCATCTCTTGAATGATTAAAATAAGTAGTCGTTACCTCATCATCACCAATAGGCATAAAGGCCATTAATGCCAATTCCATTTCATCCTGAACTTCTCCTTCGGAGTTGCAATCATGCCATGTGATTTGGAAGTTGTTGAAATGAGACTTTCTTGCTTCCTTCTTTTTCATGGATGGACACACGTGTGAAAAGTGTCCGAGTTGACCACATTCAAAACATTTATCATTTTGTTTTTTGTTTTCAACTTTGGCCTTCCGTTTGAAGTTATTGGAGTTGATTGCTCCTCCTTTTGTCATTCTCCTCTTGTCGAAATAATGTTTGAGGAATCCTTTGGTGATGAATGCAAGATCACCTTCATCAAGATCTTTGTCTTCTAAATTAATGGAGCTATTTTCATATTCTTCTTGGGAAGTCTTCAAGGCAATGCTTCTTTTCGGTCTTGCTTCTTTATAAAGCTTGGAGAAGGAAGAGCATCCACAACTTTAGCCTTGAGGTTCAATTCATAAGATGCAAGAGAATTAATCAAAGATTCAATGGGCATAGAATTAAAATTTTTGCCTCCTTTATTGCAATAGATTTGGTTTCCCATTCTTGGTATAGAGCATTCAAAATTTTTCTGTTCTTTTCACCCAAAGAATATTCCTTATCCAATGCTTCAAGATCCTTAATGATATCATTGAATCTGCAATACATCTTATCAGTATTCTCATGAGGTTCCATCTTGAAGGACTCATACTTTGCAACAAGCAAAGACTTTTTTTGTTCCCTCACATCATCACTACCTTCATGAATCTGTTTCAATTTATCCCATATTTCTTAGCCGAAACACAGCCTTTTATACGAGTAGATTCATTGGCATTTAAAGCATTATACAAATATTCATGGCTTTAGCATTCAAAGTCAAATTGGCTTTATCTTGTGGGGTTAGTTCATCTCTTATTTTTCCTCTTCTTCTATTAGTATGATCATCAAAGTAATGGTGTCTTTAAAAAGACCTTCATTAACAACGTACCACAAATCAATATTAATATATTGTAAAAATAACAATTGTTGGCCCAAAGCAACCTAAGAGGGGGTGAATTAGGTTGATTAAAAATAATTTGCAAATGAAGCACAAAAAAAATTTTTTAGACTCACAAGTAATTTGATAGCAAGATAATGAATTAAGTACAAAATGAGCAGAATAAATAAATAGAGAGATAGAGATTATTCAAACTACACTCCGAAGCTAGCAAGCTTGGAGTAGTAGTCCACTAAGGTGCTTCTTCAAATTTGGTGAGTCAACAATCCAAGTTGTACACAAAGTAGGATAATCTTTGCTCACACTACTTCTCTTTAGTTTAGGATTTTGCACTCAATCTCACTTTTGTACAATAGTTGTTACTCTACTCAATACTTTTGAATAGCACCCTCAAATACACACTTTTTCCCTGATGCAACACTTCTGAAGAGCTAATTTTCACTCAATTTGCTTTTTACTCAGCTTGTACACAATGTGGAAGTTAAGTTACATAAATTCAAGTTGCTTGGTATTTATAGATGTGGTAAATGAGCTTCCAACCAGCTTCTAACGGCTTAGTAATTAATGCCTAAAAACTAGCCGTTATGGGTTTCGGACGTCCAATAACTCTTTATTGCATCTGACACAGCGTCCAAATGTCTGAAACACAGAAGTTGAGATCTTCATTCGAACGGTTGAGGTTGAGTTCGTTCCTTTGTCCGAAACTGATTGTTTGTCAAGTTGGATCCTTGGATAGTGTAGTGCGTCCAAAAGGACTAATGTCATACAATGATTGATCTTCCTTCGGATGAACATGTGTGTTCGATAAAATTTCTTTCGGACGATGTTGAGTGTTTGTTGTCAAATGCCCCAGATTCCATGCTCTCTATCTAACCATTCATATGGTGCTCTGTGTCTGAGATAATTTGTTCAGACAAATTCCTGCATTCGAGAGAATAGGTCTTGTTCGGACACTCTTCCGCTATTGTACCGAAACTCCTCTGTTTCGAATGATACACACTGTCCAAAAACCCTGTTAAGTGATGTTTTGCAAAACTCCTACACAACTTAATTTCATATTATTAGATTGAATTTGTCATCATTAAAACCAAGATTGTAGGTCAATGCACATAAAGTCAAACTTGCACAATAACATCACAAGAACACAATAAATGGGACACGAAAATATCAAAACTAAGTGTAAAAATTAGTATAGTAACCTTAAATTCTATGGTTATCATATAGATATGGGACATGTACATCCTTACCCAAGCCCAATTATTGATTGATGCATGATCACATCAAGTTATACATTTATAAACAACTAAATCCTACTTTTAACTAGATGGTGCACCGGAAGTATATGGGATCAAATAGTAGCAAGCGAAAGTGGGGATTGAACCCATAAAGATTGGTCTATAATTATCGATTATTTGGTTAGAGTGCTATTTTAAGAGTTTGATTTAAGAAAAGATTCAACTAAAACTAGATAAAGTTGTAAAGAGACTAACAAAGCAAATGTGCAACTACCAAAAAGAACTAAAGGTGGATAGGGCTAGGAAAAATGTTCTTTTCACTATAGCTTATCATTCTAATTAATTGTACAACTATTAAGTCCAATTAAGGGCTCACTTCCAACTATGAATCAATCCCTTGGCATGGCTCATAATTCTAAGATGTTCGTACATCATGGAGTTCTATGAAGCAACTAAGAAAAGTGACATCTTGACCCAACTATCACTCGTTCTAATCAATTAAAAGGTTTAGCCTAGGAATTAACTTTCAATGCTCGTAAATTGTGCTAAAACCCATTAAATTGGTTTAAGAAGGAGCATTCTTGTCTTCCCAACTCTCAAAGCACCAATTACTACCCAATTATCCACCACTTTATGATTATCCAATTGTAACTACTCATATAAGTAGAAATTACATATTTTTAGCCCCACCCAAGACTAACTAGTGCATAATTAAAGACAAGAAATAGAAAGAAAGCATGTCTTATGTTTCGAAAAAGAAAGCATCTGAAGAAAGCATTTAACTTCCTAAACTATAAATTACCATTAAGAAAGCATATTTAAAGAAAGCCTATAAACTTATCTAACAATTACACTAAGAAAAGCAAGTTAAGGAAGCAATTAAACGAGCAATTAAACTAAATTACACTAAGTTAACATTAATATAAAAGGTATAAACACAAAATAAATGTCTTACATTAAGGGTCTTTAAATCTTCAACAAGAAATAAAACCTAATCTAAACCTAACTTGAGAGATCCTTAGACAAATAGGGAGGATTACTGTCCACTCTAATCCTAACTATCTACTAGCTACTCTATCTAAAGCTTACCTCCAAATAGTCTTAAGAGTATACATATAGGGCTAGGTTTAGGGGAAATGGATGCAGGAATATTTCAGCTACAATTGGACTTCTTTGCCCTTAGATGAGTTCGGATCGAAATGTCTAATATGCCTTGTAAAGTCCAAACCGTGGTCTGAAATCTTAATTGCTGTCCAACTTGGGTATCCTTTGAAACTGTGGTGTCCAAATTTTATTCTTGAATTTTACACATCAGTCTCAAATGACAGTGCTATTGCAGAAGTTTGAAGTCTCAGTATGGGATTTGTGTCTTGCATCCCCATATAGTGGTTTGGCTTGGCTCTATTGTCCAATTGCTCTTGATTTTGTCCGTTTATTACCCGCTTGCAATGCCGTTTTCTCCAACCAAATCTCACATAAGAACACACTTTTCTATTTATAATAAAAAACTTCAAATAATATCAAAATATTAAAATAACAGAAACTAGCACGTTGTCGAACGTAAAAGAAACAATAAACCAAAACAACACTTAAACCATAAAAGTACTCGTAACTAATATAAAAAACATTAAATATATGGTAAATATAACTTTAGTTTTCTAGATTTATGACATCTACAAACTTAAGGTTTTGCCCATCCAGAGCAAAATAAAGATAAGAAAAGAAAAGAAACAACAAAAGTAACAACAAATAAAGAAACAGCAAAATACAAGACACTAAACACAATGAATCTAGATATACTGTGGATCATTTGGCAACGTCTTAAAAACCGCGAGTAGCATATAAGTTTGAAGCATTCAAAATGGTCACTTTAATGATTCATTTTCTCACAAACTAGTTCAATTGCCAATACAAACTTCAAACTACCAACCATTTTCCTCAATCAAAAAGGTTTTCACAAAAGTAACTACTTTATGCAAAACATGTCTTAATCCACTTAAAAGGACCAAAAGTCAATCAAGAATTCGTGAATAGCCACTTGGAAATGGAAGGATCATTAGGATTCTTTCTAAAAAGCAAATGTCATGCAAGGAAGTACGAATCTAGTTAGGAGAAATTAATTAGACATTAATAATGGATAGTACACAAAGTAGCACCCCCGATTTGTTGGCATATTAGAATCTATTAGCATATTTTGAAGATATTGCTTCTGCTTGCCTTATTTCTACTTGTAGAGTTCATAACCAATATGGAATTGTTGAAGATTCGAAAAATAGGACGGTACCCAAAATTTGATCCATTCATCCTTGCGCAACATGCATCTCAAGTCTACTACGTTCCTTATCCAGGACGAAATAAAGAGAGATTGGATTGGTAGTTGTTATAAAGATAAGGGATAGGGGTAGAATTAACAAAGATCATACCACGGAAATTGCTTACCAGGATCACAATCCTCTAGTCGTTGGGTCAATTCTTGATAGTGACCCAATAGGACTTTTAGTGGATAGTAATGGGGCATTTGAAGAAATTTATGGAGATGAATTGGGAAAGCCTACAATGGTTGATGATGATGATGATGAAAGTCATGAAGAAGGTGATGAAGAAGAAGAGCAAAGTGAATTCGAAGAAGATGAGGAAGAGGCTGAAGAAGAAGAAGAAGAAGAAGGTGATGAAAGTCATGAAGAAGGTGATGAAGAAGAAGAGCAAAGTGGATTCGAAGAAGACGAGGAAGAGAATGGATGAATACAATATTAATAGAAATTTATGAAACTCTTTGTATTTTCTGTGTGTCTTGTTTCTATTACTCTTGCAGATTACATGTTAAATTTTCTAGTGGCAAATTATTTTATTTGTGCTTGGTAATTTCCCTATTCAGGTGATAACTATATTAGGTTCATTTATGATTATGTTTTTCAATTCTATTGCTTCATCATATCACTTTTTTTATATAAGCATATACATTTTGGTTATTATACTGGGTGGCAGAAATTGTTAGTTTGGTGTTAATGGACTTTAGTTGGTCTGACGTTTAAAACTTTTGGGTCTTTTTAACAGTTTTTGGCTTGTACACAAGTTGTTATTAATATTTCTTTGTTGCAAATGTGTATTTTCTTGTGAAATTAACAGATAGCCGACATAGGGATACGAAAAGGTAAGAATGCGAGCACAAGCAAGAGGAAGAAGTCCACCCCCAGTACCTCATCATTCATGCCTCCTCCTACATCTAGGCCTTTTGTTATGCCTCATCCTATATCTATGCCTTTCAGTATGTCTCCTCCCCTTAAGTACATCTATGCCTATGACTATGCCTACTCCTACATCTATGCATTATCATATGCCTCCTCCTATTTCTATACCTGTTACTATGCCTCCTTCTACATCTATGCCTACGAGTATGCCTCTCCCTACATCAATGTCTATTAGTATGCCTCTTCATACATCAATGGCTGGGGGTGTTCAAAACTGTTTATCACATTCTTGAAATTCTTCAACTAGACCACTAGAAGCATCTACAAATAGTAGCTCAACTGACATTCTAAGTGGGAACAATACTGCAAAGAAATTTTTACAGCCACGTGGTCTTGAGTAATGAATTTATAGCTGTATTATATTATTTTTAACTTTATTTATGGGTAATGAGCCGTTTTAATTTTAATGATATGATTACTTTAGGTTCATATATTTATGATGCATAATTTTTTTTTGTTTACATTTGAAAATTATCAGTACGATGCTGCTTCTTGTATTAACCGCCTCATCAAGACTAATTTGACTAGTCCTTACCCGTCTTGGAAGCAGAAAATTCCGAAAGAGCTACGTGATTTGATGTTTAGAGAATTTGGAGTGAGCCACTTTATTTTGATTATTTGATTTTAAATTTTTTTTTACTTATTACATTATAACTTTTGTCTATTTGTGTTCATATGCAGAACACTTTTTGTTGGCTTCCGAAGAACACCAATGAAGTTCGACGTATATTTGAGCATCGCGGTTCAAAACGCATGAAGAATATAATGCATGACGTTCGTAAAGGTCAAACTTGACCAGACTGGATTGGAGAGTCTATATGGCATCAATTACAGAAAATATGGGATGCCGATTCGTTCAAATCTAAAAGTCAAAAAAATAAGCAGAACCGTGCATCCACTTGCGATGGTAGAGGATTTCCACTGCATACTAGTGGCAACATTACCTATTTAGCATATAGAGATAAATTGGTATATATTTATAGATTATATATGGTTTATTTTGACTCATCCAGTTATAATTATAACTTAGGTTTCATAGTTCTATTTTTTTGCTAATGCAAGGCATTATCTTACATGTCTTAAAATTGCTAGATAAAAGCAAATGATGGCCGCGATCCTGGTGTAGCTGCTACTTTTTTACACACTCATACAAAGAAGGCAGATAAGGATGGCATTCGGCAATGGGTAAATCAATGAGCACAAGATATTCATGTAATTACTATATTTTTTTGAATTTTTGTGACTTTTTATAATTACCTTCATGAAAAATTCACTTATGTAATGATTGATTGATACTCTAATAGGAAAATTTCATTGCTAAGTGGTCTAAAATTCAGTCTAGTCAAAGCTATAATGCTGAGACTGATGCATCACAACAGTCTGCGATGCCTAGTGAAATTGAAGTATGGACACAAAGTGTTGGTGGAATGAAGAAAGGACGGGTTATTGAACTTGGAGGTGAGGTTAGATCTATTAGTTGCGGTACTTCTTCTACCACATACGGGATGCCTACAAACTGGGAGATCACGATTGAAGAACAAAACAAGCATATTCAAGGTCTAGACATGAAAGCACAATCACATCTTTGCAGACAAGTAATACTGAACTCCAAAGCAAAATTGTATCCCTGCAATCAAATAATATTCAACTCATGGATACTGTTGACAACATAAAGTCTAAAATGGAGTCGTTTGAAAAAATGATGGTGCAAGGGATGAGTGTTGTGACCTTTCAACATCCTAGTCATGTTTCGGCCCATTTCACACCACTTTATCAGCCTACAGGGTTTGCCCGGTTTGCTACAATGCCTCAGGTATCTTATGATGGTGAAAGTAGTGTGAAAAAGACACTACGTCCTATAGAGGAAGTTGAAGATGAAGGTGGTACTGCCGATCATGGTGAGGAGGAAGAGGGTGATGATGACAAGTGACTCTGATACATTATCATTGGATACTAGTTTGATAAACTTTGTATTTGTTTGATTGCTTGACTTTTGTTACTTATAATTTTGTTGTTAGAATTTGGTCTACGGAACATTTTATTTTAGTTTGATTGATGGTTGTTGGAAGAATTTTTGAATGCAATTGTATGTTGGGTTTCCGTTGGCACTTGACCGGGTTTAAATTTTAGTTGGTAACATATTTTATATTTTTAAAAAAAAAAAAATTAGTGACGGATATTTCCGTCACTAATTTTTTTTAAAATTAAATTAGCAATGGATTTTTCCATTGCTAATTTCTAATTTTTTTCAAAAAAGTAATTTAGCGTCGGATTTTTCCATCGCTATTCAAATTTTAGCGACGGAAAAATTGGTCGCTAATTTAGCAACAGATACCGTTGCTAAAATTTGAATTAACGACTAGCTTAGGACCAAATCTTGCAACAGATTTAGCGACAAAAATATTTCGTTGCTAAAAGTCCGTCAGTAATCCGTCACTAAATTTTAGCGACGCGGTATATTCCGACGTATATTTTCTGTTGGAAAATCCGTCGCATATTTTCTTAGCGACGGAGTTTGGACAAATATCCGTCGCAAAATCGGTCGCTAAATCTTCATTTTCCAGTAGTGAAGGAAGGCATTTTGGATGCTCAATGTAAATCATTGACATAGTTTAGAGGGTTGGCCATCTTCAATTGCAGAGCTTCCAAATACTTCAAGGAGCTAGTAACACACAATCCTAATACTGTTGTTGAGTGGAAACATTATCCATAAAGCAATCTGTCCAAGAAGATTTTAGACTATTTATTTTGGGAATGTGCACCTTCAATTCAAGTATTTTGATACAATAAGCTAGTTGTATATATAGATGACATATTCTTGAGGATTGCTTATAAAGAGAAGATTCTAGTCGTAGTCAGACAAAATGCTGGCAACCACCAAATTCCACTTGCAGATACACTTGTGGATAATGAGACAAATAAAAGTTGGATCTAGTTCATGACCCAATTTAGTATTCATGTTTGTTATGATATGCAACATATTTGTGTCATATCAGACTACCACAAAAGGTAATGTTAATGCGATGAACAATCTGGAATTTTGATGGCCGTCTTATGGGGTGCATCAATCTGTCTAATCCATGTTCTAGGAGTAATTTCACCATGAAATTTAGAAATCAAAGGGCCAAAAGACTTATGTTGTTTGGTTGGGAGTGCTAGTCAACCTCGAAAGTTTGAATGGTATATGGAGCAGATACACAACATGAGTTTGAAGCTTATGATTGGTTCATGAATATGAATATCCCATTTGGGCAGTGGGCTCTCTCATGGTGGTTGATATCGTTGGAATATTTTATCAACTAGCATTGCAAAAAGCTGGAACAAAGTATTCAGAGAAGTACGCTATTTTCCAATTAAGGTTTGTGTTGATTTCACTTTCCATAATACTGCTAAAAATTTCAACTAGTGTGAGGCATGCTAGATTATACTTGCCAAAGAAAATTTGGGAAATGTATCTCAATATTGAGAATACTGTCTGTTGCCATACGGTTAAAAATTTTGACCATCAACGTCAAGTCAACAACCTTATAATAGCTTTGGCCTGATGGAAGGACAAAAATGTAAAGACCATGTACTTACAAGAAAGAATGGTGCACTTGTGGGATATGGACGACACTTCAATTTCTCTGTTCTCATGTGATGGCTGCTTATTTTAATTGTAGCATTATTCTAACTTCACTTGACGGAGAAGTACACACCAACAAAGCATAGCTAGAAGTGTACTCCAATCATTTCCAACCACTCTGATATCTGTGCTATCAAAAAGATGCTAATTAATCCTGACAATTTTACCCATTAAAGGAGAACCAAGAAGCATGGGAAAATAGGAAATGCTAGGATACACAATGAAATGAATACAAGGTGTACTAATACTTCTAGGAGATGTAGCAAATGCATTATGATGAGTCATAATGTTAGAAATTGTTCAACAAATACAAATTTTGGCTGGGAATATTTTACGTAATTTTATATATCTTGCTAACTTTTTGATGTATTTTTCAAATATTAATTTATTCCAATATTCAGTGCAGCTGGTTTATTTCCAAAATTTTCGTTCATTGTAAAACATTATATCTTCCGTTACATCCTTCAAAACTAAATAAAAAGTTTAAACCCTATCCCTAAACTATTAAACCAGAAAACCAAAAAAACATAATCCAGAATCTACTACATAAACCCTAAAACCCAAAACAAACCCAACCCATTTTTAGGTTTAGATTTTTTGCTCTGCTTTTTCTCTTCTTTCTCTCTCTAAAAATTGGTTTTTTCTCTTCTTGCTACTACCAAAACAACCTCCAATGCCCCTAAGCCTCTTGTTGAAGGATGAATGGACAAGACGATTGTTCTTTTTGCATATGTTCATCCAGGGAATCAATCTCAATATCTCAACCAGGTAAGGAATGTAGGATCAGGAGATTAAGCTAAAACCACTGAAGCAATACAGGGGAGAGCCTATAATATTCTTCATGGGGAAGGAAATTTAGCAGCTTGCAAAACCCTTCAAGTTTGCTTATGTTCCAGTTTGATAGAGCAAGACCTTCCATTGTGGTTCTATGTAAAAGCTTTTATACAAGAGGCTTTACAGGGAAATCTCATTTTGGTCAATTGCTGCAATAGAAACATGATCTTTTCAGGTTTGCTTTGGAATAAGACTTCTTACAGTGTTGGCTTTAAAATACCTAGTTTATCAATGTTTTCTATACGAAGGTATTCAAGTGGATTCCATGGTTTCAATCACATTGTTCCTATCTAGATTTCAATGGAAAATTTACCAACTTGTTTATTGTAGAAAGATATTGTTTTCGCATTAGCCCAAGCAGTCACTACAAGAAAAATGACCATTTGTGACTTGCATTATCTTGTAGGTCACAAATGCAATAACTTTGTGACACTAAAAGTCATAACATCTAATAACTTCGAGTTGCAAATGATACTGTCACCTTTATTTGCAAGTCACAAATACTTTGGTGACTTCTTAGATGCGACCCTTTATTTGATAGTCACAAAACTTCCTCATTTTAGTTTTGTGACTCTCAAATAAGCGGTCATAGTCTAAAAAATCACAAAAATATTTGTGAATTGCAAATGAATGTGATAGTATCATTTGGTGACTTGAAATTATTAATTTTAGACTGCTAGTGTTACTAGGTTATTATATTTATAACCTACATAATGAAAGTCACAAATGTCAATTTTTTAGTAGTAAGTTGGTCATCCATTGAAAATAGTTGTTGCTACATCTACTCTTGACTATCCCAGTGTTGTTAGGATTTGTGTGGAGGTTGATCTCTTATCAAAGTTACCTTCTAGAGTTGGCTAGGGATGGGGGCTTCAGGGAAATGGCAAAAAATTACCTACAATGGGATCCTTATTTATTCCCCTAAATGCCATAAGGTTGAACATTTGGTGAAGGGATGTCCTCATAGTGTTGTGGAGGCTTCAAAAAAACAAGCAATGAAATTATTAATTTTAGACTGCTAGTGTTACTAGGTTATTATATTTATAACCTACAAAATAATGCAAGTCACAAATGTCAATTTTTTAGTAGTAAGTTGGTCATCCATTGAAAATAGTTGTTGCTACATCTACTCTTTACTATCCCAGTGTTGTTAGGAATATATTTGTGTGGAGGTTGATCTCTTATCAAAGTTACCTTCTAGAGTTGGCTAGGGATGGGGGCTTCAGGGAAATGGCAAAAAATTACCTACAATGGGATCCTTATTTATTCCCCTAAATGCCATAAGGTTGAACATTTGGTGAAGGAATGTCCTCATAGTGTTGTGGAGGCTTCAAAACAACAAGCAATGAAACCAAATCAGCAGGAGCATCCGCAACAAAATCAAAAGAGCACAAAGAAAGCCATAGAAACCCTAAGAAGAGATCAAACTGAGAAGATTATAAAAACCCTAAAAGAGAAGGCTATGATTTAGAAAGAGGATAGGGTGGGGATGCAAACATGGATTCAAATTCAAAAACCAAATACAATACAATAGAATCTTAAAGTTAGAGCTAATATATTGATAATGACTAATATTCTTGAATCTTTGGGATCAAAAGAAGACAAATACAAACTGATTGTCCACCTCATGTAGCTATGGAAAACTCAAAATTACCACATCAAAGTTTGAGGATAGACAAAATCAAGAAGTTTAACTTCAAGTTAATTATCCATCTCCTGAAATCATGGAAACTCAAAAAAACCCCACTCAACTCTCAAAAAAGAGAGTATCCAAGAAAAAGATTCCAACATGGATCAAGTGGGAGCTGGAGAGACTAATTTCATCTTGGACGAGCTAGAAAGTGGTATTCCTTACACAATTTTGTTGGAGGAGAGTATCATTGGCGATCAAGCCAAAATATTTAGATTTTGAGGTTACAGATAACTTTGATCCTTATAAGACTAAGGAAATAGCTGCATGGAAGGAATTCTTGGAGAAGATTTTAATGCATCTGTCTGTGCTTGAGAAATCCACTTTAGTGGTTATAATGAGGCCTAGAAGGAGGCAAAAGCAACTACATCTTGTTACTAGTTCTTCAGTGATGAATCAAAGTGTTGCCAAAGCACTCAAATTGCCTTCCCTTTATTCAAGTTCTCAATGAAATTTAATATTTTGCATTATAAGGGGAATTGGGAATATAAGCCTTCCTTCAAAATGTTAAAGAGACCATTTAGAATCAATAATTTTTCATTTGCTATTTTTTTGGAACCCATGCTTGAAGTTAATAAGGCTATGGAGATACAACAAAAGTTAAATTTTTCTTTTTCAATTAGCAATTCCAACAGTAGTATTTGGATTTTTTGGAATAATTTTCTTTCTATGAAGGTTGTTAGTATTTAAGATCAGGTGACATTTATCTCTGGATTGTGATGATTTCTCTAATTTGATTTCCATATCTATTGTGTATGATAGATGTACTATTTCTGATACGAGGGAGTTGTGGCACTCTCTCATTAATATCTCAGTCAACTGCAAAGGGCTCTGGATGGTTGGGAGAGATTTTAATATAAATAGTGAAAAGGATGAGAAGCTAGAAAGAAGGGGTATTGCATATTTTAATGAGGTCCATTGTCATTGTTGCTTAAAGGAAGGTCCTTTCACCGGTTCTAAATTTACTTGGCATGGCACAAGGCTTAGGAGAGATGTTATATTCATGTGGAAGAGATTGGATAGGGTGGTTTTTAACTAGCAGTTGGTAAATGAATATCAGCAAGCCTAAATTCCCCATTTTAATAGGATTTGTTCTGATCATTCTCTATTCTTGTTCACTTTGCAACAATCTTCTTTCTTTCTAAGCCTAAACTTTCGAGATTTTTGAATATTTGGGTGAATCATACTTTTATGCAGACTCTGGAAGCTAGCTTGATTCAATTTTACCGTGGTGCTGCTTTAAAGAAGTTCTCAGCCAAACTAAAGAGGTTGAAAATGGATTTAAAATGTTGAAACAAAACACATTTTGGTTACATTTTTCAAAGGTTAAAGGAGGTGGAGGAATTAGTAAGGCATCATGAGGTTTCACACCAAGATGAACCAACTAAAGAGAACAAACTTCTCCTTTCTCATTAGAAGGCTTTACTCCTGAAAACATTATCTGATGATGAAGCTTATTGGAAATAGAAGGTTATCATTAAATGGTTTCAAGAGGGTGACTCACAACACTTCTAAGTTCTTTCATTCTTCTTTACAGGTGAAAAGGAATAATTTTTCCATTAGAAGATTGAAAAATTCTAGTGGTTCTTGGATAGGGAACAAAGATGAACTTTATAATATGGAAGTATATTTTTTGATGATTTGTTATCTGCTGAAGAGACTCAACAAGATGATCAATTGTTGAAGGCCTCTTACATCTTTAAATGTGGATAATGAAGCTTTGTTATCATTGCCATCATTGGAGGATTAAAGGATGTGGTTTTCTCCTTGATTTCTGATAGTTCAACTGGAGTGGATGGATTTAATTGTTTTTACTACAAGTCTTGTTGGAACATCATTTCTCAAGATTTACTTGAGACAGCTAAAGAGTTCTTTTAAGGGCATTCTCTCCCAAAGGTTATCACTACTGCTCTTTCTAACATAGCTAATCTTTCTACTTTTACTGAATTCAGACCTATTACCCTCTGCACTGTGGCTAATAAGATTTTTTCAAAACTTATGACTATAGAGTGAAGCTTTAATCTGATTTTGCCAAAATTGATCTCTGAGAAGCAAAATAGATTTGTACAGGGAAGAAATATTTCTGATACCATTTTTGTTGGAACAAGAGCTAGTGGAACATATTGATAAAAAGGTAAGAGGTGGCAATATGGTGCTAAATTAGACATGGCCAAAGCTTTTGCTGGGTCTCATGGCATTTTCTTTTTAAAGTTCTAAAGAAATTTGGCTTTGTTGACCAATATATTTCCCTTCTAGCCCATCGTGTGGATGATAATTGGTTTTTTATCTTGTTTAATGGTAGCCTTACTGGATTTTTTAAATCTACTAGAGGTGTTAGACAAGGAGATCTCTTTTCATCTTGGGTTCTAATGTAATTAGCAGAGGTTTGTATTTGATCTTTGAGGAACGAAAGATTGGATATTATTCTTCCTCAAGGAATTGTATTCTAGTGACTCATTTATCTTATGCTGATGACATCATTGTATTTATTAATAGTAGTAAGAAATCAGTGGATAATCTGGTTAAGTTTCATCAGTAGATATGAGGCTTGTTTAGGCTAGGAAGTGGATAGAGGGAAGAGTAATTATTTTGTATCCTTTAAAAACATAAATGCAAGGTCCAGATTGATTTCCAAGCTGTGCTAGTTTTATCAAGAGAGACCTCCCTTTCATATACCTCGGACGTGCAATGAAAAAGGTAGAAAGGCATATGCTTTATTTCAACCTATGATTGACAAGATCATTTATAAGTTGGCAGGTTGGAAAGCAAAACTCCTTTCTTCTGGAGTAAGACTATTACTTATAAAGCATGTTTTGAGTTTCATGCCTATTTATTTTCTTTCAGTTTTAGATCCTCCTAAATAGTGGTTAAGGAAATGGAAAGGAGTTTTGTAGATACCTTTTGGGGAGCTTTTGAAGTTGGGAAAAGAATGCATTGCAGATCTTGGGTTTAGTTGGATTGACCTATTCATAACAATCGATTAGGGTTCCAAAACCAGTCTCATTTTGTTCATGGTATGTCTACGAAGCTTTGATGGATTTCCAGAATCAGGATTTCCCATTGAAGGAAGTTTTTAGACTTAAAATAGTTAACACATGTTGGGCATACTACCAAAGTGGAAATTATTATTAAGTTAGTACTCTAAACCCAATCTGGTCATCATGAGTGTAATAGAATATTTTTATGTTATAAACTTTTCTCATATTTTAATCAATGGCGAATTTATGTTTCATTTATGTATTTCTAGTGATAGCATATTTTGAATGAGTCCAATAAGTGACGTTAAAGATTTATTCACAAAGGTTGTGGATATGAGTCACTAAATCATTAATTACATCATTCATTAATATTTATATTTTCTATTGGAAGCCACTCAATTAGGGGTGACTATCCTTAGAAGCTAGTATTGTGACTTTCTCTTAATGTGACATGAGTTGCTCTTAAGCGAGGATGATTGAGTCTCATATCATTTCGCATGAGTTATGAGGATTGATACAATAGATGATATCTAAAACAATGCATTGAAATAGACCAAGAACTCATATTAGAGCACATGGGATTTTCACTTGCAAATGATCCAACAGTTTGATGATTATGAGATCGGTCCTTCGACTTATAGTGTTATGAACATCTCATGCTTGCATGTATGATGTTCGTGGTGTATAATGTTGTACTCTTTTAGGGTGTAATAAAACTCTAATTGGAATCATGTAGTTCAAATTTGGAGAGGTTGTACATTACGTAAGAATCCATTACTTTTAAGTGAAAAATAAAGATGGTGTCAATGATATGATAATGGTGAATCTTAGCAAGGAAATCCTTGGCCAAGGTAGTTGACGTATAAAGAAAAGAGTTTCCTAATTCAGTAAATGTGCTAAGATACATACAAGTCGTATAAAAGATCAATTAGACAAGAAAACCATGGCCATGTTCTAGATTGGATACCAAAATGGAAGGAGTTTACCACATGGTAATCATGACATTAAGGTTTATGATGAATTCCTCTCATTCATATCCTATTGATAGCCACAATATTTCCAATGTTACTAGATGTCACTCATGGACTTCAGGGACAATTTGGGAGCTAAGAGTTAATATCTCGAAAAGATACTTTTAGGGGTTCATTATCAGTTATGAGACAAAAACCCTAGACTTGGTTTCATTGTCGAATATAAGACAAAAACCCTTGACCTAGTTAGTCATTATCAATTTATTTGATAATCTTGATGTTATTAGGATCATAATCTAGTTGGTCACACACACAAGGGTATGATGATCAATTAACTTCAAACTAGCTGAAGAAAATGCAAGAATTACCCATTATGTGTCGTATTGTATGGTAATGCATGGGATACACTAATTAAGACTTAAAAGACTTAGGCCAATTTTAAAGATGGGACAATATGAGGGTTGATTTAAATAATATTTTGAAGTTTAATAATGTATGAATTATTAAACTTGTCTCTTCAGATATCACATTTAATCCAGGTAGAGACTTGGGATAAAAATATGATTACGTGGAAAATTAATAACATATATGGGCTGGTCTGCTAATTAAGTTTAGAAATTTCATGGGTATTTATTAACTAGCAATTGAGGCACACTCGATGTGTGTGGGATTTATTGCAAAATCATATTATCGTTAAAAATTATAATTAGTTGTTTATGTATTAAATGCAAATATAATTATTTTACTTGGTGAAATTTTTTCCCTTATATTATATAAGTCTTTATGTATTACACATAGAATGTTTGGAATATTTGTAGTATAATTTATGTATTACACATAGAATGTTTGGAATATTTGTAGCATAAAATGACAATGATAGGTAGCATGCGATTGAATTATATTTGTACAATATTATAGAAAATCGTAGCAGCACTGTCCCTGAAATATACATATTTAATCATCATTATTCTTGGTAATTATAGAAGTCATTGCTTCTTCAAACAAAGGTTTGCAAGATACTGTGGCTATATACCTAATATATATGGTGAACAAAATAATAGAGTTGTTGTGAGTAGTAGCAATATAAGTATAGGTGATGTAAGTAGCTTCATAGTAGTGGTAATTTTGAAAATTACCCTGTAGCAGCTTTACAGTCGTTTTTTTTTTTTTTTTTTTTTGTATTTTTTCACATCTTCCCACCATAATCTTTCACATTACTTGTAATACTTTAATCAAAATATAAAGAATTGGTTACAAATAAATTTATTAAATAGATATTTACTAAAAAATATAGTGTACCATCTCTATGTCAAAGTGATTAGCTTTATGCATATATTTTCTGTGGTAAATGATACAGAAACGGCATAATGTATCAATATTAATAAATATATAGTATAATATATTTTATAGTAATGTCGTAAACATAAATCAGATCCATACTGAAATAATTCTGACTCAATCAAATCCCTTCTCTCCCTAATCCCACTCTACACAAATAACAAAATTAGAGTTAATGATGTTGCGAAGTTATTTAAAAATTCAGTTGAGATTTTGATTTTTTATGATGCATACCTCTGTTAAGTTCCATCCTTCTATCCAAATATTCTTTTTGACCTTTATTGAATCCCAAAACGTTATAGAATTAGTAAGTTTGTAACTCTTTTTTTTTTTAGATGCGAGTGGTTACCTGTGCTACTTTTGATTTCTTAATACTCTTAGTATTATTTGTCCTAAATCTGAAGCATTGACACTTGTCCAACCTAGACTCAATATTTGCATCTTTTGTCTCTATTTTTTAAAAAGTAAGATGTGTTAGACTGTGAAATTTTGCAAACTATACAAAACATATTTTTATTTATTGTCACGTATTTGTTATTTTGTGAGTTTGGAGAGTTATAACTAATGTTTACAAGATTATTATCTTACACATTTTTCTCCTTCCAAGAATACCAAGCATCCATTTGTTTCGTCAAGAGATTTATAATATCTTCGTTTATTGGAACTTCTGCAAATGATGTTGTTCCTTTGATTCAAAACAAACATGAGGTTGTTATAAGATCAATATATTTTAATAAAAATAAGTAAATTCAATATCAAATTATGTACACATATAGAATATTTTCTGTAATTTCTATGATAAGAACTAATAAATGAATATATAGAATCAAAAATGCACCTGTAAAATAAATTATATTGTTTCGGGTAAAAGAAGCTTTTTATACATAATATTCTTTGTTTATATTCCATTTTTTCGGTCTAATTTCCCATTCTTGACCAAAACCTTTGAAGTAATTTGAGACACAAATCTAGAAAGAGCTACATATAACTGATCATAGCTAAAGACATGATTGGGGAGGAAAATTCCAACATTTGGATGTTTGAGCCTAAACTTTGTTAATTGTTAGTGCAAAACTTAACCAAATTGGAAATTGTTTCCTTCTCAATACAAAGGAAGTTTGCTATCGTCTGCATTAGTCAGTGGTATTCAGTGTAATAAAAACTCCAGTGCCTGCACAATGACCACTTGCAACAATAGCATCTATAACATTGTTCTCAAATCATAGCATATTAGCCATGTTCAATTGCAAAGTCCTAGTTCAGAATTAAGATTCTCAAAAGCATTATTGGACATCTACGTTTCAATACATAATCACTAACTTATGTGGAGGCATACCACTTGAGCAAAGGGAATATAAGAACTCCTGTTGGTTGAGGTTATGGATATCACCATCAGCTGAACCCAAGATATATATTTGCCTTCTTCTCCAGGAAAAGAATCTATAACCATTTGATTGATAACATCAAGATTAGTATTTTTTGGAGTATTTATTCCTCTTCCAACCCTAAAAGTTGGATCATTAGCATGTTCAGTCATATTTGGAAATACTAAATCAACTAAAGAAAATGTTGAATTATCATCTTTCCAAGGAAGCACCAATTGTGAAGGCAGCTTTATGAAATCTCCATTGAGAGTAGGCTCTATACCATTACCAACATTCAACAAAAAGTCTGAGAATTATGGATCATTCAATCTTCTCATATTTTTCTGTAATCCCAAGAATTGAACATCATTCAAAAATGAGGATTTTTCTGAACTTGCTACAATTTGTTGACTTCTAGATGCTTTCTTAAACACTGGTAGAACATGTCTAAAGTCATCCCCTAGTATAACAACTTTTCCTCCAACATCTAACTAAGAATTTAAGATGTCCCTCAATTTCCTGTCTAAGCTTCAAATACAAATCAATTAGTCATTGGGGATTCATCCAATAGTATGCCTCAAGAACTCTGCAAGATCGGACTGCGTACCTAACACGCACACTCTTGTAACGTCAAGGTTAAGAGGTATTTTAAACCTTGAGTATGCGGTTCTTCCACCAGGTAAAAGAGTTGCTACGATACCTGACATTGCTATGGTAGTAACAATATGACTTCTATTCCTCAAGTATGCCAAATGGGTATGGTATAAGAATATTTTACCTGTTCCCTGAAGCCCATCTATGAACAATATTATTCTTTCCTTCCATTCAATGGTTGAAGTAACCAATTGAAATGCATTATTCTACCTAGAGTTAAAATGTTCTATTGATCTAATATTCTCATCAAGTATGTCGGCAAAGAGTTCATCTTCGATGGATCTTGGAAGAGTTGAGTTGTTGTGTATCACATTCTTCAGAGATGGAAGGTAAATAAAATTCTTTAATATCCCTATTTTACTTTTGCTTTAGTTTTCGCAATTCACATAGAAGCCTGGTGACTGCAAGGATGTTGTTTGGTTGATTGGATGAAACTGAACGGTCAAGCATGAAGAAAAAGAACTCATCCCAAAGACCACTCATTCTAGTGGATTCACAATGAATTAAAATAGACACAAATAATCTTCTAAACGAAGAAGGCATGCGTACTGAACTTGCCTCAAGTAAGCATTGTTCAATTTAATTATCACTCTCCAAAAGTCCTTGCCTATCTACTGCTTCTTTGTAAGAGATGAAAGTGGTCCCATTAATAGTTAATAGATCTTGAAATGACTTGGGACTTTTAACAAGGTTAAGAAAGATTCGAATATAGAATATTTTTCCTTTGAAAAGATGTACAATATAAATCCATCCAATAACTTTGTTACATTACACTCTTTAAGTCCACGTTTTAGTGTTTTGATGCCAGATGATAGCAAAATGTTCATGAAATTCAGTGTATAATTAAGTATTTGGTACATGAATTCCCTGTTCATCTACTAAAGCTTGTAACTCACGATTCTTTGTGAAGAATTCAGTAAGCATTGTCTTTGAGTTTTGTTCATCGTTCAATATATGTTCAACCCTTTGTTGTGGTCTAAATCATAAAGATTGCATACCCGGCAAATGAATCTATAATCTGATGACTAATGGATACATGTGGCTTATATCAAATTCAAAAATTTTCCATAGTGCTTCTGGTGTAGATATCCATCCATCTTGTACAAATTGTGTATTTCATCAGAAATCAGACCATGTCGTACCTCCACCTCTATCGATCGGGGCTTTTAAATACATATTTATACAAATACTTCACACATATTATAGTACTCGTGATACCTACATTCATGTGATAGTCATATTTTAGAAATAGCCAAGGATTGTATCCGATGACTCAACTATTATCAACTAAAATTTGGGAATCACTATCAAGTTGTACTGCAATGGAGCCATATTACACCTTCTATATATTGGAAATGAATCATCTGTTATAAGACACTGGAGAAGAAAAGCTTGGGAAAATGTCTCCTGCATTTACCATCTTTCATGTATAGGCTTTTTGGATTTTTGTCTCCGCAAGGACCATGTACCATATGCTTGAGAACAGTTTCATACAATTGAGGCTCATACTCTTTAGATGGTATTTTTCCTCTTACCACCCTGTCAAAATCTTCAGATGTTCTTAGCTTATCACTCTCAGCCAATATTACTACCATATGAGCATATGGAAAACCTCTTTTTTGATACTCAATCACATAAGCATAAGCTAGTACTTTTCAAGTATACTTGTTCTATACAATATCACCCTTGAAATCATTGAATTTTCCATGGAAAATGCATGATAAAAGATCTGGTTGATCTTGTGGAAGTTGACCTGCTAGCAATTCATCTTTTATTTCACCCTAATTTGGATTGCAAGTCATGGTCACCCTAATTTGGATTGCAAGTCAATCTGGTCAGTGTTAAATCCAATTTTCCAAAATTTTGGACTAACGACATAGAATCTTGATAGCATTGGTGTATATCTCGGGGGCTCCCAACAAATAAAGAGGGTAAAATATTCTTCCGACCAATATTTCCTGATAGTAGGGAATATATAGATTTTCGAATAAAGATTAATATCTTTGAATACCTTGTATTAATTATTTAATATGCAAACCTACATCATTTTCACCACCTTGGATTGCATCCTGTAATCTATGATATAGTTCTGATCTGATAGCATCTTGGTTTGCACGTACCCATTGTAATTTATGAGCCTGAATCTTGACATAATTGTCCACTACATATTGTTGCGGAAGACGCACAGCTCTAAGTAAATGGATGTATTGTGAGGTCGAATCTGTGTATTTTTTTTAAGTGATTATTGTCATTTTAAATAAAATGACAATTGTAGAATGAGAAAAATAATAGGTATGTGTACCTGCAATAGGTACGCATAGAATTCACGACATGTTACTTTCCTTCCATTAATACTTTGGGTATTGACATCCCATCTGTAAGTTTCAAAAGGGAAAAGTAGAAGGTATTGCAGAGCATCGTAACAGCCAACAATATTAGGGACATTAAATAATTGTCCACTATTTGCTTGAACAATAATGTTCCTACTATTTATTTGACCTATCTTTTCAATACAAACCAACAACAATTTCTGCTACTTCAGACACGATGGGAATATTGTATTTGTGAGATTGGATGGCTGCTTCTTGATAATAAGCTTGCTATTTGGCAAATCCTGATACTAACACAATTGTCTAATAATTTTAATGAATGGATTATTCTAGTCAAGAATCCTATTTATTTTTTTGACCAAATCTCCATGCAAGTTTAGATTCTCAGAAATTATATAGTCAATTTCATGCTCTGGATCCCATATAAAATTTTGGAGATATCTACTTCTTTTATTCGTGGGTGGTAGTAGCTCCCAATTTTATAATATATGAAAACTTGAGCTTTGAAAGAATAGAAACGCTCATCTACCTTTGTTTATAGTTTTATCGAGATGTACACCTATAAATGTGAATGAGTAAATGTGATTCAAGGATCTTAATTGCTGTCGGAAGTACCTTCCTTCATGTGTTTGAGATGTTCATAAAGTGAATTATTTAGCAGGACATGGTATAGGTGGTAATATAATCTTTCCATTTGAATAGCACAGCTTTGAAGTTTCCCCAAAAAATAATTTGGCTTCACAATAAGTGTACATCCCTAGTGCTGGCAACTGAAATCTTGGATTGCCAAATCATTCATGATACTATCGTGCTATGTTGTATGTGCTCCTTCAATCCACTTTACTTGAAGAAGTAGTGATTGCAGGATTAAGTTGTATGATACATCTGTTTCATGTGAATATATTATTAAATTTTTTTTTGTGTGTAAATATGTAAATTTAATATGGTGCTACCTTTTATTTAATTCTTTTTAAAAACTAGATTAATCACTTTAAATGTGTATTTAAAATTTGTGTGTTGTCAATTAATTTTGCCCATGAAAAATGTAACTTCGATACCCATGTGAGTGTTTCAGGCCAAAATATGCCTGTAATTGTCTCGATGGACTAAAATGGTGTATCTTAAATTTGTGAGGGACTAGAATACATCATTTTGAAAGTGAAGGACTAAAAAAGTACAAATACAAAATGTGATGGACTATTAGGGTTGTTTTCCCTATCAAAATACCTCATGAATTTTCACTTCATTTTTAGTTTTCCAACTCGACTTATTTTTTATGTATTTAACCCCATACTTTGTATTTTGGGACAAAATTACCCATGTTATTCAATATTTTTACTAATGTGGCGTATTTAATTATGTTTGTTTTGTTACTATTTAATTCGTTTCATGACTTTAGGACTATAGGTTTTTAATATTTATCCCTAAAATGATGTATAGGGCATTCATCTTATTTGCATAATTAGATTAATCAATGTATGTACAAATTAAGCAAATAAAATAAACTGCAACATGAAGAATAAAACCCAAAAACTTAGACCAAAGACAGGTAAGTGTAATAAAACAATATGAAAATTAGTAAGTAAAATAACACCATTAATTACCTAATTATTTAATTCTCTTATGATTGCCTCATATTTGAAAACTCTAATAATTGTCTCGCTCTACAAAACTTTACTGAAGGCAAAAGGTGTAATTACAAACTTCAAAACTCTACTAATTACAAAATTCATTAATATTTTATTTTCATTGTAAAATTATAATTTTATGAAAAGTCTGTTTTACCTAACATTTAAAAAGGAAGAAGGGACAAAGGGATAAAGAGAAACAAAATAGGAAAAAAAATTAAAATCTTTCAAACATACTCATTATAAATTTATGTCAAGTGGTACAAAAGCACAGACAACATTTATTAGAAGTCTAGTTCTTGGTTCTAGAGAATTATTTACTTGGTAATGAAGTTCATTTTACCCAATATTAGCAAAGAAAGAAGGAACAAATGGATGAAGTGAAATAGAGTAGGAAAAAAACAAAATCTTTCAGAAAACATACTCTTTATAAATTTATGTCATGTGGTACGAAATCATAGATAGCATTTGTTAGAAGTCTAATTCTCTGGTCTAGAGAATCCTATACTTGGTAGTAGAATTCAATTTCACTTCAAAAATACTCTCCACAAATCTTAATTATCAAAGTCTCTCCCGAACCTGAAAGAAACGGGAAAAAGAAAGAAAGAAAGAAGAACATGGATAAGTGAAAGAATGTGAGTTATAGTATAGAACAAACATATATACATTTAGCTAAAAATTAATAACATAAAAGCAGCCATACATGAAAGATACCTTACTCGAACTTGAAGATACCTTACTCTAACTCTAAATTGAAATAAATATCTA
This sequence comes from Cinchona pubescens, assembly GCA_025175665.1. Classification (NCBI taxonomy): domain Eukaryota; kingdom Viridiplantae; phylum Streptophyta; class Magnoliopsida; order Gentianales; family Rubiaceae; genus Cinchona; species Cinchona pubescens. Next base: position 549,323 of record JANKKI010000075.1, on the reverse strand, counting down.
AATACTAATTATTATATATACCATGTTATTAGGAGATATTATAGGTTTCCCACTCTTCAATTAAAAAACTAACCACGTTTACCACTATAACTATTTTCATGTTGTGTGTTGGATATCGATGCGGGCAATTCATTTTGACATCTACTTTACCGCTTTCTGATTTAGTTATGCTTTGAAGACATGAAATGAACATCAAATGACTAATTGTTTCCCACTAGAATTCTTAGGGGCATAAACAAAAATCTATAAAGTGATAGATACCGAAACAATGCCGAGCCTTTATAGATAGGAAAGATATCACAAAGACATAGAATTAACCCGAGGAGAAAAATTAGAGATTTCGGTTTAACCGTATAGAACTGGGTTCTACTAAGCCCTAATGCCCTTTAAATGGTCTATGAATACTCATTAAGCTTCCTAGGGCTAGAAGAACAAAAGCTATAACCTAAAAGTAGAGGAGAAATTCATTTTCCCCCTTCCCTTATTTGTCTCCATCTTTCTCTCCTTTCCTAGTGATTCTAGGATTAGGGTTTTTGGCCAAAAATTGAATTCTTTCACTTGCTAGTTTATGTATTTGAGATGTTTGCTGGAACGGGATATTAGCAACTATTCAAGAGGTGGAGTTGGTTCTCGTGTGGACTGCTAGAGACATCAGAGTACACCTACACTTGCATTCTTCTTCTTCAGTCTGGATTTTGTCAGTTTATCGACAAAAATTTGATTTTGAACTAAAGATCTCTTCTTGACTCTTTGGGTCAATTCCTAACAATTAAGTTTCATAAATTGATCCAAGGATGAGCTGTTTAGATTATTTATTTGATTATTTCAACATCATTTAAATTTTTAAATATCTATTTACCGAAATAACCTCATCCTTCAGCTGGAATCGAAGCCATGATTGCAACATTAATTGTTAGATTTTTTTATTTCATTTTGTTTTTGATCCATATAATGTATTCTGAACTTCCTTTATGTGATTGACATTTTTTAACCAGAAATATTAAAGAAAAAAGGAAAATCGCACCTTGGGTTTCGGCCAAACTAGAGTTTCACTAAATCCAAGGTTACAGCCAACCTAGGGATGCAGCCAACCCTTAGGATTTGGGCTTGGGATGTGTGAAGCTATGTTAATGCTTGAAAATTCTTAAAAACAGAAAATTTTAAAAAAACTTACTAATATAGAAACCATAAAGTTGGAAGAAATTGGTAAAACTAGGTTTCAGCCCTAGGTTGCACCGTGACCTCTTTGTCATTGGGGCTTCTTTGGCAGCATAATACAACCCTTCTATGTTTTATGTGGTTTTTGGAATGAGCCTCAATGAACTACTAGGCAGCCAGACTTTACGGGTTTTGGGTTTTAACCGTTTTTCAATTTTAACAAAAAATTATTTTATTTTTAGTTTTTTTTTATTTTTCTGTGTTTTTTGAATTATATGATTAAAAAGGTATTTTTAGCATGTTAATGTACTAGATAAATTTATTTAATTAATTAAATTAGATTTATCCAAAATTTTGATTTTGGTCCTAAAATAGGCTACCAACCGAATCCATGCATCTTTACATAATTGGTGTGTTTTAATTATTGTCAATGATGCTTAATGGGCCTTAGGACATCATTTAATGTTGTTTTACAGTTTTTTTTAATTTCTTATGGGTTTTAAAAGTTTTAAAATGGCCTGCGTGGGCTTTTAGTTCATAGGTGTTGTAATTCCCCTAGTATGAGAAAATATTTGTATGCCTTAGAAAATTTTCTTGTAAATTTTGGGAAGCATCACAAGATCAAGTAGTGAGAGTAAACCATGCTGAATCCAAGGCATTAAAGCGGACCTTAAGCCCAATGTGGGGCCTGGAAGGGTTCAATACTCTAGTGGTAGTAATAGCCCAAAATTTTTTTGGCCATTATAATTGGTTACTACCCTTAAGACTCGATCCAACTTCTTGGCTCAAGTTGGGTCCCTTAGTGGCCCATTAGCTTCATTTTGTTTTATTTTCATATGTGATATGTGTATAGTTTTCATTATGAGATAGTTAAAATGGCTGCATGTGCAAAGGGAAATCTAAGTAATAACCTAAATCTTCCAAACATTAAAATTTTAGGTTGTAACATTAGAAAAGTTCTAATGTAGCCCTCTACATTAGTGGGCTAATATGGATCATAAGGCATTAGATGTCAACGTGTTAAGGATTCAATATATAATTATCCAAGAAAGTATCATGTGAAGGTAATTATACTCAAATCCAATCACATTTACGATAGTGGGTTTAGATCTAACTAATATTATGTGAGGTTTCGAATCATTAGGAGTTAAATTAGTCGATACATGTATGAGATACATTGAATAAGGTTACTCTCTCATAAAACTTAATAAACCAGGAAAATATTATGAGAGGTTATTAACTTCAATGGATTATAGATTTATTCACAAGAAATACTTCCAATGGGCATTTCCATTTTCATTTGGAAGTGTGAAATTTGATAAATTTAGTGAATGGAACTATTCGATTTAAAGACCAAAGTCAATTAGAGGGGTACGCTAAACTCACTAAAAATTTCATTTTTTTACAAATGTCTAATAGCACTTCAGGTCCTATTTTTCGTATCCTTAATACTGATAACTCTAGTAAACTAGAGATACTTTCCTCTAAATTATAGCATTTTGATAGTTAAAATCCCAAATTTTGGGTAAGTAATTGATAAGCTTTTAGTTAATTTCTTTCATATGTTTTTGTATTTCCGTTCTTGATTAAATATGATAAGCTTTTATTAAATTTCTAGTTAATTAATTGTTTAATGGTGTTAATATTATGCAGGTCAAAATTAGAGGTTGGAAGCTGGAATGAACAGAACTCAAAGGACCAAATTGCAATAATGGAAGAAATGAAGAATGCTGAGAAAAGAGTCGAGTTCGCGATCTCAAACTCTCCATATCGCGATCTCGACTCGGGAAATTGTATTAATGCATTAGAGTCGAGATCGCCATATCAATTGTACCATATCGCGATCTCGACTCGCTGAGGGTTAAGTTGTAAGGGCAATTTTGTAAACTTTCAGCCTACAACTCTTGATTTTTGCCTTGTGTAATACTACACTATTTAAGCTACTTAAGAAATAGGAAGTGGGTAAGTAGAATTTGAAGTAGATAGTTAGTAGATTTTAGGATAGTTTAGGATATCTTAAACTCCAAGTTTACTTCTTTATCTTGTAGAAATTTCTCTTTAATTGTCTCTTAGATCTCCTCTTAATTTCTTGCCAAGTTCGAATTTTTATTAGATAATCGTAGTGGGTTAATCACAAGCTTCCCATAGATATAATTTTTATTCGCTTTCTAGTGTAATTTAGTAAGAATTTCTTTACCTGCAATATAGGGTTTCCTAGGTAAATTAGGGTTCTTGATAATTTCTTGCATTTCCAGTTATGAATTCTCAATTTCTTACATTAATTTTTAGTTAATTACTAGTGGGCTTTCTTTATTTTTATCAAAAATCCAAAAATATTTCTAGTTTAACTCTTTTCAACTTCTAGCTTAGAAATGATTCCTTTTAGTCTTCAAGGTTTCTTATTTGTAGTCCTTTTAATTGTGTAATTTGCTTGCTTTCAATTTTAGTTTTAATTTGGTTAATTTAGGTTAGAATTAAGTGCCTCCCTTTACTTGCTTTTTCTAGAGTAGATTAATTAGTTTCTTAATATTGTAATTGGTAATTTTCATGACTTACTTGCTTTTTAGTTAATCTAGCATAAAATTAAGATTTTATCGTTTTCATTTAATCATGGTTTTTACCAGAGTAGTTCCATCATCCATTGTTTGATTTCTCTTAACTACACAAATATCCGTAAATCTTGGTAATTGCCTTCCAACAATCCTTGTGGGACGATACCCACTCATCCTATACCACTATCAACTCCTTTCAAAGTTGAATTCTACCTAATGAAGCAATCAAGTTTTCGGCATCGTTTCCGGGGATTGTCTTTGGTTTTTGGCAATATCAAGTTCTTTAAGGTTCGTGTAGATGAAGCACTTAGTTTAGTTTAGTTTAGTTTAGTTGTTAATTTTGTGAATTTTTATGTTTGTTGCATATGTTGTGGAATTGACTTGGAATTTCAATTGACTATTTGCCTTGGTTGTTGGTAGTGCATGGTAAGAGAAGCTCAAGAAACATTCATTTGCTTAGACAAGGAATGGGAGAAAGAGCTAAGAGAAATTCGAAAGTTGATGTGTAGAAGGGTACAACAAGAGCAAGAAAGGATAGAGATGGCAAATACTAATGCTCATCAAAGGAATGTGAACATGAAAAACAAAGAAGAAGAGGTAGTTGGAAATAATGGATTGGTAGCTACGGGAATGGAAATGGCATAAATGGGAATGGAAGGCCATTAAGGGAGTATTCTTTACCCAATTTTGATGGGGCGAACTCGAGCATTGCACGGATGCCCAAGCAAGCTAACAATTTTGAAATCAAGCCCGCCCTAATCCAAATGCTCCAAGCACATGCCATGTTCGGAGGTGGACCTAATGAGGATCCCTATACACACCTCATGAATTCTGAAGAAGTCTAGGACACATTCAAGTTTAATGAATTACACCCGAATTGTGTGTGGATGAGGGTGTTTCCTTTTTCTCTTCGTGATAGGGCAAAGTCATGGTTGCAATCGCATGCCCAAGGAACATTCACCACTTGGAACCAACTTGCTCAAGAGTTTTTGGCGAAGTACTTTCCACCCGCAAGAACATCTAAATTAAGGAATGAAATTACATCGTTCAAACAAGATGTTGGTGAAAGCCTAGGGGAAGCTTGGGAAGATTCAAAGATTTGCTAAGAAAGTGCCCTCATCACGCCATTCCTTTGTGGCTTCAAATCCAAACCTTTTATAATGGTTTACTTCAAGAGACAAAATCCATCATAGATGCCTCCGCCAATGGCTCTATCTCATATAAGACTCCGAAATAAGCTCAAGAGTTGTTAAATAGGATGGCATACAACCACTACTATCATGGATCGATAATCCACCGGTGGTTCAACACCAAGCTAATCAAGCCAATGGAAATATGAAGCGTTGAATCTCAACATGCAAGATGCCCTTTTGGCACAACAAAGCATGTTCATGAGTGTGATGAACAACAAGGCAAAGGCGTTGGAGAATCTAAGGAAACCTAGTAGTGTAAATGCTATATCTTCTTCTCCAACTCAACCAAGCATGACATGTGATTTTTGTGGAGGCGGATACATTAAAATCACAGGCCATGCCAATGGACAATGTGAGATGCCATATAGATCTAATGAGCAAATCAATTATGTAGCTAATCAACCCTTATTTCCAAGGAACCAATCTGGAGCTTACGGGAACACACAATCCTTCTTGGAGGAATCACCTAAATTTCTCAAGGAGTAACACCAACATCCAATCCAATTCTCCTTACCAACCAAATTCCCCACCTCAAAATGCCCAACACACTCAAGCCCCGAATTCCTCATCTAGACCTTATCAACCACCACATCAAAGAAATTTCTAACCCAACTCATATCAACCTTTTCCCAACCCTTCATTTCAAAACCAACAACAAAGACCTCCTTTCCATTATTCAAATTCTTCCCAAACCCATGTATCATGATCAATATGCTCCTAGAGGAAATTTGGGTGAAGAAGGTTGGAAAAGAGAAGCCAAGTATTTGAGAAGAGAATTGGATAGGAAAACGGAAGAGCATAAAAGAGATTATGAGAATTTGAAGGCTTCAACAAGGAATTTGGAGATTCAATTTGTGCAATTGGCAAGGTTGAATAATGACAAACCTATTGGGGCATTTCTGAGTGATACTATTCCAAACCCCAAGGAGCAATGCAATGCCATAACCCTAAGGAGTGGAAAAGAATTGGTTGAATCTAAGGAGAAGAAAAAGGTGGAGGAAGGAAGCAAGGAACAAAAGTCCAAGGTAGTTGAGAATGAAAGCGAAGTGGTTGATGATGAAGCCAAGAAGGGACAAATGAATGAGATCAAGGTATCCAAGAAGAAGCATATGGAGGAACCTTTGAAGATAGATCCATCAATAAAAGTGCCATTCCCTAAATTACTCATTGATCCAAGAAAGGAGGAAAAAGACAAGCAATTCAATCATTTCTTGGGTACGTTGAAAAAGATTAATGTCAACATTCCTTTGATTGATCTCCTCACCAAGATGCTCAACTATGCTCGTTTCATGAAGGATCTTTTGGCAAGGAAGAGAAAGTGGGATGATAATGAGAAAGTCTGGGGGTTTCCATGTCTTGATGCCCAATGTAGTGCCATTGTTCAAATGCGGTTGCCCCCTAAACTTAAAGATCCTAATAGTTTTATGATACCGGTGAATGTTGGAGGAAAAACGTGGCATCGATCACTTTGTGATTTGGGGGCAAGCATAAATATCATGCCAAAGGCCATCTATGACAAGTTAGGGATCAACAATGTCAAGCCAACTAAAGTCACACTCCAATGGCTTATTGGAATATGTGTTTGTACAAGTTGCAAAGTTGCTATTTTCCGTTGATTTCTTTATGCTAGATACGGGTGAAAAGAGTGAGATTCCATTGATTCTAGGGAGGCATTTATTGTCAACCGCTCATGCATTAATTGATGTGAACAAATGGAAGTTGATCTTACGAGTCGAAAATGAATCAATTGAATTTGATGTGTTTGAATTTAACAACAATATTACCATTGTTGAAGAGAAATGTGCTAATCAATCTCTTAATTCTATCCTTGATATGTCAAATGAAGAGCAAAATGAAGTTAACCAAGGCAATTTGCTCAAGCAAGTGTTGGAAATGAAGGAAGATCCGAGAAATGAATTGAAGGAAAAACCACCCGATAAGGGATGTGTGTTGATGAAGGATGAAGAGAGTTTTGCAAAGAATAAGCAAAATAGTGATGTCAAGAAATTGAGAAGCCACAAAAAAAAAAAAAGGAAATGGTTTGAGAAACAATTGGAGATGTTAATTGGGATACTAGCGATGGCTAAGGCTAGAAAGAAACGACTTGTGCATGGAAAACTCAAAAATCAAGCTTTAATCATAAAGAAAAAGGGGATCAAACTTTTTCCATGAAAATCAAAAGGGAAAGGAGGGTCAATCACCTCAATTACTTGGAATGAAGTCTAAGCCATAGTCAAGCTAGTGACTATAAAAGAGCGCTTCTAGGGAGGCAACCCAAGTTTTTTGTTTAGTTGTTTTTGCTTTTAGTTAGTATGTGTTTTAATTTAGATTAATTAGGTTAGAATTTCAGATAAACTCAATCGAAGTTTTATTTCGTTGAATAAATGGTGCTAAAGAATGAGTGAAAATTTTCATCCTAACTTGAGAATTTTTTGTTTGTAGGCTATCCTTGCAAATGGAGAAAAGTGGTCAAGAGTCGAGCAATTTCGGGTAAGTGTGAAAAATTCACTTTGCAGAAGGTGATCTCGAGATCGCGATCTCAAAATTGAGATTACGATCTCAAACTCAAACTTCTGGAGGGCAGAAAGGTCATTTGGTTGAGATCGCAATCTCAACTCTGAACTTCTAAAAAGGCTATTTTTATAACGAGTCGAGATCGCGATACCAAATTCAATATCACGATCTCGATATCAGGCCAAATCGCGATCTAAAAACTAAGATCGTGACCTCAAAGGGCAGATTCATTTTTTTTAAAAGCCACTTCTTCTTCTCTTTTCATAAACTTCTCTATTCTTCTCCTTCTCTCAACCGAAAACCCTAACCCCAATCCCTCAAAATTCTTCCCTCATCTTCACTAAAAATCACTCATTAAACTCCACACCCATATCTAATATCATTATATTTTCTCTTGGAACATCAAAGCTAACAATTTTTGGGAGGATTCTTGGAGAATTTTGGACTTCAAGGGGGATTGATACACAAGCATTTTTGGGGAAATTTCAATCTATAAAAAATTGGTAATATCTTTCCTTGGGTTAGTAGTTTTAATTGATAATTTGTTAAAGATAATTGTGGGATTGTGTGGATTAAATTGTGTAGAAATTAGTGGTACTCAATTGTTGAATTTCGGGCAATAATTGGTTCAAATTTGTTTTAGGAAAATTGTGATATGGATTTGTCCAATTGTTTGAATTATTGACTTGACACTTGATTTGAGTTTATATGGAATTGAAATACTTGGAAAATTGTTGTTTGTTGATTGTGATTTTGTAGTTGTGGTTCTTGATTGGGAGTTGAATTATTAACTTGTTGATTGAATTTTGTTGATTAAGAATGACTAGAGGGGTTTATGGCAGTGCTGAAAGAAGAGTATTCTTTTCCGTTAGAATGTGAGAGAGGAACTGGGTCTAGGAAAAGGAATTTTGGAGAGGGTACTAGTGGAGAAGTGGGAACGAAATAGCCGTTTAAGAGAGGTGAGCAAATTGAACCTCTGTTCTTGAGTGACAGGGCTCAACAATTGTGCAAGAATAACGAGAAACATGAGGTGATTAGAGAACAAAATTTTGACCTATCTATGCATTGGGGGATTTATGAAGATGCTAGACGAGCTATGGAGGAAAAAATTAGGTCACGGCATTGGGAGAGTTTCAATACTCAAGTTGACCCCAGTGCTACCCAATTAGTCAAGGAGTTTCATTGCAAATTATGTGAATTAGAGAATGGAAAGGTGCGCATACGGGGGGTTTTAGTAGATTTTAGTGCTGATGTGATCAATGCATAATTCAGCATACCCCCCGTACCTTCTAATCAATACTTGTCATTTTTGAATAATAAAGATACGGATGTGAATGCAATCAAAGATGCCATTTGTGATAGAAGGGTTGATTGGTATGGATATTAAGAGTACTTCGTCTGCCACTGAGTTGAAATTTGCTCGTCAAGGACTCTCATTAGTGGCTAAGCTATGGTTTTATTTTATCAATAGCCGCATTTGGGGGTCAATGCTGTGAGCTTTATCCAAAGGGACAAAATACTCTTAGTTTATGCCATCATGACTAGGGCACCAGTGAATATTGGTCACCTTATTAGACAGGGCTTTTTGGAGAGTGGAAGGTCTGGACGACCTATATTTTATGCCCCTAGTCTAATTCACCATCTTTGAACCATAGCTGGTTTCCCGATTGGTCAGTTGAAACCATTGACACATCCAAGAGGAAGGATTAATCGGGAATATGTCTATAGGATGGTGAGAGAATATGAAAAGCACCACCAGGAGGAGCATCCTACCCAGCCACAGCCATAGCCACCACCACCTTAGAGTGTTTCAGTGATTCCAATAGACCCCGATTTTGTGTTCAATGCTCCGGTAAATGAAGAAGAAAGGAATGATCTACAAGGGTATTGTCATGAGTCATATAGTCAAATGGTTATGCACAACAACTTGACCATCATTGGAGAAGCACATGGGTCCAGCCACCATTACCTCCGGCATGGCACTTTGGTCCACTTCGTGGATAGTACTACACATCACCGGTGGCTACAGCACATCATGAGGGATCTAGCTACGCTGGTGCGGCAAGAGAGGACATGGATGATGATCATGAAGAGGCCCAACCTAGTGACGCTGAGGAGGGTCAAGAAGAGATGGAATGAAGAGATGAAGCCATCATTTGCTTGAGCATGGATGAAGACCAACCCTGATCACTGGAATGATTTGATGAATGATGTCAATTCTCATTGTTTTTATTGATTGAACACCATAACTTTTGATTACTTTCCATTACTTTTGTTTTACTTTTTTTAGTCTTTGGAATTGAAGTATTTTAGTTTTCCTTTTATGTAGTTTGGCTAATGGCCTTAAGCTGATGCCAAGTTGATATATATTTTGATGTTCATGATTGAATTTCTTTGGGCCCAATCTCATGTTTGACGCTTAGTGAAGTTTGGTCATTGCTTAATAAAAGTAGAATGGCTAAGGGCCCAAAGCTGATGCCATCTTTGCATTAGTTGATGAGTTGAATTGAATGTTTATTTTGTTTGAAGCATGAATGGTGAGATGCATAGCACAGTTTATTACTCTTAGCATTTTTACCCAATTTTATTTCTTAGTTTATAGTTATATCATTATTTGAGTTGTTTTTGTTATTTTTGGGTTTGTCTTTATGTTTAATTTTGGGTGAGTGGAAGGATGATTTATTCATCAACTAGAATAAAAGAGACAAGTTTGGGGGTGTTTATTTCTTTGTGTTGGGAATGGCTAATTTATACATATTGTTCCCACTTGATGTTTAATAGATGGAAAATTGATCAATTAGGTACTCAATGAAGATAAATTTTGATGTTCAATGCTTTGTGATTGAAGTATATGATTGATTCATTTCCAAAAATTTTGTGTGAGTGAGTAGTTTGTATTTCATATATGTGTTTGTATTTTCGTTCTTGATTAAATATGATAAGTTTTTATTAAATTTCTAGTTAATTAATTACTTAATAGTGTTAATATTATGCAGGTCAAAATTAGATGTTGGAAGCTAGAATGAACAAAACTCAAAGTACCAATTGCAAAAATGCAAGAAATGAACAATGTTGAAAAGAGAGTCGAGATCGCGATCTCAAACTCTCCATATCGCGATCTCGACTCGGGAAATTGTCTTAATGTATTAGAGTCGAGATCGCAATCTCAATTGTTCCATATCGCGATCTCGACTCGCTGAGGATTATGTTCTAAGGGCAATTTTGTAAACTTTCAGCCAACATCTCCTGATTTTTGCCTTGTGTAATACTACACTATTTAAGCTACTTAAGAAATAGGAAGTGGGTAAGTAGAATTAGTTGTAGATAGTTAGTAGATTTTAGGATAGTTTAGGATATCTTGAACTCCAAGTTTACTTCTTTAATAGAAATTTCTCTTTAATTGTCTAACATCTAGATGTCTTAGATCTCCTTTTAATTTCTTGCCAAGTTTGAATTTTGATTAGATAATCGTAGTGGGTTAATCACAATCTTCGCGTAGATATAATTTTTATTCGCTTTCTAGTCTAATTTAGTAAGAATTTCTTTACTTGCAATTTAGGGTTTCTTTGGTAAATTAGGGTTCTTGATAATTTCGTGCATTTCTAGTTAAGAATTCTCAATTTTTTTGCATTAATTTCTAGTTAATTAGTAGTGGACTTTCTTTATTTCTATCAAAATTCCAAAAATACTTAGATTTCTAGTTTAACTCTTTTCAATTTCTAGTTTAGAAATGATTCTTTTTAGTCTTCAAGGTTTCTTATTTATAGTCCTTTTAATTGGGTAATTTGCTTGCTTTCAATTTTAGTTTTAATTTGGTTAATTTAGGTTAGAATTAAGTGCCTTGCTTTACATGCTTTTTCTAGAGTAGATTAATTAGTTTCTTAATATCGTAATTGGTAATTTTCACTTGATTTTTAGTTAATGAATCTAGCATAAAATTAAGTTTTTATCATTTTCATTTGATCATGGTTTTTACTAGAGTAGTTCCATCATCCATTGTTTGATTTTGCTTAACTACACAAATATCAATAAATCTTGGTAATTGCCTTCCAACAATCCTTGTGGGACGATATCCACTCATCCTATGCCACTATCAACTCCGTATTCTTGCGGAAGTTAGGTAGAGTATAGTGAATTAGTGTGGTTATTTATTACTTGTGTGTCCTTTCAAAGTTAAATTCTACCTAACGAAGCAATCAATACCCACTGCCTTGTTGGCAATAATTACAATGATTGTTCCACAATTTGAGAATTGTTCTCAACTTCGAGAAAATTTCTTATGTCTTCGATCAGTCATTTTTGGAAGCCCTTCCTTAGATGTACGAACCAAGAGGAAGTGGACATCTTTAACAAATGGCAAGATGATGACAATTGGGATAAGTGTTACATGCTAGCCTCCATGCGTGATGAATTACATAGACGGCACATATGAAAAGATGCCAAGTGCGCTCGCTATTTTGCTACACTTGTAAGCGTTATATGGTGAGCAAAGTAGTTCTGTAAAATATAAAATATCAAGGGAACTACTAATACGTTTAATATCTAATTATAAAATTTATACTCACCTAACTCTACTATTAACTAGATAGATAACGCATAGCAAGTGTATAGGGTCAAATAGTAGACAGCGACAGTAGGGGTTGAGCCCCCAAGGATTGATTCAACAAGTACTGGTTATTTGGTTCAAATGCTATTTGAAGAATTGTTAACAGGAGAGAGAGTTCAATAAAACAGAATCAAAAACTTTAAATAATAAAACAACGGATTAGGGTTAACACTAGCAAATTCCCAATTTTGATTAATTCATTCAATTAATTGGTCTAATTATAATTAATGGATAATTTATTCCCATAATTCAACCCAACCTCGAAACCTTTGGTAATTGAATCCTATAACATTGGCCGATGACAGAGGTTCAAAAACCTTATCCCCTCTACCATCTATATACATATCCATGTGAACACCTAATCAAAACTAAAGTTAGCTACTCTTTAGAGTTGTCTCTTTATGTTAATTATTAGCCAATTCTTATTATTCCAATTCATGATCAAGTTAATCGTCATCCAATGGAATTGGCATCATCCAATCTTAATTAATAACAAATTAAAACATAATTGAGAACAATAACACAAAATAAAACAATGAAAGCATGTAAACTCATCTAAACATTAATCTAAGAAAGCACTTAAAGAAAACAGAGATTGAAAGTAAACAATAAAATAATAATAAAACAAAAATTAAAGATTTAAGAAAGCTTTTCTAATGAAGAATTGCAAGTTCTTAGTCTAAGGTTGTCAATCTTGAACCTCCTCTTCAACTCCTAATTTCCAGCCCCAAAGGGAAAGACAGAACTAGAACATGATTTTGAGGCCCTAAACACCCTCATTTTCGGTTTCTAAGTGTTACAAAGTGTAAGGCTCTGAATAAGCTTCGATATGCACTCTTACAAGTGCAAAATGAACAGACCCAAAACTCTAAAAATTGACAAAGTCGTGTAACAGCACGCCCTAGCTACCTCAACCGCAATCTATATTTGATTTTCCTTGAATCACCTGCAGACTGCAAGTAGCATTCTATTTTACTTGAAGACTAAGGCTGATTTGGCTTGGGTCACTCATAGTCTGCGAGTGGTCCTTGACAATTTCGTGCGGTTTCGCCATTTTTGCTCTAAAATCCTCGTCCAACATCTGATTGATGCACTGTTCCTTCCTACACAACTGTAGAACAATAACACTCAGTCAATTCATCCTATTTCATCAGATCTGGGATGTGATATGGTTTCCAAGGATGAACCGGATATGGACAGTTCCAATAAGATTAATATTGACTATAAATACAAACAAAAGACACAAAAGAACACACGAATAACTCTAACTATGGAATGAATTAGGTAAACCTAAACATAACTCTAACCACATAAACACATAGACACATAAATATAAATTAAATAACATAGAATAAACACTACTCATGAAAATATGTAATCATATATTAAAATATATAAATAAAAATGCATGAAAATGAACACATAAAACCTAAAAATGCCAAACTAATGCTAAATTGTACAAAATGAACAATGAATAACTCTAATTTCTTAGGGTTATCAACTGTTATGTTGTAGGTAACTAAAGGTTCAAATATTGATAAATATATCTTAAAGATTATTTGGCTTATAGAGCATTTAGAAAGTCTTAATTTCTTTATAGAAACTGATTTTCAAGAAGATTTATCCTCCGGTTTCTCTCTAGCTCCTTTTCTCAATTCATAATGAATTATCATATGCAAACATATATTAGTAGAACTTTTGAAGGTGCTAACTCTTGCTCAGAAGGAGATGAAGGGAAAAGTTAAGGAGATTACTCTCATTGCTAGTATTTCTAGTGCTAAAAAGTTTAAACCCAATAAGAGCAATAGCAAGAAGAGAAAGTCTCTTGACACTTAGCCCAGTGGGAGTGACTCCGAAAATGATAAGAAACAATAAGGGAGCTACAGTAGACAAGGAAAGTGTTACTGAAATAAGAAAGAACTACAATAAGAAAGGACACTAGAAGAGGAATTGTTTGGAATACCTAAAGACTTTGAAGGGTAAGGTGGCTGTCAGTATGCACTATTCATCGATTATTGAAACCAATCTAGCAGTTGGTTCTTATACTACTTCTTGCGTATTAGATTCTGGAGCAAGCAAATATATTTGTTCATGCTTCCATGATCTTATTAGAAATAGGAAGCTCATCAAAGGGGAGAGAGTTCTTCTAGTTGGTAATAGGGCAAATGTTGCTACTATAGCTGAAGAAACTTCTAGGAACAATCTTTCTTCATCTCACATTTTGATTTTGAAGAACATTATTTTAGTACCTTAAGTTTTTAGAAACACTATTTTTGTACTATGTTTGGTGAAAGATAATTATGAATTTTCTTTCCAGAATAATATCTACTATATTTATTTTGGAAATAAATTAGTTGCTACTAGATCATTACTTGTCTCTCAATCCTCAGGATCTTTATTATCTAAGTTTAAAAGTCGATAAGGTTAACCAAAAAGTCATTAAGAATGACAACTCCAAGAAAAGAATTATAGAAACCGTTAACCCTAAGAATCTACAGAACTTAAAAGTAAGTCATATTGGGGAATCTAGACTAGACAAGATAATAAAATGAGGGCTATTAAGCTCTTCTGATTTTGAACCATTATAACTTTTTGAGTCTTGTATCCTCGACAAAATGACCAAATCATCTTTTATTAGACAAAATGAAAGAGCCAATGATATTTTAGCCATCATACACATAGATGTATGTGGACCACTCAGTGTAACTGCAAGTGGTATTTATAGTTACTTCGTAACCTTCACTGACGATCACTTTGGTTATGGTTATGTGTACTCAATGAAGTACAAGTATGAAGTTTTTGAAAAATTCAAAGAGTTTCAGGCTAAATTATAGAATCAACTCAACAAAAATATTAAAGCCTTATGATCAGATCGAGGAGGTGAATCCTTGAACTTTATGTAATGAGTTTGATGAGTTTCTCAAGTCTAGTGGAATAGTTTCATAATTGACTCCACCAGAAACACCACAACTCAATGCTATTTCTAAGAGGAGAAATAGAACTTTGATTGACATGGTTCAATCAATCGTAAGTTATACCGACTTATTAGAATTGTTTTAGTGTTATGCACTTCTTACTGCCGCCTATATATTAAACAGGGTACCTTCTAAATCTGTCCTTATTACTCGATATGAAATGTGGAATGGCAAACCACCAAGTCTTAATCACATTATAATCCAGGGTTGTACAGCTTTCATTAGAAAGTTTAAGACAGAAAAATTAGAAACTATGTCCGTTAAGGGGTAGTTTGTTGGATATCCTAGAGATAGTTTAGGATATCAGTTTATGTTCCCAATGAACAAAGGCTTGTCATTAGCTGTAATGTCCTCTTTTTTGAATAAGAGTTCATTAGAGAAGGAGATTCCAGAAAGACTATAAAATTAGAGAAAACTTGTTCTCAACAGAAACTGCACGAACATAGTGGAAGAAAATTTAAAAGAAGTACCAGCTCTAGTTGTTGCACAAACTCTTAATAGATCTAGTAGGATATCTTATCCACCAGAAAGATATGGCTTACTCCTAGAAAGAGCACAAGAAGTGTTTACTCTAGGAGATAGTTATCATAAAGATGATACTAGTACATATGAGGAGGCAGTGTCTAACATTGATTCAGGAAAGTGGCTAGAAGCAATGAAATCTAAAATGGATTCAATGCATACCAACCAAGTCCAGCATCTAGCAAACCTACCCAAAGGAATAGTTCCAATAGAGAACAAATGTCTTCAAGAGAAATATTGTCATGGATGGTAAGGTAGAGACATATAAATCCAGGATTATTGCTAAAGGTATCATCAAGTCCATGGTATAAACTATGTGGAATCCTTTTTGCCAGTAGCCATGCTCAAATCCATTAGGATTTTATTAGCTATAGCAGCAAACCATGATTATGAGCTCTGGGAAATGGATGGATCCTCAAGATCGGATTTCTGAATGGATATATTCAAGAGGATATATACATGAAATTGCCTAAAATTTTTGAGTCCATTGCTGAAACCAATGAGGTATGCAAGCTTAAGAGATCCATTTATGGTCTTAAGCAAAGTTCTAAGTTGGAACATCCACTTTGATAAAGTAGTTAAAAGATATGAATTCAATAAAAATGAGAATGAACTATGTGTCTACAAAAAGACTAGTGGGAGTGCAACCACCTTCCTAGTTCTGTATATTGATGACATATTATTGATCAGTAATGATAGTGGGATGTTAACATCGGTCAAAGTATGGTTGTCAAAAACTTTTTCTATGAAAGATTTGGGAGAAACAACCGATGTCCTTAAACTCAAATCTATAGAGATAGAGTTAAAATGATAAAAGGTCTTTCTCAAAATCTATACATATACACCGAGTTGAAGAGGTTCACCACGGAAAGTTCCAAAAAAGGTTTATTACCTTTTAGACATGGAATTCACCTTTCATATCTAAAGAGATGCCCAAAATCACTTGAACAAAGGGATCGAATAGCAAAGATACCTTATGCATCCACTAGAGGCAATTTAATGTATGCTATGCTATGTACAAGACCTAATATTATTCATGCTGCAAGTTGTTGAATCCCATTTATGATAATCATGTTTTGATGACGACCAAATTGTATTAACAGCCTGAAAACAAGTATGCAGAAAAATAGGAATGTTTGGACGTAAATGATTGTCCAAACACAATCAAGAAAAACAACAAAAATATGAACAATACCTTACAGACGATGAAGAGCGTCCGAAAGAAAAGAGCTCGGACGTAAGAGAGCATCCGAAACCTGACCAGACAGCACCGAAGGAAGAACACATTTTTTGGACACAGATAACTATCCAAAGGATAGTGCTTCGAACAAAAAAGACAGTCCAAGACAAGGAATCCAAAAGCCAAAATGATCAAACATTGAAGGCCGTCTGAAGGAAGGAGCTCGAAATGAAGAAATTTTTTGTCTTTATGAGTATTTTTCGAAGCTACAAGACGCATATGACAGTCTGAGACACTGTTCATAAAGCTATTGGACTCATATGACCTTCCGAGACACTGATCATGAAGCTATAGGACGCATGATCCGACGTTTGAACCGCCATCTGAACTCCTAACGGCTAGTTTTTTACAGCTAGTTTGTTGACCGTTAGAGCTCAAATTTCATCACATCTTTCATCTATAAATAGCCCAAGACATCCAATTAATGGGTAGAACTACTACATTCAATAGAAGCACTTGTAAGAGCTATTTGGGGAGAAATAGGCTAAAATATTGTGAGTTGTATTGGTTTGGGTAGTACAGTTCTCTTGGCTCATCTAGAAGGAATTAGTGTGAGCAAGAGCAAAATAGTGAGTGATTTTCAAGTGTAAGAGTGGAGGGATAACAAATGTACAAAATTGAGGTTGTAATGTAAAACCTTTTGCCCAACTAGAGGAACTTAGTTGGTGCAAGGGTCAGCCAACTAGAGGAACTTAGTTGGCACCACTAGTGGATGTACTCCATGCTTGAAGAGTTTGAGAGTTTGGTTTGATATTCTTTATCTCAATCTTTTTACTTGTTCATTAAGCTTCAATTGTTAAATATCCATCTCTGATCATTTGTGCTTAAGTGTTCATTTATTACACAAAATTTGCATTTTCATTAAGCACTTCAAAAGGTTTGTTTTTTGATACAACCTAATTCACTCTCCCTCTTTGGTTGCTTTTGGGCCAACAACTGGTATCAGAACTTGGTCTCTTATGTTGAGCTTAACTAGCTTTTGAGAACATATCATTATGGAAATCAATAATGGTTTGTTTTTAGAGGGGCATTCCATTACTCGACCTCCCACATTTAATGGCATTAATTTTATTATTTGGTCGGAAAGAATGAAAATGTTCATACAGTCCATTGATATTGATTTGTGGTACATTGTTGATGAAGGTCCTTCTGAGGCTAATATTCTTGATAAAAATACACATAGAGGCCTAAGACTAGATATGAGTTAAATGCAACAACATAGAATAAATTTATCTTTAAATGCTAAAACCATGAATATTTTGTACAATACTTTGGATGATGATGAGTCTACTAAAGTGAAAGGCTGCAAATCAGCCAAGGAGATATGGGACAAATTGAAAGAAATCCATGAAGGAAGTGAAGATATAAGACAGCAACAGAAGTCACTTCTTGTGGCTAAATATGAATCCTTCAAAATGGAACCTCATGAGAATATTGACAAGATGCATTGTAGGTTCAACGATATTGCAAAGGATTTAGAAGTTTTAGGTAAAGAATATTCTTGGGAAAAAAGAATAGAAAGATTTTGAATGCTTTACCTAAGGAAAGAGAACCTAAATCTATGGCTATAGAAGAGTCTAAAATTTTAAATTTTATGCATATTGAGTCTTTGATTAATTCACTAACCTCCTTCGAATTGAATTTGAAATATAAAGTATAAGATGATGAGGAGGCAAGGGCAAAAATAAGCATAGCATTGAAGGCTTCACAAAAAGATATAAGAACAAGAAGCCAAGTGAAACATGCTATAAATATGGCCAATTGGGACACTTTGCAAATGAGAGTCCATCCAAGAAGAAGAAAGAAGGAAGGAAGCATCACTTCAACAACTTTCAAATCACATGGGATGATTGCAATTCAGATGGAGAAGTTGAAGAAGAATATGAGGTGGATCAAATGGCTTTTATGGCTCTTGACAATAATGAGGTATCCTCTTGTGATGATTCTTGTGATGATGATGATGTTGAATCATTTATTTTTAAAATACATGAATGTTTGGAAAATCATATGCTACGAACAAAGAGTTAAAAATTTAGATTAATGCTTTATTGAGTGTAAGCTCAAAACTTGTGCATGAAAATAGTAGTTTGACAAAAGAAAATGATGCATTACAAAAGAAAAGGAAAAAGTTTTTGAAAAGAAAAGGACTAGAAATATGCTTATGAACAAAAATTTTATCACCTTCAGAAAGGATGGTTTTTACTTTGTAAAATCTAAATCTTCTTTTGTTAATATCTTAGTGCAACAAAAAATATTATATGCAATTATTATTGTCAACATGGACATATAAAAAGGGATTGTTATGTCAAAAGAAACGAAAATTTAGCAATAAATTGTATTTTGGTGCTTAAGCATGTTACTAACCCAATTGGACCTAAGAAAGTTTGGGTACCAAAAGTTATTACTTAACTTTGTGTGTAGGTATGTTTGGAGAGCACCAAGGGATTCAAGATGGATCATCAATGGAGGGTGTTCAAAGCATATGAACTAAGATGACATTGAAATGGGTAACAATTAAAATTTTAATGTGCTTTCATTTGTTAATATGAATTATGGTCTTTTGAATGTTAGTCACCTATGTAATTGAATTTGTTTAGAATGCTTGGGTATAAGTATCCCCAATTTTTGTCTATATTAAGTCACTATTTGTAAAAGAAAGGGGGAGCATTCTCTTTTCTAAATAGATTTTATGTTAGAAATTAATTTGCATCATAAGAAATTGCATCACATATGCTTTACTGGTTTTGATGATGCTTTTGGTAAAGAATGAGCGAAAAATGGCTTTTGCATGAATTTCCTCGTTTCTACTTGATTATTTATTCTTCAGGGGAAGAAATAGTTTAAACTTGACTTATCCTCTATATACTCACTTGAATTGCATGCATAGTTTAATGGGGAGATTGTGTGTATAAATTGTTTTATATTATAATGTTTTGATGCTAAAAGGAGGAACAATAATAGACAAAACCTCTTGTCTTGTGATTCATATTTTGTGGCTGTTTTCTTTGCTGTTCTTCCCATTACTATAAAACATAAACATGCGTCATGACTCCAAAACAAATAATTGCAACACCCCACACTTAAATAAAAGCCCATTCCTCAAATCATGAACCTTAGAATATTCATGAAAAATCAAGCAAAATAATGCCTAAAACTAAGGCTTATATACAATGCATGAATATTCCTTTGCATGAAAACTAATTAGAAAGAATTCATATGGCATAGTCAATGGTCTAGGAAATTTCAAATTCATGCACCTTGTGTTTTAACATTTTTATTCATTGAGACAATTTAGCAAACACATGGCATGCACAGAGAAATAGGAAAGTTTTGTGTATATTATGAACGTGCAATCCGTCCTCAATCAACAATCCAAACTATAATCACACCAATTATACGTTTTAAGTTCATTCCATATGAGATTTCATCAATCAAAGCATAAAAAGACTCAAAATATTCTTGAGAATTAATTGAAACCCATATGGAAAAATTGGAGAAAAAGAGAAAAATTCGTACCTTGATTCGAGTTTCCTTTGAAAAAGAAGAAATTTGAGTGTAAAATTGGTGAATTTAGAATGATTTGAGGATGAAATAGGAGTGGAGTAATTGGAAGGTTTGGAGGAATGTGAAAGAGAAGAGGGAGGGTATGTGTTAAGTGAGAAAAAGAAGGGTTTCGACCCTTTTATTCTTCGCGCGCACATGCGCTGCAAGCTTAGCGCACATGTGTGCACGAGGCAGTGTATCCCAGTATGCTAATCGGCCCCGCGCACATGCGATTGGATTTTAGCGCACATGTGAGCGAGAGTTAGAACAAAAATTGATTTTTTTTTTTAGTTAACACATAAACATTCTACCTTAAATCACTCACATAACACACACAAAATCTTCAAAGGACCATTTTATCATTTTAGCCTCCTAATACAATCGATTTCCCAATTAACAACAAAATTAAAATATGCTGTCCTTTTAAACTAAAATAAGCAAAAATAAAGTTTCAAAATTATTAAATAATGGAACGAAATTCAAATAGACATGGGTTGCCTCCCATGCAGTGCCTTTTGTTACTGTCGTTGGCTCAACTTGATGCTCTTTCACACAATTCAAGTAACTCCCATGTTAAGGAGTCCAAGGATCTTCTGCTTCACTGCTTTTCACAAATGATGGATTCAATCTCCTTTGCTCTTTTAGAACCCGAACAAGTTGCTCTTCTTGCGAGTTACTAAGTTGACTTGAGATTATCACTCTTTCCTTATGATGACCCTTCAAACATATGTATTTAAGGTGACCAGGAAGGCGATTGTAATCCGAAATTGTTCCCTGCACAACAGATAACTTCAATTCGTCGTTAGAAAGTAATAAAGCATTAGGACCTCCATTACTTGTTTCCTGAAACAAGTCCGTATTCTTTTCCTCGAGATGTTCTTCACAGTTCGTGTCTGCCTCCTGATTATTGGTATGTTCATGAATTTCCTATATTGGAGGCTTACACACATTAATTACCGAAACAAGTTTAGTATGGTCAGACGGTTCAACATCATCATAAATGCTAAACGTAACACTTGTATCACCAAATTCCATATTAAGTATGCCATCAAGAATATCTATCTTAGTTTGGGAAGTAGCTAGAAATGGTCTTCCTAATAAAATAGGAACATTAGAATCACCTTGTTCCATTTCTAGAACATAAAAATTAGTAGGAAAAACTAGACTTCCCACTTGAACTAAGATATCCTCTACAATTCCCATAGGATAGGCTAAAGATGTGTATCAGCCAGTTGAATTACCATGCCAATTTTATTGAATGGAGCAATTTTCAATGTATCATAAACAAAATATGGCATTACATTAATAGATGCACCTAAGTCCAGCATGGTTTTTTCAAAATATGTATTTCCTATCTTACAAGGAACAGAGAACATACTTGGGTCCTTATGCTTTTTAGGTAGGGATTTTTGAATCATAGACGAGACATTCCTCCCAACCTCCACCTTTCTAACCTTCTTCTCTTTTTGCTTTTGTTTGTGGGAATACAATTCCTTCAAAAACTAAGCAGAACGAGGTATTTGTTTAATAGCATCTAATAAAGGAATATTTACCTCTCACTTATGAAATGTATCATACAACTCTTTGTCGGGATCTTCCTTTGAAAACACTTTCAATGCCTCAGGGAATGGAGGTTCGGGTTTATATTCTGGCCATACAGGAACACCTTTGTCTTCACTGCCACTGCTTCTCTTCTCACTTGGGCCAACCTCTTTTTTAGCTTTGGTCTCCTTTCGCTGCTCCTTGACCTTAACATGTTTGGGAACTATGTTGCGTTGCACTTCAACCTCTTTACCACTCCTCAACATAATTTCACTCACGTTCTCCTTGGGGTTGGTGATTGTTTGAGACGACAACTTTCCAAAATTCTGTGCTTCCAACCGGCTAATTAGTGTCGCCATTTGTCCCATTTGATGCTGCAACTGCTGAATACTGGCCTTGGTATCCTACTGAAATTGAATTGTATTATCAGTTAAAGCATTCAACCATTCCTCTTAAGACTTACCGGATTGATTATCCACATTGGCTTGTTGTCTTTGAGCGAATGGCAAGTTGTATGGTTGAAAATTTTGCCGATTTTGTTGAGCTTGAGGTTGTGCTAGATTCCCATATCTCAAATTAAGATGATCCCTCTATCCAGGATTATACGTGTTCGAGTAGGGATCATAATTTGGCCGTGGCTGCCCTGGGAATCGTCTCGCTGCATTTACTTGTTCTTGGCCTTCGTCTTGTAATGTGGGCTGCGCACATATCTGTCGAGTGTCCCTCATTTGAGCAAAAACCACAAGGTTGTGCTGCTGTTGCTATTCCTAAAGCCAACTCTCAAACAAAAGAAACAAAAGAAGTCAAACTAGCCATTTGTTGTTCTAAAGATGAAACATTTACCTCATTAACACGTTTGAGAGGTTGATCAAGGCGTGTCTCAAACTTTTGAGAACGCGCGGCCATATTCGATATAAGGTCACGAGCAGCATCTATGGTCAAATTGTCTAACACCCCTCCACTTGCGGCATCGACCATGTTCCTTTCATTCGGCAACAAATCTTCATAGAAGTATTGAATTAAAAAGGAGTCACTTATCTGATGATGTGGACAGCTTGCACACAATTTCTTGAAGCGTTCCCAATACTCGTACAAGGATTCTTCGTTGAACTGTCTTATGCCACAAATTTCCTTGCGAATATTCGTAGTCCGAGAGGCTGGAAGTATTTGGCGAAGAATAGTCTATTCATCTGCTCCCAAGTTTTGATATTCGACTACCCGAAGGTAAATTGAACAGCCAATCCTTCGCCTCAACCTTGAGTAAGAACGAAAATGCTTTCAACTTGATATGCTCCTCTGACACTCCAGTGGGTCTCATACTTGTGCAAACTACATGGAACTCCTTAAGATGCTTGTTCGGATTTTCACCTGGTAATCCATGAAAAGAAGGTGATAAATGGATTAGTACAAATTTTAATTCAAATGTAACATTAGCATCTAATTCTGGATATATAACACATAAAGGTTGTTGGTTTAAAGTGGGCGCTGCTAATTCTCTCAAAGTCCATTGTGCCATGTTCGTCTGCCCTTGATCTTCCTTATCACCTGCAAAGATAAAATTAAACAATTATTCTTCCCCTAACTGTCATTCTCTTAATTCTTTTCCCAACCTACGTAACGTTGTCTGTATTTCCGCATCAAATTGGAATTCAACTTGTCCAGTAGATCGTGTCACTGGCATACACAATTAGCGAAAGAATAACAATAAAAAGAATGAAAAGATTGTTAAAATTGAAATAAAAAGCACAAAAAAATAATTCAAACCGCTCCCCGGGAACAGTGCCAAAATTTTGGTGGTAAGAATAGATAATGCCGAGTTGCAATGCCGTCGTAGGCACCCAAAATTAACAACTCTCAATTATATTGGAGTAGTGGTGAGTACAAGTCGTCCCACAGAGAGCAGAGTTTATTCTCATGCTAAATGGAAAAAGGGAGGTTTTGAATACTTTTAAACTAAAACTAAAACAAGAAAATAATTGAAGAAAATTCAATGTAAGAAAAGTCTTGGTTTTGGTCATATCCACCATGGCAATTTCATTAGTCAATCCTTGAAACACAAGATAATTCAAATTTCATATCAAGCACAAGAAGTCTATGAAATCTGGCAGTAGATTAATTCTAATAACTTAATATTCTATAGCAATAATAAGTCAAAAAGTACAATCATAAATTTAATTGCAGAAAAATAATGAATACTTGACATAAAATTGAATAATTCAAGCACAAGAAGTCTCACAACTTTGTCAAATTGACCATGGCTTCAAATCCCTCGACCAAGAAAAAGGTTTAGGCACAAAGTGCCATGAAAGAATAAAGAATAATTTTCTACTAAAAACCCTAGCCAAAAGAAAATAAAAGTGTCGATCCCTTCTTTCTCTCACCCTAAATGGAATATTTGTAATGACTACTTAGGGTAACAATTAAGGTCTACAGATAAGAACGTGAAACCGGCTGAAAGAGAGTCCAACCGAGCGAAGAAACATGCCAAAAATCCAACTCATGCAATCCCACTGGCTTGGGCGCACATGCGCTAGATGCTTAGCATGCATGTGCGATCTAACCTATTTTGGGAGTCTTGCTTCTGGACGCAGCGCACATGCACTGCACAGCTCCAGTGCATGTGTGCTGGCTTTATGACTGTGCTCTGCCTTTGGCTTCAATTTTCACCGTAATGCTTTTGGAATTTGAAAAGTGTAAAATACGAAAGTTGTAGCTCTATCCCTCAACTTTCCAATGCATCTCACAAAAATCACCTCAATTGGAGCTCGAACTCAAAAGTCATGCTTCAAATACGAAACAGCATCCGAAATGGCTTCATACTTGTGCATGTCTCGTCCTTAGCATTTTCTTTCATCTTTTTCATATTTTTTATCTCTTTTTCACTTTAATCCTACAAAAACTAAGAATAACCAAATTAAGCTCAATAAGAACTCAAATCTTGCTTACAACACATAAAAACGTGGTAAATGACACATAAAATATAGCACAATTATGAACTTTTCTGTAGCCCACCAAAAAAAATTAATTATGTTGGTACCAAATTAAGTCGTGTGCATATATGTTTATGACATTCCTAGAACTTATGGAGACAATAAATTGAATATAGAAACATTATAACTCACCAAGGAATTCCTAGGAATTGAATTCATGGACAAATGCCTTGTGTTTCAAGACTTTTCTTCATTGTGGCATTTTATCAAGCACTTCGCATGCATGATTTTTGAATACCAATTTCTACATAAAAATAATGTAACACACAACCATTTCTAATTCAAAGAACAATTCACCAGGAAAAGACACCAAACATTTATCATTCAATCCACAAAAATAAATCACAATCAAAATATTCAAGAACTAAATTATTCATCTTCAATTAATAAACGCACAAAGGAAAAAAAAAGAAGAAGTGAAATTTATACCTTTATGATGTTAACACACTTGAGAGAAAATGAATTTGGTGTGAATTGAAGTAATTCAATAGTCGATAAAGTGTAGAAGAAATGTTGGGATTTAGGGTTTGGTAAAGGGAAGAGAGGAGAATAGTTTTATGCAAGAAAAATGAATGGTTGGACCCTTTTAAACCGACGGGCGCACATTCATCCAAAGTCTACCGCACATGCGCACGAAAATGATATGTCTTCTGAGTTTCTAGAAGTGGTGCACATGCGCCCAGAATCTAGGGCATGTGCGCGTGGATTAGAAACGTTGCGCATGTGCGCGCGGATTAGAAACGCTATTCTTGGCTACTAGTAATGGTGCAAGCATTGTAACATGTGCCAAAACCTGGCGCATGTGCACATAACAAATGTTTTGAATAAGTATTTCCTTGCTTAAACGACTCCAGCATTGCAAATGATCCTAAAATTATCTATTAATCCATTAAACTTGCACTTTAAGATGATGTTTAACAGAAATGACTAAGAAACTAGTAACCAAATCGAAACAAATACACGAAAACATTTATTAAAAGACATGGGTTGCCTCCCATACAATGCCTTTGTTTATTGTCATTGGCTTGATTTCATGCTCTTTTTTTCAAGTGTAAATTAATTCTTCTAAATCTATTTCTGCTATGGTCTCCATTTGTAATCCTTCATAATAAGGTTTAAGTCTATGGCCATTAATCTTGAACACTTTGAATGTTGTCAAACTTTGAATTTGAACTGCACCTGAGGAAAAACATTAGTAATTACAAATGGACCAATTCAACAAGAACTCAACTTACTTGGAAATAGCCGAAGATGTGTTTGACAAAGAAGGACTTTTTGAAAGCCAATTTTTCCTCTTTGCTTTATAAATGGGAGCATTCTCATACACCTCATTCTGAATCTCTTCCAGTTCTAGCTATTGCAATTGTCTATGTTTACCACTCTTATCCAATTTCGTGTTGAAACTTTTAATAGCCCAATAAGCCTTATGCTCTAATTCAACTGGGAAGTGGCAAGGTTTTCCAAATACTAACTGATAGGGTGACATACCAATAGGTGTTTTATAGGTAGTACAGTAAGCTTAAAATGCATCATCCAATCGCAAACTCCAATCCTTACGACTTGGGTTCACCATTTTCTATAAAATGGATTTGATCTCCCTGTTAGACACCACAACTTGTCTACTTGTCTGTGGGTGATATATGGTTGATACCCTATGGGTTACATGATATTTTTTTAACAAGGCTTCTAGAGTTTGATTACAAACATGAGTCCCTCGATCACTTATAAAAGTCCTTGGAATTACAAATCTAGAAAAGATATTAGTTCTAAGAAAATCTGCAACAACCTTAGAATCATCAGTACAAGTGACTTTTTGCTTCCACCTATTTTGAAACATAATCTACAGCCAATAAAATATAAGAATACCCAAAAGAAATAGGAAAAGGACCTAAAAAATCAATGCCCTAAACATCAAATAGTTCACAAAATTGTATCAGGTTTTGAGGCATTTCATTCTTTTGGAAAATGTTACCTGCCCTTTGACAACTATCACATGTTTCAAATTAGATAAGAATCTCGAAATATGTTAGGCGAAGAAAAACCACATTCTAACATCTTTCTTTATATATTCTTGGGTCCAAAATAACCTCAACAAGCATAAGAATAGAAGAAAGCCATAATGGAGTAGATCTCACTATCGTTCAAACATCTTCTTATGACTTGGTAGGCACAATGCTTCCGTAAGTACGGATCATCCCATACATAATATTTTACATCACTCTTGATCTTGTCTTTTTCGCATCACTATTGATCTTGTCTTTTGCATCCATCAACAAGTTCAAATTCCATATCTATGCTTTTTGCAATAGTTTGCATAGAGGCTATGATATCTTGGAGAAGTTCTTTATGCATCTTTGATAAAAACCTACATGACCAAGAAAAGAACGAACTTCCTGCACATTGGTGGGGTAAGGTAGTAATTGAATAATATCAATTTTAGCCTTATCTACCTCGATACCTTTAGATGACACCACATAACCAAAAACTATACCTTGTTGAACCATAAAGTGACATTTTTCTAAATTTAAAACAAGGTTGGTTTCTATGCATCTTTGTAGCACTAGTGTGAGGTTATGCAAAACATGATCAAAAGAGTCGCCATACATGGTGAAATTGTCCATAAAGACTTCAATAATGTGCTCAACAAAATTAGAGAAAATGCTAATCATACATTTTTGGAATGTGGCTGGAGCATTGCATGACATTTAAAGATGCACCTAAATCTATCATGGCCTCTTTAATCCTAGTATTATTTATTGTACAGGGAATTGTACACATACCTAGATCTTTGCATTTTGTGTGGGAGATTCTTTTGGAGCATTGCTGAAATATTTTACCCTAATCTAATCTTCTCATCTTTCTTTTCTTTTTGCTTCCTCTTAGAGTACACAATTCTTTTAAGAATTTAGCATAGCGAGGTATTTGTTTAATAGCATCTAATAATGGAATATTTACCTCTCACTTGCGACAAGTCTCATATAGTTTTCTATTAGGATCTTCTTTTGCAAACTCTTTCAATGCTTGAAGAAATAGGGGTTTAGGCTCATACTCTAGCCACAAAATTGACTTACCTTTATTTACCTCTTTGTCGATATAGGTCAATTCTTTTCCAATTTCGTCCTCCTTTACCTCAGCTTTAGTGAGTTCAAAAACTGATTTAACGGGTACCTCAACCTTCTTACCACTTCTCAACATAATTGCACTAGTATTCTCTTTAGGATTCACAATTTTTGAGATGGAAACTTGCATGAATTCTGGACTTCCAAATAGATAATTAGATGTCTATAAGAGACAGTCCTGGTGTTGATGTGAATTGTTGAATCCTAGCCTTGGTTTCCTGCTAAAATTGCCAAGTGTTAGTGGCCAAAAAACTCACTATATCTTCTAAAGACATACCAAGTTAAGGAGTAGAGTTCGATTGTTGTCTTGGAGGTATGGGTGGTCAATATGGTTGCAAATTATTTCTATTTTGCACTGTATGTTGTGGAACTTGTGAATTCCTATAGCTCAAATTCGCATGATCTCTCCATCTAGGGTTATATGTATTTAGGTATGGATCATAGTTTCTAAGAGGTTGCCCTGGAATCCTTTTTCTACATTGACTTGTTCATGGGAATCCTCTTGCAATGTTAGACACATATTCATTGGATATCCCACATTCGAAAAAATCCTACAAGCTTGCACTGACTGTGTAGTTCCTGAAGCTATTTGACGAACAAAAGAGGTTGAACTGACCATTTGTTGTTCAAGAGAAGGAACACAAACCTCATTAACATGGTTGGGAATAGGATCATGCCTTGTTCCAAATAGTTTTTATAATGAGCCGCCATATTTGATATCAATTCATGGCCAGCTTCTATGGTTAAATTCTCCAATGCTCTTCCACTTGCTGCATCGATCATGTTCCTCTTATGAATCAAAAGTCCCTCATAAAAATATTGAATCAATAGAGAATCACTAATCTAATGACGAGGACAACTAGTATAAAGCTTCTTTAATATTTCCTAATAATCGCATAAGGATTCACGTTGAATTGTCTTATTCCACATATCTCCTTCCTTATATTCACTGTTCTTGAGTCTTGGAAATACTTAGCTAAGAATAGCATATTCATCTGCTCCTACGTAGTAATACTTCTTGAGGATAGGTAGAATTCCCAATCCTTTGCTTCGTCCTTTAATAAGAGTGGGAATGCTTTCAACTTAATATGCTTTTCCGAGACCCTATTAGGTTTCATAATCGTGCAGACCACATGAAATTCTGTTAAATGTTTATTAGGATCTTTACCTAACAATCCATGAAAAGAAGACAAAACTAGATGGATTAGTCCGAATTTTAACTCAAAAGTAACATCAGCATCTAAAGTAGGATAAGTAATGCAAAGATGTTGTTGATTTAAATTTGAAGTCGCCAACTCCTTAAGAGTTCAATTTCTGGCCAAAATTTCTTTCTCTAGTAATCCTTGTTGTGTTTCTCTTCTTAACCTGTGCAAAGTTCTTTCAATTTCTAGGTCAAACTGTACAACACTTTTATCAGTAGATAGAGTTTCAGGCATGCACAGTTAAAAAAACTAAAATAGCATAACGAAAATCAAACCAAAACACAATCAAAGCAACACACAACTTTGTAATAGCACCAAAATTTTGGTCATGCTATCTCCTGTACCTAAAAATAAAACCTATACTTCTAAAGATTAATATAGTATCAGAAGTACAGGATTGTCCAATAGAGAATGTAACTAATTGTGTTCCAATTGTAACAATGGGGGATTGTGAAGAAAATTGAATTAAAATTCAAGATAATTAAAAACAAATGAATTGGAATTGGAGGAAATCAAGAGAATGAAATATTCTTGGTCTTGGTCCACATCCACCACAGAAATTCGATAGTCGATCATTGACGCAAAAGTATAAAAATTACTATATCAAACACTAATTGAAGAATTTATCTCGAATTCGAACTTACAGCTTACTCTTGTATCTTTTCTTCAGTTTAGTTAACCTTCAACATGCGATCCAATTAAACCTAACTACCAATAAGTTCTAGACATGTGCCAAAAATTAATCAAGTAGAAACATTGAAAACTAGAAATATCAATTAGACTAATACAACATAAACAGAAGCAGTTATGAAAATTAGTTGGTTATTTTCCTTAAATTCAATAAAACCCTAATCTAGCAATTATTAAACCTAGTCACTTCACAAATTAAATTAGACAATGCAGCCAATATTAATCAGGCTATCAACTGATTCAATTAATTAACTACACTGCAAACATAGCAAGCAAAGGAAAACAATCATATATTAATTACAAAAAAAAAAACCAATATATTCTTGAAATAAAGAATTAAATCATTAAATACGAAAAGTCTCATAACGTTAAAGAATCCATGACTTCAATTCCCTTGACCAAGAATGAAGTTTTTAAGCACAAATGACCATGAGAGAGCACACAAAAAAAGCCGCTAAAACTATGACTAATGAATGATAAAGACTTTGACTCTTCAACTCAAGATCAAAAGAGAGAGTATTTATAAGGAATTCTATGGTTAAATTTTCTTATCCCATAAGAAACGCATAAAAACCCTTGAAAATGAGTATAATCGAACGAAGAAAACTATCAAAAATAATAATTTTGGCAAACCCTTGCAGGCATGGGCACAACACAATGAGGAAGGCAAAGAAGGAAATGAAGAAATTGTATTTCATGATCAAGAAGATTTGCCAGTAGATAATTATTGAATGGGATGATCCCAAGGCCCTAGAAAAGTGAGGCAGAATAGATTAAACTGGACATCGGATATGGCCCATATGGCTACATGTGCGGGCAGGTGCTTAGAGGACATCCGGGAGCATAAACAAATGCCGGTATATATATATATATATATATTTGAAAAATTGTTTTCTATCTTCATTTTCAACTAATACTCATTGTACGCTAACTTATTTTTTTTCCCATTTTCCAGCATAAGTCCCTAGGTCACAAGCCTGCCTATGAATATATCTTCAATAAGTGATAAAAAATGACAATACATGAAGTAAGCCCAGGGGCACAACAATGATATAGGCTGTGTTTTTAAATCCTAACCGGACAGTGTTCAACCAGATGTCTGGGAACCGAACATGTCACTGGTCCTGTGAGTATAGACAGGATAGAAGTGACCAAAGCCCTGTAAAAATTGGTAAAACTCAGTGAACAGGTAAAAACCGGTTGAATCGGTCAGATCCGATTTTAATTTTCCCACACAGTCAAAGGCCAAATCAACAAAAATCTTCCAAAATCACCACCACTCTACAACCAATCTCATCATACCCATGAATAATCTAAATAGATCTGAGACATCTTCACCAAATTCAATGACAAAACTTCCCAAAAAAATCCAATATCCCATAAAAAAAATAGATTCTTTAGGAAAGGGTGGAGATTTGGTGGTTAACGGGTAATCAAAGGGAAGAACAGACGGGGTAGGGAAAGAAGTTGGTGCCAACTAGAAGAAGGGGACAGAGAGAAAGCTGAGGGGGGAGGTGGAGGGAAAGTGTAAAGGGTGAGGGGGAGGAGGAGGAGGAGGAGAGAGGGAAGGAAGAAAAGGGAAGGGAAGTGAAAAGCAAAATGAGGGAGAAGAGAATACTATCGAAGAAGAGAGTACATGCAAAAAAAAATGAGAAAGATGATGGATGGGATGATGCAGCAGGAATCTTATTTTAATTTTTTGGATAATATTTGAAAAGGAAATGGGTGGAAGATTGTTGTTGCTGGGTTTTGAACCCAACCTCCACAACTTGAAAAAGTTAGGCCCCACAAAATGCCACTACGACTTCAAAGCTCATTTGTTAGATTCTCATAAGTTTTTTACAATTAATAATTCAATAGAAAAAGTAAAAATCAATTGAACCAGACGGTTTAACCAGTTGAACCGCAAACCGAAAAATTCACCGGATTAACTTTCGGTCCGAGTTTGAAAACAATGCGTACAGGTCGTGTCAACATCTTCAGGCATCTCGTCTCTAGTGACGACAGCTCCCATCATTGGCGAGTTCTCCTAGGCATTGGCTAACGAGGTGTAATAGTAGGGAGAGCCTGTTAGCGCGTGTCAAGCATGGGAGAGTTTTTGGCTTGTGTCTAATGGCCAGATAGTTTGTCGCTTTGTCCTGTGCCACCTAAGAATTCACATCCGCCTACTTGCTTTGGATGTCAAGTAGTCCATGTTTTTCATAGTTTGTGGATCAACTACAACCCAAGGACATTGAGCTGTAGGACATGTGGACGATGCTAGATCAGGTTCCTAGCGTCGTTATGTAGCTTTAGGGTCAAGTCTTGGGCAAAGACTAGGTTGACTTCTTCAAGACCGTCCACCAGAAGCCCTTCATCTGGAGTAATATCAAACCCATTGTTGAGAACTAGTTTTTTATTTGTTTTTGTCAAATTACATTTATGTACAAATTATTCTTTACATTTTTAAAGATTTTATTTTTTTTTCTTTTTTATTGTTAATTATTCTATTTTTGTACATTTTGTCAACAAATTAATTCATAACAGCCAGAAAAATAGTAAACACAATGGAATTTATAAACAAAATTGAACCATAGAAATTTCATTGCAAATTTTTTGGCACAATTATTTTTAAATTTTAATAATTATTCTCGACAGTAAGTTCGTCATTAACTAATCTACAGTTATAAATTTAAAATCATTTTTGTTCCTAATTCTTCGTTAACTCATGGACAATTAGATTTTTCTAAATATACTCAAACTTTTCGTCACTATATCCATCACAATCTATTCGTGATTATTTTGTCTATATTTATTTTAATTAAGTAAATATAGTACATAGGTGGGATGACTAACCTCTCCCTACCCTTTGTATCAATATGTAATAGTTTTTGTTAGGAAATTTGAAAAAAGGTAGTTGTTTAAATATTTTAGTCAGGATGTGTAACCATTAATCCCATCTAACTATAGTAGAGTAAATGATGTATTGTCGCCTCAATTTTTTACTAGGTTATTTCATGAAAATAAGTAGTATATTTAATTTTCTATAGCTTTGGAAGTACTAGCTCAAGTATTAAAACCTCCAACTTCACTTAAGATATACGATGTCTATACCCGCAACTATACGGGGTAGATTAGTAGCTAGTAGTAAGAGGTATCATTCCTATGAAGATGGTGTGACAATTACTAGGATTCTAAGGATGCAAGTACTATCTAGATTACCGATTTCAAGTGTGATTAAACTAAGATAACAAGTAAACAAGTGAAATGATAAGTACAAAACTAATTAACAAGTATAACAACACAAGTAAACAAGAGGGATTAAGCCATAGTTAGTATTCCTTGTCGATATAAGAGACAGGGTTCAACATTCGATGGGTACAATTGAAAGTTCCTTTTCAACTATCGCTGAACCAATCCCTTAACCCGACTCATGGTTCTAGTCTAGTTGTCTACATGGAGTTTAAGGAGCTAATTAAGAAAGTTAGCATCTTGCCTGACTACTAACCGACCTAACCAAGTAGTAAACCCATCGAAGTATTAATAGATGTGTATAAATTGTGTTAACCCCATAAATTTGGTTCAAAGAAGGATCCTTTCCCTCTCACCAATCACCCCAAACCATTTAGTACAACTCACATGTGCATCATTTACTAGTCTTCCCACTTGAAAATACTTAGACATGTCTAAAGTTCACATTTCCATGGCCCAATCCCTAGTTGTTTTGCTATACATGCTTAAAGAAACACAACAAAGAAAAAACAAAGACATGTTATATCTTACTACTAAGGCAAGAACTAAAAATGACGTCAACATAAATACACTAGTCAAGCTACAATAAATGTAAATGAGCAAGAAAATGAGAGATATTTATACTAAATGAAAGTTAATAAAAAGGAATTTAACAAATTGTAAATGAAATTCTAAGCTTGCGTTAAATAGAGACAGTAATTTCGAAAATGAAAGTGTGAAAAATTGAATCTAGAATAAGTAAATGATACAATTTTACTAAACAAGAAAAAGTTCCATTGTGTGCTGGTAGGTGTTCACTTTAGGGTTATTTGAATTTTTGCATCCTTTCCAAAAGTGCTAAAAATTCCCTTTGTCTGAGAATCTTTCTAGACTATAGTGTCAATTTTGCCTCATTAGAATTTGATAATGCGGTTGAAACTTGAGTTGACTAGGGTGTTAGCCAATCGGCACCATCGTGTGAAATACTGTACCTTGGAATTTGGCGCTGCTGTGGCAAACCCTTAAAATCTTGAATTCAGTGAAGACACCCTTATACACATCCTCTGTGTATTCTCCACCTGTCTCTTGACAAGTCCAATCTTGGACTTGTTCTTCCATTTTCCTTCTAATTGTAACCTTGGTCCTTGACTTGCTCAATTCTTCGAGTTGCTGTTCAATCTAGTTGCAAATTAACCCTACAATTAAACACAACAACATAACACAATAAGTACCATTTAATCATCAATGTGCACATGAATACTACCAAAAGGTCTAATATTAACAACAATACTACTAAACATGAAATTAAAGTAAAAATGCATAAAAACACATAATTCGGGATTGATACTATCAAAATACCATAGTTTTTAGAGGTAAAACAATTCTATTTACTAGAGTTATCACACCCCTCCTAACCTAGCGGTTTGCTAGTGCCGAGCAAAACAAGAAAGGTTAGAGAAAAAGTGATAGGGGCACCATTAAGGGAATATTATTGAAATTGGGAACATTGAACTTCAAAAAACTTAACTACTATGAATGTGGGCTTTTTAACTCAAAAAACTCAATGTTTTCATCCACTCAAGCATGTTACAAAAGTATGAATTTAAATACAAGTTGACTTAGAGTAAACAAGTTAACTTTCTCAAAAATTTGCTCCAAGTGTAGAAAGATCATTAAGACTTGTTGTTAAAAAACACAAATCAATGTAAATAAACACACAAGGATATTTGTTGGCACCGCAATGTTTAGTAAAGAGCATCAAATGAAGCAACGCTTCACCTCTGACTCACTAATACCCATTGGCCTAGATTAAGGATCATTTAAAACTTTTTAAAGGTTGTAATGTAGGCTAAGGTAATAAGGTAGAATAAATTAAGAGTGACTTCAAAATCACCTTAGTCATGCTAACACAAACTCTTGAACTACTATCCCAAATATAAAAGTCCTAAAAACCAACACTAATCAACCAATCCACACTTGAAATACAATTTCTCATCTAAATTATCTTATGAAGGTAACTGGAACCTTCTTCATTCAAATAAGTACTTCCAAAGCTAGTAGAAAATTAAATAAATATACACTCATTTTTTTGTAAATTATAAATGTACAAAAAATGATAATGACATACATCAATTAATTACAACAAGGGGGATGTAATTAACGTTACACATCCTGACTTCAATCCCCAAAGAAGCAATTACAAAAATTTTCCTTCAAATCATCGTAAAAGCCTTAACTATTTCACTGGAGAACTAAGATAAATTCCACAATGACTAAGTTGATGGATGAAGAGGATAAATAAATAAGGTGAAATGGTTTAGTTATGTTGTCAAGAAAAGAATTAGGCTGTACGGCTCAACAGGGACATTAGGCTCAACAAGGACATTAGTTGTAAAAATAATGTAAGTAGGCTATTTTGGCTTAAATGGTCCAAGAAATGCCTAAATTATTTCCAAAATCTAAATTTCACATTTTTTTCGGAAAAATAAAGGATCCACACTACCCCACTCAATGTCCATAGTTACCTCAACAAAATCCACAAAATATCCGAGAATGCAAGTCCATACAACATGACCAAGTGATGGCTTAATTCATTTCCATCTAGATGGAAAACTAGTTTTTGAAAATCTTGAAATGTGCACTCAAATTAACAATCAATTGAACTTGTCATTAGAAGAACACTTATGGAAACGGTAAAGTTTGAGATTAAAACTAGCTAAGAAAACATTTTATGTCGTAGTTGAAAACATGGTTAAGTTTCTAGGGTTAAACCCCTTTTCACACGAAATGCAATCAAAGTTCAACATCCAATTCAACTTGTCCCAATAACTTACACACATCTAGATGTGTATAAGAGACAAGACAATAAACACCACCGTACTACTCATTGATTAATCATTAATGAGTATAACTCATGCATCCATTCACCATTAGCACAAGAAATAAAATAAGGATAAAACTACTAAAAGCATGTAAAGAAATAACTAAATTAGAATCTTGCCAAATTAGCCCAAAGATTCATCTAACATCTAAACAAAAAACAAAAAGCAAGTTAAAGAAGACCATGCCAAACAGACCTAACGGTCATCCTAATCCACCAAAATCACAAAACTAGGACTAAATGGTTATCATCAAAAGCATCAATCCATCATGAATGTTAAACGGACTAGTTAGCCAATAATTATACAAAACATGACTATTGTAGCGAAACTAGCAATTGAAAGCAACTGAGCTAAAAATTCATCAATTCATCAATTGGAAAATAAAGATATCCAATTGGGAATATCTCCTCAGTCACTCAAAGCATGATAATAAGATAATGAAGATAATAAGGTAAAAGCATCTAATCAAAGGAAAAGGAAAGAGTCTTTTCATTCAGGCAACAAACAACAAATCGATTTGTTATTGAGGCTTGCCTTTGATTGACCGTCTTGAGTTTTCTTGGACAACCCAACACCACCAAGGGTTTAAGAGGATAAAAGTGGAGGTTTTGGATGGATTGGAGTAGATTTGTGATAACTCTAGTAAACTAGAGTTACTTTACTCTAAATTATGGTATTTTGATAGTTTAAATCCCAAACTTTGATTAATTATTTGAAGATTTCAGTTAATTTCTTTAATATGTGTTTATATTTTTGTTATTGTCAAATATGATAAGTTTTGATTAATATTTAGCTAAATTAATTGCTTAATTGGGTTAATCTTATTATGTAGGTCGGAAGCTGGAATGAACAAAGTGCAAGGACCAAAATGCAATTATAGAAGAAATGAAGACTTCCTGAAATGAGAGTCTAGATTGTGATCTTGACTATTCCAAATCACGATCTGGACACGAAAAAAATGTAATTTGTAATTTGAGGTCCATGTCTCAATTCTCACTTATTCTAGATCTGAACATTGACTCGTTTTGAGCTTAAGTTGTAATGGCAATTTTGCAATATTCTAACAACCAATTTTGATTTTGCCTTGTGTAGTACTCCAGTATTTAAGCTACTTCAAAGATGTAATAGGAAGTAACTAGGGAATAGTAAGTAGGGTAGTAGTAATTTTAGGTTAGGATAGATTAGAATAGATTAACTCTCAAGTTACACTTAATACAATGTTCTCTTTAATTATCTTTTAAATATAGTTTTAATTTCCTTGCAAGTTTAAATTTTGATTACATAGTTGCAGTGGGTTAATCATTAGCTTCAACTAGATATAATTTTACAATACTTGCTTTCCAGTTTACGTTAGAAAAAATCTCTTTACTTTCATTTTAAACTTTCATAGAGAAATTAGGGTTCTTGTTGTTTTAATTCTTTCTAGTTAACAATTTTCAATCCCTTACATTAATTTCAAGTTAATTTTTAGTCGGCTTTCTTTATTATTATTCAAAAATCCAAAAATATTTAGATTTCAAGTTTAGCTCTTTACAAATTATAGTTTAGAAATGGTAGTTTCCAACTTTATAACCTCTTTTTTAGTCTTTTTAGTTAGATTAATTACTTGCTCTTTAATTCTAGTCCTATTTTAGTTAAATTAGAATAGAATTAAGTGCTTTTATTTACTTGCTTTTATTAGATTAAGTTGTTTCTCAATTTCATAGTTGCTTAGTTCCATTTACTTTCATTAGTAGATAATTTAGTTTAATTTAGATTTCAATTACTTAAGTTTAATTATGGTTTTAATTAGTGTAGTTTCATCTCTTCTTATTTGAATTTGCTTAACTATATTCAACGATTCATAAACATCGGTACTTGCTTGCCAAATAATCTTCATGGGAACGATACCCACTCATCCTATACTACTACCAACTCCGTATACTTGCGGAAGTGAGGTAGAGTGTAGTGATTTTGTGGGGTTTACTATTACTATTTTGTTTCAATTTGATCTCTACCTAAGGGATTGACAAGTTTTTGGCACTGTTACTGGGGAATTGTAATTGGTATTTGGCCATATTGAGCACTCTACAGGTCGTGTAGAATATGCACTTTAGTTTAATTTAGTATTTAAATTTTTATTTATTCATTTATGTTGGTTATTTGTCTTGTTCAATTGTCTTGAAACTTGAATTGACTACTTGCTTTGGACTTTGTATTGCATGGTAAGAAGAGATAAAGGGCCGTCTATTTGCTTGGACAAGATAGTAATAGAGTCAAGAGAAATAGACATCTAGATGTGTACAAGAACAGCAAGAGAGATTTGAAATGGCAAATGACAGTCAAAACCAAGACAGGAATTTGAACATAAAATGATGAAGAAAAGGTTGCCAGAAATAATAGAATAGGCGGTTATAGAAATGGGAATGGCATGAACGGGAATGGAAAACCGTTGAGAGAATATGCCTTACCAAACTTTGATGGGGCAAATTCTAGTGTTGCACGGATGCCCGTGCAAGCAAACAATATTGAGATTAAGTCCGCTTTGATACAAATGCTACAAGCTCATGCAATGTTTGGGGGTGGTCCCAATGAAGATCCATATACACAACTCATGAACTTTGAGAAAGTTTTGGACTTGTTTAAATTCAATGCTATGCACCCGGATTGTGTAAGAACGAGAGTATTTACATTCTCTCTGTGGATAAGAGACAAATCTTGGCTTCAATCTCACGCCCAAGGAATGTTTATCACTTGGAATCAACTTGGAAAGAATTCTGGCAAAATACAATTTCCATCTTCAAGGACCGCAGTTAAGGAATTAAATTACCTCCTTTAAGCAAGATGTTGGTGAAAAGCTTAGGAGAGGCTTGGGAGCGGTTCAAGGATTTTCTAAGGAAATGTCCTCATCATGCGATTCCATTGTAGTTTCAAATCCAAACCTTCTACAATGGTTTGATACAAGAGACAAAATCAATAGTGGATGCCTCTGCCGATGGTTCTATCTCTTATAAGACACCGGAGAAAGGTCAAGAATTGCTCAATAGGATGGCCTACAATCATTATTATCATGGACCAATGAATCCACCGGTGGCTTAACACCAAGTCAATCAAGCTAATGCACAAAGCGGAGTGTTGAATTTGAATATGAAAGATGCTCTTTTGGCACAACAAAGTATGTTCGTGAATGTGATGAACAATGTTACAAAAGCATTGGAGAACTTAGGGAAACTGAGTAGTATGAATGCAATGTCTTTTTCTCCAACCCAACCACCCATGGAGTGTGATTTTTGTGGAGGTGGACATGCAAATGGACAATGTGAAATGCCTTAGGGGTCCAATGAACAACTTAACATGGCTGTTTAATCAATCACCCTTTCCAAGGAACCCATCCGGAGTTTATGGGAACAAATATAATTCCTCTTGGAGGAATCATCCTAACTTTTCGTGGAGCAACATCAACAATCAATCCAATCCTCCTTATTAACCAACTCCCCCACCTCAAAATTTCTAACACAATCAAGCTTCAAGTTCCTCACCTAGACCCTATCAACAGCCACATCAAAGAAGTTTCCAAGCCAACTCATATCAATCTTTCACTAACCCTATATTTCAAAACCAACCACCAAGACATCCCTTCTAATATGCAAATTCTTTCCAACCTATGTATAATGACCAATTTGCTTCAAGAGAGAATGTATGTAAAGATCGTTGGAAAAGAGAAGCGGAGTATTTAAGAAGAGAGTTGGAAAGGGAAAAGAAAGAACATAAGAGAAATTTTGAGAATTTGAAAGTTTCGACAAGAAATTTGGAAATTTAATTGGGGCAATTGGCAAGGTTGAATAATGAAAGACTCTAGGTAGGGGCATTCCGAGTGTGCTATTTTAATTCCCAATGAGCAATGCAAGGCCATCACCCTTAGAAGTGGTAAGGAGGTGGAAGAAAGAACTGGAAGACATTCATTGAAAAATGGAAAAGAAGAAAGAGTTGAAGATGAAGAGACGGAAAAAGGAGAGTCTTCATAATAGGGCAAGGCAAAATGATGAATGAATCTGCTACGACCCATTTTGACACAAAATCCACCGCAACCACATCTAGATGCGAAGCATTAAAGAGAACATTGTATCTGTCTCTTATAGATGAAGACAATGAAGAAGTTCAAAAAATTTCTTGAGATATTCAAAAAGTTCAAAATTAGCATTCCATTCATGGAGGCACTTGAGAGCATGCCCGCCTTTGCTAAATTTGTCAAACAAGTCCTTACTTCAAAAAGAAAATTGCATGGGGATGAAATCTTATGTTCAACAGAGTGAAATACTTACAGAGAGATTGCCACCAAAGCTCAAGGACCCTGGATCATTTTCTCTCCATACCTTGTGATATTGGATGTTTAAAATTTGGTAGAGCATTTTGTGATTTGAGAGCTTTAATAAATTTCATGCTTTATGTGGTATTCAAGAAATTAAATGGAGGACAATTGAAACCAACAAGCATCTCATTGCAACTTGCGGATCGTAGCACAAAGTTCCCAAAGGGTTGAGGATGTGATTGTGAAATTTGACAAACTTTAACTTCAGGCTAATTTTATTGTGCTCGATATGGAAGAAGATAAAGAGATGCCTATCACTCTTGGGAGGCATTTCCTTGCTACCGACCATGAACTTATTGGTGTTCAAGAAGGAAAGCTGGAATGCCGGATAAATTACGAAATTGTTACATTTAATGTGTTTAGTTTATTAAAGCTTCCTTCAATTTTTGAAGATGTTATGAATATAAATGTAGTGGATGATCTAATTGATGATTGTTGTAGGAATGTCATGGAGAATTTCTAAATGGAGGAAGAGATGTTAGAGTCAATTGCCTTAATCTCAAGATGATGAAGATGGGATGAGGAATGTGAATCACTTGGAGAATGATACCTTATTGCAAAATGAAGATGAGGAGAATCAAGAAAAAAGTAAAGGGGGGTCTCCAACCAATGAACCCCCCAAGTTGGAGCTTAAACCTCTTCCTACTCATTTAATGTATGCATGTCTTGGTGAAAATGAAACATACCCGGTGATTGTGAATGCATCTTTGACAAGTGAGCAACTTGAAAGATTAATTGTGGTGCTTAAAATCCATAAAGATGCCATTTCTTGGTCTATTGATGATATTAAGGGAATTATCCCATTCATATGCATGCATAAAATTTTGTTGAATGAAGGAAACAAACCGGTAAGTCAACCTTAAAGGAGATTGAGTCCTACTTTAAAAGAGGTTGCGAGGAAGGAGGTTATCAAGATTTTCAAAGCCGGTATTATTTACCCTCTTAGCGATAGTGAGTGGGTTATTCCCACTCAAACCGTTCCAACAAAGGGTGGTATTACCGCAGGAAATAATAAGTGAAACCAATGAACTCCTCCCCTCTATATTGGTTATGGGTTGGAGTATGTGCATTGATTTCCGAAGGTTGAATGAGGGCACCCGAAAGGATCATTTTTGTTTACCTTTTATTGATTAAATGCTTGAAAGGTTAGCTGGTTTTGCATATTATTGTTTCCTTGATGGTTACTCTGGTTATCTTCAAATTGTCATTTGTTCGGAAGATCAAGATAAAACAATTTTTACATGCCCATTTGGTACCTTTGCATATAGGAAAATGCCCTTTGGACTTTGCAATGCTCCATGCACATTTCAACATTGCAAATATACAATTCTGAAATGTGCTTGGAGAGAGCATAGAGATCATCATGGATGATTTTAGTGTATTTAGTGTCTCATTTGATGATTGGCTTGCAAATTTATCCAGTGTGTTGAAAAGGTGTGTAGAAACTAATTTGGTTCTCAATTGGGAAAAATGCCATTTCATGGTGAAAGAAGGAATTGTTTTGGGTCACACTCTCAAGGTTTCATCAAGGGGAATAGAAGTTGATAGGGTAAAAATGGAGGTGATTGAAAAGTTGCCTCCTCCAATGAATGTTAAGGGGGGTAAGAAGTTCTTAGGTCATGTGGGTTTTTATAGAAGATTCATTAGGAATTTCTCACATATTGCTAGACCTTTGTGCTTATTACTTTAACAATATTGTCCTTTTTATTTTGATGATTCTTGTTTGAAAGCATTCAATGAGTTAAAACATGCTCTTGTGATTGCACCAGTCATTGTAGCACCAAATTGGTCTCTTCCATTTGAGCTTATGTGTGATGCTAGTGACTATGCAATAGGTGCCGTTCTCTGTCAAAAGGTGAATAAAATATTGCATGTCATCTACTATGCAAGTAGGACCTTAAATGATGCACAACTTCATTATTCTACTACGGAAAGGAAGGACTTGCTATACTTTTTGCATTTGATAAGTTTAGATCATATTTGATTGGATCGAAGGTAATTGTGCACACCGATCACTTATTGAGCATTAAAGTACTTATTTTCTAAACAAGATGCCAAACCACGTTTATTGAGATGAATACTTTTATTGCAGGAGTTTGATTGGGATTGCGGTGAACAAAAAGGATGTGGATAAACATGGTAGCCGACCATTTGTCAACGATTGAAGCATCTAGACTTGTCAATCATGTAGAAAGAGTCATCTACGAAGAATCATCAATTGAGAAATTGTTTGAGGTGAAGAAATCGAGTCCATGGTATGCGGATATTGTGAATTATCTTGAGGCAAGGATAGTTCCAAAGATGCTAAGTGTCAATGAGAAAAGGAAGTTCTTTGCAGAACTTAAATATTACTTTTGGGAAGAACCGTATCTATTCCGAAGGTGAAATGATCAAATTCTAAGGAGATGTGTTCCGGAATGTGAGGTCATTGATATATTGAGACATTGTCATTCATCTCCTATTGGACGACACCATGGAGCTCAACGAACGGCCTTTAGATTCCTTAAAAGTGGCTTATATTGGCCAACCTCTCGGTATGATCAAGGATTCTCGGGAGTTTGTGCTCAAGTGTGATGAATGTCAAAGGGTAGGTAATATTTCAAGGAGACATGAAATGCCCTTTCATGGCATTATTGAGATGGAAGTATTTGATGCATGGGGTATTTATTTTATGGGGCCATTCCCAATTTCATAATCCAACAAATACATTTTGGTTGCGGTGGATTTTGTGTCAAAATGGGTCGTAGCAATCACCACTCCAACCAATGATGCTAAAGTGGTCACTAAATTCTTTCAAAAGAACATCTTCTCTATCTTCAAAAATTCTCATTTTGAGATTTTGATGACAAAGTATGGGGTGAAGCACAAAATTGCTTTAGCCTATCATCCTCAAACATCAGGTCAAGTTGATTTTTCAAACCGAGAATTGAACAGAATTTTGGAGAAGACAGTGAATAATGCTAGGAAGGATTGGACAATTAAGTTAGATGATGCATTGTGCGCCTACCGGACGGCATTCAAAACCCTCATGGCATCAGTCTCCGTATCGAATTGTGTATGGAAAAGCATGTCGCTTGCTAGTGGAACTTGAGCAAATAACATATTGGGCAATAAAGAACTTGAATTTTGATTTGAAGGAAGCATGTGAAAAAAGGTTCCTTGATTTGAATGAGTTGGATGAATTCCATAGAGAAGAATTTGAAAATTTTTTAATCTACAAGGAGAGAACTAACTCATGGCATGACAAGCTCATCCTAAGGAAGGAATTTAAAGTTGGTGATTTGGTACTACTTTACAGTTCATACACAACCTACCCGAGAACACTCAATTCACGATGGTATGGAAAATTTCCCTGGTTCAAAGCACAATTTGGAGCAATTCAAAGGCAACCCAAGTCTTTAATTTAGTTGTTATTGTTTTCTTTTGGTGTGATTTTTAATTAGTATGATTTTGACTGATTTGGTTTAAATTAGGTTAGAATGTTAGTCTAAAAATATAAGTTTTTGAATTGAATAAATTGTGCTAAAGAATGAGGGAAATTTTCATCCTAAATTGTTAATTTTGTGTTTGTAGGTTGTGTATGGAATTGGAAAAAATTGATAAAGAGTGGAGAAATTTTGGCTAAGTGTTGAAAATACACTTTGCAGAAGTTTAGTTCCAAATCGTGATTTGGAATTCCAAAGCATTTGGAACTCAAACTTTTGGAGGATATTTTGGTCT
Source organism: Cinchona pubescens (assembly GCA_025175665.1). Taxonomy (NCBI): domain Eukaryota; kingdom Viridiplantae; phylum Streptophyta; class Magnoliopsida; order Gentianales; family Rubiaceae; genus Cinchona; species Cinchona pubescens. The sequence continues at coordinate 505,317 of JANKKI010000075.1, read as the reverse complement.
TTTGGACATAATCGTGATCTCAAAATCTAGATCGCAACATCAAACTCAAACTGTATAAGAAGGCAAAAATTTCATCCGACTCGAATCGCAATGTGACCCCGTCCAAATAGCGATCTCGAGATCAGTCCAGATCACAATCTAGAAAACCTAAATCGTGATCTCGAGGGGCAGAATCAAATATTTAGCCAACTCTTCTTATTCTTTTCTTAAAACTTTCTTTCTTTCTCCTCTTTCAACCAAAAATCCCCTTCCCCAATCCTTCAAAATTTTCCATTTTCTTCCATTAAAAACCACTCTAACCATCATAAACTACCACTAACCTCTTCTACATCATCCTAGGAGCACCAAGGAAAGGATATCTTGGAGACTACTTGGAGAAAATTGAACATCAAGGAGGTAATGCAGACAAAATTTTTGGGAAATTTTTTGTCAACAATCGGGTAATATCCTACCTTAACTTTGTGGTTCCAATTGTTCCAATTGTTGAAGATAATTGTTGGATGTTTTTGAGTGAATTTTTTGAGGAATTATTGATAGCAATTTAGTCATTTTTTAGGCAATAATTTGGTGCATTTTTTTAGTAAGATTGTGATATTAAATTGATTAATTCTCTGGATTGTTGGATTGTGGGTTGAATTGATTGAATTATTATTGAAAAAATTGTGGATTTGTTGTTGAGAATTTGGTGAAATTTTTTTTTCTTCTTGGCTGTGTATTTGGACCTGTTTGGTGCTTGTCTGAATAATTGGTTGATTATTGTTGTGAAAATGACAAAGGGTGTATATGGGAGTGCAGAGAGAAGAGCAAGAGCTAGGGATAGAGGAACGAGGTCAAGAAAAAGAAAAGCCGGAGAGGGGACGAGTAGAGAAACGGGCATAGACCAACCTTTTGAGGGTGGTGAGCACATAGAACCTCAATTCTCTAGTGATAGAGTACAACAATTGTACAAAAATGGCTCCGGGAGGGGGAGATGTAAGAAAAATTACCAACTTGACCTTTAGCCCGGGTATCATATTTGGTTATTTTCTAAAATCACCCTTTACAGCTACCCTTACTACATCTGTCATTATATCTCCTTGTACCTGTTTGAGAGTCTAACTTATTTGATTAGCTGCCCTATTATGGATTAAGGAGCTAATGAGAAGCATGAGGTGATTCGAGAGAGAAATTTTGACCTATCTATGCATTAGGGGGCTTATGAAGAAGCTAGGAAAGTGATAGAAGAACAAATTAGGTCAAGGCATTGGAAAGGGTTCAATACTCCAGTTGACTCCGGGGCTTCTCAGTTAGTGAAGGAATTCCATTGTAATTTGTTTGAATTAGATTCGGAAAGGTAAGAGTACGAGGATATTAGTGTGTATAAGTTCGAAGTAATTACTGGTCTCAAAAAATAAGCATTAATCGGGGTTTTTGGATAGTGGAAAGTCTGGGCGACCTATTTTTTATGCCCCCAGTTTAATTCACCATTTGTGCACTTTGGCAAGTTGTCCCATTGATCTTGCGGAACCAATGATATATTCCAGAGGCAGGATTAATCAGGAATATTTTTATAGAATGGTGAGAGAATATGAAAAGTATCATCAAGAAGAAAACCCTATCCTGGCACCGCCGCCGCCGCCTCAGAGTGCCTCTTATATTCCTATGCCCCCTGGATTTGTATTAAATGCCTCGGTCAATGAAGAAGAAAGAAATGAATTGCAAGGGTACTAGACTTACAGTCAGCTGGTGATGAACAATAATTTGACAGTGATAGGAGAAGCCCTCAAGACTACCACACTGGGTACATGGGTTCGACCGCCACCACCTCCGGTTTGGCATTTTAGTCCTCCTCGTGGACAATATTATACAACATCTACAGCTTTGGTACATCAAGAGGAAGCCCACCAAGCAGCTGAGACCGGGGAACTCAAGATGACGATCTCATGAAAAAGCACAACCCAGTGATGCCGAGAATGGTCGAGAGGAGATGGAACAACAAGATTGATGCAACTAGCTGTAATGAACCGTGAGGATTCGCAACCCAAGCATTTGAAGCCATTTGATGAAGATAAACATTTTCTTTATTTTCATGATTTAGTACCTTTATTTTTAATTACTCTTATATTTAAATTTTGATTTGGGATATTTTAGTTTTTAAGTAGATTGGCTAATGACCTTAAGCTGACGCCAAGTAGATATCTTTTAAATGCTTCATGGATTAAACCATTTGGAGAATTTCTTTGTTGGATACTTGGTGTGGTTTTTGGTCATTTTTATTGATTAATAGTTGAATGGCTAAAGGCCTTAAGCTAATGCCATGTTTGCAATGGTGGATGACTTGATTTGGATGTTAAATTTTTTATGGAGCTTAATTGATGAGATTCATGGCTTATCTAAGTACCCTTAGTACTTTTACTTAGTATGAATTGTTAGATTAAAATTTTTGTCATAGTTTAGGTAGTTCTTGTTTAATTGTTGCGATGTCTTTATGTTGGATTTTGGGTGAGTGGAAGGATGATTTACTCATCACTTGAATAAAAGAAACAAGTTTGAGGGTGTTTATTTTTTGTGTTGGGAATGGTTATTTTGTGTGTATTGATGTCAGTTGATGTCTACTGGATGGAAAAGTGATCAAATGAGTACTCGATGATGATAAATTTTGACGTACAATACTATATGATTGAAGTATTTGATTGGGTCATTTCATGGATTTAAGTGTGAGTGAGTAGTCTTCTGGAACATAAAGATTTCAAAAACTTAGCATCACTATTGTTCGAAAAGAAATACTCAAATTTTGGGAAAATTTATTTGAGATATTGTCTTTGATCAAATCCCTTATATTATTTTGTAAGTTGATTTATCTTTTAGAAAAAGTGGATTAAATGAACTAGAAGGATTTTGGGACATTTTGTGTGTTTGCATAGGGAATGTTCTTCTAATTTGTGTAATAATTGATATTTGAGATTAATTTTAAGTACATTTCACTCATTTTCCTTGGTTTAGGGTCGCATAAAAAAAAACACTTTTCTTTTAGGAATAAGGTAAGTATGAGATTCTAACATGTACCCAAGTTGTTTCTCCGAAATGAGCCATTAGAGTAATAATAATGGCTCCATTTCGGAGATTCGACATGTACCCATATTGTTTCTCCGAATTAAGCCATTAGGAATTGCATTTTATTGTCCCAATAAGTTAAGGAATAAATGTTTGTAATACTTATCATTGAACTCGTATTACTTATTCCTTTTTAGAGGTCTATTCCTAGATTGTATGACAATTGCATTTAAGTAGATTTCTAAATGAACTTCTATTATCATGCAACCAAGTCGGGATAATTGACTACCTCTATAATATTTGTAATTTGAGAAAAAATGATGTTTTAAATGAATAGAACTAAAATGTTTGGTAATTCCTTTTGAGAATAGTAATTCTTGGTGATTTGTAATCTTGTGTAGCAAATAAACTTGTGTTTGTTTTTAGAAAATTTCCAAAATTGCATTGATTCTTTTAAATACAAACTTATCATATAGTATTGAAAGTTGCTTGAGAGTTTTCTTAATTGTTCTAAGTACATCCACAACTCATCAAGTGTTTTGTCAATTTTAGTGGTGTTTTTGTGTTTAATTGCTTGTTAGATAGTGTTTTGATGAAATTGCTCTTTTTCTTGGGCCTAGTAAAACCCTCCAATTTGGATGTATGCCAATAAGAGCTTGTAAACTAGAGTTATTTTACTCTAAATTTTGGCATTTTGATAGTTTAAATCCCGAACTTTGGTTAATTAATTGAATATTTTAGTTAATTTCTTTACTATGTGTTTATATTTTTATTATTGTTAAATATGATAAGTTTTGATTAGAACTTTAACTAAATTAATTGCTTAATTGGGTTAATATTATGCAGGTCTAAATTAGAGGTTGGAAGCTGGAATGAGAAAAATGTAATTACAGAAGAAATGAAGACTTCCTGAAAGGAGAGTCTAGATCGCGATCTAGACTATTTCAAATAGCGATCCGGTACGAACCTCAAATTAAAATGCCAACCGGAGGTGGTGCATGTCGCGATCTGTCTCTTATACACAAATCTAGATGTGTATAAGAGACAGCTTAAGTTGTAATGGCAATTTACTAATATTCTTGCAACCAATTTCTGATTTTACCTTGTGCAATAGTCCACTATTTAAGCTACTTTAAAGATGTAATAGGAAGTAACTAGGGAATAGTAAGTAGGGTAGTTAGTAATTTTAGTTTAGGATATATCAGAATAGCTTAACTTGATTTATATTATTTTGATATTTGTGCTTAAGACTTAGTGTGGCGGTCTTTTACATGTAGTTTGTATTTTCTATACACTTCTAGATTTTTATACAGAGACTAGATGTGTATAAGAGACATTAGCTCCAAGGTCATTAATCCTGCCTCTGGAACATATCTGTCTCTTTTAAATTAATAAAAGTCGCTTCACTTTCATTTTAAGCTTTTATAGAGAAATTAGGGTTCTTGTTGATTTCAATGCTTTCTAGTTAACAATTTTCAATCCCTTACATTAATTTCTAGGTAATTTTTAGTGGGTTTTCTTTATTATTATTCAAAAATCTAAAAATATTTAGATTTCAAGTTTAGCTCTTTACAAATTCTAGTTTAGAAATGGTAGTTTCTAGCTTTATAACCGCTTTTATAGTCTTTTTAGTTAGATTAATTGCTTGCTCTTTAATTCTAGTCCTATTTTAGTTAATTTAGAGTAAAATTAAGTGCTTTTATTTACTTGCTTTTATTAGAATAGATTAAGTAGTTTCTCAATTTCATAGTTGCTTAGTTCCGTTTACTTGCTTTAGTAGATACTTTAGTTTAATTTAAATTTCATTTGCTTAAATTAATTATGCTTTTAATTAGTGTAGTTTCATCTCTTCTTATTTGAATATGCTTAAACATACAAAGATTCGTAAATCTCGGTATTTGCTTGCCAAACAATCTTCGTAGGAACGATACCCACTCATCCTATACTACTACCGTATCTCCGTATACTTGCGGAAGTGAGGAAGAGTGTAGTGATTTTGCGAGGTTTATTATTACTTGTTTGTTTTAATTTGCTCTCCACCTAAGGACTTGACAATTTGGTAATGATTTTGAAGAGAATTCGTGTACAGTAGAAGGAGAAAAGCCTAAGGCTTTAATGAATTGGAAAAAACTGATTTTCAATTAAACACTCGGCTAAGAGGTGTATTTATATACTTGCCTAAAAGTCGGCATTTCGGTGTTAATTAGATTTGCCTTCTTTAATTTTGACTTGTGATCTGAGAGTGAATTAGGTTAACCCTCAATTGGCTTGACACAGTAGTGTGGGATTTTCCTTCTTTAAATTTGACAATGCGGTGACTAGTACTTAACCTTTTTTCTTCATGATAATTCTTCGATACCGTGGGGACCACAGTATCACTTCTAGTAACAAAATTAAGTTAGGTACTGCGGTATGGGATACTTGGCCAATTTTTCTCTTTCCTTAAATAGCTTGACACTAGGGATAGTGTGAGGGCACAGTGTCTCTTCTAGTAGCCAACTTAGTTTCTGCATCATGGTGTTAGAACAGTTGGCCAAAATTTGAATTTTTTGCTTTTTTTCATTTCTTCCTAGTGACTTGTCCACCACTTATCTAACGTCAACATATCATCATAGAGATCATTCTCAGTTGCAATTTCATCAAAACACTAAAAAACAAGCAATTGGCTACATTAATCCTAAATTAAGCTAATCAACTCTAATTAACAACCTAATTAACTAGATATGCATAATAGTAAACTAAAGCATAAATAAAGGAAAGAAAATTTGGGTTGCCTTCCAAACAATGACTGTTTATAGTCACTAGTTTGACTATGGCATGGGGAACTTTAGGCATCAAAATAAAGGATGGATGTTCGCCCTTTCACCTTTAGGTCTCCGTGGTTTATTTCATCCTTTATACCATAGCTTCATCAAAAAGGAGTCATCAACATGGCTATATAAAGAAAAATTGTTATGTTAAAAGACAATGTCACCATAGTGAATTTTTTTCTCAAAATTTATTTGTCACCTCAACCCTTGGTCCTTTCCTTGTATATCATGGAGTTCTCAAATGCATTCCCTTTAAACTCATCAAGTTCATTTAGGTCTAAGAGCTACTTTTCACATGTTTCTTTCCAATCAAAGTTCAAACTTTTGATTGCCCAATATGTTTAGTGCTCTAATTTGATTGAGATATGACAATATTTTCCATACACCATTCGATATGGGGACATTCCAATTACGGTCTTGAATGAGGTGTGGTTTGCTCAAAGTGCATCATTTAACTTTTACAATCAATCCTTTCTTGAGTTGTTATGGTCTTTTCTAAGATCCTATTCAACTCCCTATTGGACACAACCACTTGGCCTAAAGTTTAAGGGTGACTTGCCAACAACATCTTGTATTTCACCCCATACTTAAGTTCGATGCGCATCAAGGTTTCAAATTGAGCATTGTTGAAGTGAGAGCCTTCATCGCTTATAATTGTGTGTGATACTCCAAAGTGAGAAAAGATGTTCTTCTGATGGAATCTTGTGACCACCTTGATGTCATTGGCCAGTGAAGGCTTCTACCCATTTGGAGACATAGTCGATGGCAACGAAGATGTAATTGGAGTGGGATGTCAGGAAAGGTCCCTGAAATCTTTGTCCCAAGCATCGAAGAATTCTAGTTCAACAATCCTATTAAGAGGCATTTCTTGCTTTCTTGAGATATTGCCTATTCTTTACCAGTCGTCACTGTTGGCCCCAAAGCAATCTAAGAAGGAGGTGAATTAGGTTGTCTCAAAAAACAAACCTTTTGAAGTGCTTAATGAAAATACAAACTTTGTGCAACAAACGAATACTTAAGCACAAATGATCAAAGATAAATATTAATCAATCAAAGCTTGAAGAACAAATAAAAGATTGAGATAAAGAATATCAAACCAAACTCTCAAGCTGTTCTCAAGCTTGGAGTACATCCACTAGTAGTGCCTCTTCAAAGAAGGTGAGGCAATAACCTTCTTGTACACAAAGTAGGCTTACCCTTGCACCAACTAAGTTCCTCTAGTTGACCCAAAGGGTTTTACACTACAACCTCACTTTTGTACACTTGTTATCCCTCCACTCTTATACTTGAAGATCACTCACTAGTCTACTCTTGCTCACACTAATTCCCACTAGTTGAGCCAAGAGAACTATACTACTCAAACCAATACAACCCACAATATTTTAGCCTATTTCTCTCCAAATAGCTCTTACCAGTGTTTGTATTGAATGTTGTAGTTTCCCTTATCATTTGGAAGTCCTTGGGCTATTTATAGATGAAAGATGTGCTGAAATTTGAGTTCTAACGGTCAAAAAACTAGCTGTTAAAAACTAGCCGTTAGGGGTTCGGACGGTGGGTTCGGACGTCCGTTCATGAATCCTATAACTTGATGAATAGTATCTCAGACGGTCATATACTAATACGTCCTACAGTTGGATGAACAGTGTCTCGGATGGTCATATGCGTCCTACAGCTCTGACAAAAATATTACTTCATTTCGAGCTCCTTTTTTCGGACGCTCCCTTGCGTCCGATCTCCTTTCTTTCGGACGCTCTTCATCGTCCGAAAGGTGTTGTTCAACTTTTGGTTGTTTTTCTTGATTGTGTTCGGATGATCATTTTCATCCGATCCTTCCTGTTTTTCTGCACACTTGTTTGCAAACCATTAGTATGATTTGGTCATCATCAAAATATGATTATCATAACTGGAGTTCAACAATCTCCCCCTTTTTGATGATGACAAATCATTTGGACAATTCTAAAAACAATCATAAAATATGAAGCATCAAATTTGGACAATTCTAAAAACAATCATAAAATATGAAGCATCAATCAAGAAGTTTTGTCCATTATTTTCTCCCCCTTTTGGCATCATCAAAACATAAGAAAGATAATGCAATTTAAGCTCCCCCTTAGTTTATTCCCTCCCTTGAAAGGCTGGTGAATATAATTCAATATGAGTACATGGAGAATAAGTCAAGTTATGCAAAACATTTCTTCCCTTCAAGAATATGTATTCAAGTAGATATGAGGGAATTCATGCAAAGAATTAAAAACATTTTTTGCTCATTCCTTGCTAAGAAGCATCATCAAAACAACTAAGCATATGTAAAGCAAAATAATCCATTTAAAAAAGAGAATGCTCCCCATTTCTTTTGCAAGTAATGACTTACTATAGAAAACAATTTGTGGATACATATTTCCTATCATTCTAAACAAATTCAATCACATAGATGAGTAATATTCAAGAGAACATAGTTCAACTTGATAAATGAAAGCACACAAAATTTTAGATGAGACACCCCTTTCAATATCATTTTAGCCCATATGCCTTGAACACCCTTCATAGATAATCTATGTTGAATTCCTTGGTGCTCTCCAAGCATACCTACATACAAAATTAAGCAATAACTTTTGGTACCCAAATTTTCTTGGGTCCAATTGGCATTAGTAACATGCTTAATCACCCAAATAGAATTTATTCACATCAATTGTCATTTCTTTTAACATAACAATTTTTCTTTATATAGCCATGTTGATGACAATAATTAAAAATAATATTCTTATTGCCATAAAAAGAAGATTTAGATTTAACAAAACACAAATCATTTTTTCTAAAGGTGATAAAATTTTTGTTCCAAAACATATTTCTAGTTCTTTTCTTTTCAAAAACATTTTCTTTCTTCTTTTTCAAAATAACATCAAGATCATCTAATCTCTTCTTCAATGAAGCTTGTTCTTTCATGATCTTGGTTTTTCCAACAAATTTTTCTTTCAATACATCATTTTCTTCTGTCAAAGAATTATTTTCATGCACAAGTTTTGAGTTGGCACTCAATAAGGTATTAACTTTAATTTTTAACTCTTTGTTCTTAGCATATGATTCTTTCAAACATTCATGCATTTTAAAAATAAATGATTCAACATCATCATCATCACTATCACATGAAAATCATCACAAGAATCACAACTAGAGGATACCTCATTATTGCCAAGTGCCATAAAAGCCATTTGAGCCTCCTTATATTCTTCTTCAACCTCTCCATCCGAATTGCAATCATCCCAAGTGATTTGGAAGTTGTTGAAGTGAGGCTTCCTTGAGTCTTTTCTCCTTTTTGATGAAGCTTTAAATGCTATATGTTATTTTTCCAGGAGCATCCTCATTTTGTACCTTGTATTTCAACTTCAATTCAAAGGAGGTTAGAGAATTGATCAATGAATCAATAGGTATAGAATTTAAATTTTTAGACTCTTCTATGGCAATGGATTTAGGTTCCCATTCCTTAGGTAAAGCATTCAAAAAATTTCTATTCTTTTCACCCAAGGAATATTCTTTACCCAAACCTTCCAAATCCTTTATCATATCATTGAACCTAGAATACATCTTGTCAATGTTCTCATGAGGTTCCATTTTGAAGGATTCATATTTAGCCACAAGAAGTGACTTCTTTTGCTATCTCTTATATCTTCACTTCCAATTTCTTTCAATTTGTCCCATATCTCCTTGGCGATATAACCTTTTACTTTAGAAAACTCATCTGCATCCAAAGCATTATACAAAATATTAATGGCTTTAGCATTTAAAGATAAATTTATTTTATCTTGTGCATTTAACTCATATCTAGTCTTAGGCCTTAATCTATGAGTATTTTCATCAACAATATTTGCCTCAGAAGGACCTTCATAAATAATATACCACAATTCAATATTAATAGATTGAACAAAAATTTTCATTCTATCCCTCCAATAAACAAAATTAATGCCATTAAACATGGGAGGTCTAGTGATAGAATGCCCCTCTAAAAATAAAGCATTATTGGTTGCCATAATGAGTTTTACTCAAAAGCGGTTATGCTAAATATATGAAACCTGGCTCTGAGACCAATTGTTGGCCCCAAAGCAACCTAAGAGGGGGGTGAATTAGGTTGTCTCAAAAAAAAAACCTTTTGAAGTGCTTAAGTGCAATGAAAATACAAACTTTGTGCAACAAATGAATACTTAAGCACAAATGATCAAAGATAAATATAAATCAATCAAAGCTTGAAGAAAAAATAAAAGATTGAGATAAAGAATATCAAACCAAACTCTCAAGCTTCTCAAGCTTGGAGTACATCCACTAGTAGTGCCTCTTCAAAGAAGGTGAGGCAATAACCTTCTTGTACACAAAGTAGGCTCACCCTTGCACCAACTAAGTTCCTCTAGTTGAGCCAAAGGGTTTTACACTACAACCTCACTTTTGTACACTTGTTATCCCTCCACTCTTACACTTGAAGATCACTCACTAGTCTATTCTTGCTCACACTAATTCCCACTAGTTGAGCCAAGAGAACTATACTCCTCAAACCAATACAACCCACAATATTTTAGCCTATTTCTCCCCAAATAGCTCTTACAAGTGTTTGTATTGAATGTTGTAGTTTCCCTTATCATTTGGAAGTCCTTGGGCTATTTATAGATGAAAGATGTGAGCTGAAATTTGAGCTCTAACGGTCAAAAAACTAGCTGTTAAAAACTAGCCGTTAGGGGTTCGGACGGTGGGTTCGGACGTCCATTCATGCGTCCTATAGCTTGATGAATAGTGTCTCGGATGGTCATATGCGTCCCACAGCTTGATGAACAGTGTCTCGGACCGTCATATGCGTCCTACAGCTCTGACAGAAAAATTACTTCATTTCGAGCTCCTTTTTCTCCTTTCTTTCGGACGCTCTTCATCGTCCGAAAGGTGTTGTTCAACTTTTGGTTGTTTTTCTTGATTGTGTTTGGATGATCATTTTCATCCGATCCTTCCTGTTTTTCTGCACACTTGTTTGCAAACCATTAGTATGATTTGGTCATCATCAAAACATGATTATCATAACTGGAGTTCAACAGTCACACTTAAACACAAAAGTTCCTTGAATCGTTGAAGATATATGGCTAACAAAACTTGCTTTTTAAGAGTTTAGATATGGTCCGTTGAGCTCTATGATTGCCTCAAATGTACAACGGGGGAATAATGGAAATAGACCAAGATGCTTTCTACCTTTTCCTAAAGAATACATCCTCTAAGGACTTGGATCATTGCATCACCGAAAGAGATAGATTTCATCCCAAAAGTAGTGTTTCGCCCTTGTAACTAGATAAATTACCAAGTCCGCACACCATGGGTTGGTTTCCTTGAACACTAGCAATTTCTCTATGGGAGACTATTCTTGAATGGAAATTCTCTCTTGACCCACAAGCTTTGATTCTTCAATTTCAGAAAGGTGATCTGCCACATAAATTTTGCTCCCTTTCTTGTCCATAACTTCCCAATCAAATTCATGCAAAAAAGTATCCATCTTAGTAATCTGGTTTAGCACCTTGTTTTGAAAACAAATACTTCAAGAAAGAATGATTGGTTTAGACAACAATCTTAGACCCAATCAAATATGAAAGAATTTGTCAAACGCAAACACCATATCAAGGAATTCTTTTTCAGTTGTTGAATAATTCACTTGTACTTCATTAGTAAAGTCTTACTTGCATAGTAAATGACGTGCAAAATCTTGTTAACTTTTTATATGAAACAACCCCTATGACATAATCACTAGCATCGCATATCAAGCATGCTTCAATTCATTAAAAGATTTCAAACAAGCATCATCAAAATTAAGCAGACAATCCTTTAGCAATAAGAACATAGGGTTCTTATAATATGGGAAAATTTTCTATTGAATCTACAGCAAAATTGTCAAGAAAACTCCTTATTCCCCAAACAAGATAGGCAGTGACAAATTTTCAATGACCTATCTATCTCTATTTATAAGCCCTATCTACCTCTATTTATTTGAAGATACACTATGTCCCAAAATGATTCCCTCTTGTACCATAAAATGGCACTCCTCTCAAATGAGAGCCAAATTGGTCTCTTGACATCGATGCAACACATTTAACAATTAGACAAGCAATCATCAAAAGATGAACCAAACACACTAAAGTCATCCATGAATATTTTAATGCATTTCTTAAGACCATGACACGGAAGATGGTAAACATGCACCTTTTAAATGTAGATTGGGGCATTCCATAGCCTGAAAGGCATCCTTTTATATGCAAATGCCCTTAGGGGGCATCTTTACAACTTAGCATCAAGAGATCCTTCAGGCATATGGCTATTTAGCTTAATACTTAAGTAGCCATCGAGAAAACAATAATATTCAAACCCCACCAATCTCTCTAACATTTGATCACCAAAGGGCAATGGGAAATGGTTTTTCTAGGAGACCTTATTCAACTTCTTACAGTCTATCCATACTCTCACCCTATGGCCAATTTAGAAGGAAAGAGCTTGTTTATGTCACTAAGCACTACAATAATGCCACTTTTCTTTGGGATGACTTGGATTGGACTAACCCATTCACTATCACAAATCAGGTAGATAATACTAGCATCAAGTAATTTTATGACTTCTTTCCTAACAACCTCCTTAAATGTGTGTTCAACCTCCTTTGAGGTTGCCTAATTGGTCTATCCCTTTCATTAATGAGAACTATGCATGAAAATAGTTGGGCTAATGCATTTGATGTCATCAATGATCCAAGAAATAGCATTGCGATGCAATTTAAGCACATGAATCAACTGTTCAAGTTGTTCACAAGTCAAGAAAATATGTACAGTTACAGAAAAAGTTTCACAATCACCGAGATACATGTACTATAAATGTGTAAAGGTTTAAACTCAACCTTAGGGGATTCGTTGTTCAGAGACCTTCCTTTACCTTTATCGTCTTCACCATTCTCATCCTCTCGCATTGGGCAATTTTCCTTTAGAAGATTCAAGCACTCTTTGTTTCTTCATCATCTTGGTCAACTTTATTTGGGCCTATCAAAGCCTTTTCCTATGGAAATTTTGTCAATAGGTACCTAAAAAAATCATGAACTAATTCAGTAATCACATTAATGCTTATTAGATCTTTATAGGAAAATGGGGGTTTTAGTGAATCAAAGACATTAAAAATAATGATTTTATTGTTTATCCTAAAACTCTAAGTTTTCCTCTTGGACATTTATAAGAGCACGTCCAATGGCTAGCAATGGTCTTGTTAGTACGATAGGCATCTCTTTATCTTCTTCCATGTCCAACACTATGCAGTCTACCTAGAGGTACATTTTGTCCATCTTGATGATGACATCCTCAAATATTCGTTTAAAAAATTTTAGGCTTCGGCCCACAAGTTGCAAGAAGACATCTGTGTCAAATACACATCCAAACATCAAGCTTCTTGTAGACCGAAAAGAGCATGTGATTAATCGAGACTCCTAAGTCACATAAGGCTATCTCAAAGTCTATGCCTCTAATGTCACAAGGTATTGAGAATAAAGCTGGATCTTTAAGTCTTGAAGGAAACTTTCTTGTAATCATAGTACTACACCCCTTCATTTGACAAAGGATTTCATCCCCATAGAGCTACCTCTTTGAAGAAAGGACTGACTTCATGAATTTGGCATAACTTGGCATATATTCTTGGGCCTCGATAAACAAAATGTTTTGATCTCAAGCTTTTTTATCACTTCTAGGAATCTCTTAAACCTACTAACTTTTTCATTATCCTTCAATCTTTGTGGGAATAGAACCTTGAATTGCTTGGTTAATCCCATGGGTGGATCCTTGCCTTCATCATCCTTCTTGTGTTGATTAAGGGACTTAGTAGGCTTATCAATCATTTTACCCTTGCCCTTCGAAGACTCCCCATTCATATCCTTAATTGGACCATCATCATCATTCAATGCCTTTTTACCCCCTTATCCATTAGAGTTGAATCAACCCCAACATTATCATCCAATCTCTTACCACTCCTAAGCACGATAGCTAGAACATGTTCACATGCTTGGTGGTTTCTTGGATTTTGGTCACGTGGATTTGGAAAAGTGTCGCTTAGGATTGAGCCACTAGGTCTATCCGACATTTGTCTAGCCACTTTTCCTAATAGGGTTTCCACATTGCTAATAAAAAACACCTTGGTTCCGTAAGAGTGATTCGTGGTCTCTCCTATGGGGTCTCATGTTCCCTTCTTAAAAGCCCAATCTCTGTCTTTGAGTTTGTAAATTGAGCATACACATCCTCCAGTTTCTTTTGAAGAGGTTGGTTCCTGGATGGTTGGTGTTGACAAGAGGGGGTTAGGTTGATATGAGAAGCTTGATTGGGAATGTTGAAAGTTAGATTAGTAAGGCCTTTGGTGTAGATGTTGACGTGGTCTAGAGGATGATGATTGATTGTCATTGTAATTTGGTGGATGGTTGTTTTGGGATGCTTGGCTACCCCATGAGAAGTAGGGGTGGTTCTTCCAAGATGAATTGTAAGAGTTTCCATAGTAATTTGGTTGGGTTCAGATGATGAGACTTAGTTGCCCACATAGTTTGCTTGCTCATTACACATGAATGTCCCATCACTTGAACATTGTCCATTTCGGTGATTATCCGAATAAGGAGTTTTCTTGTGTATAAGAGACAGCTAGTAAATCTCTTATACTTATTGATGTGGTTCTAAATCTTGATGAGATTTAGATGTGCTAATAGACAATCTGTGTATTGATAGCCATTGGCCATGATGGGACAACACATCTCAGTGTGATCAAGTTGTAAAACTACTATTTGGCCTTGGGATACGATCAGCGGTTGTGGTTACGCAATGGAGTTATTGCCGGTTTATGTTGATAATAGTTAAATGCCATGGGGTTCATCCATCTGGGCTTTTTTCGGTGTTTTGAATGATAAAGATCCACTGCCTGGCGTATCCACTATGGATTTGGACTCTTGGTAAAGACCATTGTAGAAAGTTTAGATTTGTAGTTAAAATGGGATGGTGAGGTATGGACATCGACAAAGTAGCTACATTTACCTTTCCCATGCTTCACCTTCCCTAGAATCTTGAATGAAAAATTTATCTGATTTCTCAATCGTGCCTTCCTCGAAAGTGGAAAGTATTTGGCTAGAAACTCTTGTGCTAAGTCGTTCCGTGTTGTGAAGGTCCCTTGATCATGGTTTTGTAATCAATGCTTGGCTCTATACACGCAATGAGAATGAAAATGCCCTCACCCGCACACAATTCAGATGAGCCCCATTGAATTTGAATGTATCTAGCACTGCCTCAATGTTCATCAAGTGAATATAAGGATCCCTATTAATACCACTCCGAAATATGGCATGGGATGCAACATTTGAATCAAACCCAATTTGATCTCGAAATTGTTTGCTTAAATAGACATCCTTGCAATGTTTGAATTAGCCCCATCAAAGTTCGGTGTTGTATAGTCTCTCAATGGCCTATCATTTTCGTTCATCCCACTCCTCCATTACCAAGAGAGTCCTATGCCATTATTACCCATTCCTTCTTCTTGATCATGATTCCTATTGTTTTCCTACCCTACTCCTCTATTAGAGATTCATCCACCATTGCAAATCCTTCTTGTGTTTGTTGCAATAGTTTATTTTTGTGAATCTTCCTTAGTTCTCTTTCAAGCTCTAGATCATGGGGTAATACAACCTCTTTCCCAAGAACCATGCACTAAGCAAGGATTACAACAAGAAACAAGTCAAATTCCTAATAGAAGGCATAAAATGCTATGATAAAGTAACGACAAGAATTTATTCAACACTGTTAGAACAAGAATTAACTACTGAACCAAATAAAAAATTTAGATTAGTACAATCTTGTTGCACCTAATATCACCATTTTCCATCCCTTCCAATGACACCAAAATTTGACATGATGTAATCTATCTGAATTCCAATCATCACACTCAAGTAATAAAACCCTCCTATTTCACTTGGACTACGATCCACATACCAACAAGTATATGGGGTAGATGATTTGCAAGGTATGAGGGGTATCGTTGCCATGAAAATGGTATGACAATGACTAGGATTCCAAAGATACAAATACCATCTAGTTAAAGCAATTTAATGGAAGACCCTTTACTACATGGGGTCGTCTATTTGGTTAACATTCAAAAGGTACAATTAAGAGTTCTATCCCAACTATAAACCGATTCCTTGGCCCCACTCATAGTTATAGTCTAGTCGTCTACATGAAGTTTAAGTAACTAAATAAGGAATTTAGTATCTTGGGCCGACTTCTAGCCCGACCTAATCAACTAGTAATCCCATCTAAGTAGTAAAATGCAACGCTCATATCTTGTGTTAACCCGACAAATTTAGTTCAAAGGAGGACCCTTTCCCTCTCACCAATCACTCCAAACCATTTATCACAACACAAATGTCCACTATTTACCAGTCTATCTACATAGAATCTCCCACACATTGTGTAAATTTCACATTGTCATAGCCCAATCTCCTAGTAGTTTAGCCACATATGCTTAAAGAAACACAAAAAAAAATTTAAAAATAAAAATAAAGACAAGTTATAGCTACTACGAAATTAAGAAAACGTCAACAAAAATACACTAGTCATAGTAGTAAGAAATGTAAATGAGCATGAAAATGAGAGATACTTATACTAAATCAAAGCTAATAAAAAGTCTAGCAACAATTTTAAAGGAAAGTCTAAGCCTGCATTAACTAGAGAGGTAATTTCAAAGATAAAAGTGTTGAAATTTTGAAGAATAAAAAGTAAATAATACAATTTTAATAAATAAGGAAAAGTTCGTCTACTCTTAAGGAAACCTTAGCTAGTCTATCCAAAACTAAAACTCTAACACTTTTTACTATGTGTTTGTAAGTGTGCACTTTAGAGTTATTTGAATTTTTGCAACTTTTCCAAAAGTGGTCAAAGAGACAGGTAATGAATGAGAATTTTTTACCACTTTTACCCTGATCGTACCTCTCTAGGCCAAAATGCAGTTTTACAACTGTCTCTTATACACATATAGGGTTTTGGCTAGTCGGCACCGCAGTGTGAAATACTGTTCCCTGGAATTTAGCATCATGGTGGTAAACCACTGTATAAGAGCATGGCTTGACATCTTAGTTTGGATCTTCACGCCTTGAGATTTGGCATCGCGGTGTGTAGGTTCGGCAGTCTCGGACTTATTCTTCCAGAGACCTTCTGGTTGCATCCTTGGTCCATAACTTGTTCAATTCTTCAAGTTGCTGCTCTAATTGCAAATTTACCCTATAATTAAATACCATACCACAATAATTATTATTTAATCATCAATGTCCACACAAATACTATCAAAAGGCCTAATATTACTCTAACACAACTAACACTACTACTAAACATGGAATTAAAGTAAAAATGCATAAAAACACAAAATTCGGGATTGATATTATCAAAATACCGTGATTTTTACAAGTAAAAGAACTCTATTTACTAGAGCTAGTTACAATTTGGTATCCCATGTTTTAATTGTGTTCTTTTAGTACCTATATTCACAAATAATCTATAATTGGTGTAGTTGACAATTTTCGGTGCTGAAAATTGCCGGAGATTGTCACGTGGTTACCACAAGAGATTAAAAATAAGGGGTAATTTTAGAATACAAATTAAACAAATCGACGTATTTTCATCATCACTAGAAAAAAACAAAGTAAGAGTTTGCGTTTATCCCTAAAATTCCCCAAACTTTTTAGTGATTAAATGTCACATAGGGCTTATGTTAATTGGTGTCTCTTGTACACATCTCGATATGTATCTTCTTCTTTTGTAAGAATTTTGTTCATGAAACCATATAATTTTGTTTAATTTGTGTCCCAAAATTACCTTTATTAATCTCTTGTATGATGCACAGGATGATATTCAGTGCCTTCCGGCCAAATTGGGAATGAGACAATTACACCAATTAGACATTATTAGTGAAATTGAGGTACCAAAATAACACAATTAAAAAATGGGGTACTAAAATGCAACTTAGTCAAGTTTAGATACCAATGACGTCATTTAATCAATCCAGTATGAATGAACAAAAATAATCAAGTTTCTGCAACTTCGTGAATCTAGTCATTATGGTTGATTAATAGGAAAACTAAATTTAGTTATACACTAAAATCAATCTAACTAAATTTTATTGTTTTAATAATTAATTAAAAATTAAATTGATTTTAATATTAGTAAAATATACAGTAGAACCGAAACTTAACATTGAAGTTTATTTTTTTAGTCTTTCTAATAACAACTACAATATCAAGTTACCGCTTTCAAATGAGTAAATATAGAGTGAGAGATACTTTTATCATAACTATTATACTTCAAATTTTTATCATGTCTAGTGTGTATAAATTGGAACTTCTATATAGATTGTTTCCATTTGTATGAATTATATCTCTACATTACTTGGCTTTTATTGATTATGCTAACCTAAAAATTAAGGGAATTGGATGATTAGCAACTGAAAAACTCCAATACAGATTGAAATATTATCCTTAAAGTACATAAATCTTGCCCCCATTAAATAAATATTCTGGCTACACCCCTGCCAAAATTCATCTAGTATTTTTTTGTCAATTTTGTCACTGATACGTCATAAATTAGCAACATGAAATGATCCATTGTTGTCTTGTCACTGACTCTTTGTCACAAATTTCGTTGCTATATTTTGTCATAAAAACCGTTGCCGATACATCGCTATACTTCCAACGAATTATTCGTTTTAACTACTCACAAATATGCCGACAAATATAGTCATCTCTAATTACGTTGGAAGTTCCAGACGAAGTAGTTTGCTGTTTAGGTCACTACTTGGTAACAAATTCTATGATTTGTAGCTATTTGCTAAAGTGACGAGGGATATTTTCATGAACAATTTTTTGATACTAGATTTGTTGCTCAGTTAATTATTAATGAATTTCCCTTTGATTATTGTCGCTATTTATGTTGCTAAACACACACATAATATACTTACATATATATATATATATATATACACACGCACGTAGTAGAGGATAGATGAGTTAGATGCATATTGGTCTATATATATATATATACACGCACGTAGTAGAGGATATGATGAGTTTCTTATACATTGGTCCTTGGTTAACTTATTTAGTTGTAGGCTAATTGAGAATTATCTTGCTCTAGTGCTCCCGATACAGTGTAGATTTTGAAATTACTTACTATGTGTTAATCAATGACGAAAGAATTTTGCATGTTTCCCTTCTTGTAATGCCAGTGTTGAATATTTCTACGGTGAATTCTACAGCTTTTTAGGAAATTATTTCTCGACTATAAAATCTTGTAAAATACAAATTTTTAAAACATCTAGTATTCTACTGAACAGAAATTTCTCATTCAAAGGAATAATTCCCTAAAAAAAATCGTAGAATTTCCCATTTCCTACATCCAGCTAAAGCTAGCAATTGATTTTTCTATAGTAGGTAGGCTTGTGTTGGTACATGCTGCCATTTGCCAAGAGTAGTCAACCAACTCATAACTATAAACTAATATTTTTGTATAAGAGACAGGTAACAAAGTTTCTTTATGGTGGATCTATTGTTATGTTAAATTTTACAAGTTTTTTATTTTTGTTACTCTGAACATTAATTGAGGCTAAATGTGGGTTGCATAAATGCATTCCAAAAATTCCCCACATGCTGATCTGATGTGAGAGTGACGTCAAAATCAGTAACAGAATATACTGGTTATCTAAATTTTTTCAAAAATTTGGAACTTTGTCCTTTAATTTTATCTCTTTTTCTATTTACCCCTGTTACTTATTTAAAAAATTTTAATTAGGTTCTCAGGTTTTTCAAGTTTACACAAATTTAATTACTATTTGATTATGGCTTAATTAGCTATTTTTAGACTTCAATTACCAGACTTAAACATGTATAAGAAGTTTTTAGTTTCTTTATTTTTTTTGTATCACTGATGTGTGAGCCGTTGTTGGCATATCATTATTTACTTTTATTATTTATTTTCTCATTGTTTATATTATATTTTTCGAAATGTCAATATGTGATAGTATGCTTTACTTTATTAGCAAATCCTTTCCATTGTAGTTTAAGATTAATTATTTTTCTTTTACATGTATTATACATGCTTAAATGTTACATTTCTCCTTAAATTGTATTGATTAAATGCTTATTGCTTTATTTAGCTTAAATTAACTCAAATTTAGGCCTTAAAATTATAAGAGTGCAAATTAAAATATGGTAGGAGATACTTATATTAAGTACCTTAACTATTATCTTCCAAACAAAGCTCTCGAATCTAAATCCCTTGTTTTTCAAAGACTAGGATCATCTAATTAAATAATTTGATTTGTAA
The DNA here is from genome assembly GCA_025175665.1 of Cinchona pubescens. Classification (NCBI taxonomy): domain Eukaryota; kingdom Viridiplantae; phylum Streptophyta; class Magnoliopsida; order Gentianales; family Rubiaceae; genus Cinchona; species Cinchona pubescens. The sequence goes on along the minus strand of JANKKI010000075.1, from coordinate 485,093 downwards.
GAAAATAGTCTAAAAGTTACTCAGTGTACCTAACACCCAGTACCTAGTGACCAAATTTTATGGAAAAACACTTTATTTTCCTTTCAATTGTTATAGTTTCTTTATTTTCTTTTTCGTAATTAGTTTAGAGATAAAAATGTTGTGACATAATTGTTGTGAAGAAAATGCAGTGATAATGAAACATTATTATGTCGAAAATATACTTCAAAGTATACTTCAACCGAAATTACATAGTCGTGAAATTATGATTAATCTTCATCATTTGTTCAATTTCAAATTTAAATCTCAATAAAACTTATCATTTAGGACTTGCTGATATGTATACACACTTAAATATAATTAATCTTGCATTTCTTAATATCAAATATACCGCGTTCAAATACATATACTTAATTTTGTAAATACAAATGTTCATGTATTTGTCACTTTAAAATCACTTAAGTTCTCGCTAGTTCTTTCTAAAAACGTGTAATCAGATAAATAAATTGATTATTACATAAAAGGTGTTTAAACTGTATATATTTACATTTACTTGAACACACATGTTTTCTCATAGAAAAATCACACATATTTAATTATGTAAAATTTATTTGTTGAATTCGTATTTGTACTTTTGAAAAAAAAAATCATATATTCATATTTTACTGAATATTAATCTTATAAAATTCTCAAAAAGTAAATCAATTATTAATAAAATTTTTAGCATCCCTTTCAGCATTTATGGTGAACCATTATATCGATCCTTATCTAGTCAAATTTACTTTATCTAGAAGTTTCTATACAAAATTTAGATGAGCATTGTAGTTTAATATTGGATTTTCATTATATTGATCAATGTGTATAGTGAAGTATATATTCAATTGTGATAAATTTTAATTACTTGAATTCACAATAGGTATAGAAAATTTTCTAACCACAATTGCTGTGGTTCACATATATGAGGATTGTTGTTCATGGTTTACCATACATTATATATCCTTTCAATGCCAATTGCAATAGAGTACATTACTATTGTTATTTGTAGATTCATTGCTCTGGCCGTAAAGTCAATTTTCAATTGTTAAATCATGTATAAGTATTCAGTATATTTCTAGGTTGTCTGCTGTGCAGTAACTGGTACTTCTCAATAGAAAAAAATTGTTTTACCTGTCAATCTAGGTTTTTGGTTTCATATTATTAATGATCATAGTTTTTGATCTTGTTCTGATGCTTATTGTATTTTTTTTTTATTTTTTTTTGCTGACTATTATTTTTTTAACTATATCAAACTTTTTTTTTCCTTCGAACAAAAGAATCAATGATTTTTAGATGTTGCAATACAAATTTGACTAGAATAGCTTATATGTTAATTACTATGGACATTAGGCATTTAAAATATACTTGTAATTAGTTATATATAGTTTTTTACTACTATTCGAAATGCCCAAAACTATACGTAATATGTTTGTTTCCATAAATTATAATTCTTATGAATACATAATATACCAGTTCACTAGAACATAACCCACGCCTTCATTTTAGAGCTTTATTATACATTGATTAACCTTTAAACTTGTTTTTTTGTCTGAACCAATATACTATTTTATTTTAGGGATATTTAATTCAACAATGTATTAACACGAACCACTTTTTTGTTACAAGAAATACACCACCACAATTATAAGTTAAATTGTTAAACACTAACACAAATATTTGATCTCTATGTCTTGCAACAATTTTTTTACAATTTAATTAGTTAATAGACGACACCAACAAACCAAATGCAACCCTTAAATCACTTAACAATACGCTTTCCTAAAACATATTGTTAAAGCTTTTAGTTCAAATCTTTATTAGAGATACAAAAATATAGCTTTTACTTTAAACTGTAACAATTTTATTTTTGTAAAACTAAGGACAACACTGGCATTACAAGAAGGGAAACATGCAAAATTCTTTCGTCACCAGTTCAAGTGGTAGTAAGTATTCCAACATGCAGCACACGGCATTGTACTTAAGAATTTTTCTTTGTTAAAGAAAAGAAGCAATTCCTGCACTTCATAAAATTAAGATATCATCTGCTTCAAAAACCAAATCGGCAAAAAATAAAATGAGATCTTTTGACATCAGTCATGTACCAAATGTATACAAAACTATACTGATCAGTGGGCTAGTCTTGTCTTCTACCATCATATTCTATTATGTGATTCATCCAAAGAGCCCAACAAATTCCTTTGTTGTTTCAAGGATAGAAAAAACCCTTTCGCAATCAACTTTTACAGATACTCCTACCAACATTAGTCACCTTGTATTTGGAATATTTGGTTCTGAGGGAGCATGGCATCACAGTGTAGAAGGGTTATGGTGAAGCATGGTGGCAACCAAATGTAACACGAGGATATCTCTATCTTGATATACCTCCAACGGTAGACATTTTACCATGGTCATTAACTTCTCCTCCATATAGGGTCTCTAAGGACCTCACTAAACTTATAAATGAGATCAATCCTGCTGTGCCAATATTGCCTCGTGTTTTACATGCAATTTTGGAAATATTCAGGGAGGAAGATCATGAAGGGTTTAGATGGCTGGTTATGGGAGATGATGATACTATTTTTTTTGTTGATAATATGGTTGATGTTCTTGCAAAATATGATCATACAAAGTATTATTACATTGGTAGTCCATCTGAGTGTCTTAACTCAAATTTTCGGTTCTCATTTAACATGGGATTTGGTGGAGCAGGATTCGCCTTGAGTTATCCTTTAGTTAAAGCTTTCGCAAATAATGTGGAAGATTGCCTCAAGAGATATTCGCACTTGGTGACTGGTGATATAATTGAAATGTCATGTATGACAATTTTCAGCAGATTTTGGAGTAAATCTATCACCGCAAAAAGGTCTACATCAGGTATTTCTATATCCCAAATCTACTATTTGTACAATCTTGAGCACTTTTCTGCAGGTTAGCTCCACAATGTGTACTTTTCTCCAAATGGCTATTGAACCAATGGATTTCATGCATGTCTCAAAAAAATTACATTCATTAAGATTTTTGTTTCATTTTCTCATCAGTTATTGAAATTTATAATTAATCATGATGTTCAATTTTATAGATTGATTTACGTGGTTACATTTCGGGTTTGTTGTCATCTCACCCAAAGACTCCACTTATGTCCCTTCACCACTTGGACGTGGTAGATCCCATTTTTCCCAACATGGATGCTATTAACTCAATTCACCACCTGATGAAAGCCGCAAATATATACCAATCACGTCTGTTGCAACAAACTATTTGCTACAACAGGAAACATAACTGGTCCATTTCTGTTTCATGGGGCTACTCTATCCATATCTATGAGAAAACATAATGCCGCGAAGTTTGCTAAAACTCCCTATTGAAACCTTTCAGCCATGGACAGCTAATCCAAATCCACCATTCTACATGTTCAACATCTAACTTTAGCAAACTCTCTATCCAGGGTAGGATCCAACATGTTTTTCTTTGATTCAATAGAAAAGATGTCAGACAATTTGATTCTTACAACCTATTATCGACGGTCATCAAGAGAGTTACCACCATGTGTGAGCAGCAGCCACTCCGCTGATTATGTAACCCACATATATGTCTATTCATCCGTGACAAAACGCATTGAAGTAAGTACAAAACATCATGTTTATCACTAATTTCTTCGAAGTTGGAAGTAGAAAAAATTTAGATGTGTATCTTGATCATTAAATGTAAATTAGGTAGATGTATTATCCTTAAAACATGAGGCTTATTAGTGACATCTAGGGGTTTGATAAATACGTTCATTAGAATGATGCATTTAGAAAGAAAAAAAACTCGGGACATTTTTAATATATTAGGTAAGCCAGGTAATATTGCTAGATCAAGAATCTTAATGCCAGAGCAATTTTCCTAGAAAAGTCTTAAGTACCCTTTTCAAATCAACCAATAATTATTATTGTGTCTTCTACTCTCCTTTCACTTTTACCAGCGATTTGATATGACTGCTGTTTTTTATTATTCATGACACAACTAACTTCAATTTAATTAATGAAAGAATTCTTCATTACTATCCTTTGTTGGAAGAACAAACAAATCTTTCTCGTTTAATAGTAAAAATTAAGAAGTTCAAATTTTGAGCATTAACTTCCCTACGTCTTCAAACTGCCCAAAACAATTATCAAGTTCTTTTCAATGTATGTTAATATACCCTCATCTTTATAGTATAGCTACTCATAATTTCTTTCCACATGCCCACTAACCTTATTATCCTTTTAATTTTTTGAATATTTTTTAAATATTTCCACTATTTTTTTAATTTTGTGTATTTTCCTAAAACATTGAACACATGTTCTACTAGCGAATATAAAGTAATTGGCTTTAGACATATTGTTGTATCTGCATACTTAATACATAACATAAAATGTAATAAAAAATAATAAATAAACTTTGTTTCACATAAATTAAAACTAATAATAATAATTTTATATTTCCCGAGTATTCTCGACTTCTTGTTTATCTCCTTTTGTTACTAAACCTGATTATTTACTTTGCAAAATTCACTAAAATTGAAAATTTATCCTCTTACTTGTTCTGTCAAATTAATAGATATGAATGACATGACGATACTTGAGCAGTGGCACCAAAAATGAAATACTTCATTTAATAAATGCATGTCTGATCAGATAATGGCATAGTAAACTTTTACCTATTTTTATTTTTTTTGTGCCATTATCTACAAAAAATCTGTCTCTTATACACATATTGGTTCAGATAAAAAACAGTTAATCTATATTTTATAATTATTTTATAATTAATTCTAAAATGAAGGCGTTACGTTATGTTCTAGTGAACTGGTATATTATGCTAAAATATTTTTAAAAAGAACACGAGAGTCCTTATTGGCACAGCAGGATTTGGTGACTAGCACACCATCCAGATTACTTGGATCTCTTCATAATTTATACCCCTACCACCACCTACAGCTACCGTCCCATTACGAACAAAAACTCACTCGGGAAAAAAAAAAGTCAAATCCAAATTAAAAACTCAACGCTTTATCAACAAAAATCAACACAAAAACATCTTACAAAACAAACCTTGGTGAAAAAAAATACCATTCTTGCCTTAAAATGCTAGCGGAAAATAAAGCAAAAAAATTATCCGAAAAAAATGAAAATATATTTTAGCACAACAATCTTCAATATGAATTCAAAACAAAATTGAACGAAAATTGAAAACATTTCCATCAATTGTATAAAGTACCTAACAAACAAATACTCCTACTAAAGATGAAAACGGGAGACGTTGAGGAGGAAATTGACGAGTCAATGATGACATAATTAAACCAAACTCCTTATCAATTAGGAAATATATTATTGTTAGGTTTGTGTAATTTAGTTATTTAAGTAATTTAGTTTTCTAATACAATTATGTTTAGAGTTAGCCTTTCCTATTCTTCTTGCGGTTCTAGATTTACTTGACAAGCTAAATTTGTCATTTCTATAAATAGAGCACTTTATGCTGGCAATGAGAAGAGTTGAGTTCGAGAAGTCTAGAATAGAGAGATTCTAGCCTAATGGTAAGGTTATTATACCGTGGGTTTATGTGGGTCTCAATATGAGAGTCCGATGTGCCTTATTTTGTAACTCCTCCTCTTCTCCCACATATTTTTTATATGTTAGCATGATTTTTATGCTAATAAGTGGTATCAAAGCTCCAGATTCAAGGTTTAATAATTTGCGATACTTCTCTTATAACATTGAAGGTATAAGAGACTGTCTCTTATACACATCTAGATGTGTATAAGAGACAGCTTCTCTTGTTGATTGTTTTTATAAGTGTTGAGCAGTGATGGACTCAAAAAATCCTATAAAGTAGATTGTGATTGATTTATAAAAATTGAGAATTTTGATACCAGTTATCACGAAAATTCATGGAGGTTGATAAATTGAAGAAAAGTGTACGACGAAGATTTATCATACATATCTGGATTTTCTGTCTCTTATGAAGATGAAGATGTCAAATTGACGATGCCAAATGTGTGGTAGAAAAAATTACATGGAAATTTGTGTATCGTCTTAATCGTGCATGACATGGATCTACCCTCATAGAGAGTTTGGAAAGTTTGGTTTAAGGGAGGCACTGATGACATAATTAAACCAAGTCTCCTTATCAATTATTCAAAATGTTATTAGTTAGATACTCCAAAGGTTATTACAAAATTTAGATTTCTAACATCCGAACTATTTAGAAACTATCTCTTATACACATTCTTTATAAGATTACTTATATGAACTGTCTAAACATATGCTCACAAGGATAGAAACCTAATTAGAATCTGTCTCTTATACACATCTAGATGTGTATAAGAGAGAGAGTCTAGAATAGAGAGATTCTAGACTAATGGTAAGATTATTATGCCGTGGGTTTATGCGGGTCTCAATATGAGAGTCCGATGTGCGTTATTTTGTAACTCCTCCTCTTCTCCCACATATTTTATATGTATTGAATAAATTTATCTTCCGCTGCGTGATTTTTATGCCTACAGTCAAAAACACAGAAGTAACAAAGACGACCCTAGGAACAAAAACCCAATAAATCCTTAGGCCACGAACATCTCCATTTGAATAAAAGATGTAAGAAAAATACTTAGGTAGACCCGGTCTTTGACCTCACATGTAGACCCTATGGTCAAGATTAAATCTTAAAGAATCTTGCTTACATCTACTAATGTCATAGATTCTCTACGGTTTAATCCACACCATAGGTCTACAAATGAGGCCAAAGACCGAGTCGTATTTGCCAAGATGTAAAACTTCATAAACCTAAAAAAATGACAACATAAATTTCCAGGGTTGGTCTTAAAATCAACCCAAAAGAAAGTCAAAAACCACCATCATCGCTAATTTCTAACCGAAGCAGATATTTCCCATAATAAAATCCACCAAAAAGTGTAAATAAAAAAGTAAAGAAAAAGTTTGTGGGGCATGAGGCGCAGTAGCTATAGCGATAGGAGGAGAGAAGAAGAAGGGATTAGGAAACGGAAAAGGTGTTGAGAAGGAGGGAAGGGATAAAGCGTAGAGGATTGTTTGTTATGTATTAAGTATGCAGATACAACAATACTGTCTCTTATACACATCTAGATGTGTATAAGAGACAGACTCAAGCCAAATCTTATTTAATATTTGGCTTGATATGGTACTTTTTGACTTTTGAAAGTAATAAGATAATTTATAATATACGAAATAATATTTCAAAACACTCATTTGCATTGTAAATAATGAATGCCTATTATTTACTTTTTAATTTTTAACCCAAAATAATTATAAATATATAGTAATTAGACATTATGGTCCTACTATTTAGCTTTCCAAGTATTGACGACTTCGGAGGGCTAACGACTAATTGGCAATCTGAAGGCAAATAAAGCTACCGAAAACAATTACTAAAAAGCAAGTAAAAGTTGTCTCTAAAATCAAACAATAAGTTGTAATGGTATGAAGACAGCAAAACATACGCTGACTCACAGTAACAACTAACACCAACACAAAGTGATTGTGCCAAGCCGATTTCCATTACATAAACACCATTTGGGACAAAAAAAAAACATTATTAAAAGTTTCAAATAGAATGCAATATTCTAACATAATACATAAAACTATAAGTTTAGCTCAACAAGTGTTTGACAACAGTTCAAACACCATTGAAGCTAAACTTATAGTTTTATGTATTATGTCTCTATTGTAAGGTATCATTAAGGAGATTCTCCATGAGTTCCATCTCCAACTCGCGGTCACCCAGGTTCAAGTCCTTTATGACTTGTTTTGTAAGGTTCATGGACGTGGCTATACTAACCTTCTCATCTTTTTCTTTAATTTGGATTTTAGCCAACCCATTGAAGTTAATTATCTCTTCAAAGTAGACCTCATTACTATTGGTACACAAATTGAACAGCAAACCTAGTAAATAAATGAAATCTATGCATAAAATTAATAATATGTGATAATTACTTTAATTAATTTTACAAATTTTAACTATTTTTATAAATTTAACAACAAAATGATATGAAATCCTATGCCCAAACCCCAATTCTACCTAGATGGAGGTGAAATCTCAATAAATGCAAATAAACTAACCAACATAGGCATGATTCAACATGAGGCCAACAAAAATTATCTGCTTTTCTTTGAATAATTGGTTGAAGAGAGAAGATAAAGGGGAGAACAAGTACCTTTGCGATTTACCTTCAAAATTTACTAGTACACCGCAATTTCATTAAAATCGAAAAGATTTTTGGATGTAAAGAGTTTGAATCGAGTGCATTTCTTGAGCAAAAAAGTGCCATTTGAAGGAATATTTGTTGTTCACCTCGTGAAGTTGAACATCAGAGGAGCTTTATATTGTCTGAAAGGTGAAAGAGAAATTTTAATACAGAGAATCTGTCAGACGTTCGATGATTATTTTAGAAGTATAGCATAAGATCGGAAAGCTGAACTTCTAGATTTCAAATTAATGACAGTAACGACTTCTTCGGCTTGTCTTTAATTCATTGGTTTTAGCAGGATTACTACTTTAGCAATCCAAATCCAACAATAATTATAGATACTTTTACAATATAAATAATTCATATGAACATTAGATGAATAGTACAAATAATGTATAAGACAAAGTATGAATAATGTGTAATATTATTTGGTGAACTAAAGGATAAAGTAATAAAAACCATCTAAATTGTCGGTGTTCAAGTTACACACGCTCCAAATGTAAGTAACAAAAAAAAAAAAGGCTCCGTTTGGTTACCAAATAATGGCATGTATTTGCCAAATATTATTTAGTCAACAGCAAATGTTGTTTAATCAAGTGGTGATTATCCAAAATACATAATAGTTTGAAATATATTTTCAAACTACATAGGGTCTATAGGTCAAAAGACCATAATACATTGGAGTTTACGATAATTTACCCTACCTTGTAGCAACTTATAAACTTCAAAATAATATTATCCAAAATTTTAATCACTCGTGGTAGTGAAAATTTCAATGAATTTTTTGAATAAATAAGTCCTTCATTGCATATTGTATTGGAAGTACAAGCAATTACTAGTGAAACTCCATCCCAAACAAAGTTGGGCTAATCACTCAAATAATCTTTTAACTATTTCGTTAAACTTAAAATAGTTTCCCAATTTAAATTTTAGTCAAATGATTAATCCCTTAACTAAATGATTACATTAGATTTGCTACTTAAATGGCGGCGCCACCCAAAACACGAAATTATTATCAATTTTCGTAGTGATACCGGGATAAAAATGGAAATATACTAGTGAGGCCATGTCTAGTTCCACCATGGGCAGATAAAATATGTGGGAGGATCCCCCTACTCTGGTGTTGCACCAACCACTCATCCCTCCTAGCTTACATTCAACCCATCGAAGAAAGCATGCAGGTGTAACTCTCACCCCTTCCTCTGCTCAGGCACTATTAGTAGCGCCACACACACAAACTCTTCACACATTATAATGCACACCCTGTCTTTCAACCCTCTTTATGCTGAAACAATTAAAAATAATAATAATAAAGAAAAATCAGAAAAGAGGTTGTTACTTCTAAAAAAAAACTAAAGAATTAATCCAAGAATCACACACACAATTACACAAAAATAAAAAAAAGAAAAGCAGAGAAGGAAAAGTTGGTAGCCAAGTTGTGACCAAATCACATCAAATGTTAACAAGAACAAAGTTGGTAGCTAAGTTGGTGGCGGAGTCATAGGTGGTGTTGGAGGAGGAATTGGAGGATACCCTGCCTAGACCAGTATCTGCACCGGTATTCGTCTAGAGGAGACTAAGAGAACGTGGCGAATTGGTAGATGTTTGGTTGGAGAATAGGTGGGGGATTTAGAATGGGTAGAAGACTTGGAGATAGAATACATGTTGTCTATGATATACAATGGAAAACTAGGGTGGTGGTGATGAGCAATGTTTTGAAAACCAAACCGGCCATTGAACCGGTGCTAAGTATAAAAAAGATGAAAAAAATAATAAAGATTAATTTTATACAAGGTTCTCAAATCTTGAATTTTGGACATCTAGATGTGACGATTTTTAATTTTTCTCTTTATTTAAATCATTTTTATTCTAAATTTAAAAATTGATTTTTACCGATTTCAATTTTTACGGTTCTTGGTTTTTACCGGTTCATCTCCGATTTTTGGACAGACAGATATATAGTTGGATCCGACCGGTGATTCTTCCGATTCGCGGTCCGACCATGTCGAACCGACGGATCTGGTCCGATTTTCTATAACACTGGTATGATGTGTATAAGAGACTGGGCTATAACCAACCCCTTTGAAAATCGGACCGTGACACGCGGTTAACTCCATACATATATTTAATTTGATTCCTACAATAACAGCATCAAATTGTACAAAAATTTCTTGTCAATTTGCACCGTATTAATAGGAATAAAAATTAAAATATACGTGTACCACATTAACCGCTGTCTCTTATACACATCTAGATTATACATTTTCACCTTTATAGACATAGTTAAAAGATTATCAAGTGATCACCCAACAAAGTTTGGTTCATCATTAAATATTTAACTAGATTCCGATATTTGTCTGTGTACACAAGATGTGTATAAGAGACAGACTTTAGAGAATTAGGATTAAATTTTAATTTAAGGAAATTTATTTAAAATTTGCATATCACATCTAGAGGTCTACACATGAGGCTAAAAATCGGGTCCACCTAAGTATTTTCCAATTCCACCCACCTAATAATTGTAAAATTTGTGTTTAAATAAAAGGAAAATACTTAGGTAGACTCGATTTTTTTACCCCAACTGTTGACCCCGTAGTCGATTAAATCTTAAATAATCTTGCTTACATCAGGTAACGTCATAAATTCTCTAAAATTTAATCCACACAACAAGATCTACAAATAGGGTCAAAAATCGGTCTACCTAAGTATTTGCCTAAATAAAATGCCATTCAATTAGGTAAAATCAAATGTCAAATCACAACTTGGAAATGGCTTTTTCTGTATCAAAGTGTGTGTTCAAAACAAGTCAACTTAATTTTTGATTTGTACTGCACCCAAGTTGTACAGTTTGCTTTTTATTTTAAAATTCAAGTTATATTTTCACTTTAATTTTAGTTTTGAATAATTTATATCTAAATTTATTTAAGAGAATACTTAGGTCTGTCTCTTATACACATCTAGATGTGTATAAGAAACAGAGTGTAATGAAAGTAAAGGAGATTTTTTATTTGCCAATTATACCCATATTCATAGTATAATTACTCATATCTTCCTTTTCACATTCCATTACCTATATTATCATTTTAATTGTTTCAATAATTTTTTTTAAACCATTCCAGTACTTTTTTTTTGAAATTTTGTTTTTTTTTTTTTAAAAAAAATTTGTACACCTATAAGATGTATCTTTCCCACTGGTGACTAGTAATTAGAATTTGGTTTAACACATATACCTGTGCCTACACACTTACTAAATAACCCAGACGAAGAGCAATAGAAGATAACAAATAAACTATGTTTCACAAAATCATAGAACCAATACGAATTGTTTATACTTCCAAAGTGTTCTCGCTTATCTCCCTTTGTTTACTACACCTAACCATTTGCTTTGCAATTGTTCACTAAAATTGTAAACTTGTTCTCTTGCTTGTTCTATCAGATTAATAGATGTGAATGTTGTGACCACACTTATGCAGAAGGAGCCAAGAATGCTGTGCTTAAATTTAGATAATGCATGCCTGATGAGATCATGGCATAGTAAATTTCTTTTCTTATCTTTTTTGTTTGAATTTTCAGAATCTCAAATGTAATTTGTAAATCAGCAAATATTCAAGCTGTATAACTTATTTCATGCATGTAGCAACTCTCGAATTCCAAATATTATTATCCAAAATCTTAGTGACTCGTTTTAGTAAAAATTTTAATTAATTTTTAGAATAAAATATGTCCTCCGGGTGCCTGTTGTATTGGAAGTACAAACAACCCGTAAAACTTCCACCCCAAACAAAGTTGAAAGGATAATCCAGTCTCGTTTCCACCCACCTAATAATTGAAAGATTTAAAATGCCCAATTTTTATTTTTTTTTCAATCACCTAAAATCAATCAAGTCGCAGCTTGGAGATGCCTTTTTTAATTTTGAGTTTGCATACCATATGTTTTGATTCTCAAGTTCTCCACCAGATTCTGCTCAACGTCAAAGTGTACGTCTAAAACAAGTTCAACTAAATTGTTGATTTATATTGCATTTCGTGTTGTACAATTTCCTCTTTTTTTTAATGATTTTTGTTTTTTTTTTTAATGATTTCTGTTCTTTTTGTTATGATAATGCAATGCAAGAGGTCGGATCAAAGAGATAGGCAAATTGGTCTTTTTCCAAGGAACTAGAAGTTTCCTTCGTAACCTTAGAAACTGCCCTAGCCCTCTCGTCTAAGTCTCTTGTGAATCACATCCAGCGAGTTGGTTGGAACAGATGCGATTGTCATAGACAAAAGACCGGAAAGGCCGCCACCCAACCTAGCATGTCAGCGGTGTAGTTTTAGACCCCTTTTGATAAAGCAGTTCCAGATACTCTAATGTTGATTGGGTTTGGCAAACAGTGATATTCAATGCGAAACCCAACCAAGGGAGTGGTTACGTCCAGTCTGTCCCCCCTTATTCCCAACCCGCTCCCAATGCGCCTATGATGTAGCACTGGGTGGGATGCGAGTATCAAATCCCGCCGCTGAGGACCGAATGGCCCCATGTATCATTACTGGAGGACTAAAAGCAAAAGTCCTTAATCTATTAGTAGCAGCTAAAGGAAGAAGTCATTTCATTTTACTAATTCCAGTTATTGTCATTATAATTTCAATTTTGGACATTTTATGCCTTCAACTCTCAATTCCATCCTGTTTCAAAGCAATTTTAATGACTATATACAAAGGGAGAGGGAAGATTTGGTGCATGTAACTACAATTTAATGGTGAAGCCTGGAAGTGAGGAAGGACAATTACAGCCCTTCCCTCCTCCACCCCTCAACATTGCAAAATTACAAAACATGGAAGGAAATTTTTTTTAAGAATTTTAGTTTTGTCCTATAATTGCATCCCCTAAAATTTGTAAAATTTCTTATTTTCTTTGCTTTGCCTCTAAAAAGTTAAATAAAATCATATAATTAAAAAATGACAACATTTTCCAAAGTAAAAATAATTATTGCATATACAAATTTCATGGACTTATGGTTTTTGTTTTAAATTCATTTTTTAAGTATAAATTGTATAAAACTTGATAATTGTATGGTATCCTCCCCTGTCTCATCTACCATTAGATTTTGTTATAAGAGACAGTTAGGTACTCTGGTAAACCACCTTCTTATTCTTATAGATTGGTTGATAGTCAATGACTATGTTTTCCTTAATTTTTTTATTTTATTTTGACGGTTGTTTAACTCTTTTAAAGCGAATACTTGCCTCCCTAACCTTAGAGTTCTGGTTTCACCCCTACTTTCATTTCTTCCCACACACACCTACCTATATTATAATTTTTATCTTTTTGAATAAATCTTTTGTAACATTACCATTACTTCTTTTCTTTTTTTCCATGAAAATTTATGTATTAATTTTTTTAGAAAAACATTACACCGTGTGCCTTTCCACCAGCGATTATAATTTGGCTTCACACATACAATATCTCTTTACTTCCATGCTTATTACATAAACCAAAAGTGTAAGAAAAGGTAACAGATAAACTTTGTTTGACATAAAGTTAGAACTAATACTAATTATTTTATATTTCAAGAGCGTTCTCGTTTATCTCCTTTACTTAGTACGCCTAACCATTTTCTTAGCAAGGTTCACTAAAATTGAAAACTATTGATGCCATTTTTTTCCAAGTCCTAGGTCTAGGTTTATGGATGTCTAAATAGCACTACACCGTAGCAAAAGTAAGGGTTGTGCACCGTACTCATATTTGAAATACCTGAAAATAAAAATATAAGGGTGGGGCATATATTTCGGAGATATCCTGACTCTCAAGTAAGTTGTTCCACACAAGAGTATATTACTATAGAGAGTTTGAGAGCTAAAGGTAATAAAATGAGTATTTTAATGAATGGCTAATCTTTACAATTGTGCTATTTATAAAGAAAATTCTTCTATGGACCAAATTTATAACATAGTGTCATCTACCCCTTTGTTTATAAAGGGACACATAACTCTGTTGGAGTGATGCAAATTTAATACCTGTCACTTAATACCACATCTCTAATCAAGCATAGAAATCTAGTAGTTAATAGGCTGATTCTTATACACATCTAATATTCTTATCAAGACTCACCTAGCCCATTATAGACTTAATCAACATAAGTTGAATGTTTGTTTGACTTTGAGTCAAAAAGATCAAAATACCGCTGCGACCTTATGACCATGTTTCCACGTGTATGTCATCTATTGGTTGTTCTATTTTGGCATCATCACTTTTTCTTGTTCTCAAGTCAAGTTTATTTGGGTTATTGACTTGAGTCTTGATCATAAAAACTGTGTATTTTGCTTGACATTGTATATCGAAGCTAGTAAAATTTTGACCAAAGACAATTTTGTTTTTTCTTAAATTTCAAATTATCCCCTGAAGGGAAAAAATCTTGGTCTTCAATGATTAAGTATTTGTGATATCAAAACTAAATTTGAGAAGTAGAAATTATCATGAGCTTGGAGCTATGATGGTACTTGTTAGAGTAATAATAAATAGAGACCGGAATGGAGGGTATTATTGATAAAACGGTGTTCAAGTATACAAATATAATGACACTATATTTATAGCTATACATATACAATGAGTGTAAAATACACAATGAATCTAGACAATAACTAATATGGTAACCAAATAATCTAAACTAAAGAAAGTATACAAAATTGATTGACATTAACATACCTCCTCAAACTTAAGGAGGTTGTGAAGAAACCATCTTGAGGTTGCAATTAAGGTACTTGAAATAGTTTCAAAAGTAAGTATATGGAGGACCGCTCTCATGGAGGAATCATCGCAAAAGGAGCAATACACTATGATAGGGACTTCACCCGTGGAATACAAAACTATTGAAAAGAAAAACCATTAAAGGAACTGAATAACCCAACAAAGGGATTGGAAAAACCCATTAAAGGGATTAAAAGCACATTGATAATGAAGGCCATAAAAAATCTCTCTGGAAAAAATCTATTGAACCCTTGAAAGGGATTGAAAAAGGAACACCGTCAATTAGATACCCATTAGAAGGGATTGAAAACATTGATTGGAATGGGATTGAAAGAATATCCATGAAAGGGAATGAAATAACCAATAGTAGATTGACGATCACTAGGATCTCAACCCAATCAACATTAGAGTATGTACGTAATTCAAGTGAAAAATGTGCAAAAAATGTAAGCCATGGCATATAGTGCCTTTAACACAGCGAAGACTCTGAAAAACTACTACATAATGGGTAGAGTGAGTATCTAATGGGTATTACATACACAAGACTATCAACCAATTGACGATAGTCAAGTAAGATCATCTAACAATGAATCATCTAGAGTAGATGAATATTCGGTTCAGTAGGCATAGAAGCAGTCTTAGTATTAGTCAAACCAACATGAGCTAGAAGATCATATGCATATTTAGCCTGAGACAAATAATAACTATTAGTATTAGAGGATATCCCAAAAAATAACTGAGTGAACCAAGATCTTTTATTTCAAATTGTTGACGGAGAGATTAATTAGCTATTGGATTTGGTGACATCATCTATAGTGATAACCATATCATCAACATAGAGAAGCAAGAAGATTATTCTATTGGTCATTCCTCGAATAAAGATAGTAGAATCACAAGAGGTGGAACAAAAACCCAAATAAGGCAATGCAGAACTGAATTTAGCAAACCAAGCACGGGGAGCTTGTTTAAGTCCACATAGGACACGAGCGAAGACACGAGACTTCTTGAGACGAGTAATCAAAACTTGGTGGAGGTTGCATGTATACTTCTTCATGAAGATAACAATTGACATGAAACTATTTTTTATATCCATTTGAAAAAGAGACCAATGTTGAACACCAGCTACAATAAATAGTGCACAAACAGATGTAAGATAGGCAACAAGAGCAAATGTCTCCACATAGTCGATGCCATATCTCTAAGTGTAAGCTTTGGCAAATAACGCACTTTATAGTGCTCAATAGAACCATCAGAATGAATCTTTATTTTGAACATCCACTTGTAACCCAACCATAGTTTTACCATATGGTAAGTCAACCAAATACTAAGTATGAACACGTGTCAAAACATCTAATTCCTCTTTCATAGCTTTCTATCACAAAGGGTTAGAAGAAGCCTCACGAAAGGACTGAGGCTGGGTTACAAGTGGATGTTCAAAATAAAGATTCATTCTGATGGTTCTATTGAGCACTATAAAGTGCGTTATTACCAGAGCTTAATGATGAGGAGAAGGTGAATGTCATGGAGTGATAAGCTCAACAAGATTGGAAGACTGAGTAGCAGGTTTGTTGAGGACATAGTTGGATTATCTGGAACATCTAAAGATCTTGAAGTACCTATTGGATAATTCACCTACAAAAACTCTCTATAGTCTGTGAAGAGATAGGATCTAGAACTGGATGGTGGGATGTAAAATTTTCAACTATGTTGATTAGGAGACTATGTTCCCAAAATAGTACATGACAAGATATTCTAAGACTTAGCCATAGGATCATAATAATGATAAATCTTATGTTGAATATCATAACCAACAAACAACAAAGACGAGCACGAGGTTCAAATTTGGTACATTCGTGTGGTTTAAGTAAAACAAAACAAGTACAACAAAAGACTTTAACTGATTGATATTCAGGGGAATTACCGTACAAACGCTCATAAGGAGATATATTTTAGATAAGTGGAGAGTGTACTCGGTTTATAGTATAAACAATTGTAAGAGCAACTTTAGTCCAAACTCGAGATATACCTGATCTACTATAAGGCATCCTTATCATACAGTCTTTTGACAAAAAGGAAGAATCAATGTATTCACTAGAATTATCAAAATGAAAAATTTTGATGCTTGTAGAAAATTGAGTTTTAACCATATTTTTGAATTCACTATAAATTTTTAAAAATTGAAATATTCGTTCCATCAAATAAAGCCAAGAAAAATGTCTCTTATACAAATCAAGATGTGTATCAGATAAAGATAATGGGACCCATAATCAATGTCTTACTTATAAGACATCTTCCTGTCTCTTAGAAACATTTCAAAAGTTTTGGAAGAAATAGAATTTACACTTAAATGAAATGGTAAAGCATGTTGTTTACCAAGTTGGCATGAAACACAATAAATGATTTCATTTTTGACATGACCGAAATAATTAGTAGAAACTAATTAACGGACATAAGATAAGGATGCATGACCTAAACCAGAATGCCAAAGTTGAAATGATATGACAGGGCTAGTTGGAGCAACCATCAAAGGGTAAAGAAACTAAGTGTAAAGAGGTTAGGATATAGATGTCAAACTTTTTGAACAGTCCCAACCTGCCTTCTAATCTTAGAATCCTAAATACACATCATTTCTTAGAAAAATAAATATCAGATTAAGATCACAAAGTTGACCCACTAAAAGTAAATCATATGACAATTTTGGCACCAAAAAAGTGTCAAAATGGTTAAATTTGATGTAAAGATTGAACCATGGTGACTACTAATTAAAGAAGATATATTAGCAATATGAACTAGTGGAGAATTAAGTATAATTTTTCCATAGAAAGAGAAGAAGAAGATGTCATATGATTGGAACAACCAGAATCAATAAGCCAAGAACTATTACTAGATGTGGTAGAAAGAGAAGAGAATGATAAAGAATCTTGACGAGATATAACCAGATTGATAACAGTTACAAGGTCAGACATGAATAGTGTAAAAGTTTGAATGTCCATCGTGGTATCGTGACAATTTAAGAACCAATGCATTTCTTCAACTAGAAGTCGTATAAAGATAGTCGAATTGACATCTAGATGTGTTGGACGAAATGATACCATATATTTTAAAAAATGGAATAACACCATAAAAATAAATAATATTACTCTAATACAATATTAGAATAATGATAAATAGAGTTAGGAAGGAAATGTGTTATTGATAAAACGGTGGTCAAGTATAAAAATACAATAACCCCATATTTGTAGCCATACAAATATAATAAATCTAGGTGTAACCAATAAGGTAACTAAACAATGGTGAACTTTGTGAAGAAATAACATCTTTGCAAGATTTGGAGTCGTGCTATTTCAAATAGCACACAGCGAAACGTCCTTTTTTGCTAGCATGAACTTCTGGTTGTCTTCGTCGCTGTCTCTTATAGCACATCTAAGATGTGTACATTTAAGGATGAATTATTTATTTTAAGAGTTATATCCTTTTAATTAACACAATTTTTTCATTTCAAAACCCTCTAGTGGACTGAAATTTACTTTTGCTCCTCAACAAACCTCCGATCGCGGTGCTAAATAACGAGAAAAGTTTGTCAATTGAGTGCTCGATCTGACTAGTTTAAAAACATGGTTTACTTTCTAGAGAGCAAGATTGACTTTAGACCGTGGTTTAAAGAGTGGGAAAACTACGGTCCAAAAGACTAGAAAAATTTTTATTTATTGTAGCTGGTGTTCAACATTGGTCCTGTCTCTTATACACATCTAGAAGATTCTATAAGGCTCTTCATGTCTATATGTTATACACATCTGGATGCTAATAAAGGACAGCCTGAAAGATTCGAGGTTTAATTTCCAGAGAACTTGGAGGTTTGCAAACCTTAAAATAATCCAAGTGCCGGCAAACTGCGATTTTCCTTACTTATACAATAAAACTTCAATTTTCATCGCCATTCCTTCGTTAGCATCCATTCACCTGCAAACATATAAACATGGGATTAGAGAATCATTCCAACACTATTTCAATCAAAATCAATTCTAACTAGAAACTTAAGCATAAAATCACTAAAAATATGTTAATTAAATCTATCTAAACCTAATTCAAGAAAACACAAGCAAGTAAGGGTAGAAGAAACTTGGGTTGCCTCCCAAGAAGCACTTGTTTATAATCACTAGCTTGAGTATGGAAATGATTGATCAGGTTGAGGTAACTTGGATGGTTTCCCATCCCTCGATCACCCCTCCATAGTAGAGCTTGAGATGGTGGCCATTAACCTTGAAGTTTCCTTCACTTCCTTTTAGCTCTACTGCTCCATAAGGAAATACTTACACCATTTCATAAGGTCCATTCCATTGTTACTTATGAAAGCATCCCAAGAAACAATCTTAGCTCTGAATTGTACAAAGAACACTAGCCTTGAAAGTCTTCCTAGAAATGTGTTTATCATGCCAAGTTTTGTCTTTTCCTCGAGTACTTGTCTTGTTTTACTTAAACCACACGAATTCACAGCTTCAGCTGCAGTCAAGAAATCTTTTCTCTTCCGCCTATTTCAAATCAAAATTGAGGCT
The DNA here is from genome assembly GCA_025175665.1 of Cinchona pubescens. Classification (NCBI taxonomy): domain Eukaryota; kingdom Viridiplantae; phylum Streptophyta; class Magnoliopsida; order Gentianales; family Rubiaceae; genus Cinchona; species Cinchona pubescens. The sequence goes on along the minus strand of JANKKI010000075.1, from coordinate 465,559 downwards.
CATCATAGCCCAATAAGTTTGATGTTCAATCTCCACTGGAAGATAACATGCCTTATAGTAGATCATCCTATTGGGGGGACATCCCTATAGGTGTCTTTTAGGGTCCTGTCCCGACGACCATAAAGCATCGTCGGGATGTCTTGTTCCCTGAACTAAATTCATTTAGTTCAGGGAACAAGACAAGTAGAACCTTTTCATCATATGATTCGATGAAATTTCTTGAAATTTATGTCGAATTGGTAGGTGTACATGTAAATGAACATTAAAGCCTGTGAGAATCAATTCATTCAATAAAAGAAAAGAGCAATTAGGTTCGGTCTTGAAACAATTCATTACATTTTACTCTAGACTTGCTAGGTAAATCCATTTTCTTATTTGAGAATGAGCCACTATGAGTCTACTACATGTACTTATGTATATAATATATGTACATATAGATATTTTATTCACATAGTGACCCATTCAAGAATTCATCAAATAAGCCCTTTTAACTCAGCTAGTATTATATATTATTGGAAAGATTAAAAATCAACAAAAGAAAAGTAAGTTTGACCTGACCCATTTCATGACCATATCCGCTAAATTTCTTGGACCAATCCTTCCTTGATGAAGTGACAGTCTTTTCCAATATTTTCTTGAGTTCCCTATTAGATACTTCTAATTGACTAGATGTTTGAGGATAGTAGGCAAGTAGACTTTGTGAGTGACCCCATACTTGGAAAGAATTGATTCAAAAAAAGCATTCTAGATGTGTCCTAAGATCACTTATGATCACCTGTGGGGACTCCAAATCTTGCAAAGATCTTTGCACCTGTCTCTTATACACATCTAGATGTGTATAAGATGACAAATGTTGAGCTAATTAAAAGGATATAACCTGTCTCTTATAGACCTCTGATTGGTAAGAAGTGACAATAAACAACACACTTAGAACTTCCTCTTCCGGCACATATCTCTGACTAAAATAGACCACAGTTTAAGTTCTATGTGTATATGGACTTCTCAGTCAATACTAGTGACTTCATCTCCGAGAACATGATTTGAGTTCATGTTTAGGGATATCACCTTGGCAACCAAGAGACATATGATGTTCACGTACCATGGTGAATTCTCTTAAACCACTAGCAGTTGTTCCTCTAGAAATTTTTCTCTAATTGGAACCTCTTATCCCACTTGAACCGTTAGGCCTTCTCAGCGTGAATAAGATCAACCACAGTGTTTTTGCTACCTTTCTTGTCTACGATTTCCAATCAAATTCTTGTAAGAGTAGAATCCAAAGTTCGAATTAGTCTTGGATTTGTAAATATCTTAGTAAAAAGATATTTGAAGGCTGAGTGATCAATGTATACCACCAACTTGCTCCCAATCCATACAGGGCAAAAATCAACCACTTTTATCAAATGCTATCTTAGTCTCTTATACACATCTTAGTTATGGTTAATTGGGATTCAACAATTTGAGCTTGATAAATTTGCAAGCTGTCTCGTGACTACATGCAAGATTTTATCTATTTTTTTGGCAGAAAACCGCCCTAATGGCGTAGTCGCTTGCATCACACATGAGCTCAAATTGTACAAGATGAGCTTAACCTGTGACAATCTTACAGATCGATAGGGCAAAGCATGTTTCAAAAAAATAGATAAAATCTTGCATGTAGTGTAACAAGTGTCTCTTATACACATCCAGATGTGTATAAGAGACAGATCTCTTATACACATGGAGATGTGTGATAAACTTTGTAAAACTGGAATGACCCAAGAAACTCCTAATACCTTTCACATTAGTGGGTGGTAGAAAATTTTCAATGATTTCTACTTTGGCTTTATCTACTTCAATGCCCTTAGATGATACCCTATGACCTAGAAAAATTTCTTCATTGTATGAAATGACATTTTTCCCAATATAAGCACAAATTAGTCTCCTCACATCTAGCAAGCACACAAGTAAAATTTTTCAAACAAGAATCAAATGAATCATTGAATACACTAAAATCATTCATAAAGATCTCAATGAATTCTTCAAACATATCAAGAAGAATGGCAATCATACATTTTTGGAAAGTGCTTGGAGCATTACACAAATTGAAAGACATCCATCTATAGGTAAAAGTGCCGTAGGGACAAGTGAAGGCTGTATACACATGTATAAGAGGGCTATGACTACTTGGAATAAATCATATACCCATCCAAGAAACACTATCTAATGCATGTCTCAAAAAATGCTCTAGCATTTGGTCAATAAATGGTAAAAGGAAATGATCCTTCCTATTGGCTTCATTGAGTTTCTTAAAGTCTATGCATATTCACCCCCGTGACTACTCTAGAAGGGATTGTTCATTCTTCTAAGTTTTCTACTTGTTACCACCTTTCTTTTGAACAACTTGTTGGGCTCTGACCTCATCTATCACTTATGGGAAAAATAATGCCAGCGTCTAAGAGTTTAAGAACTTTCTTCCTCACAACTTTCCTTAAGGTGGGATTTAACCTATGTTGAAGTTGTCTACAAGGCTTGAAGTTGTCATTTAGGAGGATCTTGTGCCTACAAATTGTAGGCTGAGACAAATACCCTTCCCTTGACAACTTCTCAATCGATCCGGATGCTTTTTCAAAACACAAAGCAATTTATTCAATTCATTACTAAGGAGAAAAGCACTAACAATGACCAGATAAGTAGGATCATCACCAAGAAATGCATATTGCAAGTAAGATGGCGGAGGTTTCAACTCAACCTTTGGGATTTCGTTGATCGAAAATTTCGAAACCTTTCTCCTTGATGAAGTTCTTTTCTTTCTTTACTTTCCCATCTACTTGTAAGTTAAGAATCTCTTAATTGCTACATTCATGCTCCTCTTCAATTTCTTCTTGCATTTGTGCCATCTCCTTGTGGATAGCACCAAGGTTGTCCCTATATAAAATCATCAACAATTTCATCAATCAATTCAATTCTCATTACATTGTCATAGGAAGATTGAAATTTTGAAGAGTCAAAAACATTGAATGACACTATCTCCTCATTGACTCTTAGTTGAAGCTTTCCCTTCTTGGACGTCGATCAATGCCCTTCCAGTGGCTAAAAATGGTCTCCCTAAACGTAATGGTATATAGACTTTCTCATCGTTGAGGATGTTATTGTAAAAGTCCCATCGGTTACTTAAAATGTCACTATTCCAATTAGCTGATAGAAGTGTAGATGTGTATAAGAGACAGGATTTAGGGGCATCAATCAATCTTATGTCTTATTCCCTCTTCAAGACAGACTTTGGTGGAAGGTGTTTTTGAATGATTGCACTACACCTTTTGTTGAGACACAAGATTTCATTCCCAAGAGCTTTCAGGCTTAGATAACATTTGCTTCATAAATTTTTCATAGCTCAACATATACTCCAAAGCTTCTATGAAAGGGAAGTTTATCACAATTTTCTGGAAAATCTCTAGGAATCTCTTGAGTTTCTTTTGTTTCTCATATTCCTTGAGCCTTTAAGGAAATGGGATCTTAATATTATTAGTCGTCAACTTAGGAAGGTCCTTGTCCTCTTGTGTTCTTCTAGCATGGATTTTATATTTTATGGGCTCACCATGTTTTGTGCCTTCTTCCCTTAGAAGTTCCTTACTCTCCTTGTTATTTTCATTGGAACTTTCTCCAACTTCCATGTTACTCCTCCTTGGAGTCTTTTCCTCATTATCATCAACCTTTTCCATTATCCCTTGGGGCTTATCCATCAAATTCTTCCTGAATTGAAGAGTGATTGCCTTTGGCATGCTCTCTATGATTTGGTTCTCTCGGATTTGGAATTGTGTCACTTGGTAAGGAACCAAGTAGTCTCTCTCGATAGATGCCTTGAAATTTGGCCCATATGGTTCTCCACTAATTGAGGGCGGAGGATTCTTTGAGCTCTTCATGTGTGTGCATGAGCATATCTTGATTCTTCACGAGCAATTCTTGGAATTGATTGGTTTGGTTGTTGAGGTGGGTTGTTATGGTGAAAATTTTGTTGGTGGTTGAAAGTTGACCTACTTGATTCGGCATGGTGATTGTGGAGGATAGTATTGACCAAGACTTGATTTTCCATAATGAAAGTGGTTGATTTTTGATTGTTGGTTTGTGTTAAATGGTGGCCTTGGGTGAGGTTATTGTGCTTGAGTATCATAGCATGTTGTTGTTGGGATTGGTCATGTTAAATTCTAAGAAAGTTGTTACTTGGTTGACATAGTGAACTTGCAATAGTTTGATGGTTCCTCCATGTAGCATTGACCTCCCATATGGTTTACTCCAAGATTCACAACCTCCAAGATTATGATTTGACGTAACATTTACCGCATTAACATTAAGGTTACTTAATGACTTTTCATTAGTCAGGAACTGAGCATTTAAAGTTTGGTGTTGAGCAAGAATAGCATTTAGAGGATCCACCTCATGCATTCTCCTCCTCTTCTTTGAGTAATCCCATAAGGAGTGTATTGGTGATTAATGGAAGCCATTTTGATTAACAACTCTCAGCATCCTTACGTGTCATTAGGGAAAAAGAGCCATTAGCCGATACATCCAAGAAGAAATTGAAGATTGGAGCAACCTAGTGTAAAAGGTAAGAATTTGCATCCATAATGGTATCCCATGGAGAGGACATTTCCTTAATAATTCTGAGAACCTTTCCCAAGCTTCACTAAGAGTTTTCCCATCTTGTTGTTGGAAAGATCTATAGATCTCATTTCTCAACCTGTCTTCACCGAAGGAAGAATCTCATCAAGAATTCTTGAGCTAGTTGTTTCCATGTATTGAATGTACCCGGATCAAAATTTTGCTACCACGCCTTAGACATTGTTAAGAGACAGCCCTAAGGGAAACATGTCATCCTCACGGCATCCAAAAGAACTCCATTGAATTTAAAAGTGTCAAGAGCTTCATCAATTCCTCAAATGAGCATGGGAATCTTCATTTGCCCCCCCCCCCAAACATAGCATGGGTTTGGAGCATTTGAATTAGAGCCAGTCAAATTTCAAAATTATTCGCCACCACCGACACTTTTGTAATACTAGAACTGGTCCCATCAAAAGTAGGCATGGCATACACCCTAAGCCGTCTATTCCTTCCATTACTATTAACATTGCCACCACGACCATTATTCCCAATCCCTTCTTCTTGATTATCATTTTTATCATTTTCATTATTATATCAGACATTTTGAAGTAAGTGTTCCATTTCTTCCTTGTCTTCAAATGGTTTGATGTGATTTCTTATCCCTTTGAATTTGAGCCAATGTCCTTTCAAGTTCCAAGTCTAATGGGCAAAGAGATTTTCTCCTTATGACCATACACTACACATGATAAAAGACAAGAATCAAATGCCAAGTATAATGACAAAATTGAGAAACCAAGTAATTGTAACTAATAACTATTACAATAAACAAAAAGATGTCTAATTTAGCATGACCTGATTTATCATTAATATCATTATTGCCCTTTTCAATCTCCGATGTTGCCAAACACTTGTTCGTTATACATAGGGATTAGTTAAATCACAAAAATCAAACAAACAAGTTAAATCAAAATCTGTCTCTTATACACATCTAGATGTGTATAAGAGACAGCTACAAACCTATCCCGTATTACAATAACAACAAGTAGGCTATCAACTAACAAGAGCAACTAAATTAACATTATTAATTAAACAAAAAAAGCATGCTATGAACTATAGATAATTTAGCTAAACTAAATACAATTAAACATTTAAAGATGAACATTAAGTAATGAAATCTAGATTTAAAAATTACTAATAAAATACTTTTCTAACTAAAATGTACTTCACAAGGGAGGGTAATTAGATAAGATATGCTCATAAATACAATTTAAAACTATCAAGTAGTCAAATCAAGCGTAAATGGAATTAAGTTAATGTACAATAAAAGATTTATAAAATCTATAAACTAGGAAATCAAAGCATTAATCTTGCATAAAGGAGAACTACATTAAGCCCTAACCTAACAAAACCCTTACATATACTATGCAATGATTGTCTTAAAAAATTCTACAATATGATTGAATATAGATAGATATGAATATTGTAGAATTTTTACTATTTTGGGAAAGAAATAGGAAGCAAGATCTAGTCCAAATGAAGACGAAGATTTAGGCAAAAGAAATGATATTAGAAGCTAACCACTACCAATTGATGCCTAGAAATGAAGAAAACAAAAGATTAAATGTAAGATTAGCCACTAAAATGCAAGATTACACTAAGATGATGAAACTAGGCTAGAATGGAAATGAAAGAAAGTTAAAGTAAAGATGCAACCAAGTTCATTAAATTGAAGAGAAAAAACCCAATAAATTAACTCTAAAAGATTTAGTTTTTACATCTATGATTAAGCTAAAATTGAGTTTAAAGATGAAGATTAAAAAGGGGTCTTGACAAGACTAGACAACCTATCTACAACTAAATTAAACTACACCTACTACTGCATGTTGGTAGGTACACCCTGTCTCTTATACACATCTAGATGTGTATAAGAGACAGCAAGTAACAAGTAAATGTTACAAATAACTTCCACTAATTGAAATTCCTGCAAATAGACAACATTCTTTGTAAATTAAGACGCCCTATCATATATGTCTAAGTTTGTGCATAATTCTACCAAAAATCCTAATATACATCTAATTCTCTTATAAACATGAATAAACCTAAAATCTTACCAAAATCATATAAAACCAAACTGAATGGGAGTAAAATAGTTTTAATTTCATAGGAAATAAAGGTAAAACAACTCTATGTAATATTATCACATATTCAAGGCAGTAAGTGCATCTATTTAAAGTTAAACTTGAAAAATCGTTCAATTGTTGCTTTGTTTGTGGATTTGTGTTGAAATTTTCTCTTATACACATCTAGATGTGTATAAGAGACAGATCTACTAAACTGATGAGGAGGAGGAGCTGGATTTGGGCTTCAATTGACACAAATTTAGTTTGGTCTAAGTCCAAATCTCTTATACACAATCTAGATGTAAAAAAGCTTGCAGGTTACCTGTCTCTTATACACATAATAGATGTGAAATTAGCTCACCCAATTATTTGGTATTACCTAACACAATTTTGACCAAAACCATTCTTGTGTGCTTTAATTGTGTGGAACATGGTTGGAAATGAGTTTGGCCATTATTTGTTTATAATTGTTTGAATTGCATGTGAGAAGTATTTTATCGATCTTATGGTTGTTTAATTCTTGATATGGTCTTGGATGAGTTTCATGCCACGGTTGGTTTAGGGAAGTGTCTTTTGCTTTAAAAAAAAAGAAAAAAGAAGAAATCAAAAGAAAATGAGCACAAAAATTTAGCACAAAAATTTATCTTTCATGAAGAAGGCAAGTAGGGATAATTTAGACAAGTTGAGAAAACTAAATTTGTTTTGTGTAAAGCCGAACAATTTTGTGATTAAACCTTTTGACCTAAGTAAATCATTGGTTGTTTGGAATGCATATTTGTGGTAGAAACTAATGTTTTCAATTGGAAATGATAATTGGAGCGTCAAGTTTGGATTTAAAATAGTTTTGTTTCCAAGAAACTGGGTTAAATTTCTCTATAAATATTGTTCAGATTGTTTTGTTTTGTTTTCAATGTAATTAGTCATAGATTTTGCTCGAGATTCAAATGCTCCAAACCCATGCTATGTTTGGGAGTTGATAACCCATAAATAGGTTTATTTTCCACTTTGTAGACTTGGTTTTAATTGCTTTTAGTCTTGATTCATTTGCTTATTCGACTTTATTTGGTTTTCTTTAGTATAAACGAGGTTTATGTATTTAATATGTGTTTAGTGTGTTCTTATGTCTTATTTGATAATAAAAAGTCATTGATTTTTTGCTATTTCTTTTGAATAGGTTGGGATACAATCATCCATAGCGAGTTTGAAAGCTAAGAGTCAAATAGTTAAGTTGTTGGAAAAATCAATCTTCTAATCAAGGCCTATTGTTGCAAAGAAAAGACTCTTTGGCAAAACTATGTAGAAACACCTACTTTGCTAGGCAACCAACAAAGCGGAAGTGGTAAAATATCCTAGTCAATAGAGTTAGACCTTCATTGATGGCAAAGTCCTCAACATATTTCCTTTCATCGCAAGCAAGGGCCATGACATGGAAAATTATTTTACTCATTCTCATCAGTCACTGTCTCCAAGTAGTTTAGTTAGATGTGTATAAGAGACAGGGAAGTGGTAGGTTCTCTGTCTAAAATACCCCTCTAGTACATTGACAAGACTACACTACATCTGTCTCTTATACACATCTAGATTTCATTTCTTGGCTCAAACTAGCAGCAAATTTTCATCCTAGTTGTACTTTGGAACCTTCAATGAAGATTTTTGTGAGACTTTTCTTTTACCCTTTTTAATCTAATGCGTAGTTTCTTTTATAATTTATTTCCTTGAATTTATGCTTCTTTATTACCTTAGTTAGATATTTCTTTACTTGGGAGTTGCATTTATGACTAAAAGATTCTACCCTTCTATTTTAAGCTTTAGTTAATCATGTTTAAATTTTTTATTTTCATTTTCATGTGTATAAGTATTTTTCTTGTAAATATATACACATTCAAGCCATGTGTATAATGCAGCAGTAATGCTAATTTCCAATGGATAATATTTAATTTGAAGAATTGAATAAGAAAGACAGAATCTTTTGGGAAATGCTAGTGAAGTTTTAGTATAGTTGTGTCCTTGGCTGACCAATTACTTAGCTTACTTGGTTTAATGAGGAGATAATGCCATCGAACTTCCAAATTAGACCTATACTAGCATACATTTGGAAGATGTGTGGCATTATCTCCTCATTAAACCAAGGTGTAAATAGCTCTATGTACATCTATTGAACTAATTCAACCTTGTGAGGTATTAGGATGGATCCTTACTTAATTTGGATGATTGGAAAAGACTAAACTAATGAAGGAATGGTGATTGAGTGAAGTTGAGAGCTAAACCCCCCAATTGGTCAAATCAACCCCATCAATTATTCAATTTGAGTGGACTTAGGAATTAGTTAATCTAACATCCAACCCACTTTTCTTCCTTGAATTTCAAATCAACTCTTAAAGTGTTTAAATAGTTGTTTTCTTCTATATCAATTTAGTTTAGTAGATTTTAAGATTTGTCTTTAGTTTTATTAGATAAAAACCCAGAGACAGGCTATAAGACTCATTGCCTAGCTAGGCATGAGCAATAAGTAAGGATCCATCTTAAGATTGTTACTAGATTACAACTTTTTAATAAATTTTAAACAACTGTTTGTGACTAAGAGAAAGTCCTTCTATCTTTATCAAATCCCGTATTTTTAGAATTGTTTGTGGGCATTAGGAAAATAGATGGTTGAGGAAGACGATGAATTGCCAACTCTTGATAAAGATAGAACAATTCATATGTTATTAAATTCATATAAGTTATAAAATTCACATAAGTAACAATGCCTGTCTCTTATACACATCTAGATGTGTATAAGAGACAGGTTTAAAAGATGAGCATGAAAAAAGGAACTTATTTTGTTGAAGAGTTATATACAAATAATAACTTTCAATTTCATTAATATTGCATTTGATTAAAAATTTTGATTGACATGAAATCTTAAAAGACATTGAGTAAGTGAGAATTGAAAACATGTAATGGTTTGTGATTTTAAAAATAGAAAACATTTTATTATTTTTATATCTTGAAAATTCATTTATGTGACATAAAATTTTGTTTTACTATACATTTACTTAAAAAATACACAATTTCTCCTATATAATGTTATTTATAGAGTTATTTAATTTTTGGGTAAAAGGAAGGTTTTGTATTAATGTACTCTTATACAAGAGTTTACATTAATAAGCCCCATTCCAAATTCTAAGGCCCGCTTCTTACGACCTTTCCAATTTCTAGTAGCAAGTTGCACTTCAAAAATAATATTCCTAACCACTTTAGTTACAAAGATTCTTTTTTGTTGATAAATCATTTCATTTCTACTTCTCCACACATGGTGTAAATAATCACAGATAACACCAACTTAAACAAATCAACAGAAATGCATTGCTCAATTGGTAGTGACACAACTAATTCAACTCTGCTAATTGCTTGCACCTCTGGACACAAAACATATTTCCGCACTTTTTCCCAAGTACTAGCTATAATGGACATTTAAAGAACAGGTTTCTCGAGATCTTTCCGGGTTATCAACCTGTCTCTTATACACATCTAGATGTGTATAAGAGACAGTTATGCAAGGGAAGGTTGAACACAAAGGCTGGATCCACCTGCGAAGATACAAAGAAGATACTAGAACTCTGTCTTGTCCACCTACCGATCATCTATGTGTAGCAGGCTGGAATGAACTTGGAGTAATTTGTTCCAGTCTTCTAACCTCACTACAGCATCTCCTTCCATCTAGCCATTTTCATCTACCATCCTCAATTACTGAAGCTACTTTTGCCTTTATGGAAATCCCCAAACCACCAAGTATCCTTTTAGAGAAAAGGTCGAAATTGATCCACAAGGGTGCAAAGAATCACACCGTAAAGCTACTCCCATCCCCAATTACCACTTGGAAAAATTGTTTCACCTCCATCCTAATACCTCACAAGGTTCCACTAGTTTATACACTCTGTACTTATAGCTATTTAGATGTGTATAAGAGACAGACATAATACAAATTAACCTTAGATTGTATTACATTGTCGACATGTTGATTTTTATATATTTATTACATATGTATTTATACAAGATTACATAAATTATTGAATTTTTCTTTGAACTGAAGATATTTATAAAGTACTATCTACAATATATGATATTAAGTCCTGTCTCTTATAAACATATAAGATCCTGTCTACTTATACACATATCTGATTTATATAATCAAATAGTACTATGATAATGAATAGTGCAGATATCATATAGTATTTTACTGAATTCATATGCTAATACGCTCTATTAAAATATAGATTTGCAAAAGATTATAAATAAATCGACAAATTACATAATGATTAAAATTTATATTTTAATTTTTATTTTTTATTTTTTATACGATGATTAATATAAAATGGTACAAGTATTACTAAAATTTGGTTTACAAGGTATATGATTGTCCAAGAAACAAATTTCGAAATGAAAGTGCTTCTAAACAAATTTGAATTTTAAGACTAGCTTTCCTTTCCTAAAATTTTCAACTTTTAGTAAAATGTTAGAGTATGCAAAAGTAAGGAGTAGTTTTACCTTGGTCAAGAGCAACCACTAACATGCGTAGTAGTTACTCTTGAACTATATGGGAGAGTTTGATTGGAGTTAAGGGCCCATCTTTTCTAAAATTGTGTACCCTTTAGCATTTTTCAATTAATTAATATATAATAAGTAATTTGATGAGAATTCAATTAATATCAGTAGTTAAATGATTAATTACTTTAATACTAATATGATTTACTTTAATTCTATATATGTGCTCCTTGTTGTGTGCATATCAACCATTTAAAATAAAGGTGTATTGGCACATGCAAATTGTCTCTTATTACTAATCGATGATAGTATAATCGAGACAGATTAATATAGTATAGTAAAGAAATCTGTCTCTTATATTTAATATTCATTAGATATACAAAATAATTGTAGATTCTTGAATTATTTTGAATGTAACTAACTTATTTTGGAGGTTTCTACATACAAACTTTTCCTTGAAAATAGGAAACTGATGAAGAAAGTTAATATTTTCATATCTCATCTTTTAAACACCTCAACTCAGCCATTTTTACTACTTATTTTATGTACTAAATATTCATTATTTGTTGTAATTTTATTTATAGAAAAGATAACAAATATTTTTTTTCATTTAGTTTTTAAATATTTTTCTACAGTTAAGTATGATTTTCTTTAATAAAAATATTCTATGTAACATAACTATGGAAATTTATCTTGCTACATGTAAGTTCATAAAAAATCCTATAATTTATAAATTTAGGATATATTTAAGATTACAGGTATGTAAGATTTGCTAAACACAAATTCTAGTCAGTGATATAGAGTTAACACACGTATCATCATGTTATTCAAATAATGAGGCAATACTTTGTGTCGTAATTCAATATACCTTTCGGCTAACTCTTCAACAAAACAAAGTATTGCCTCATTATTATAACATAAGGATAATAAATTATACAAATCTATTTGTGTATAAGAGATAGTAAATTATAGTTATTTTGAATAGAACTATATTAATATATTAGCTTCTTATACGTTATATTGTTCTATATAAGAGATTTATTTTTCTTGGTGGAAATTGCCATACCTTTTATTGAAATAGCAAAACTATCTTACAAGGAATTGTGCTATTTTATTAGTTGTTATACATTAAATGATAATGAAGAAAAAGGGAAATTTTTTTTTTTCTTTTACTTTCTCTTTCCTAAACTAACTAAAACATTTCTTTCCCATAATTTTTAATAAAAAGTATGTTATTTTTTCCATCAATTGTAGTAACTCAATAGAAATTTAGAAAATGAGGGATGTGATTTGTTTTTTATTAAACTTTGAGAACCAAAAAATATCAATGAGTCAAACTTTGGGGATTAAAATTGTTTCTTACCTCATAATATTTATGTCATCACAAAACTTACTATCCTAATATATTTTCATTAAAATTTTTATTTTTTAACGAAATAGATAATCACTAGTAACTTTAATTTGGTATCTAGAAAAATACTAGAGTAAGCCTCTCATAAGACTATTTAGATAAATAATAGTACATTGTAATTATTTTAGATTCTACTATGTTGAAATTATTGAGAGTATTTTTTTTTTATTTTTTACATAGTACTATTTGATTATCTAAATAGTACTATTTTGATATTTTGAAAGTATGTTCTTTGCTCTCATATTTTATAATAATATCATAATATTTATTTCATCACAAAAATTACTATATGATATATTTTCACTAAAAGAATTTTATTTTGTAATAATTTAGATAATCGATAGTAACTTTAATTTAGTATCTAGAAAAATACTTATGTGTTCCTCTCATAATACTATTTAAATAAAGGATAATATATACATTGTAGTTATTGTAGATAGTACTATATTGATATTTTGAAAGTATGTTTTTTTGCTTTACCTAGTACTAGTTGATTATGTTTTATTACTCTTTATTTGATAATTTCGCGATTAGTAATTTACAATGTGTTTTAGATAAAGGATTGAAGATTGTAATTATTTTAGATAGTACTATGTTGACATTCTAAAAGTTTTTTTTTTTTTTTTGCATTATATATTACTATTCATTAGTTTATGATACAGATAATCAAATGTTAACATTAATTTAATATCTCAAAAAATACTAGGATAGATCTTTCATAATACAATTTACATAAGGAGATAGTACAATATTTTGAATAGTAATATGTTGATATTTTGATAGTAATTTTCTTTGTTTCATATAGTACTATTATATTTTCTTAGTGGTATAAACTAGAATACACTTTAGATATCTCATATTATGCTTTCTTTCATATACTATATTAATAGTACTATCATATTATTTATTTCAACATTAAAAGTACAATTTTATATCTATTTCGTTATGAGAATTTACTATTGTTATTCGATTAGTAATAATTATTTATTATTATTAAGAGTGCAAATATGTTGTATATCATCAAAATATTCATTTATAATTTATTTTTCCTAGATAAATACATATTTTCACTTCAAAGTGTTATAAGAATATTTCACCATTTCAAATTACTTGATAGCTATTTAGAGATTATTATTTATTTACTTAGTTTTGAAATCAGTATTATCATATGTTTAGTTTTATACTTAAATTTTTTTTTGAAGAAAAGATACGAATTTGAAAAATAGATAATATAAACTGTTTCACGCATATGGTAGAAATACTACTATGTAGCAATTCTCATCATAGTTCACATATTTATCAGTCTTTCCTTGTATAATTATTGGGGGAATTATTTCCAAAAAAACACCAAAGAAATGATAAATTTTCCTAATATATAGTCTACCTAGCTACGGAAGAAAACATCTCATCTATTGAAGCTAACTATTCTTAGACCACGTGGACAATTTCATTGGAGAGCTTTCATACTTTACCTTTTCTTTCTTTTTGTTGCTGGGCTATGTTTGCGCCATTCGTTGGCCCAATAATTAAGTAGCTATGTCATGGCTTGGGCACTGGTTTTGTGACCCAATTACTTAATCCTACTGATAGAAACATCTCATCTATTGTAAGTAGAGCTCTTTGACGAGAACACTTTCATTGGATAGCTTTCATACTTCCCCTTTTGTTCTTTCTTTGTGTTGTTGGCCTATGTTTGCGCCATCATTGGCCCAATAATTAAGTAGCTATGTCATGGGTTTGGGTACTGGTTTTGTGACCCAGTTACTTAATTCTATTGATAGGACTAGCCTCCTGATCATTTAATGGGAGAGACTTCTATCAAATACATCTCACAAAAATATAATTTTGCTATGAATTGTATAAGGTGGATGTCCATTCATCTTCCTAATCACATCGATTAATGTAAAATTCATCCCTTTGAATTTTGTGAAGATTTATTGATTCCTTATTTGAGATGTGTATAAGAGACACTAACCAACTGGAGATAGAATTTTAAATCAATACAATACAAGTACGTAGAACTTTCAATATGACGAAGATACATGGACACTTAATTATCACAGCCAAGGTAGGATTTAAAAATTGTGGGTACCCTCTATTACCATCTTTTGCTTTTATACTTTCAGTTGTATCAACATAATATGTATAAGAATTCAGTTTAATAAGTTCTCTTCATGTCAAATTATACCAAATTTGAATTATCAGCTCTTGGCTGTAATAAACTGTCTATAATGGATTTTGGTTGTTAAAATCCATTTGGATTCCATGTGTCCTGGAAACATAATCAAAAAGTTAAAATACTATATCTAAGTAAGGTTAAACAAAATTTATGATTTTCGTCATTATATCCTTGAAGAATCAAAATTTTCGACATCTGTCTTAAGAGTAATATCTGCACTATCTACAATAACTACAAGAAAAAAAAATAATTATGACTGAATAAAATAATAAGTTATTACTCAAATAAATCTCGTCCAATTAATTATGTTCCGTTCCCCGAAGTGAATGTGACAAAAGTTTAAATAGTACTTATGGACATAGTAATGGTCAAAACTAATATATGCATGATGGTTATCAATCAGCACTACTCTGATTATATAGTATTACATCTCACCACTAGAAGTGGTAGATTAGTGAAAAGGTAAAAGAAAAAGATATCAATAATACATTAAGAATGCTATGAAAATTAGACAATATCAACCAATAGTATTAAAGACTATTGTATCATACTTATCGTACGTTAAATAATGACACTTGAATTTTCTCAAGAATCATTCAAAGATAAATCTAGAATCATAGAGATAAATTTTCTCTATAATGATTTTGACCATAGTTATTGTCTAGGTTTTTTTCTTTAGAAAGGTGTTCATAACACTTAAAATAACTAAGAAAGAAAATGGCATGATATTTTTATGTCTTCATTACAATTTTAGAATTCTACATGTCTTGTTTTTTTTTTTACATTAATTTGTTATCTTATATTGTCTTCTGTTATATTTATTTTGTTTAATGAGAAGTATATGGATATACATCTAAATGTATCTAAGGTATGAGAATATGTCTCTGACAATGTAACAATACATATGATACTCAAAAGTAAGAAATATTTTTCCACCTGAAGTTGGGAGAAATAAATGTTAATACTATAAGTGTTAATGCAAAATTAATTGAAAGATCCGGTAGAGCAAATATATGTCTAAGAGAAGGATACAAAATTGGTTATGAATAATCATCATTTGTCTACTAATTTTTGAAGAAATTTATTAAAGATATCCGCTCCATGATTCTCTCCCTGTCTCTTATACACATCTAGATGTGTATAAGAGATCAGTGTAACATTAAAAATAAAATATGCTATAGCTGTCTCTTATACACATCTAGATGTGTATAAGAGACAGCAAAGAGATTAATGTTATAATAAACTCAAGTTTACTTGATGGTACTTTTTTTGTTTAAACAAATATTAAGATCTGTCTCTCCGGATCAATTATGGCGTAAAAATTATACTATTTACATGGACATCTATTGGAAAACTAGAAGATTCTTCAATTCAATAAATTTTCTTGTGTTGCTTGTTCTCAAAGAAATTAATTATTAGATCATCAACAGCTAAAATTGGGATTCAATCCCTCCCATTTCTAGAATGAAATAAAGGTGAGATATATGGGTCCACTCACTCTTCATGTATACTATTTAGATATTTTATAATTTTGATAGATGCATCTACTAGATGGTCACATATGTGCTTATTATCAACTCGCAACCTGGAGTTTACGTAATTATTAGCTTAAATAATTTGATTAAGAGCACAATTTCCAAATTTTGAAATCAAGAAAATTTGCCTTGATAATGCTGATAAATTTATATTTCAAGTATTTGATGATATATTTGTATGAACATCCTAAAGCACATGTTCATACACAAAATGGTCTAATAAAATTATTAATAAAATGCCTCCAAAATAGTTAGATCATTACTTATGAGAACATGTTATGTTACTTACAATAGCATTTATATGCATCAAACCAACAAGTTATTCTCCCCATTATAATTGGCTTTTGGTCAAGAGTCTAATTTTCCCATCTATGGATTTTGGATTGTGCGATAGATGTTATAATTACTTTACTCTTATACAAATCTAGATCATAAATAAAGTTGAAAATATATGTATGATGTGATTGCCCTTTATGATTAAATATCTTGAAAGACTATTATAGGGTACTTATATATGACATAATTTGTCAATTGAAATGAAAATGTTTCCCAATATCAGGGAGAGAACATAAGTAGCTGGATAGAAAATTGAATGAAATGAATTATCATATTTTGATCCTCGTACGAAGTATGTGAACTTGAAGTTCACAAGATAATTCATTTGTAAGATATTGTGAATCAACTGCTAGATTCATTCTTGACCTAAAATGACAATCTCATATACCGGATGAAATGCTTCAATTGGTGTCCTGAACAGACAAGAGACAGGTCCAAACTGTAAGTTAGCCTGTCACAAAAATTTTCTTGACTAATTGGTTCCAAATGATAAGAATCCTCACTAGAGGAAAGGAGCAAATATTAGACACGGTCATAAAATGAAGGTGGGTGCTCCTGAAGAGACCCTAGAAATAACTAATCATAAAGTCCAGAAGTGGATCAAGTACCTGAATCTAATGAAACAAAGAGATTTTGATAAGTTATGTCATTCGAAAAAATAGAACCGAAAGATTTAGGTTAGTTATGAATCTGTCTCTTATACACATCTAGATGTGTATAAGAGACAGACGATATTCTTATACACATCTAGATCAACATAAGAATATTCGTCATTCCAATCAAATTGGGTTTAGGAACATTACAAAATCCACAATCAGTTTGGGTCACACGTTGGACTGCAGTCCAAATTCCTAAAGGTGTAGAGCCTATTGGGTACAAATATATTTGTACGAAACGAAATGAGAAGAATGAAAAGATGGTTCTTAGAGCACACCTTGTTGAGCGAAAGTTTTCGCAAAAATAAGATGCTAAAGAGGTTTTTCATGGATCAATCGAAGAAAGGTTATTTACCAATGTCTCATGGTGTGTACCTTTCTAAAGATATGTATAAGACAGATGTCGAAAGAGATAGCATGATTAGGATCCCATAGCTTTGGCATATAGGATCTATTTTGTATGCTATCTATATACATCTGTCATATCTACTATGCTCTAAGAAACCATTAATGCTGGTGCTCTTATACACAAAAGTTCCAAACAGGACACCACGGCTGATTCTACAACAAAAGCCGAATACATTGCGACTTGAAGCAACAAACTAGGCGTTTGGATCAGAAGTTTGTGGTTGAACTTGAGTGGTTCCTTCCATTAGTGATCATATATAGATGTATTACCATAACAATGGAGCTATTGCACAATAAAGGAACCCAGGTTTCATCAGCGATCTAAACATGTGTTACGGCGCTATCATTTGATTAGAGAGATCATTTTCAAGTAGAAATGAAGTAAAGATAGAGAAGATATTCACGGATGATAACATTGGTGATCCGTTCACTAAAGCCTTGTCCGAAGAAACATGAGATGAGTTAACTCATCTGTCTCAAAACACATGATGAGTTAACTCATTCGGTTTGTTAGTGTATACACTAAAGCCAATTTATTTTAGGGATAAATTACACTTTTATATTTATGTATATTTTGTAATATGGCATTTTTTGAATAAAATATTTACATATATGAAATCATAAAGAGTTATGATATAATTATATTTTATTCGTGAATATCCCTAATCGTAGTGTATGACACTTGTAGATTAGCACATAAGTGTATGTGGATTCTTATTAAAAATAAGTGCATCGGATTGACCCTCTAAGAGTATTCCACACGAATTATTATTTAAATGCCAGTAGATTAATCTCTTTGTGATAGTAGTATAATGGTCCTTTCACTTGAGATCATGAGTTTATCTTGACTGTGGATTATTATTCTTTGGCTCTATTAGTCGTTACTCCTAGTGAGTCGAATATACTGTAGAGTTCGGGTATAATATGAATCATACTAAGATAAGATATGACTATAGGATTCACCACTCCTTATAATAAGAGAGTATATCCCAATATGGCCACTTCTTGAAATACGATTCGAAAATCTTTGTGTAAAGTGGAAATAGATTTAAGAGTGTCTTAAATTCTATTTCAAGTGAGTTGTATTTGCAAAGAAGTAAAATTTGATTAATTTGATAAGAGTTGGCATTATATCTGTACTCTTGAATTAATCGGGATATAGGTTGGTAAAAGGATAATAATTACAGGGAAACTAGTCACGCTTCTTTGCCTGTCTTTTGGACTTGACATCTCAATACTTAGGTGGTCATGATACTTGCTAGAAGCCAATCTTGATCTATAACAAATTAATTAATTGGAGAATTAATAATAAATTAAAAGTGTTAAATTAAAGAGATGTGTATAAGAGACAGGCTATGATTATATGCTTTTACTTATTACCAACGTGTTTCTTAGAACTTCTTCATTATCTATCTTTTTTCCTGTCTCTTATACACATCTAGATGTGTATAAGAGACAGATTAATATGGGTTAATTTATGAGATAAATTATACTTTTGAGTTTAATTCAAATAGTTAATATTAGGAGTTACCATATGTAAGACATATTAATACAGCTAATGGCTGTCTCTTATACACATCTAGATGTGTATAAATTTGTGATGTTATTTGATTGGAATTCTATATTATTATGTATATTTAATGTATTATTATAATATATATATATATATATATATATGTATGTATATATATGGTTAAAAGTAATAGTACAAATGTAGTACTAGTATATTAACGGCTAAAAAGCCGAAAATACTATGATAAGACTAGTACTAGAATCCACGGCTTTTAAGGAACTAAAGGGTTAAAATTGGTTGTTAATAAACGTGAGTAAATTATTTTCTTTTATCAAAACGTGACACCTGTCTCTTATACACATCTGTATAGGAGTCAATGAATTTTGAGAAGATTCCTGATTTAATTATTTGTGTGGATACTATTAGAGGCCGGCACTGGCGCTTGTGGATCGACGTCCCAAACATATTAAAGATTTTACTGCAATTTTAAGGCATAATCTCTATACTTTTCTTGTATTACGATAAATTAATCAAGGTGATCCGTGACGGAAAGTAAAAATAAAAATTCATCTAGATGTGTTTATTTACTTTCTTACAGTTTGGACACTGTATTGTTTCTGTTTGAGTTTATACCTCTGAGTCCTTCATTTTAGCACGATGAGGACTATAAATTTTGATCCATCCATGAAGATTGGAGAGGGAAGATTCTAGAGTGTCTATAAACTTCACCATGTTAAAATAGCTATAAAGATGCTGCCCCATTGTGGTTCTCAAAGTGATTAATATTTCGAACACGAGGTAAAAATTTGTTTTTCATTTTGACTACAACAACCACATTTAGATGCATGCAATTTTCTTTTCCGAAAGTAATTTGCATGCCATGTTACTACTGGTGTGGAGTTTCTTGCTATTTTCTTTGTGTATGTGTTCAAACTATGTCAGAGTAGAACTTGAGCACAAAGACTACAGTATAAAGCTATTAGGGTTTCATGCCAAACACCCACCATAAAATACACTCTAAGCCTGTGAAGACCTAACTTCTTTTTGGGTGAAAGTGCTCAATTTTTAATTTATGGGCCCTAAGTAAGGGTGTATCTTTAGTGAATTCTACAAGTTGGTTCAGGTACAAATGTGAGTTTTTATGCCTTCTTAATTACTCTATTCCTATCATCTATTGTTCCAGATTCTGGGCTAAAAATTGTGCATTGCCTTGCCCAATCATATTAAAAAACCTACTTCAATTGCTGTCACAACTAAACATGAATACTCAATCTGGCAATATGTAAGATATTTGCGTCACCAGAGTTTACAGGGAACAACTATAATTAATCTTTGCTTATTATCTCTGTGTAGTTCTAAAACATTGTTCTACTTGTATTGGATAACAACTACGCTGTTCTACTTGTACAGCTCATTCCGTCTTATTTTATATGTTACTCTTTCTATTTTAATTTATCTCAAATTATTTATCACTTCTTAAAATGACAAATTTTTAAAGGTTATTTTATCTATTTTACCTTCATGCTAGTCACCAAGACATAGCATGAAATTCATATCTCAATTAATAGTAATTGTTCTCACAAGCCTTTTCAAAATCTAAAACTCCAATCTCTTGATACACATCTAATCAACTAAAAAATTTCATATCTTAATTGAAGGACAATTATGGAAAAGTATGGTGTTTGGGTCAAACACCAATTTTTCTTAAATTATATATAAGTTTGACCATATCAAATAAAATGAGATGAAGGGCGTATTAGATAGCAACTGCACAAATTCCCTTGATTTAATTTTTCATAAACTCCCTAATCTTCTAAAAATGAACTAATCGTACTGGAATATCCTCATGTGTAGACCAGAGGACTTGCATATCAGCGGTGTAATATGTAGCACTTTATGGAAACCACAAGAACAAGGTGCAATTTGTCCACGACTAATATATGTGATTAAACTATTTCATGCACTGTATGGTATTGATGAATGTCACATTACAAGAAAATTTAATTTTTGTGACTTGTATTATTTTGGAGGTCACATATGTAATATTTTTTTATGATACTATATTCAAAACAAGTCGCAAATACTAATATTTTCAAGTCATGAATGATGTTATCACCTCCATTTATAAATAGGAAAACGATTTTATGACTTTATAGAGGGTAACCATTATTTGATAGTCATAGATAACATTTGTGACCCTTTGTGACTATTTGTGATTCTCAAATAGGGGTTAACGTGTAAAAAGTCATAACAGTTATTTGTGACTTGAAATAAAAGTTACCCATTATTTGTTACATGAAACTAAGGTTTCTACAAGTAACAAAAAATAAAAACTTATCTTTTATGACCATAAAAAAGGGGAAAAAATGTAATTTTAACACTCAGAGTTTGGGTCATGGTTCATCTTGGTCCCTAAAGTGTCATACGAGCTGTCAAGTGTTCAAACTTTTTTTTCTGCCAATTTAAGACAAAATTGAAAATTCCGTCAATTACAAATGGAAAAAATCACGTACTTGTGTATTGATCAAATCTTAAGTTCCAAATGTAGGAAAATATAATTTTACCCCTCAAAGTTTGGGTCATAGTCTATTTTGGTCCCCAAAATTCTAAACAAACGCATTTAATTCTCCAAACTTTTATGTAATCTCTACTAATTTAGGACAAATTTAAAAATTCTATCAATTACAGAAGGGAAAAGTTATGTGCTTGCACGTGACTATTAACACTTTCCAAACAATGTCTACTCATGCAACCATGTTTCTACTTTTCCCTTTGACTATGAACGCCTATCTATTCAACATTCTTATCTACATTATAACACTTTACAACCAATTTTAACCCATTTAGTGACGGATTGAGCAATGAATTTATGGCAAAAAGTCGTCGCTAAACGATTTACTAACGGATTTGTGATGGAATCATCTATCAAGAAAATATAACTATTTTATTGATAGAATTTTAGCAATGTGACTTTTCGTTGGCAAATCTACTAAATTTAGTTTTGAAAAATTGTGAAAAAGTTTTTCCTTTATTTTTCTAAATTCAATGACCGAAAATTTCATTGCTAAGAATAACAATTTGACGAAAAATTTGTTAGTGATTAATATTTGAAAATATTTAAAATTCTTGACCGACAAAAATATGTCACTAGCTTAAAAATATTATTAAAGAGGTTATTTATGAGCACATAAATTATAATTTTTAACTAATATATTAATCATTTAATCTTGTACAATATTTGCAACTAAATATGAAATTTTCATTTACTATCCCAAATTTAGCAAACATTACAACGATTAACCTCAAAAAATTAGTCTCATTATCCTATACCTCATGAATTATTACTGTTTTATTATGCCTCATTAAGAATTATTATGTTGATTATTATATTATTCTAATTTTTTCAACACTGATTAAATGGTTGAAATCGAGATAAGTAGGTATTATAACCCCGATTAGATTGAACATTATGTGTGTGAGAAATTTTATAATATAGACAGTCCTGTCTCTTATACACATCTAGATGTGTATAAGAGACAGGTTATGGTTGTGGGTTGTCTCTTATTTACACTCTAGTGTGTATAATAGACACATCTTTAATAGCTACGTACAGTACACGTAACTTTTTCCATTTGTAACTGATAGAATTTTTAAATTTGTCTTAAATTAGTGGAAATTAAAAATTTTGAGAATTAAATACATTTTGTTTGGAATTTTGGTGACCGAAATAGACTATGACTCAAATTTTGAGGGCTAAAATTATATTTTCTCACATTTAAAACTTGAGATTTAACACCACGTGTACATCATTTGACTTCTTCCATTTGTAATTGACAAAATTTTCATATTTGTCCTAAATTAATTGAAATTGAAAATTTTGAGAACTAAATGTATTTTGCCTAAAATTTTGAGGACCAAGATGGATCTTAGACAGGCTTATTAATAGATGTGTATAAGAGACAGATTGAGTACCCTCCACTTGAAACTATATGATAGTGTTAAAAAATAGCCTTACTCCACGTTGCACTCCTTAACTTGTGCCCGATTCTCACTTTACACCGTATACTTATATTTTGGACATATTTCACCCTAAATACTCAAATGTATCCCATTTCAATCTAATTTTTAACGTCGTCACCAAAGGTAACGAGTGTTAATGAAGTGCATACCATGCACTTGCTTAGGGGCGTAGTGCACCAATAGAAGTAGTCATGACTAATTCCACTTTATATTCTTTAACTTATAACCAATTCTCACTTTGCATTCCCAATTCTAAATTTTGGACACCTTGCACTACCTCAAACTCTTAAATTCGTCCTACTTTGGTTTAATTTTTTTTAATAGTGTTAATGAAATTGATAAATAATCTATATTAGTCGCATGGCGTGCACACAGTTGTAACATCCGTTAACTTTACTATTGGTGTTAAAATTTAACAAATAGACAATATGAGAGTTCAGAGGTGCAATATGTCTAAACAATAAGTATAGGGTACAAAGTGAAAATCGTATAACTTAGGAGCATAAGAGACAGTTCTGTCGCGGTATATCACATCTATGGTGTGTATAAGAGACAGCCTCGTTCATAGGTTAGAACATCCGTTAACGATGATGTTAAAAATTTGACTAAAATATTGCACCTTGTTCTTGTGGTTTCCATAAAGTGCTACCTGTCTCTTATACACATCTAGATGTGTATAAGAGACAGGTTATATGTTCTTTGGTAAAAAGCATACAATTTAGAGGGACCAAAGTTCAATAAGCCATGTATGCTTTTTACCAAAGAACATATAACAAAATCAACTTATATTTCATATCTATAATGACTCATATTTGCTGAAGTCTAATCCTCTGTGAATATCAATTGATAACAAAATCATTTACTTCTGTTTTCTTGACAACAGGAGGTCACACTTACATTTGAGTTGACAAAATCTATAGAAAAATGTACAATAACTTTCTTTGTGGGTTACCATGAGTGAGATAATCAAGGAAAGAAACTCTTTTAGAAGCAATCAGCATATAATGTATGTGTTTTTATCCAAGGACAAAATATACTAAATGAAAGCTGCTAGATGTTTAATGTCTATTATAGACAGTTGAAGATTTATTTAACAAGAAGCTCTTGTAGTATTACTCCATTTGTTTAAAAAGAAAACTATGATAAAATTCTTTACTACTAATCAGTAATAAATGTCTCTTAAACAAAAACAAATCAATATAAATTAGACACCTAGTGTTTATATAATTAAATTTTATACACATCTAGATGTGTAAAACTCGGACAAGAACAATCGGATCATCATGAGTGCAATAGAATATTTTTATGTTTAAATTTATCTCGCATTTTAATTAGTGAAAGTTTATGTCTTATTCATGTATTTCTAATAATAGAGTTATTTTGAATGAATTCATTGAGTAATGTTAAAGATATAGTAGTTGTGAATATGAGGCACTAAATTTTTAATTATATCATTTCTATATATTTATAGTTTCAAGTGGAGGTAGACAAAATTGTACACATGTATTAGAATAGTATCGTGACTTTCTTTCAATGTGACTTGAGTTATTCACAAATGAGGATGATCGAGTTCCATATCATTTCACATGAGTTGTGAGGATTGACACAATTGACGATTGCTAAAATAATGTGTTGAACTAGACCATAACTTATATTGAATCACATGGGATTTTCACTTGCTTGTCAATGATCGAATAATGTCATGATCATGTGGATTAGTCCTTTGAGTTATAGTGGCATGCTTGTATATATGAAGTTTAATGGTGTGTAATATTGTACTCTTTTAGAGTATTAATAAGCACTGGCATCATATAGTTCAAACATGGAGAGGTTGCATATCATATAAGAATCTATTACTCTTAAGTGAAAAAAAATAAAAAGGTGTCTATGACATGATAAAGGTGAATCTTAATAAGGAAATTCTTGGCTAAGGTAGTTGATGTATAAAGGAAAGAGTTTCCTAATTAAGTATACATGCTAAAATGCTAAAATCACACAAGTCGTATAAAAGATAACAGATCGGCTTGAAAGGTAAACCGTGGCTATGATCTGGATTGGTTACTAAAATAGAAGGATTTTACCACATGATAATCATGATATAAAGGTTTATTATAAATTCTTCCCATTCATATCCTATTGATAGCCACGATATATTGCTAGACGTCACTCATAAATTTTAGAGTCAATTTGGAAGTTAAGAGGTAATATTTCCAAAAATGTTTCTAGGATTTTGATGTTAGTTATGAGATAGTGGACAAAACTGATGTTGACCTAGTTATCATTATCAATTTATTTGATAATCATCCAATGTCATTAGGATCATGAACCTAGTTGGTCATACGCAAGGGCATGATAATTAATAATTCACTTTGTATAGGATCTGTCTCTTATACACATTCTAGAACTATATATAGATGTGATAACTAATTAGCTTCAAAAGTCATTTAGGTCAATTTTAAACATGGGACAATATGAGGGTTGATTTAAAAAAATTTGAAGTCCAATAATACATGTAAAAAAATTTTGTATATGAATTATTAAACTTGTGTATTTAGTTATTGCATTAAAGCCAAGTAGAGACTTGAATTTAAAGTATGATTATGTGGGGAATGAATAACATATGTGGGTATGATTTAATTAATTTTAGATAGTCTATGGTAAGTTATTAATAACCTAAAGTCATGGAATTAATCCTGAGAGAAAAATTAATACTAAATCGGGTTCCACTAAACCCTAATTTGCCTTAAATGATCTATAAATATTCACTTAATCTCCCTAGGCCAGTAAGAGCAGCAGCCTCAAACTAAAAAAGGGAGAAAATTCATTCTCCCTCTCCCCTCATAACCATTGCTCTCTCTCTTCTTTTCTAGTGCTTCTAGGATTAGGAACTTGGCCAAAAAGTTAATTCTTTCACTTACTAGTTTTTTGGTTTGGAGTTTACGCTAGTACGGGGTATTAACAAATATCCAAAAGAAGGAGTTGCATGATCAAGTGCTCATGTGGACTGTTAGAGATGTCATACGTTCGATGTTGCTATTCTTCAATCCGGAACATCGTCAGTTTATCGATAAAAAGCTAATAAAAAGGTAAAGATCTATTGTTGATCATTTGGTTCACTTTCTAACAATAAAGTTTCATGCATCGATCTATGAACGAGGAGTTTTAGATTATTTATATGATTGTTTCTGGTGTGTTTAATTCTGTAAATATTTGCTTTCCGTACTAACCTTATCCTTCAATTTGGTTGTGTAGCTCTACCAGGAATTTCTAGTGTCGTGGATAGATAATGTCCAACTGATCTCTTCTTAAGCTTACTTTCTTTAACTCAAAAAGAGCTACCACTCACCGACGTCATCACCATAAAAAAAGATTAGTTCTTCAGAAAAATTTTACTGGAGCTTCGGATCTATTAATGAAGATAAAAACATATAAGCCCACATAATCAAGGAAGCAGTTGTTACTTGTGGTAACAAAATAAACAGAGCCTATGGGTGATTTGTGGAACAAGAATTTTCTCATAAACGGGGCCAACTGAATGGATGATCTGCGGAGCAAGAGTTTTCTAATATAAATCTCGTCACTGGTTATTAGGATCTATAGAACTATTGGTGAAATTTAAAAATAAAATCAACAAAAAAAATTAGAGCAGCAAAGGTTTCAGCTAAAAAAAATCCAAAATTGAATGCTATTTCTAGCCAAACCATGATTGATTTACCGCGCCCAATAGTCAAAATCATTAGTTTTTTATATACTAATTTAATGATTGTGGGAATTGGTAACATGAAAATTATAGAAAGTGTTCACCAGTACAGTTAAGAAGGCGAAAAATTAGCATTTGTGTGAGCGATGAGATTCACCTGATTTTGAAGGATAAAAAATTCATGATTTTTGCTTATGAGAGATGAGATTTTGGGAGGCCATTGACGACAGCATAAAAAAGAATTTGAGCGAGAGATAGAGGCGAGATAGAGGCCTGGTAGTGGCCATCTAGGACTTCTCAAATTATGTGTGGTTGGACATTAATACCCTTCCTAAAATCACGTGCCTTGCATGCTTCCTCTCATAATAGAAGATTTGACGATCAAAATAGACAAAATGGGTTTGGTCGATGTTTTTGAGAGTTGAGTGATAAATTTAGCAACAAAAATCTTTTGTAAAAAAAGTTAGTAACTTATAAAAGTATAGTGAGTTGTACGACACTTATTCCGTAACTAGAACTACGAAACACAATTTCAATTACATAGCTCCATTAAACAAAGTAATGGGGAAGACGCAACATATGAGAATCAGTATGTGTTATAAGTTTAAAGTTGATTTGTTGGCAAAGCTTTTTTTGTTGGTGTCGATTGCTCAATACTTTTCTATTTGTGGAACAGAAACAGTATCTTATTATCTTTAAACACAATTGAGAACCAAGTTATAAGTACGTCTAATTTTTTTAAAGAGACATTTGTCATACACAAAATTTGATAAGCTGAACAACACTACCACAATATAAGGAAACTATGAGATTTGCAATTAGAAAACAATTAACTCTAATCCATATAGAGTTAATGGAGTTACTTTATTCACGAAATCCATAATATCTTGCTGATAGTTGCTCGATTTTATGTGATTTTCTTTGGATTAGTGTTAATTGGTATTAGTTACTTTTTTATGATGTTACAGTAAAAGATGAAGTTTTAGTAGTCTTTTTATGCTATTTTGAATGTGTTTTGGCACTTGTGTATATTTTGTAATCTATTGTAGGTAAATACAACTGCTGGCACAAGTTAGGACATCCATAAAGTAAAAAAGTAGAGTGCAAAAATAAATAATTCAAGAGTCTAGATGAAGAAATGGACCATGGTCAAGGAATCCAAGTAAAAAAATGTTTGACCGCGATCCGAGCAGCTAGATTACACGAACTGACCAAGACACGTACTGCAATCAAGATTTTAACCAAAGGAAATGTTTAACTGCGGTCCGCATTCCTATTTTAGATATGTAATTTGGCTGGTTTTGTGCGAATGGTACTAGTTACTTAGAATAGTATATCTAGTAGAGTAATTTGGTAGAGTACTAGCAACTTAGTTAAGAGGCTTATTCTTTTACCATAGTGTAAACTCTTGTTCTTATTTTTATCTTTAAATTTCAGCACTTATTTCATTTAATTCTAGTTTAATTTTCTTGCATGATTTTTGTTCTCATAGATTAGATTATTGGGATTTTTATCAGCTTTCTTCTCTAATAAAATTTTACAAAATTTCTTTTGAATTACTAAACTTTTAAATATGATTTGCATTATCAAAATTCCTATTTTACGCATGTTCGTTTTCTTACTCACAATGTTAGGAATTAAATAGGATTATACTTAGGAATGTCAATTTTAATGGGTTCTAGTTAATTTATTAGGATAGTTGCTAAAGTGGTGAGAATAGCGTACTGGCCTAGGGAGATTAAAGATGTGTAAGCTAATGACCACATCCC
Source organism: Cinchona pubescens (assembly GCA_025175665.1). Lineage (NCBI taxonomy): Eukaryota > Viridiplantae > Streptophyta > Magnoliopsida > Gentianales > Rubiaceae > Cinchona > Cinchona pubescens. The sequence goes on along the minus strand of JANKKI010000075.1, from coordinate 436,810 downwards.
ATGAATCACTTATTCATGTCTCTAATACACATCTAAAGTTAAAGAGACAGGCCACTCATCCATTAAGGTAGAGTAGGAGAGAGTCAATATTAAGATGTTGCCTCTAATTTGATTGGGTAACTATATGTAACTAATTTTGTTATAAATTTAGTTTCGTAGCCAAAGAACTAGTTGACAAACAGAAATGAATCTTCTATTCATCCCTCACATTTCCAAAATATACCAATTTCAAACCACCATCGATTTTTTACTAATTTTGCAGTTGAGAGTCGCAGGCCCCACTGGTATGTTTAATTTTAGAGGCAAAATTGTCTTAACAAAATAAATTTGACCAAAAACATCCTATACCTCCAGGCCGTCCTACTCCCGCTATCCCCAACTCTAGCTCCTCCCTTTTCTACTACTCCAACATCATCGCCACCCCTAACTTCTCCTCAAATTGAAATAAGTCAAAATCCAAATTGGACAACCCAGAACAAAAATCAAAAAGTAAACACAAAAATAGAATCCATAGTTAAATCGTAGTCCTGAATCTTGCCATCCCCAATCCTGTTCTTACTACCCCATACAAAAATAAAAAATAAAAAAATATCCACAACCATGCCCGGAAGGACTCATCCATCCCCCCATTTCTATGTTGACTGACCCGTTTCACCAAAATCTGCAAATAATTGTTTTGGCCAACTTTGAAGCTAATATATGCTTTGGCCAATAATTGTTTCTCTTGAAGCTTTGGCTTTGCGGCCCGTAAGATTTGAGACCTTTGCCTAGAATATTTCTTGGCTTTCACTGGTTCAGCTTTAAGATATGCACATCAAACGGAATTTTCTAGCCCATCTTTTCCATAATACTACTGCATATAGTAGTTCTATCTCTCTCCATTCTTTTCTAGATCTGGGATAAGAGACAGATCTTATTCTCTCCTTTTTTTTTTTTTGGTTAGAAATTACAATGAACCTATTTTTGAATGCATCTTCACCTCTCACAATAGCTCTCTTGGTGAAACTTAAGTTGCCTCAAGTTTTGAGGGACTAGAGCTTTTCCAGAGTCTTTTCATTTTTTTAGTTTTTTTTTATATATATTTTTGGTTAAAACCATTTTGCCCTTGAATTTAAACCAACATGGCTGAGGTGTAAGACTCTCAGCCACAAAATTGTCGAAAAAGGTTGGTAGGATGAAATTGGTACATTTTAGAAATGTGAAGGATGAAATTTCTTCGCTTTAAATATGAAGGACGTAAAAAAGTATTTTTATAAATATGAGGAATTATTTTGATCATTTTCCCTTTATAAATAACTTACCACTAAGCATTACAAAATTTTATGAATATTAATATAATAGATAATTTGTGAGCCAGCAAAAGTATACATTTCTAAAATCTATAAGTATTAACGTTTCAACATTCCAATAAACACATATGTGGCTATTTGCTTTAAACTTTAGTCTTATATAGTTAGAACTAGATAAACCAGACAAGCAAAGTTACATGTAACTTGTAATAAGAGGTTTATATTATTGTAGCAATATTATGACCACGACAAATCATTTACAAGATCACAAATTTAATATCACTTATCAAAGTAATTCACGTGGCAAATTATATTGAATCACAAACATCTTGATTTTAGATAGATTTAGTTTTTTTTTTGCGGATCTAATAATACATCAATGGTTTTGTCTCTTTACTTTGTATAGATGTACTGTATAATCATATGCTCACCTTGGTTTCATGAATATTTATAGGAGTAAAACCATTAAATTTCTTGTTAGAAGTTGCACCATTTTTATATTCATTAGGTGAAAAAATATGATAATATAACTATCGAATCATTATGTGCTTAACTCATTACTCATAAAATATTGAAACCAAAACCGAATTTTTAGTGTCTAGTCTTTAAAATAACATGTTATTATCCTTTAAACTTTAAAAGTGACGTTTGCCAAAATAAAATAAGGTTCCTATCACCGATGACTATTCTAATAAAGGTATAGATCCCATTTTAGCAGCAATATCTTTTACCATATCCCTTGAAAGACTTTTTGTCAATGAGTTTCCTAAGTTGCTACTGATGTACATAGGTGATGGTGACTATACCATCTCATCTCTTATTATTGTCTTACCTACTCATCTCTTAAACTAATGTGTCTAAACTTTTCATTATAAATTTTTTTATAAGTCAAGACAGGGTAAGCTTTCCATTATAAGCTTTGCTAATGGCTCGCTCACACAAAATATAAAAATGGCAACCATATGTGGTGGGCATAAAGGATTTATAGCCAATTCCACTTCTTTGATTATGGCTGCCAAATCTATAACTGAACTTCTTTTCAGAAACTTGACTAATACTATCCAGCACCAGTCAAAAAATTCAACTTAAAGCTGATTTGTTGAGACATTAAGACTTGTGATCTTACTTGCATCTTAATAGCCTTCTAGTAAAGTGGGATAATCACTATAGATAATCATTCAATTACCTGTGTTTTTGTGGTTGATTAATTGTGGTAGTTATGCAATTCGTAGTTCTATGTTTCGGGATTTGTTAGGGAATTTTGTCGATGTTATTGTGCATTTATGTTGTGGTATTGGTCATATTGAGTGTGTGCAATTTTCATTATGGAATAGCATGTTGAGTTATTTGGTTAATTGAGGTACTCAATGATATAATTGACCATGGATTTAGATACCATATTGCTACGTGTCACCTGGATATTAAAAAATGAGTAGAAATTAGTATGTATATCAAATTGTTATTTGGTTCCTTACAACATTCTGAAAATCAATGAAACTAGCGAGGCATTTTGTGAAATCTTATTAGATTGATTACACTGCTTTGGAGTTCATCAAGTTCATTGGTTCTTACAATTAATTGATTAAAGTAGGGTGACATATGAGATAGGCTTTCAATTGGTCATATTAGTTCTAATTGCATGACAGGGTTTTTCGTTCTATAGGATTATTTAATTCCTGACATTGTGATCAATTCATCTTTATATGGCTTGTAGGTATTGATGAAGTGAGTATAATTGCAAATTGGCTTGCCTTACGTGGTAAAGCGTATTGCATGGTACCAAAAAAATAAAATAAAATAAAAAGCTTGCTTCATGGTAATATAGTTGTGCTGTCTCAAATAAAGAAATCAATAATTGTATAAAAGAGACAGCCATAGTAATAAGATATGTGTCTTATCTAGGTTAGGTAGGCGTAAAGAATTATTTGCATAGTTGCATCTACTATTTACACAATTAAATTATTTTACTTTATGCTCACTTCTTGTGTTATTTACATGATTGTTTATTTTAAGTCTTTTTATATTTGTATGGGGTAGTAAGAACAGGATTGGGGCTGTCTCTTATAGAGCCAAAAAAAATTGACTCTAGACATAGGAATGGCTCTTATGTTCTGTGTTTTAGTGTTTTGTTTTGCTTAGTACTAGCAATAACGCTAGCCTGGAAGGCAGTTGATAACATCTAGACAGATATAATACACAGGTTATTCTCCAAACAAAAAAGAAGCTGTTTTAGTCTCTGTTTTTACACATCTAGATGTGTATAAGAGACAGCCCAAACATTGTGCACAAAACAAAGCATCCTAAATGGCTATTTTACTATGATTAAACACATAAAAAGTACAGATGTATGCTTTGACAAAAGAACAATCTTGACCTGCTAACGTGGTGGGGATCGCACTTCAAAAGGGCAAAATTGTAATTTGGCATAGCAGTTGGCTTGAGGCAAGCCATTCCTCCTTGGAATCTCATCTGAGGTAAGAAAATAGAATGTACCTTACCTGAGTCAAGGTCCCAAGGCAAACAAGCTCAGCTGAGACAAGCCACCAAGAACTTAAGGTTTCAAGAAATGAGCTATTTAAAGGCTAAGTAACCATCATTTGAGAGGAGATTTATAAGAGTCCCAGGGTTTATTTATAAACCTAGGTTTTTTGACACTTATTCATAAAATTAGAAGGCAACAGACATCAACTTCATGCATGTCATTTAACATAGCCAAAAAGATCCAATCATGGTTTAAAATGTTTTTCATATTATTTTTAGGCATAAGGTACTTCAACTTAGTCAATTTTCAATTCGGCAAATTTTTCATTTACGCGATTGTGCATCGGCGGGTAAGGGTCAAAAGTTGGATTAGTGTAATTAGTGCATTGTGGTGTGTGAGTGTTGTTTGATGGCTGATTTATAATAATTTAGTAGCAAATTAAGAAAAAATTAGTTTTTAGGTCAAATAGTCAACTTGAGAACCATTTGGTCAAATGGGGTACTATTTGGTCAACCTTGAAATCCTTTTTAAGTCTTCTTCTTGTTATTCTTCCTCATTTCTTCCTAGCAGCAGCCAGAATCTCTTCTTTTTCTCCCAACCTAGTGTCTTGGATTTCAAGTAGAAATCACTTGGAAGGTAAGATTTAGGACATAAGCATTCATAGCATAACATTCTAGGGTAAGACAGATTTGAGTATGTTATCAATTTGCACCTGCGAAGCTAGGTTTTGAAGTGATTGGGGTTGAAGTTCGCAACTGTCCATTATACAGATTACAAATTTTAAGATCATTAAAAGCATTTGTCTTCCATATGTGCCCTAGAATGTTATGCTATGAATGCTTATGTTTATGCATTAATAAATGTTTTAAAAGTCATTACTGTCTCTTATACACATAAGAATTGATACTTGACAGATCAAGTGGGTATGGACTTCCCTTCATTTTGTCTCTTATACACATCTGGGATGTTGGTTAATTTGATGATAAAACAACATATTCAACCAACCTCCATATCCATTTCCATGGTTTTAGGTGTTTTCCTTTGTTACAACCCAACTATTGATATAGTCCTCAAGCATATTGCTCATGAATCTTTCCATTTATGCATTGGTTGATTAAATATGCTGTTTTGAGTTAGTTGTAACCAAGGTCCCTTGAATACCTTGGAAATGGATTTTGTTTATGGTTGAATATGTTGTTTTGAGTTGGGTTGTAACCAAGGTCCCTTGAATACCTTGGAATTGGATTTACATGGGCAGGAGGATAGCCTAATTATAGCCTAGGAGAGAGCTGAAGTTTTCTTCGGGAAACTTATATCTAATCTAGTTGTAATACGAATTTGAGGGATTAACTACGTGTTTTGAGGATTTTTAGCTTGTCGTTGGTGAAATTTGAAAAGGTCATTTTTGACAGAGTTGTTGTGTCGCTTTTCTATCGCCGGGCCGTCGTTCGCGTTTCCCTAGTCATTCTTCCCACATCTCTTCTAAGAGTCCTCTTATATTCTGCTTTAGGTCACCCTCCATCCCTCTACCCATGCGCGTCGTGTCTTTGTGCAATTTTTGCTTTAATAGGTGGGTAACATAGATTCTCTTCTACGTATTTTGTTTAACGATTTTCAAATATGTTTGGATGGATTTTAAAATGTGTATGATGTTGAACTGCTTCCAAGTTTTGGAATTATTAATGAAATCGGGACCAAGCTATCTTATGTTAATCTAATGATATGTTTGCAAACTCTTTTGAGATGTGTATAAGAGACAGCTCCAAGCTTTTTCTTAGATCTGCTACTAAATCCTCGTTCTAAATCAGCCATCAAACAACACTCACACACCACAATGCACAAATTACACTTAATCCAACTTTTGACCCGTTTACCCGCCGGTACCGAAATCGCGTAAATCAGGCAAATCCAAAACATAGCCAAAAAGATCCAATCATTTCAAAACATAGTAAGTATAGTTTCAATCCGGAATTTAATAAAGCATAGCGAACAAATCCAAGTACAAGATACTCATGCTATTTTTGACTCTGCTTGGATTTGTTCGCTATGCTTCATATTAAGCTCTTTTTGAGTGAAAAGATACTTCAGACTTTGATGATCAGTGAACACTTCACACTGCCTGGACATGCTGACGTTTAATTGGCATGAGACATTTTAGAAACTACTTATGATTATGGTTTATTGACATTTAAATGGCATGAGACATTTTAGAAATTTCTTTATGACTATGGCTTTTCATAAATGTTATTATCTTTATGTTTTCTTTTTATCGTAATGCTTGGCCCCATTTGAAGAGTTTTTATGATATCCACAACAGGTTTGAATCCTAAGTCCAAGTATAGGTTTTCGATGAGTCTTTCGAGGTTTAAATCGATGTGCTCCTTAGAATTATATAAGATTCTCAGTTTTCGCGACATTACGAGATCTGTGGAATTCTTTGACTCACAGTTATTGATTGACTTGTTTCGGGTTTGAGAGGTCCTTGCTTATGTAATCTGTTGTACCTCTTTGTTGAATCTTGAAGAGTTATTCTTTGCTCATGATTTCGCTTTGATTCTTATCGGCTAGTATGCCTGGACTAGGACTGGTTCTAGAGTGGGGGCTGGCCAAAGAGCCAGCTGGGAGCGTCTTTTGTTGCAGTGGTGGGGATCCCCGTGTCCTTCGCAGATGTTACTAGGCTGCTGCGATCACCCTGGGACGGCGGGGCCGTCCTCCTCCTCCGATCTGACCGGATGGTTGATTATGGCGCCATCTGCGGTTGTACTGCAAAGTTATTCGACGTTGGGCAGCGACCTCCGTTGCTCCACCACCTCCACCACCATGCGCACGTGCAACATTCCATCCACTCGTTTCAGCCAAGAAGGCTACCTACGTTTGATGGGGCTCTTGATCCGCAAGGCGAGTCATGGATGGGCGAGATATAGAGGAGATTTGAGTTATCAGATTCCGGTGGAGTCACGGACATCTTTGGCTATTCCTTTCTGGTTGCTGAGGCGGCCTGGTGGTGCACTGCTGAGGCTACGTTGCCCACACAAGACGAGACAACTGTGACTTGGGAGATATTCGGGGGCGGGGGTGACATTTCTAGCTCATTATTTTCCCCGTCAGGCTCAAGATGGATGAGTTTTTTAGTCGGCGCAGCGAGTGGTGTGCGGGCAAGCTTAGAGGCTTGGGAGTATGTTCCCGCGGTCCGCGTGACGAGGCCGCATGTATCATTTCCGAAAGGGTCTTAGAGGAAGTCGCTTCGAGAGAGTTGATAGTGGGTCGTCCCAGGACTTATGAGGATATGTATAATCTAGCCATCAAAGGTGGATTCGGCGGCGTGAGAGGATCTTGAGAGTGGAGACCTCAGGGCCACGGAATGCATGCACGGACTAGCCGACCATTTTGCCAGTTTTCACTCGGTCGCGTGACAGACGGTTGGCTTGACAGGGACTTTAGCACCTCCCAGTGTCGTAGGAGTCGTGTCGCTAGGAGGGTCCCTGACAGGCTTCTGCTGCAGCGGTTGGGAGCTCATTCGAGAGCCGATCTACCAGTCACAGCCGCCGCCATGCCGGTATGTGTCAACTACACACTGGGAGTGTTATCGATGGAGCTTGCTTTAAATGTGCACGCGCCATTTGAGAGATTGTCCTAAGGCGCACCAAATCGAAAGCGCGGACTAGTGGTGCGGGTGGCCGAGGACAAGAGGCGGAGGACTCGGGCGGGTGCATGCGTTGAGTCGATATCAAGAGCCGAGACCAGATCCGATGGATGCACGATCTTAGTGAATTCCATACACCGCCTAACCTATGCTTTATTTGATTCTCGGTGCATCACATTCATTTGTAGCTAGATGTTTTCAGATGTACATCAGATAAACCTAGATGGTTGAGGATCCTTATAGAGTGGGGACACCCGGACGGGAAGGTTATGGAGTCTAGGTTTGCTTTGGAAGGTTGTCGGTTAGAGTTATGTGATAGGAAGTTTGAGAGGCCCTTATTCGGATTCAACCGACTTTGATTTGATTTTGGGTATGGATTGGTTATGCTAATGGTGCGACGATTAATAAAGAGAGGTATGTGATGTTTCGGATCTGGTTTAGATACGTGATTTTTCGTGGGAATGAAAAGAAGCCCAAGAGTAGGATTTATCGAATGATCAGAAGGCGTTTAAGGCCTTAGATAGGTTGTGAGAGCTATTTGGCTTATGTGATAGACTACTATAGTAGAGCCAGCATTGAGGATATCCTAGTGGTTAGAGAGTTTCGGACGTGTTTCCCAATGAGTGCCGGGTTTACTCACGCGGGTTGTCGATTTTGAGATTTGCTTAGAGCCCCCTCTCCAAACAAAAGAGAAGCTTGGACTGTCTCTTAAGGTGCGAGGTACTTCTCTAAGATTGATTTGCGGTCCGGATATTATCAATTGGGGTGGGAAGAGGATGTACCTAAGACCGCGCTCGGACTCGCTATGGCCATGATACATACGCTGCTGCTCGTCACGCCAGACAGCGGGAACATACTCCCCAAGCCTCTGAAGCTGGAATGCATACTGCACTACGGACTGACCGGGCTGCTCCAGCCGATAAAACTCGTCCATCTTCTCCAGAGGAGGCTCATCGAGCATTTGCAGCGCAGCGCATTTGAGCTTGTTGAGGAAAGAAGCAGTTGTATGGTGCTTAGCAAATGCGAGTTTTGGCTTCTTGGAGTGTTGCATTTTGGGTCATGTGGTGTCGAGGGGGTTTCAGATTCCAAGAAGATTGAGGCCATTGTTGATTGGCCTAGACCTACCACACAGGCAGTTGGAGGTCACGAGTTTTCAGGCAGGCTGGTTTATAGGAAATTTGTGGAGGATTTCGGTTGCTTCCCTTTGTGCGTGGCTGAGAAGAGAACCAAGTTTGTATGGTCGATCAGTGTGAGCAAGCTTTCAAGAGCTTAAGCATAGGTTGGTGTGACAGATTGTTGACTTTACCTTCGAGTTACGGAGGATTTGTGGTTTATAGTGATGCTTCTCGAGTGGTTTGGGTTGTGTTTTGATGCAAGGAGATAAGGTGATAGCTTATGCATCGAGGCAACTTAAGTCTTGAGAATTATCCTACTCATGATACGGAGTTAGGTCTGCGATAGTGTTTGCTCTCAAGATTTGGAGGCATTACTGGAGTAGGCAGTAAAGTGTCTTGATCATCAAAGTCTAAGTATCTTTTCACTCAAAAAGAGCTTAATATGAGGCAAAGGCGTTGGCTTGAGCTATTGAAGGACTATGACCGACTATTAGCTATCATCCCCGGTAAAGCTAATAAGGTTGCCGATGCTTTGAGTAAATCAATTGGCCCTAGTATGGCTCTTTTGATTTGTCATTTGAGGCTTTAAATTTGGAGGTTGTTGAGTCTATTGAGCAGACTTTGGCAGCAACAGATTGGTTGTTCAATCTACAAGGTGGATCGCCTTAAGGTGTCCCATAGATGATCCTGAGCTAAAAGTAATGTTGAAAGTACGAATGGTGAGACCTCGAGTTTCTGAGTTAGAGCAGATGGTAGCTTGTGGCGAGACAGACGTTTATGTGTGCCGAACGACTCCAAATTGAAGAGAGCGATGAGAAGAAGCTCATTCTTGGCGCTTATCTATTCATCCTGGTCTGTCTCTTATCACATCTAGATGTGTATAAGAGACAGGCATAGTCCATAAGCATTCATAGCATAACATTCTAGGCTCATATGGAAGGCGAGGTAATGGACATGTGATATGCGGACTTTGTTAGGCGGTCAACAATCACCCTGTCTCTTATACACATCTAGATGTGTATACTTTGGAATCATTAGTGAAGTTATATGATCGGGAGATTGTCCGTTTGCAGTGTGCCTAAGAGCATTATTTCGATCGCGATCTGAGTTTGTATCCAGGTGTTAGGACAACCTACCAAGAGCTTGTGGCACAACTTTGAGTCTTAGTCGCACTTATCATCCGTGCGGATGGCCAAGAGCGTACTATTCAGACACATTAGAGGATATAAAGCTGTCTCTTATACACATCTAGATGTGTATAAGAGACAGCCCAGATTTGATTCGACAATGATTGATAAAATTGCTATTGTTCGCGATATGAAAGCGCTCAAGATCGTCGGAGATTGTGGGCGGATCGAGAGAAAGCCAATGGAGTTTGCGATTGGGGATAAAGTGTTTGTGAAAGTATATCCGACTAAAGGGGTAGCTAGGTTTGGGAAAGGTGGAAAGTTGAGTCCACGCTATAGGCCCCATAGAGGTGTTGAACAAGGTTGGTGATTTGGCATACCAATTGGCTTTGCCTCCGGAGTTGTCTAGAGTTGATAATACCTTCCATGTTGGGAGGTATATCCATCCCTCTCATGTGTTGAGCACCTTTTCCGGTACAAAAGATGCTAGGGCTCGAAAGATTTTTCATCAATACAAAACTTATCTAATACAACTATCCCTCGCCAAACAAAACGAAGGCCCAAAAGGTACTTCAACTTATTCGTTTTCAATAAATTTTTCGATTTGCGATTCTCGATTCGGGTAAAGCGGGTCAAAAGTTGGATTAAGTGTAGACAGCCGCAATGTTAAAGATGTGTATAAGAGACATTTCTTAACTATAAAACCGAATATTTCATTTTACACAAAAATTAGTTTTGGGTCAAATAGTCAACTTGGAGACCATTTGGTCAATGGGGTACTATTTGGTCAACCTTGAAATCCTTTTTAAGTCTTCTTCTTGTTATTCTTCCTCATTTCTTCTAGCAGCAATGAACTCTCTTCTCCATTTTTAAAAATTTTCTTGGATTTCAAGTAGAAATCACTTGGAAGGTAAGATTTTATGTATTTTAGCATTTATGGCTTATGGGCTTTATGATTTAAGCTTTAATTTCAAGTTTTGTAGGATTATTTATGGCTGTGAAAACCCTCTTTGCAGCCTTATAAGTTGTGATTTATGTATGTTATGGGTTGTTTTTAGTGTTTTGGAGGTTGGGAAGTGATTGGGGTTGATTTTTAACAACTTTCCATGGTTAGATTACAAATTTTAAGATTATGAATTAGGGTTTTGTCTTCCATATGTGCCCTAGAATGTTATGCTATGAATGCTTATGTTTATGCTTTTAATGATGTTTTAAGAGTGTTTTAAGGTTAGTTTGGATAGGAATTGAGACTTGGAAACCAAGTGGAATGGATTTCCCTTCATTTTGTAAGTAAGCGGAAGTTTGGCGCCTGTCTCTTAATTTGGGTTAATTGGTTATGTTTGAAGGATCTTTGATGATATTTTGATGGTTTTAGGTGTTTTCCTTTGTTGTGGAATGCTATTGATATAGTCCCGGCTATTGCTCCGGTGAATCTTTCCATTTATGCATTGGTTGATTAAATATGTTGTTTTGAGTTGGGTTGTAACCAAGGTCCCTTGAATACCTTGGAAATGGATTTTGTTGGTTGGTTGAATATGTTGTTTTGAGTTGGGTTGTAACCAAGGTCCCTTGAATACCTTGGAATTGGATTCTCTTGGCAGGAGGATAGCCTAATTATAGCCTAGGGAGGCGAAGTTTCAGTTTCTACGGAAAGTCAGCTTATTATCTCCTAATCTAGTATAATACGAATTTGAGGGATTAACTACGTGTTTTGTGGGATTTTAGCTTGTCGAAGTTGGTGAAATTGTGAAAAGGTCATCAAATCTGGGCCCTCCAAGGATCTTTCACCAACTTCATCCCAATGTAAAGGTGATCTACACTTACGACCGTACCTATTCAAATGGTGCCATACCTGTCTCTTATGTGACAGCTGTTATTATACGAGAATTCCATAAGCATCACATGCTCAAATGTGTATGATGTTGAACGCACTTTTACAAGTTTTGGAATTATTATAAGCATCACATGCTCATCCCAGCTTCCCTGGAAGTCTATGGCACAAGCTCTCAACATATCCTCTAATGTCTGAATAGTACGCTCAGATTGGCCATCTGTCTGAGGATGATAAGCAGTACTAAGACTCAAAGTTGTGCCACAAGCTCTCAAGGTCTTGTGATGGGATAACTTGACCTTTCAGACTAGTAGGTGTGGTAGATTACTAGATTCCTTGCTAGTACACATGAGGTCATACTTTGAGCCTAAAGATACTCATGCTATTTTTGAATCACTTGGATTTGTTCGCTGAAAGAATTAAATTCCGGATTGAAACTATACTTACTATGTTTTGAAATGATTGGATCTTTTTGGCTATGTTTTGGACATTAGTCAACTATACAGAGGGACAGTGGTATACCTAAACAACTAGATTATGGATAATTGACAATTCTAAAATGTCATCATGCCATTTTAGAAATTTCTTTATGACTATGGCTTTTCATAAATGTTATTATCTTTATGTTTTCTTTTATCGTAATGCTTGGCCCCATTTGAAGAGTTTTTATGATATCATGAGAGCTAGTTATGCCACCTTCGTGACTTATAATTTTTCGATTAGGTGCGTTTTGGATTCACATCACGTTAGCGATTGTAGATTTTTCTCCGGTACTCTATTATTCTTGGTAGGACTCGGATAATCTTCCAAGCTTCTTTTTGTTTGGAGAGGGTAGTGTATTAGATAGGTTTTGGATCAGGGACTGTCTCTTATACACATCTAAAGATGTATAAGAGACAGATTGTAATACCTATTCTTAATGAAATCTATTGCATATTAGAGACAGGAGCAACAAAAGGAATGTTGATGGTAATAGAACCATGTTTTAACTACGATTAGGGGTTTTACGTGCCTTAATCATAATTCCGGTGTACCATTAGCGCGGCGTGTTACGGTCCCGTTTTTGGGGCGTGACAACTTGTTCCTTTAATTATGATTAATTCCGTAAAACCCCTAATCGTAGTTAAAACATGGTTTCTTGCAATTTCAACATTCCTTTTGTTTTTCATTCTGTAATGATGCAATAATTTCATTAGGGTTAGGTATAGATAATGCGAATTCCCATGGGATAATGATGCGTGCTAGACACACTAGCAAGTGCACTTATCATTCCAGTAGTAAAGTGTCATATATGAGTAAGAATATCATTCCCAATAAGACTATAAATACGATCACAAATCAATTGCAATTCAAACTTGGTATTATTTGAGAAGGGTTGCTTTTTAAACTACAACTAAACTAAGTGTAGAAAATTAAATCAAAACATGTAAATGGCAATGAAATTGAATGAAAGCAATAAATCAAAAACAAGAATTTAAAGAAAGCACTTGAGAATTGAAAGGCAGCCAAATAAATCAACGGATTGAATTTAAATAAAGTAAGCACTAGGGAGTCGATTTCACATAACTAACATGTCCATGAAATAATTTAATAACAACAATTCCATCACATAAGATAGTCACTTAGTTGTTCTACCGATTTAACCAATCGGACAACACAATTAATTATGAATATTCTCTCGAACCATCTATAAAATAAACATAGCATGCATTGTCATTGACTAAAATCATAGATCAAGTCAATATACCAACAAATCAATGAACCAAAGTCCATTCGAGTGTGTATTGTGGTTCCAAATGCTTTTCTTTATTCTATTATTGATTTGTTCTAAGATTCATCTCGGAAGTAGACTTTATTCTGTAGGCTTTAGTGATCTATCAAGTAATGGAATCTAGTTTTTGCTACATCTGATACGTGAAATATCTAATTATAAAATTTATAAGATCATAATCCAACTATTAACTAGATAACGCACCGCAAGTGTAGGGCATCAATAGTATATAGCGAAAGTAGGGATCGAACCCACAAGGATTGGTTTAGCAATTATCGGTTATTTGTGTCAAACGCTATTTAAAGAAACCTCATTAAGAAAGAGATTTGACTAAATTAATCTAAGATCTAAAATTATAATTAATCTACGAAAGCCAATAAACAACTCTAGTTCTAAACTTGATGCAAGTAAATAAAACATTAAATTTGAATGCAAAGAAAACTATGTAACTAGATACACATCTAGATGTGTATAAGAGACAGTTCTTAAACCTTTTCATTGTGTACCTCAATTAACCAAATAACTGCCCTTTATTTGTCGAGTCAGGTGGGCCGAGTTCGGGCCGGCCTAGCCCATTGACAAATAAGTCACCTTACACGACCTGTCTATTGACCAGGCCTGGCTCTCGCACTTTGCACAGCACGGGCACTGGCCTTTGCTTCCATGAACATAAGCACCCTTCTGGACTTGGGAGTGCTAGGTCTAGTCAGAATTTCTCCACTTCAACTTCACAATTTAATAAGATGCAAGTAGCTTATGGCAAATCTCAAAACATGAAATTTGTATCTCTATGTCTTAGATTTTCAAAACATCTTGAATCATCTCAAATGATTGAAACTGGAACACAAAAGTTATGCTCAATCTACCAAACTATGTCAGAATCACTCCACGCCGGTGCATATTTTTTAACATTGCAATTTTGAACGATATGCCTATAGAATCCTTGAAAACTCAAAACATGAAAGTTGTAGAAATCTTTCTTAGCTTTCCAAATCATCCAAAATCACAGAAATATAAGTTCTAACAAGAGAGTTATGCTTGATCTTCCAAACTATATCTGATTTGCACCACTCCAGTGAATGTTTTCCTCTAATATTGTGATCCATTTTAACACATTCTTCACTCAAACCCTACAAAACTCAAAATAAACTATTTTAGCTCATAATTACTAAATTTTTTCTCAAATTACATTAAAACGGAGGTAAACGACACATAAAATGTACTATATTTATGACCTTATCAAATATTGCACACTTAGTTTTTGATCGTCCTCGAACAAAATATAGAAATGAATCACAAACAAACTTAACAGATCTCATCAATCATCCAAATGAATGTTATAACCAAGAACTAAACCATCATAAGGAAAATAATCAAGTGATAATAAAACCCTATGCATGAAATCCAGTGAAGGTTTGTGCATAGCCATACAAAAATAACTCTTAAGACACTGAGATCAAATCATGAAAACCCTTGAAATTTTTCTAAACATTCCATATTTACTTTTCTTACGATTCTCTACTAATATAGAAAATCGGCTCGACTTAAATTAGGTAGGACTTTTGGCTTGTAACATAATTTTAGAGTATTAGCTAACAAAGAGGGGAAAAAGAACAAACAAAATAAGAAAAAGAGATTTAAATTAATGCTGGCTGTTGGCCCAAGAGCAACTTAAGAGGCAGGAGAATTAGGTTGTCTCTAAAAACAAACCTTTTAATGTGCTTAATGAAAATGCAAACTTTATGTAACAAATAAACACTAAAGCACAAATGATCAAAGATAAATATTCAATCAATTGAAGCTCAAAGACAAATAAAGAGATTGAGAATATCAAATCAAACTCTCCCAAACTCATCAAGTTTGGAGTACATCCACTTGTAGTGCCTCTTCAAAGAAGGTGAGGCAATAATCTTCTTGTATACAAATTAGGCTCACCCTTGCACCAACTAAGTCCCTCTAGTTGAGCCAATGGATTTTACACTACAACCTCACTTTTGTACACTTGTTATCCCTCCATTCTTACACTTGAAGATCACTCACTAGTCTACTCTTACTCATACTTATTCCCTCTAGTTGAACCAAGAGAAATATACTACCCAAACCAATACAACCCACAATATTTTATCCTATTTCTCCCCAAATAGCTCTTATAAGTGTTTGTTTTGAATGTGGTAGTTTTCACATCATTTGGATATCCTTAACACTATTTATAGATGAAAGATGTGCTGAAATTTGAGCTCTAACAGTAAAAAAACTAGCTGTTATAAACTAGCCGTTAGGGGTTCGGACGTTCATTCATGTGTCCTACAGCTTGATGAACACTGTTCATCAAGACGGTCATATGCATCCTACAGCTAAGAGACAGGTTTGGGAGTTTGGTTTGATATTCTCAATCTCTTTATTTGTCTTTGAAATTCTTCATTTCGAGCTCCTTTCTTTGGACGGTTTTCAACGTCAGTCTTTTTTGGCATCGGTCGGTCTTCAACGTCCAATCATCATACTTTCGAATTCCTTGTCTCGGATGGTCTTTTGCGTCAGGAACACTATCCTTCGGACAGTTATCTACGTCCGAAAGATGTGTTCGAACCTCGGTGTTGTCTGGTCATGTTTTGGATTCTCCCTTGCGCCGAGCTCCTTTCTTTCGGACATTCTTCATCGTCCATAAGGTGTTGTTCAACTTTTGGTTGTTTTTCTTGATTGACAGGAAAATCATTTTCCGAAGCCATCCTATCATTCTGCACACTTGATTTCAAGCCGTTAGTACGATTTGGTCATCATCAAAACATGATTATCATAACTGTCTATCATACACATCTCTCCCTTTTTGATGATGACAAATCAATTGGACAATTCAAAAAACAACCAAAACATACGAGGCATAAGACAAGAGTTTTTGTTCCTTATTTTCTCCCCCTTTTGGCGTCATAAAAATATAAGAGTAAAAATAATTTATACACACAATCTCCCCCTTAGGGAGATTGTCTGCATGATGTATTCTGTCTCTTATAGACATCTAGATGTGTATAAGAGACAGATCTTTCCTTCACTGAAGATAAAAAGATTGGACATTGGATAGAAATCTATGCAAAGGATTAACATCAAAGCATTTATCACTCATTCCTTACCAAAAAGCATCATCAAAACAATAAAGAATATGTGATGCAATTTTTTGCGATGCAAATTAATTTCTAACAAACAAGCCATTTAGAAATAAGAATGCTCCCCCTTTCTTTTGCAAGTAGTGACTTAATATATATAAAATTTGGGGATACTCATACCCAAGCATTCTAAATAAATTTAATCACATAGTTGCCTAATATACAAGAGATTATAGTTCACATTAACACATTCTCAACAAATTTAAATATTACCCATTTCAATGTCATCTTAGCTTATACGCTTTGAATACCCTCCATTGATTTGAATTCCTTGGTGCTATCCAAGGATACCTACATACAAAAATTAGGCAACAATGTTTGGTACCAAACTTTCTTGGGTCCACTTGGGTTAGTAACATGCTTAAGCACCCAAATATAATTTATTCCCAACTTTTCATTTCTTTTAACATAACAATCTTTCTTTATATAGCATTGTTGATGACAATAATAGCACACAATATTCTTATTTCCATACAAAGAAGATTTAGATTTAATAAAGCACAAATCACCCTTTCTATAAGTGACAAAATTTTTGTTGATAAGATATTTCTAGTCCTTTTCTTTACAAAAACATTTTCCTTTTTCTTTTGTAAAAGTGCATCAAGATCATCTGATCTCTTCTTCAATGAAACTTGTTCATCCTTGATCTTGGTTTTTCCAACAACTTTTTTCTTCAAAGCATCATTTTCTTTTGACAAAAAATTATTTTCATGCACAAGCTTTGAGTTGGTACTCAATAAAGCATTAACTTTAATTTTTAACTCTTTGTTCCTAGAATATGATTCTTTCAAACATTCATGTATTTTAAAAATAAATGATTCAACATCATCATCATCATCACAAGAATCATAACTAAAGGATACATCATTATTTCGGTGAGCCATAAAAGCCATTTGATCCTTCTCA
The DNA here is from genome assembly GCA_025175665.1 of Cinchona pubescens. Lineage (NCBI taxonomy): Eukaryota > Viridiplantae > Streptophyta > Magnoliopsida > Gentianales > Rubiaceae > Cinchona > Cinchona pubescens. Next base: position 419,488 of record JANKKI010000075.1, on the reverse strand, counting down.
TATTCAACCCTTATCCGAATTGCAATCATTCCCATGTTTGATTGGAACTTGTTCAAGTGAGGCTGTCTTGACCCTTTATTCTTCTTGGATGGACTTTCATTTGCAAAATGTCCCATTTGGCCAATCTTGAAGCATCTATTATTTTGAGAAGCTTTTAATGCTATGCTTCTATTGGCCCTTGCTTATCCTTATCTTGTACCTTGTATTTCAACTTCAACTCAAAGGAGGTTAGAGAATTGATCAATGAATCAATAGGCCTAGAATTTAAATTTTTAGACTCTTCTATGGCAATGGATTTAGGTTCCTTTTCCTTAAGTAAAGCATTCAAAATCTTTCTATTCTTTTCACCCAAGGAATATTCTTTACCTAAACCTTCCAATTCCTTTACAATATCATTGAACCTACAATACATCTTGTCAATGTTCTCATGAGGTTACATTTTGAAGGATTCATATTTTGCCAGAAGAAGTGACTTTTTGTGCTCTCTAATATCTTCATTTCCTTCATGGATTTCTTTCAATTTGTCCCACATATCCTTGGCTGAATTGCAACCTTTCACTTTAGTAGACTCATCTGCATCCAAAGCATTATACAAAATATTCATAGCTTTAGCATTTAAAGATAAATTTACTCTATCTTGTGCAGGTAACTCATATCTAGTCTTAGACCTTAATCTATGCATATTTACATCAAGAATATTAGCTTCTAAAGGACCTTCACAAATAATATACCACAAATCAATATCAATAGATTGAACAAATATTTTCATTCTTTCCCTCCAAATAACAAAATTAATGCCATTAAACATGGGCCAGGTTTAGTAATGGAATGCCCCTCTAAAAACAATGCATTATTGGTTGCCATGATCTTTACTCTAATGCAATTTAAGCAAAATAAAGAGACCAATGCTCTGATACCAATTGTTGGCCCAAGAGCAACCTAAGAGCTGTCTGAATTAGGTTGTCTCTAAAAACAAACCTTTTAATGTACTTAATGAAAATGTAAACTTTATGTAACAAATACACACTAAAGCACAAATGATCAAAGATAAATATTCAATCAATTGAAGCTCAAAGACAAATAAAGAGATTGAGAATATCAAACCAAACTCCCAAACTCATCAAGTTTGGAGTACATCCACTAGTAGTGCCTCTTCAAAGAAGGTGAGGCAATAATCTTCTTGTACACAAATTAGGCTCACCCTTGCACCAACTAAGTCCGTCTAGTTGAGCCAAAGGATTTTACACTACAACCTCCTTTTGTACACTTGTTATCCTTCCACTCTTACACTTGAAGATCACTCACTAGTCTACTCTTCTACTCACACTAATTCCCTCTAGTTGAACTAAGAGAACTATACTACCCAAACCAATACAACCTACAATATTTTAGCCTATTTCTTCCCAAAAAACTCTTACAAGTAATTTGTATTGAATGTGGTAGTTTTTCACGTCATTTGGATATCCTTGGGCTATTTACAGATGAAAGATGTTCTGAAATTTGAACACCAACGGTCAAAAAATGTTCTTCCTCGTGTTGTCTGGTCATGTTTAAGAAAGGAGCTCTTGCGTCCGAGCTCCTTTCTTTCAGAAGCTCTTCATCATCCGTATGGTGTTGTTCAACTTTTGGTTGTTTTTCTTGATTGTGTTAGAAAAATCATTTTCGTCCGAGCCTTCTTATTTTTCTGCACACTTATTTTTGAGCCGTTAGTACGATTTGGTCATCATCAAAACATGATTATCATAATTGGGGTTCAACAAGACCGCGATCTTCACATCAGGTCAGACCGCGGTCTCAAAATTGAGACCGCAATCTCAACTGTCAGAAATTTTTTAAAAGCTTTGATATTTTTTTTTCTTCTCACAAACTTTCCTATGATCTTCTTCCCTCATCCGAAAGCCCTAACCCCAACTCCTCCAATTCTTCCTTCATCTTCTCCAAAAATCACCTAAACTCCACACCCACCACTAATATCATTTTGTATTTCTCTAGGAACATCAAAGCAAACATATTTTTGAAGATTTTTGGAGGAAATTTGGCAATTCAAGGGGGTTTGACACACAAGCAATTCTTGGAAAAATTTTAATTCGAAAAAGAATGGGTAATATCCTTCCTTGAAATATTAGTTATACACATAATAGAAATTGTGGAGTTTTGTGGATTAAATTGTGGCACATTTGTGGTATTTAATTATTGAATTGTGAACAAGTAAATAGTGCTAATTTGTTCTAGAAGAATTGTCATTTTGAATTGTCCAATTGTTGGAATTCTTGGTTTAATTGGTGATTGAGTTGAATTGAAATATTCAGAAAATATTTGGGAATTTGTGATTGTGATTTTGTGGTGTTGATTCTTGATTGAAGGTTGGATTTTTGAAATTGGTGATTGAATTCCATTTGCATAAAAAAAATGACGAGAGGGGTATATGGCAGTGCCGAGAGAAGAGTTAGAATGAGAGGAGAGGGACCAATTCTAGACAAAAGAAAAAGGAAAATGCTGAATGAAAATATATACACATCTAGAACCCTATAAGATTTGAGAATAATTCACCCTTGAACCTCAATTCTCAAGTGATAGGGCTCAGCAATTATTCAAGAATAACGAGAAGCATGAGGTGATTATAGAGAGGAATTTTGACCTAACCATGCATTGGAGATTATATGAAGATGCTAGGAGAGCGATAGAAGAACAAATTAGGTCAAGGCATTGGGAGGATTTTAACACTCAGGTTGACCCCGGGGCTACCCAGATAGTCAAAGAGTTTCATTGTAATTTATGTGAGTTAGAAGATGGCAAGGTGCGCAACGGGGGGATTTTGGTAGATTTTAGTGCTGATGTGATTAATGCGTATTTCAACATACCTCCCCGTACTTTCTAGTCAATAATTGGCATTTTTGAACAATAAGAATAAGGATATGAATGCAATCAAAGATGCCATTTGTGATAGAAGGGTAGAGTGGATTAAGAGTACTTCTTCTGCCACTGAATTAAAATTTGCTCGTCAAGGACTCTCATTAGTGGCTAAGTTGTGGTTTTATTTTATCAGTAGCTGGATTTGGGATTATTGACTAGAAAGTACAAAGTACTCTTAGTTTATGCCATCATGACTGGGGTTCCGGTGAATGTTGGTCACCTTATTAGATAGGGATTTTTAGAACTTGATGCCTTTCCATTAATTTATAAATTATAATTTATGGGTGTTTGTGTAGTTAAGCAAAAATCAAAGGATGAGTGATAGAACTATTTTAATAAAAACCATAATCTTAATTCTAACCTAAATTAACCAAATTAAGACTAAAAATAAAAGCAAACAAATTACCCAACTACAAAGATTACAAATGAGAAACCTTGAATATTAAAGCAATCATTTCTAAACTATAAATTGGAAAGAGTTAAACTAGAAATCTAAATATTTTTGGATTTTTGATAGAAATAAAGAAAGCCCACTAAAATTTACCTAGGAATTAATGCAAGAAATTGAGAATTCTTAAATAGAAAGCAAGAAATTATCAAGAACCCTAATTTTACCTAGAAACCCTAAATTACAAGAGTAAAGAAATTCTTACTAAATTAGACAAGAAAGCGAGTAAAAATTATATCTACGCGAAACTTGCGATTAAGCCACTATGATTATCTAATCAAAATTTAAACTTGACAAGAAATTAAAAGAAGATCTAAGATCTAATTAAAGAGAAATTTCTATTAATGAAGTAAACTTGGAGTTCAAGCTATCCTAAACTATCTAAAAACTAACTAAAACTATCTAGTCCTTCTTCTTACTCTAATTCTACTTAGCTTAAATACTGCAGCATTACACAAGGCAAAATTAGGAGTTTTTGGCTGGAAGTTTACAAAATTGCCCTTACAACTTGAATTTCAGCGAGTCGAGATTGCGGTTTGGAACATTTGAGACCGCGATCTCGACTCTAATGTAGTAATACAATTTTTCGAGTCGAGATTACGGTCTGGAATAGTCGACACTGAGATACGACTCTCCTCCCAACATTCTTAGGATCTTATAAATTTTTATAATCTGGTCCCTTGAGCTTTGTTCCTTCCACTGGATCGTTCCCACAAGGGTAACCTGCATAATATTAACACCATTAAGCACTTAATTAATATAGAATTTTAATAAAAACTTATTAAATTTAACAAGAACGGAAATACAAACACATATGAAAGAAATTAACTAAAATCTTCAATTACTTACCTAAAATTCAGGTTTAAACTATCAAAATGTTATAATTTAGAGGAAAATAACTCTTGTTTACTAGAGTTATCACAACACTGGCCACACATCAACATAAAACTTCTTTTCGAATACTAAAACACCCATCCTTCAAAGGAGTAACTCCACATTTAATTCTCCAAATACCCATAAAAATTTTATGCAGGTAGTGCCTAAAGTCTGGTACCTGCATAGCTTCTCGCCAAAAAAGCTTGTACATTGAAAACCGTCCGAAGGGGTTCTTTTCCTTTTCTCCAAAATGGGCACGAGTGATAGGCACTACCAGCAAAAAATAGCTATGCAGGTACCAGTGATAGGCACTACCTGCTAGTGACACTCCAATGCAGGTGCCAGTGATGGGCACCACCTACTATGGTCAACAAAAATTTTTCTAATACCCCTACACCTTAAATTGTACACCATTCATTCAATCACTCTCATACAACTACCTTTCCTCCTTATATCCCCTTAAAAATTAATGTGCCATTAAAGCTCTTAAGGGACATTTAGGATAGTACAAAGGTAGATAAAAAAATGAGTTAGAAAAAAAATGACTAGTGCTTCTGTCCATTCAAAAAGAAATAAGGCTCGAACTGGGTTCTAGGGATAAATTTTACAAGATAATGGTTGGTTTGAAAGGCTCAAACATCCAAAGAAATGCCTTCCTCTTACACATCTAGATGTGTATAAGAGACAGGTCTATAGACAGGTCGTGTAAGGTGATTTACCCGCTAATGATAGTTTAGCTCAAAAATTATCATGCAAAAATCAAAGAAACATGCTAAGCAATTGCAAAAATTTCAAAAATTTCAAAAATTTCCACTAATTAGCACAAAAAAAATAAAAAATTTTAACAAACTCTTAGATCAAAAGAAAAGTTAAAATATTGAAGCAAACTTGAGCAACTACACCAAATAAATATAATTCTAGATAACTCTCCACTACCCCATACTTAGAAATAAATAAGAGCCTCCAATGTTATAGAACAGGTTATAAGCAGAAGGAAATAGACAGCCTCTGCAATGACGCGTTGGCGATGGCGATGTATATCCCAACATAAATACCCTGACGAGGCGAGTTGAAACTTGTGAACTCTTTATAACTATACTTGATTCATCCACCATCAATATTATCAGCTACACAAGTATAACTAAAAGTAATTCACAATCTAAAAATTTAGGCCATTTAATAGGAATCATATTCCTAATAATTCTTAGACTATATGGGTAGCCCTGTCTCTTATACACATCTGATGTGTATAAGAGACTGGATTTGTGGCATAAGAGATTCGTATCTCCCCGACTTCTTGCTAAAATCCAAGAAGAACAAGCTCAACTTCCAAAACTGGCCCTTTTACCATGAACACCCCAAATGGAACCTCCTTTCGTATACCTAGGACAAACTCATACTCATGTATCAGAAAAGTTGGTGATTCCTCGACATAAGTATTGAGTGTCTCGGTTGTTGTAACTTCAACTTCGTGAGGCTCTTGGGAACCATTTCTTGATAGACATTTTTTTGTTCTTCTTGAACCTCTTCACAACCGAGACACTCAATACCAATGTCGAAGTTCTAACCACTCCTAGAATCTTGAAAAATTGGTTTTGTAACTGATTATCTGGTGGATGTGGCTTGCTCTTCACGGAATCTAGATATCTTTTCTTGAAGTTGAGCTTGTTCTTCTTGGAGTTTAGCACACTCTTCTTGAAGTTCTCGAATTCCAATCCACAAATCCATTGATCCTGACTCATCATACTCTTGGATTGATGGGTGAAAGAATTGGAGCTCCAGTGATTCATATAAAGGCTTTGTGGGTGTAGGGAAAGAATAGAAATAATCTTGGTAACTTGAGAAAGAATTTGGAATTAGTTTGACCATCTTTGATTTCATGGGCTTTCTTTATTTCTATCATAAGAAACATGTTTATTGGTCATGCCTCTCATAGTCATAAGGATGATAATATGCTTGGCATGAGTTATTCCAATTCATTCCTTGCATATTCTCATAAGGTTGACAAAAAAAAACAAAATAGAAAAGCAAGCACTAACACAAAAGCACACAAACTTATACACATGGGAGAATTTAAACTAGTAGCAAGCCAAAACTATCCACTAAAAGAGAAAATCTTTTATATGTGTAATGATTGTTGAAAAACTAACGATTAAACAAGAAGGAAAAATCTTTTTGGTTTTTTTCCAAAATATTGAAAACACACAACAAAACTAAAACAATTAAATACGATTTACACTTCAAAGCAGTATCTTGTCAAATTATACCGATATTGCCAAAGACCCAATCCCTGGCAACGGCGCCAAAAACTTGATACGTGAAATATCTAGTTATAAAATTTATAAGATCCTAATCCAAATATTACTAGATTACGCACCGCAAGTGTACGGCATCAATAGTATATAGCGGAAGTAGGGGTTGAGCCCACAAGAATTGGTTTAGCAATTACCAGTTATTTGACTCAAACACTAGTTGAATAAATCATTATGAAAGATATTTGATTAAATTAATCTAAGAACTAAAATTATAATTAATCTACGAAACCCAATAAACAACTCTAACCATTAATCTACGAAAGCATTAAATTTGAAAGCAAAAAAAAAAAAAAATGTAACCCTAGAAAGTATTAAACGATAAAAGCATGAACCATAAAACATGACCTAAATAACATAAGAAAAGGTTTAAGAATGATTCACTAATGAAGAATCGCGAGTTCTTGGTCTCTTATACAATCTTGATGTGTATCTTCAAGACTTCCTAAAAAGAAAGAAAACCCTAATCTAAATATAATTAGATGTGACTATAAGAGACAGGAATGTTCTTGTCCTTTCAAAAAATCTAGAATCATCTCAGTTAGAGCTCGGACACGAAGGTTATGCTCAATCTATCAAACTGTGTAAAAATTGCTTCTCGCCGATGCATATTTTCCAACTTTGAAATTTTGATTGATACGCCTATAGAATCCTAGAAAACTCAAAACATGAAAGTTGTAGAACTCTTCTTAGCTTTCCAAATCATCCAAAATCACAGCAATCGAAGCTCGAGCAAGATAGTTATGCTTGATCTTCCAAACTATATCCAATTTGTACCACGCCAATGAACATTTTCCTCAAATATTGTGATCCATTTTAACTCATTCTTAACTCAAACCCTACAAAACTCAAAATAATCTATTTTATCTCATAATTGCTCAATTCTTGCTCAAATTACATTAAAACGGAGGTAATATTTATGACCTTATCAACATCAATCCCTAATAAAAGGCAAAAATTCAATAAAAGACGTCATCTTTAGTCTATGAAAGCATTAAATTGAACGCTTAGAACATGTCATACGAATGTTGTGGAGGGAATTGACAGTTGAGCCTTTGATAAGTTCATAATTGATCTATATTTTATGTGTCATTTACCGTATTTTTATGATTTGTTAGAAAGATTTGAGTTAAGATTGAGCTTAATTTGGTTATTTTTATTTTTTATCGGGTTGTTAAGAAAAAGGGTTGAAAAAGGTGAAAAGAAATTCCAAGGACGAATCGTGTGTGAGTATGGAAATATTCTGGATGCTGTTTTGTATTTTAAGTGTAACTTTTTGGTCCGAGCTTCGAATGATTTGATTCAAAATGTGTTGGAAATCTAAGAAATAGAGGTACAACTTTTGTGTTCTATACTTTCCCAAATTACAAGAGCGACATGGTCAAAATCGAAGTTGAAAATGAAGCACATGATTAGGGCATCGCGCACATGCGCAACCCTCATGCCCCGCACATGCATGATTTCCAGAGACCAAAGTGCCAGAATTTGATGGCACATAAAATATAGATCTATCTATCCGAATTATCAAATTAAGGGTTACGTAATTTTTTTATTTTCGATAGATTTCTTCGTCTGATTGGACTTTTTTTCAGCCGATTTCACGTTCTTATCCTAGGATAGGGATTTTAACCCTAATATTCACTATAAATACCCAGTGTAGGGTGAATAAAAAAGATTATTTTTTGTTTTGTTTAATCGTTAGTTTTTCAACAATCATTATTAAATGATCTTCCTTGGCACTCAGTGCCTAAAACCCTTTTTCTTAATTATGTGAATTGAAACCATGGTTTGTTCTATTAAATTGTGTGATCTTAGTACTTGAATTTATTCGTTTTTATATCAAGTACTGATTTTTTTTTTGCATTAATTTTGTGATTGTTTTGTTTAATTTGCTATTGCTGCAGAATAGTGAGTTATTAGAATTAATCTACAGCTAGATTATTTTTGACCGCATATATTCAATTCAATCGGTCTCTTATAACTAAATTTAATAATTTATCAATTAATGTTATTGAATTTAGGGAAAATAATCAACTAATTGACATCAAGAACTACGTGCGTTTGTGTTTAATTAATCTAATTGTTCTTGTTGATTTTAATACTCCTATTAATTAATCTTTGGCGCATGTCCGGATTAAATTAATAGTTAGAGATAATTGGATTGTGTGTTGAAAATTAACCAACCTTAGGAAAGAAATAAGAATCAATTTTGAATTGGACTTCGGGTTAATTCTCCAATTAGTGCATGATCTAAAATTGCATTATCTTTTGGTGTCGATGATCTAAAATTGCATTATCAATTGATAGAAATTCCATGGTGGATATGACCGAAACCAAGATTCGTCTTTTATTGATCTCTCTTTAGCTTGTGCTTTAGTTCTTAGTTTAAAATTGTTAAAAATTCTTCTTTTTCTTTGAGGGCAAGAATAAACCCCTTTGTGGAACGACTCATACTCACCGCTGGTACTTGTTTAAGAGTGAATTTGATTAGTTTTTGGGTGCCTACGACAGCATATCACCAAATATTTTGGCGTCGTTTCAAAATAGTTTGATTTACTTTTGTGCCATTGATTTTTGTTTTTATTTTCTTTTATTTTTTTCATTATTCTTTCCACTAATTGTGTATGCAAGTAACATGATCTGTTGGACAAGTTGCATTCCAATTTGATTCGAAAATCTGGAAAATGCTAGGGAGAAGTTAAGAGGAAGACAGGTAGGGGAAGATCAACTCATTAACTTCAATTTTGTTGACAAACAAGGATAACAAGTTCAAATAAGCACAGTTTGCACAAAGAACTCTTATAGACACTGGAAGGGTATACTTTAAAGGAACAACCTATGTGCATTTCATATCTTAAGTTAGATGCAAACGTTACTTTTGAATTAAAATCTGGACTATTTCATTTATTGCCTTCTTTTCATGAATTATTAGGAGAAGATCCGAACAAACATCTTAGGGAGTTCCATGTAGTTTGTACAAGTATGAGACCACTTGGGTTTCTGAGGAGGACATTAAGCTGAAGGCATTCCTGTTCTTAATCAAGGACTAGGCAAAAGATAACTATTAATAATAGATTTACCATCGAGAGTGTAAGAACAGGAATGAGCAATTGAATAGATTGTTCTTGATAAAATATTTAAACCTTCCCAGACTACAAATATCTGAAAAAAAAGGTGGTATAAGGCAGTTCAATGAAGAGTCTTTGTACGAGTATTGGGAACTCTTTAAGAAAATTTGTGCAAGCTGTCCTCACTATTAGATAAGCAACTCCTTATTAATTCAATACTTTTATGAAGGTTTGTTGCCAAATGAGAGGAATGTGATCGATGCCGCTAATGGAGGGGTGTTAGATAATTTGACTATTGACGCTACCCGTGAGCTCATATCAAACATGGCAGCAAGTTCTCAAAACTTCGGAACTCAATTCGAATAACCTCTCAAGCGTGTTAATGAAGTAAATAGTCTATCCGTAGAACAAAAAAAAGCCATTCTAACTTCTTTTGTACGCCAATTGACTTGAGGAACTGCGCAAACCTGTAAAACCTCCAGAAAGGGTACTTATATTCACTAGTCTCTTTCTCTTATACACATCTAGATGTGTATAAGAGACAGTTGTATACTAGCCTTGGTGGATCCCACTTGCACAAGTTAGAGTGATTGCTCCACCCAGGTGTATACGTATACACCTAGGTGGATCAATCACTCTAACTTGTTATATGGGATCCTCCACAGTAACAGCCTCAACAAAATCGACAAAATTTCCAACCGTATAGGCCTCCATTTACTCAAAGACAACAAGCTAATCCAGCTGCTCAATAGATTAAGTCTTTAGCGAAAATACTAAATGCTTTAACTGCCAATACTATGCAAGTCCAATAAGACACCAAGGCTAGTATACAACAATTGCAGACCCAAATAGGAAAATCATGACTGCAATTAGTCTCTTATACACATCTAGATGTGTATAAGAGACAGCCCGATTAACACTTATAAATCCTAAAGAAATTGTTAGTGCTTTATGTTGAGAAGTGGTAAGGAGATTGAGGTGCCAAGAAAGGTAGTCCCTGAACGTGTTGAGGTCGGGAATAAGGAGGTTGAAGATGAAAAAGAGGTTGTTCCTGGCACGACATCAGGCGAATTTATCTGATCGAAAAGGCAAGTAAACTGTGTGGTTAGAATATAAACTTGAGGCACCATTTCCTGAAGCATTGTAGAAATTTGCGAAAGAGGACCCTAACCGAGACTTATATGAAACTTTTTGCAAATGCAATATAAATATTCCTTTACTAGATGCCGTCAAACAAATACCTTGTTATGCTAAGTTTTTGAAGGAATTGTGTACTCACAAGAGAAAACAAAAAGAGAAGAATGTTAGGAAGGTTGAGGCTGGGAGAAATGTATTGTCCATCATTCAAAAATCCCTTTCTGAAAAGCGTAAGGACCCATGTATGTTCTTCATTCCTTGTAAGATAGGCAATGCACAATTAAAAAAAGTCATGCTAGACTTAGGTGAATCTATTAATGTAATACCATCTGTTTGTGAAGCATTGAAAATAGGACTGTTTAATAAGACTGGTATGGTAATTCATCTAGCTAATAGATCCTTAGCCTATCCTAAGGGAATAGTGGAAGATATCTTAGTTCAAGTAGGGAGTTTGGTTTATTCTACTAATTTTTATGTGCTAGAAATGGAACAAGGTGATTCTACTATATTTTATTAGGAAGACATCATCATAAATTAACTTGTCACCAAATTACATGCTAAGATTGACCTAACAAAAGCATCAGACTTTTTTTAAAACTGACTTTAAATATTAGATGAATGTAGAAGAGACAGGGCTGTAAATACTCATCTAGATGTGTTATAAAGACAGCCTATGATAGTCATGTGTTTAAGATGGTCCTGGTCACCTAAAATACTTGTTTTTGTAAGATAAGGGAAAGGTGATCATCTCGAGTCAACTTAGCAAATTGCAAGAAGAGAAATGTGTTGAGTTGTGAAGGAGTAGAGGAGGTTAAATCCATGTTTTTTAGAATGGTGAAAAGAAAGATTTTTGGACACCTTAATACATGATCAGATGTGTGATAAGAGACAGGACAAGATGTGTATAAGAGACAGATGTGTATAAGAGTCAGGGCTGCCTCCCGTTGTCTATATGCATTTTATTCCGTTTATTTATTTTTGAAGTTTTTATTTTATTATTTTATTTTTAGGGTTTTAATAGTTTTATTGTGTTGTTAGTATTGGAAATCTACTTAATTAACAAGTTAAACTAACAAAATGGTCATTTAAGTGTTTTGTGTGTTGTATGGTTCATTTAAGAATGCACACTTTATGCTTAAAAATGTGTTTTTATGCACATCACTCCATTTGGTGTGCATGTGCACAAAATCCAAAAGAAAATTTTTCCACCTGCAAGGTCGCACGCACATGTGCCTTACACTGCTCACGCATGTGTGCGATAAGGAATTTTTGAACTTCGTTTCTGCCAAGCACGCACATGGACGCTGTAAGCCTCGTGCATGTATGTAAGGCTAATCCCAGCACTTGAGCTCTCTGTATAGCACGCACATAGTTAGTCTTTTGACCTACCAATCCTAGGTACTACCAGGATATGCCTTCAGCTTAATGTTATATTCTCTTATACACATCTAGATGTGTATAAGAGACAGGGCTAGAAAGGCTCAAACGACCTAATTTATGTATGATTTGTTGATTGAGGAGTGATTGCACGTTCTTTATATGTACATAAATTTTTTTTTTTATCTATGCATGCCATGTGTTTGATAAATTGTCTCAATGAATATAAATGTTAAAAGCACAAGGCAATGATGTATGAATTCCATTCCTAGAACGTTAATTATGCCTTGTGATCTATTTTTTTAGTCAATTTTAATGCATATTAATGTTCTAGAACTGTGATAGTTTTGGCATAATTAACGCTGTCTCTTATACACATCTAGATGTGTATGTCTCTTATACACATTGTAATTTTGTATTAAGTGTGGGGTGTTGGAGTATTTGTTGGAATTGTCATGATTTTCACATTTGCAATTTTTAGGAATGGCAAGAACAGGCAAGAAAGCAGCTACGGGCAAGAGTGTGGGGACATCTTCCTCATCCGTAACCCAGTGTCAAGGTGAAGCCACACCGGAGGGGATTGTGGGGTGGTAATTTCTTAACATAGCAGCCCAAAAAAAATATTGAGAAAGATATAGAAAAGTGGGTTGTGAGTGGCCAACCGTAACTGGGGTTGGAACTACTTCACCACAACTCCCAAAGAGGCAGTTATCCTAGTATGCGCGAATTCTTTGGCAATTTAAGCCACTCTGGCAACACTAGGGTGTATGTTCAATGGAAACAGGTAGATAACTCTACAAATGAAATTAATAGGATTCTGAAGGTCAATCGGGTATGCAGTGATGAGTGGCCAATCGTCAACAAAACCAATATAGGGCTGAATGAGATCACAAGCATCATTTACAATGGTGTCGTTAAATAGACATATAATACTGTAAGGACTATGGCAATGCACTTTAATGTGAATACGTTTAAATCGGCTTGGTTTGTATGGTTTAAGTTTATTTGTGCGTGCATACTCTCGGTCAGCCATCTTAAACACATGACTATATAGTGGGCCAAACTTCTATACTGTATTGCTTTCGGGAAATCCATCATTGTGGGTCAACTTATCCGTCAGCAAATATGCTATTCTTAGCCACTTACAAGTAGTCAGGCTTATGGTTTCCCAATCTGATTACTACTTTGTGTCTTGAGAGTGGTTGGTGATTGACCCAGCATAAGAGAAACTGAAACCCGAAAAGTTGATTGTGATGGAGGGTGCAAGAGCTATGATTAGGAACACTCACACCCATGCATCTATATCATAAGCGGGTGACGATGCTGATTCTAAGGATGAGATCGAGCCATAGCATACTGTAGAAGAGATCTTATAGTGCTTCATTGTTTTAGGGATTAGATATTATAGCTAATCTTATTTTAGCTAGGTTTAATTTTCATATTTGTGTTTTTCTCTATTTCTGTGGTGTATTATTCAACTTAAGGGAATAAGTTTTTTCTAATTATTGTAGGATTTAATTCTAAGTTTTCTTGTTTTTCTTATTATCCCAAGGGAAATTTTTATTTTCTTTTGTTCAGTATAACTTGACAATCAATTCACATCAAAGGGATATTTATAACGGATACTACTCTGAATTAATTCAATTCAGAGAAGCTTTTCTTTTTTCCATTATATGCTTGCTAGAATGTGTATAATGAGAACAATGCTTATTCCCTGTGGAAAGAGGAGTTATTTGGATTTATAAGTAGTTTGGTATATGTTGCTCGATTTTGCTACAATATTTTGACTTTTCTTTTGATTTGAGAGCTTTACAAAATTTTTGAAAATTTTTGAAAATTTTTTGTGGATTAGTTGAAAATTTTTGCTTAACACGCCTCTCCATTTTTTCTGTATTCAATAACTCTTTAGTTGAACTATTCATGAGTGAGTAGTTGGTGTTAATACTTTCCATTCAAGATTTTTAAGAATTTTGGGCACTTAGCCATGAATTAATTTTTTGTTTGGACACTTAGAGATAATTATATTGCATCCCAGAAACTTGCTTTATTACATTTTCAAGACAAATTATTTAGACAACCTGATTTAGTTTAGAGATGAAGGTAGAACTTTTTTGGTCGTTTGAGCCTTTCTAGCCAACCCTATTGAATTTTTTTTTCCTTAGTACCTTATTTGATTCTTGAATTGTTATGAATGGGGAGAAACACCATTTACCTTCTTTCTTTTAAATTTGGTTTACCTACCCTTATGATCCTAATAAATTCTTTAAATTGTTCTGTCCTAAATTTTCCCTTTAAGAGCTTTATTGTCCACATTATTTGTTAAGGGGATATAAGGGTGGAAGATTGTGAGAAGTGGGTAACGTACATTTATGGAGCTAAATGTGGTATAAGAGACAGTTGTAATGTGAGTGAAGAAAAATATAATAATAAGTTTTGATAAATATCCTGTCTCTATATTGGTGCCTATCCCCTTAGGTAGTGCCATCTTTTGTACCTAGGTGTTTATATGTTGCAGGTAGTGCCTACCACTGGTACCCGTACTGTGAGCGAACATAAAAAAATAATGATAATGTGAACCATAAATATCCGAAGGAATGTTGGCACGAGTGGCCAAATCAAAGAAGAGGGACTTATTTGCTTATTGTTTGTTTTGAATTTTTCATGGGTATTTGTTACTCAAGTGTGGGGTTATGGTTATATGATGCTTCACATGTGAAGAGAAGTTTTATTTTAATGTGTGGCCACCATTACTGTAAAGCTCTTGTTCTTATTTGTTATATCCTTTCCCTTCTTTGATTATCCAAGACCCTAACCTACATTACAAGCTAAAAAGTCCTACCTAATGTAAATTAAATCAGTTCTCTAGATTAGTAAAGAGGTGTAGGAAGAATGAGCTATGAATTGTTTAGACAGAAAAATTTGGAGGTTTTACATGATTTAATCTGAGTGTTTATAAATATGAGTTTTTGAATGGTTGCACACATACACACGAATCTCAATGTTCTGGCTTTTATTAGCATTTGAGCTCTTGGGTTCTAAACTACTCCAAATGATGGATTGGCTTTTCTTTATTTATGTGGATATTTGAGGGAATGTGTTGGGTGAAATTTTTGATATGCGATCTTTTATCACATTTTTTTGGAGGACGATCAAAGGTTAAGTTTGGGATAGATTGATAAGTTCATAATTGTTCTATATTTTATGTGTCATTTACCATATTTTTATGCTTTGTAAGTAGGATTTGAGTTAAGATTGAACTTAATTTGGTTGTTTTTAGTTTTTATAGGGTTGTTATGAAAAAGGGTTGAAAAGATGAAAAGAAATTCCAAGGATGAATTGTGCACGAGTATGGAGTGGTTCTGGATGCTTTTTTGTATTTTAAGCGTAACTTTTTGGTCCGAGGTCCTATTGATTTGACTTCAAATTCTTTGGAAAGCTAAGAAAGAGAGGTACAACATTTACGTTTTACACTTTCCCAAATTCTAGAGAGCATTAAGGTCAAAATTGAAACTGAAAGTGAAGCACAGGATTAAGGCATTGTGTACATGCACAACCCTCAAGTTGTGCACATGCACAATTTCCAGAGAGCAAAGTGCCAGAATTTGATGCCGCGCGTACGCCTGAGGTATAAACTATGCACGTGTGCACAAACTCAGAAGGGTTACGTAATTTTTTATTTTCAGTAGATTTCTTCGTCCGGTTGGATTCTTTTTCGGCCGATTTCACATTCTTATCCTGGGATAGGGATTGTAACCATAATATTCACTATAAATTCTCCGTGTAGGGTGAATTGAAAAAGAGATTATTGTTTCTGTAGTTTAATAATTAGTTTTTCAGCAGTCATTGTTGAGTGTTCAGTCATGGCACTTAGTGCCTAAAACACTCTTCTTGGTTAAGAGAATTGAAGCCATGGCTGGTTCTATTAAATTGTGAAGACCTTTGTACTTGAATTTATTTGTTTTTATATCAATTATTGATGTATTTTTTTGCATTAAGTTCATGATTGTTCTGTTTAATATGCTCTTATTGCAGAATCTAGATGTTATTAGAATTAATCAACATCTAGATTGTTATTTACTGCGGGTGTTCAATTCAATTGGTGAAACAACTAAGTTTAATAATTGCTCGATTAGTGTTATTGAATTTAGGAAAAATAATCAACTAATTGACATAATCACGTGTGTTTTTGTTCAATTTGCCTAATTGTTCTTGTTGATTTTAATGCATCATTAATTAATCTTTGGTTCGTGTCTGGATTAAATTAATAACTAGGGTTAATCGGATCGCGTGTTAAAAATTAACTAACCTTAGGAAAGAAATAATAATCGACTTTGAATTGGAATTCGGGTTAATTCTCCAATTAGTGCCTAATCTGAAATTGCATGATCTTTTGCTGTCGAGAATCAATTGATAGAATTTCCATGGTGGATGTGATCGAAACCGTGAAGATTCATCTTTTATTGAACTCTCTTTAATTTTAATTCATGCTTTAGTTCTTAGTTTAAAATTGTTCAAAATCCTCCTTTTCTGTGGCTTCTCTGAATTGAATTCAATTCAGAGTAGTATCCGTTATAAATCTGTCTCTTATACACATCTAGATGTGTATAAGAGACAGAACATCACCAACCTACTCATAGATGTGGATCAATCCTCGAATTCAAAAACTTCAATAGTTCTCAACTATTTTAGTAAAGCGACTATAAAATTTGAAAATTAACTAAAATTAACTAAACTACTCTACTTTTTTCTGAAAGATAGAAAAAAATATATGAGAAGCCATGTTTTTTGACCCCCAAATTCTTGTATTTATAGGTAGGGGGTAGCCCTAGGGTTTGGGATAAGTTTTAGCAACATAGAGTTTCATTCAAAACCAAACACGAGCTCAAAAAAGGCAAGAATTGCGAGTGCCTTATTTTGTACATCAGCGTAATGCTGCGGCACTTTGATTGCCTTGGTTACAACACCACAATGGTCTCAACTCTCAGACTCTTAGTAAGTTTTACGTGAACATACTGACACTCCAATTCCAGCTCTACTTCACATATTCTTTGCTAATCAAATCCAATCTCCATCCTACATTACAAAGCACAACAACACGCATAAAAATAAAAACAACACTAATGGCACAAAAAGTAAGAAAACATGCACTAAAACACTAAAAAGATGTCGAACCATAGCAATTTTGTGTTTTAGAGTTATTATATAACTCGATTGAACCTTTAAACAAAAGACCATATTTCTCGTGTAATAAGCAATTTAGTACGACAAATTAAGAATGTAGCTAACTATTAATTTGGTTAGATTAGCTAAGAGGAAAATGGGAGTAAATCCTCTGTCATAGACCATTATTGGGTCAATTTGAGACTGTGATCGGCTAAATTGCCTAGTCGATTCTTTGATAATTCCATGTAGATAAAAACTATTCATTTAGAATTAGGATAAAGAGCGATCTATGCCTGATTTAGTTAAGTTGGATAAGAAAGTTAATTGTCATGAGGGATCGGGATTAGGTTGATTTTTTGGAATTGAATCTCCAATTTTTGTAGTTTGTCTAGGTATGTCTCTGTATACACAGATGTGTATTCGTGTGTATAGAGAACCTACTTCAATAATGGATTAAGTCTCATCTTTTAAATTTCATTGTTTGGTAGTTTGTAATTAGGTAAATTGTTATCTTTATTTTTACAAAATCCAAAAAAAAAATGACTAGATAGAAATTTGTCAAAGGCTTTTGGTACTTGATTGCTCAACCCTCATAGGAATGAGCCATGTTGGATTAACTATATTGATACTATATACTTGTGAGATTCAGTGGACAGTTAAGAATAAGAGAAAGTAAACTCCTCATCATCGAGCTCTTATAAGTGTGAGTTCCAACTTGCTAGCATGACTTATGTTATTTCAATAAAAAGGTAACAATCTTCTCTTGTTTTCAATGAGATTGGCATTGAGTTGAAGTGAAGGCTAATGTTGTTTGGGGCATGGTGACTTCATGCCACGTAGAGTTATGCTCACGAGAATTATATGGCCATCCACGATTGGTGTGCTTTGTTCTTATGTGTTACTTGTGATGTTTAGTAGTTGTCTTTTGTTGTTTTACTCAAATTTATCAAAATTTTAATTTGGGAGATGTTAACTACCCTAAATAGAGTTATTTTTGTCTATTTTAGTTATGATTTTATGTGAGTCTCAGCATCTTTTGGTGCTAAAGGTTAGGGTTTTAGTCATTTTTAGGATTTTTACGATAAGTGTTAATTTATGTGGTCATTGTGTTTCAGAACATTTAATAATGTGTTTAAATGTGTTTGGTAGTTTGGAAATGGTTTGGGAGTCAACTAAGGAGGTCAACACGCAAAACAGAGAATGCAGAGTAGCTGTTGATTGGAGCTACATGGCTCCACGAAGCTGTGGCATGGCTCTTAGCCGCTAATCAAGGAAAGAGCATGGAGCCGCATAGCTCCAAATAGCTGATGATGAGAATTTCGCAATTATTGAGGCTTTCGGGGCTATTTTCATTCTAAAACACTTGTGTAATCCTTGGGCTATTATATATGGGTATTTTTGGGTATTTTTCTTGAGACTAGAACATAGTTTAGTGTAGAAAAACAACTAAAAGATCCAACAACCATTCAAATTCCAAGATTAAGAGAAAGATCGAAGATCAAGGCTCTCGACAATAGTTTTGCTTCTACTTCCCTACTCTTCTTGTTCGTTCCAATGTAGATGATTGTAAATACTTTCCGGTTTGTTTCAATAGTTTGATTTTGCAATAAATTAGTTTACCAAGGTTTCAATTTTTTCTCAATATTTAGTTTGAATATCAAATCTCTCTCTCTCTCTCTTGAATATGGATGAGTATTGTTCATTCAAATTCATCAATAATGCTTTCAATTGCTTGATTACCAATTGAATTTATTTGTAAACCCTAGATTGAAATTGACAAAGGGAATTTAGGGTTAGACTAGATTTGAACAGTCTTTGTGCGATTCAAAGTCATTTTCTTGGTATAATAAATTAATTCATGTCTAGGATAGAAATATACCTATACGCCTTAAGTAGCCAAAACTAAGGTTTTTTCTTAATGCTATAATCTGTATTGCACCTCACATAGAAATATAGCAATTTGATTTAGATTATTAGGTTTTCATGATTTCAATAGGAACTTATGAATACATGAGAACACTAGGTTAACAAAACAACTTATATAACTAGAAGAGTGTAGAGATGAGTTATTCGAATATAGTGTTAACTGATAATTAAAGCCTAGGGTTTTATCACTTAAATTGCTCTTCTGTTTATTTTCTTTGATTAATTTACTTGTTTATTTCATGATTTAATTATTATATTCACTAATCAATTACTGATTTTTTGAATAGATTAAGGTTGTTCTAATTTCAGTACTTAGTAGCACTAAGACAAAGTTCTTGTGGGAGCGATATCTATTTATCGCATTATCGTTTGCAATGGTACGTGCACTTGAATGTATCAATCATGCCACACTCCTCTAGTTCGTCCAAAGAGCTATGATCTTTAGCCAATTTTGCCTTGAAGCACGGTTGGAAATGGTGGCAAACTTAGCATCCACTACCAAAAAAAAGAAAAAAAGAAAAAAGAAACAGCTCAATACCAAAGCAAATCAAAGAAAAGGAAAATTATTAGCCAAAACGTGCTAAGTAAAATATGAAACATCAATGCATACACACCCAAGGAGATGAAGTAGGATCAAGAGGATAAGGGCTCAACTCCCGTCAATGATGAGGTGGAAATCTCAACCACATCTATAACTACACTAAATACACGGAGACATATCACTGGGGACATCAACACATAGTCGATGACTAAACGTGGGAACCTTAACTTTGATATCATTGGGGATCGTCTGTCTCTTATACACATCTAGATGTGTATAAGAGACAGCCACATGTTGTTGCTAGTACTCCGCATTACCTCTTGGAATTATACTTTTTTAGATGTGTATACGGACAGGTTGCCCCTTGAAAAACGGGGGTGAATGAATTAGGTGAAACTCTCTTGGTCGAGCTCTTCTTACTTCAACAAAGAAAACACAAAATTGCTATGGTTCTGTCTCTTATGCACATCTAGATGTGTATAAGAATACAGGCATGGCATCCCGGCAAATGCTATAGTGGTGCTAGTCTAGTACACTCTAAGCCTAGAAGATGAAGTACCTCCAACCAAAGGTCTACCCGTGAATAAATTCTGTTGTAATCCACTTGGCTTAGGTGTCTTATCTAATTCATTCATCTAATCACCCGTTTTTCAAGGGGCAACAATTCCGTCATCATAATAAAAAAGTCTAATTCCAAGAGGTAATGCGGAGTACTAGCAACAACATGTGGCGCTAGTTCCCTGACACAGCCAGTTCCATCGTCAACATCAATAAAATCTATCAATTGGAAGGCATGAAGTTTCTATATCCTCCCTAGCATCATGTCCCAAAATATGAGGTATCATAGCATGATCCCGAGGATATGCTTCTTCACCAACAGTGGTGGATTCGGCCAAGTCGTCATCATCATTACCGGCAAGTATATCACAGGGCTCATGAGCCTATTTCACAACTGTTATACTACCACATGCAAGCTATTTTGATTTTCTTCTTACTTGCGCATCGTGCCAGAGGTGATTATCAATGTCTTCCTTGGCAAAGGACAGACCCTTGAGGTAGCAGTGTATGTTCCTCGCTCAAGAAGAAAATCTCATGGACAACTGTAGATTTGCCCTAGGCAGCTGCAATTGAATGTACCTCAGTATTACATCAAATAATTGCGGGAGCATCTCTGATAGCTGAAATATCTTGATGTTGTGGCAGCGATCCCCTCAGCTGTGGGAATTCGAAAAGCAACCATTCCATATTTGAAGCAGCTGCAATGTCACCTCCTTTGACATGTATAGCTGGGGAACAGAGTGGAGCAGTTGTAACTTCGATCTCTGCAGCTGTGGAAACGTCACCAGCAATAGTAGCAGTAATGAACCAGCTCCCACGACACCGAGGTCAGATTTATGGGTCTCACCCTTCCAGTTGAGACGCACAGCTGTGGCACATGTTCCTATGCTGAGTGCAGCAATCTTACTTGGTGAAGCTTTAGCAGGTAGTGTAGCAGTTGCGGGAATGGCAAAGAAAATTCTAACATGGTGTCATTTGAGAAAGTTAGTCTTAACCAGTGTTGATTTAGAATATTGTTTCAGCCAAATTAGAGATTGCATTCTTCAAATATGAAATCAGTCAATTTTTTCTTAAAAGAAAAATATTAGTGTGACGTCATCCAGAATATTCACTGACTGCGAGGTCGTTGAAAATCTAATTTTCATGGACAACAAATAAGGATGATGACTCGGCACATGCTAAATTAATTTTTTAGTCAACTCAAATTCACTACATACAAAGTCACAAATATATTTATTGTTTTAAAAAAGCTCATTTTAGCTGAGTTTGCATTTGAAGAATCCGAATTCAGTGACCTCGCATTCACTGAATGCAAATTCCACACTGGCTAAAACAACATTCAGAATTGGCAATAGTGAAAAATGATTTTGTCAAATGACACCATGTCAAAATTTTTTGACATGGATAGTACTAAGCTTTTCTTCTCAGTTGCCAAGGTCTCATTTGCTGAGTTTCAGAGGTTAGTTGCTGAACCAACAGCAAGAACCACATTGGCAGAGGGAAAAGCAGTTGTCCTAGAATCAAGAGCAGTTGCGCTGTCAGTTGGAGCATAGTTATTGGAAACTCTTTCTATTCCTACGAACTGCGTTTTAATTCATGCGTATCGAAACCACGATTTAATTGCATTTTGAAATGCGATGATTTACATTTTGGAACATCAAAGGTTGTAAATCTTTAGTAGGATAAGGATATTTTGTATCTATTTTTTTCTTTGAAAATACTCTCCAAATTGAAATAATTAGAACTAATTAGTATTTGATTTGTTTTTTTCTTATTGTTAATTAGGAAAATTTGCATATATTTCTTTTTCTCTCAATACTATTCAACATTTATTAGAAATTTAATACCATCTAACTGCTAACTCCCACTTTATCCCTATAATTAGTCATTAAAAAAAAGAAACTCTAACCTAATATGCATGCCTTCTTTGGAAATCATAACCATTTAAATTTTTTGGAAAAAATACAAGTTTGGGTCGTGGTCCATCTTGTCCCTTAATCTTCAGGCAAAATACATTTAGTCCTCAAACTTTTCAATTTTAACCAATTTAGGATAAATTTGAAAATTCCGTCAATTAGAAACCAAAAAAATCACGTGCAAAGCACGTGACTGTTAGAATTTCAAGTTTTAAACGTGAAAAAATGCAATTTTGGCCCTCAAAGTTTGGGTCATGGACTATTTTGATCCCTAAGGTTCTAAATAAAATGCATTTAATCCTCAAGCCATTTAATATCTTCCAATTCAGGACAAATTTAAAATTCAATCAATTACAAATAGAAAAAAGGAAGAGCATTGCACATAACTGTTAAATCTATCTTGGGATATAATATTCCCAACATTTAAATGTATCCATTTATGGGTTTTCACTTTTTCCTCTGAAGTATCAACATTTGAAGATTCACCATTCTTTTCTATATTATAAGAGTTCTCATGCATGTGACTGTTAAATCTAATTTGAGTTCTAACACTTCTCAATTAATTTCAACCCATTTAATCTGGTGTTGGAATAGTTATATACAAAGAAAGGATAATAATAACACAATAATAATTGACTAATAAATTAAACAATAGTCTAAATCAAAATTAATCTTTGAGTTATAACAAAATAATAATAGTTCACTTTTTCCAGTATAATGAGACTTATTTACTAAGTTTAATCATTAGAATATTTGTTGAAATTCATGTAGTAAATGAAAACTCAATATTTAGTTGCAATTGTTGAACAAGATTAAATGATATATATATATTAGTTCAAATTTATATTTCACGTCCGCATAAGTAACCTCTTTTATAATATTTTTAAATTAATGACATATTTTTCAGTCGTTAATATTTTTTAAATATTTTAACATCTCAATCACTAATGAATTCTCTCGTCGCAACTGTTATTCTTAGCAACGGATTTTTAGTTGCTAAATTTAGCAAGAAAGAAAAAAAAAAAACATGTCGCTAATTTAAGGTTTCCACAATATTTCAAAACCAAATTTTAGTAATCGATTTGTTGATGGAAAAATCCGTCATTGAAATTTCATCAGTAAAACTGTTGCAATATTTTAATAACGAAGCATTTTTTGATGGATAGATTTCGTCGTCAAATCCGTTAGTAACTTGTTTAGCGACGGTGATTTTATCAAAAATCTAAAATCCGTGGCTAAATCCTTCGCTATAGGTTGAAATTGGTAAAAAAATGTGTTATAATATAGACAAGAATGGTGAATGGTTAGGCATTGATAGTCAGAGAAAAGTGTAATTACATCAATTAAATTTGGTTATAAAATATTATATCCCAGGGTAGATTTGACTTTTTCCGTTTGTAATTGAAAGAATTTCCAAACTTGTCCTAAATTGGAAGATTTAAAAAGTTTGAGGATTTAATACGTTTTGTTTGAAACTTTGGGAACTAAAATAAACCAGGACCCAAATTTCGAGGGCCAAAATTGTATTTTTTTTTAGATTTGAAACTTGAGATTTAACGGTCACGTGCAAAGCACATGACTTTTTCTATTTCTAATCAGAATTTTCAAATTTGTCTTAAATCGGTTAAAATTAGAACGTTTGATGAAGCTATATGTTTTCAACCTTAAACTTTTAGGACTAAGGTGGACCACGACCCAAGCTTTGGGGGCTAAAATTGACCTATTTTTTTCAAAATTTTTTGTTTGAAAATTTTGCTAATTCATTATATCAGAAAAATATGTTTGAAAAATGTTTAATTCAAAGTCACATATCGATAAGAGACAGCTCTTAGGTTGCCCTTTGGGACCAACAGTCCCATGGGTGAATTAGGTTATTTCAAAAACAAACCTTTTGAAATGTTTAATAAGAAATGCAAACTTTATGCACCAAATAAAAACTTAAGCACAAATGAATACAATAGATATTCAACAATTTAAGGTTAAAGAACAAATTAGAAGATTGAGATTAAGAGTATCAAACCAAACTCCCAAGCTTCTCAAGCTTGGAGCTTACAACCACAAAGAGCTTCTTACAAGGCAACTACCAAATTTTCAACTTGAAGTTTAGCCACTAAAAGTCTCTTCAAAGTAGGTGAGACAATAACCTCGTGTATACAAATGAGGATCACTCTTGCTCACACTAATTTCCTTTAGTTGAGCCAAGAGTTTTACACTCACAACCTCTCTTTTTGTCTACACGTTACAATTGTTATCTCTCCACTCTTACACTTCTAAGCTCTTTTCACAAAACTACCAACACTATTACAACACTTGTACCCACTATTTCTCCCAAATAGCTCAAGTAGTACTTGTAATCAATGTAGAAGTCTCTTACTTGTTTGATTCAGGCTAAGGGGTATTTATAGTGAAAAAAGCTAGAAGTCTAATTGTGTTGAAAGAGGGTTATTGTGTAAAACTCTTGGCTCACTTAAAAGTAGATTTTGGACCTTCCGGACGGCCGACGCAGTCTAGTATGCGTCCGAACGAACTAGCCGTTGGACCGTTCGGACGGCCCCTGCTAAATCCTACGTCCGACATTGCGTCCGTTCTCTGAGGTTATTCGTTCAGACGTCCGAGGAAGCGTCCGATCGAAGCAAAGTCTTCTGGAAATATTATCGGATGTTCCTCGTCCGAGACTGCTTCAATATTCTTTGTGTCGGATGATTACCATCGTCCAAAACTCTTTCTTTCGGACAGTCATTTACGTCCGTGGAGTCTTAATACTGGTTGTTTTGTTTGGACGATCATTTGCGTCCTAACCTACCTGTTTTTCTGCACACTTGTTTTCAAACTATTAGTGTGATTTGGTCATCATCAAAACATGATTAACAAAATTGGGGTTCAACAATCTCCCCATTTTTTATGATGACAAATCAATTGGACAATTTTAAAAACAACCAAAAACTATGAAGCATAAGTTAAGAAGTTTTGTCCGAAAAAAAAAAGTTTTGTCCATTATTTTCTCCCCCTTTTGACATCATCAAAGTATAAGAAAGATAATGCAATTTATGCTCCCCCTTAGTTTGTTCTCCCCCCTTGAAAGGTGAATAAAATTCAATATGAGTATATGGAGAATAAGTCAAGTTATGCAAAACGTTCCTTCCCTTCAAGAATATATATTCAAGTAGATATGAGGGAATTCATGCAAAGAATTAGGATCAAAACAATTTTCGCTCATTCCTTACCAAAAAGCATCATCAAAACAATGAAGCATGTGTGATGCAATTTCTTGCAAAAAAAAAAAAATCCTTTTAAAAGAGAATGCTTCCCCTTTCTTTTGCAAGTAGCGACTTATTATAGACAAAAATTGGGGCTACATATTTCCTAGCATTCTAAACAAATTCAAACACAAAGATGAGTAATATTCAAGAGAATATAGTTCAACTTGATAAATGAAAGCACACAAAATTTTAGATGTTACCCATTTCAATATCATCTTAGCTCATATGCCTTGAACGCCCTTCATAGATAATCTATCTTGAATTCCTTGGTGCTCTCCAAGCATACCTACATACAAAGTTAAGCAACAACTTTTGGTACCCAAACTTTCTTGGGTCCAATTGGATTAGTAACATGCTTAATCACCCAAATAGAATTTACTCCCAATTTTTCATGTCTTTTAACATAACAATTTTTCTTTATATGGCCATGTTGATGACAATAATTACAAATAATATTCTTATTGCCATAAAAAGAAGATTTAGATTTAACAAAGCACAAATCATTTTTTCTAAATTGGTGATAAAATTTTTGTTCAAAAACATATTTCTACTTCTTTTCTTTTCAAAAGCATTTTCTTTCTTCTTTTTCAAAATAACATCAAGATCATCTAATCTCTTCTTCAATGATGCTTGTTCTTCCATGATCTTGGTTTTTCCAACAAATTTTTCTTTAAAACATCATTTTCTTTTGTCAAAGAATTATTTTCATGCACAAGTTTTGAGTTGGCACTCAATAAAGTATTAACTTTAATTTTTAACTCTTTGTTCTTAGCATATGATTCTTTCAAACATTCATGCATTTTAAAAATAAATGATTCAACATCATCATCATCATTATCACATGAATCATCACAAGAATCACAACTAGAGGATACCTCATTATTGCCAAGTGCCATAAAAGCCATTTGAGCCTCCTCATATTCCTCTTCAACCTTTCCATCCGAATTGCAATCATCCCAAGTGATTTGGAAGTTGTTGAAGTGATGCTTCCTTGAGTCTTTTCTCCTTTTTGATGAAGCTTTAAATGCTATGCTTCTTTTTCCCTTTGCCTCCTCATTTTGTACCTTGTATTTCAACTTCAATTCAAAGGAGGTTAGAGAATTGATCAATGAATCAATAGGCATAGAATTTAAATTTTTAGACTCTTCTATGGAAATGGATTTAGGTTTCCATTCCTTAGGTAAAGCATTCAAAAATTTTCTATTCTTTTCACCCAAGGAATATTCTTTACCCAAACCTTCCAAAATCCTTTACCATATCATTGAACCTACAATACATCTTGTCAATGTTCTCATGAGGTTCCATTTTGAAGGATTCATATTTAGCCACAAGAAGTGACTTCTTTTGCGCT
The DNA here is from genome assembly GCA_025175665.1 of Cinchona pubescens. NCBI lineage: Eukaryota > Viridiplantae > Streptophyta > Magnoliopsida > Gentianales > Rubiaceae > Cinchona > Cinchona pubescens. The sequence continues at coordinate 392,642 of JANKKI010000075.1, read as the reverse complement.
CTTATATCTTCACTTCCTTCATGGATTTCTTTCAATTTGTCCGATATCTCCTTGGCCGATATCCAACCTTTTACTTTAGAAAACTCATCTGCATCCAAAGCATTATACAAAATATTAATGGCTTTAGCATTTAAAGATAAATTTATTTTATCTTGTGCATTTAACTTCATATCTAGTCTTAGGCCTTAATCTATGAGTATTTTCATCAAGAATATTTGCCTCAAAAGGACCTTCATAAATAATATACCACAATTCAATATTAATAGATTGAACAAAAATTTTTATTCTATCCCTCCAATAAACAAAATTAATTCCATTAAACATGGGAGGTCTAGAAATAGAATGTCCCTCTAAAAACAAGGCATTATTGGTTGCCATGATCTTTACTCTAATGCAATTTAAGCAAAAATAAAGAGACCAATGCTCTGATACCAATTGTTGGTCCCAAAGGGCAACCTAAGTAGGGGGTGAATTATGTTATTTCAAAAACAAAACTTTTGAAATGCTTAATAAGAAATGCAAACTTTATGCACCAAATAAAAACTTAAGCACAAATGAATACAATAGATATTCAACAATTTAAGCTTAAAGAACAAATTAGAAGATTGAGATTAAGAGTATCAAACCAAACTCCCAAGCTTCTCAAGCTTGGAGCTTACAACCACAAAGCGCTTCTTACAAGGCAACTACCAAGTTCTCAACTTGAAGTTTAGCCACTAAAAGTCTCTTCAAAGTAGGTGAGACAATAACCTCTTGTACACAAATGAGGATCACTCTTGCTCACACTAATTTCCTTTAGTTGAGCCAAGAGTTTTACACTCACAACCTCTCTTTGTTACAATTGTTATCTCACCACTCTTACACTTCTAAGCTCTTTTCACAAAACTACCAACACTATTACAACACTTGTACCCACTATTTCTCCCAAATAGCTCAAGTATTACTTGTAATCAATGTAGAAGTCTCTTCTTGTTTAATTCAGGCTAAGGAGTATTTATAGTTGTCCAAAATCTACTTCTAACAACTTTCCAACGGCTATTTTCTGCTTACTGGAAAATCGTTGGACCTTTCGGACGACCGATGCAGCAAGTATGCGTCCGAATGAACTAACCGTTGGACCGTTCGAACTGCCGCTGCTAAACCCTGCGTCCGACGTTGCGTCCGTTCTACTGAGGGTATTCGTTTGGAGAAGTCCGAGGAAGCGTCCGAACCTGCGTCCGAACCTGCGTCCGATCTAAACAATGTCTTCCGGAAATATGATCGGACGCTGTTTTTCGTCCGAGACTGCTTCAATATTCTTTGTGTCGAACGATTACCATCGTCCAAAACTCTTTCTTTCGGACAGTCATTTACTTTCGTGGAGTCTTCTGGTTGTTTTGTTCAGATAATCATTTGGGTCCGAACCTACCTATTTTTCTGTACACTTGTTTTCAAACTATTAGTGCGATTTGGTCATCATCATAACATGATTAACAAAACTAGGGTTCAAAAAATATGACTATGGATATATCAAGTTATGGCATGACTCCAAATAGAGGGCGTCATGATATACCGACTGAATCTACTCCTACATATTCTATACTTTAACAAGTGGAGTATTGCGTCCCCATACCGTGTTTCTCGTAACTATGGGTCGGAGCTGCTGTGCCTACTCGGCGAGTAGGTATGGATGCACCATATGCCAATATCCTTATGGAGTTAGGCATCAATGAAAAGCTAACAGGGTAGTTATTATTTGTTTCCATCTCACTTTTTCTCCTCTCTCATCTCATGCATCTCTCCATTTTCTTTTCCTTTCTTCTTTCTTTCTTCCTCTTTCTTTTATCTATTCTTTCCCGCTCATTGTCAATGTCAATTTTCAAGCCAAAAAGAACATTTCCCTAGCCTAAGTCACAACTAGAACCAAAGTGTGTGCTAGTTCTATATCACATCCTAGATGTGTATAAATCACAATAAATATATCAAATAATTTATAGTTAAAAAAAAAATTATATAATAAGATGAATCATATCTTGATACACATCTAAATTGTGAATACATAGTACCATTTCTCTATACGATTCAAACATTATGGCACAAGTCATAAACTAACAGCTACAAATAAGTGTGGTAGGGGATAAATTATGTATTTGGTCTCTTTAACACGATTCGTACCCCTATAGATTTTTCACTCCAATGCATTAGGTGTGTAGTGCGTACCCTGTAGAATACAACAGGGCAACTCAAATTTGTTACCTCAATCAAGAGATGTAGAAATTTTCCACCACACATTACTTTGTTTATATAATTTTATAGTTTGGTAAAAAAATCAATATGGGTTGTTAGGAAAAATCACCATTCTTTCACCAACTCTTCATATTTATATCTTTATTTCAAAATACAATTTGTCCATAGACAACGTATAATGATTTTTATTTCACAATAATGAGAATAATAACTCATATATTGAATGGTTGTTATTTCATAATAGGGAAAAAGACTAATTTAGTCCCTTATCTTATAGAGTATTGATCAATTTTGTTCCACAAGTCTTAAAAAATTTAATTTTTATTCGCCCTTATAAAAATTAAATAATTTAAGACTAAGGTGCAAATTGTGGACAAACTAACAGAGTCTTTGACAATACATCCACTACTTGTTATACGGGAACACGATTATCATATATTTTGGTCCATGACCGCATTTGTCTATAATCATTTTCAGTCTTAGGTCCTAGATTGGTTAATTTTTTAAAGATAAGGGGCCAAATTAATTTGTTGTGATAGATATGGGACCAAATTGGTCAAAACTCCAAAGATAAGAGATTAAATTGGTCTTTTTCTCTTTCATAATAATGGGAATTATAACCCATGTAATGAATAAATATTTTAACCAAAATATATTATAATATAGGATTTAGAATAGAATTTAAAATTTTCATAAATCATTGTCTTGAAAATTTAAAAGGATGTAACTCCTAAAATAAATCTCAATAATTGACACTTAAATGTCAAGAATTTATATATTCCATTAATATATTCCAACAATCCACCACTTATTTTAATAGAATATAAATATTATTTACTTATGGACAATGTGAGAACACCATATATAACGAAAGTGGTAATCCCTTGAAACCTATACTTAGTGTTTCCATAATTCCCATATTAGAATCAAAGTGGCTAAGTCTTAAAACTAAGACTACTTTAGTGTATGTGTTGTGCAGGACTATATGACATACATGATATTTAAGGTGCTAATATAAGTTTCTCAAAGCTGCAATTTACAACCTTGTATTTTATCCCAGATTAATATTACTTTGGAGAATTAGCCAAATTCTCATAGGAAATGGCACCATATGTTAATTTATGACATTTTTTCCTTTTTAAACTTTCGGCTAATCATTTTAAAATTATTGGTTCTATATCATGAAAACAATCATATTAATCACAATAAATATCTCAAATAATTTACTTTAAAAATTGATAAGGTGAATCATCCCTTGATATCATATGAAAAATATTAATTCTTAGTACCATTTCTCTCACAATTCAAGCATTGTAGTATAGGGCATGAACTAACAAATACTAAGACGTGTGATAGGGGTAAGGTGCGCATTTGCTCTTTTTAAAACGATTTGTGCCCCTATGAATTTTTCACTCTGATGTATTATGTTGTAGTGTGTCGTCTTTAGGATACAATAGTCCAACTTAAGGTTTTTACTTTCCTTTTGATATATACAATCAAATGAAGTAGAAGCTTTTCCCCATACCTTACTTTGTCTGTATAATTTTATAGTTTGGTAAAATTATAAGATAATAGTTGTTAGGAAAAATCATCACTCTTTCACCAGCTCTTCATATTTATATCTTTATTTCAAAATATAATTTTTCCACATATGATGTGCAATGATATTTATTTCACAATAATGAGAATATTAGCTCATATAATGAATGGTTTTTATTTCACAATAATCATAACCCATGTAATGAATAAATATTTATAACTAAAATATATAATAACATAGGATTTATAATTGAATTCAAAATTATCATAAATCAAGTCCTGAAAATTTAAGTATGATAGTGTATAAGAGACAGAGGAGAACCTCAGTTTACAACCCCCATGATCTCTTTGGAAAGTAAACTGCGTTCCTAAACCGTGGTCTACTTTTTCAATTTTAAAAGTTTTTCTAAATATTTTAAACCACAGTTGGTTCACAAAGAAGGAACTGATTTTCCAGACCGTGTTTTGAGCAAAAGACAATTACCTAAACCAACCAGTGACACTCATCCAAGACCATATCAGGAATTAAACAACCATAAGAAAGATAAAATACTTCTCATATGCAATTCAAACAATTATAAAAAAATGATGGCCAAACTCATTTCTGACCATGTTTCACACAATTAAAGCACACAAGAATGGTTTTGGTGAAATTGTGTGAGGTAATTTCACACAATTAGGGTAACTAATACCATTATTTTGGCAGCAAGGTAATACCGAAGCTTATTAGCTTTAGTTTGGGCCTCTACAAACCCATCTAGTATGAATCCCCTCTCAAAGCAAGGGTTTTTATGCCGTTCAACATTTTATGTAGGATTTGGGCTTCAATTGACACAAATTTACCTTGGTCTAAGTCGATCTCCTCCTCCTCATTAGTGGTCTTTCTTTTTTAGCTATTTTTCAACAAAATTTCAACACAAACCCACAAACTAAGAAACAATTTAATGATTTTTCTCGAAGTTTAACCATACCCAAACCAAAATTCGCCCACAAAGCAACAATTGAACGATTTTTCAAGTTTAATTTCAAATAGACGCAATTACCTACTTGAATATACGATAACTCTATTATATAAAATTGTTTTACCTTTATGTCCTATGCAATTTTAACTTTTTTAGTCCCATTTCGATTTGCTTTTATATGCTTTTGGTTAGATTTTAGGTGCATTCATGTTTATAAGAGAATTAGATGTATATTAGGATTTCTAGCAGAATTATGCACAAACTTGGACATAATTGCTATGTACTATGATACATGCATCTTAATTTATAAATGATGGTGTGTGTTTGCAGGTAATTTCAAAAATTGGAAGCTATTTGAAGAGTGGAAGAAGCTAAGGATTGGAATGCAATTAATCAAATCAGTCAAAGCCAGTCAACTGCTTCAATATGGCATTCCAGATTTGCAAGCTTTGAGGAGCAAAACCACAATTTCCACCCCTTCAGCTACAGAGTGCACAAACACACGATCCAATATATGTACATACAAATGTGTAAACTGCGGTCACCAAGCTAGAACGAGAACACATATAAACTATGGTCTGTAGATTTGTATATGCAGAAAAAATACCGCAGTCTTGAAGACAAAGTCAGCACTTTGACTTAGCTAAAAACTTTGAAGTTACCCTAACACTACACCAACCAACACATAGTAGTAGGTATAGTTTAGTTTTCTAGTTGTAGACAGGGTTGTCTAGTCTTGTCAAGACCACTTATTAATCTTCATCTTCAAACTCAATTTTAGCTTAATCCTAATTGTAAAAACTATATCTTTTAGTGTTAAAATTATTTTCTCTCCAATTTGATATCCAATTTACTGTCTTTGCTTTAACATTCTTGCATTTCCATTCTAGCCAAGTTTCATTAGTTTCAACGTGTTATTGTGATCTTGCATTTTAGCGGTTAATCTTGCATTTAATCTTTTGTTTTCTTCATTTCTAAGCATCAATTAGTAGTGGTTTAGCTTCTATATATCATTTCTTTAGCCTAAGTCTTCATCTATAATTCTAGATCTTGCATTTTATTTCTTTCCCAAAATAGTAAAAATTGTATGACATTCATAAGCATATAGGTAGTGGCATCCATTTTGGGTAAATTCCTTCATATTCTAATAATTTTTTCAATAATTGCATAGTAGTATTTAAGGCCTTTATTAGGGTAGGGCTTAATATAGTTCTTTTTTGTGCAATTTAATGCTTTGATTTCCCAGTTTGTATATTCTTATAAATCTTTTATTGTAGAGTAACTTAATTCCAATTAGCTTGATTTGACTACTTGCTAGTTTTAAATTACCATTTAGTATAGATGTGCGTATCTAATTACTACCCTTATATAAAGTAAGATTTAGTTAGTAAAGCATTTTAGTAGTAATTTTTGAGTCTATATTTCATTACTTAATGTTCATCTTTAAGTGTTAAATTATTTTTAGTTTTGCTAATTCTCTAAGTTTGTAGCATGCCTTTTTATTTCCTGATAAGAATGTTAACTTAGTTGCTCTTGTTAGTTGATAGCGTACTTGTTGTAATCGTATTAATAGCAAGGAGGACCTTACTTTTCTTGTTGTGTAGTCTAATTAGCATAAAGACTCTTTTTAGAGTAGTAATCCCCCCTCAATCCTCGAGGAAAGAATACCCTCTCACTGCTAGCCTACGAACCTACCCGTGTACTTGCAGGTGTGTAGGTGTTGGTTAGTCATTGCTTAGGGATAATTTTGCTTGTTTCGTTTGATTTTCATGATTTAAGCAACCCCTAGGTATAACATGAACAATATGTCAGCAATTCAAAACTAAGCCAAGAAAATTCGAAGAAATGCCACCAAACTATCAATTATAGACATTAACTTCAAAATCAACCCAATCAACCAAACAAATACCCAAAGTGTAGTTCAAATGGTCTCACTTTTCACCACGAAGAATACAAATTATTATTTTGTATACTGGTTCCCATTGGACGACCTTGATCCAAGAGTCACTTTGAATGTCTTGATCCTTTTTGCTTCAAGTTTGTGGTTGGAAGTGATGATTTTTAGTGTTTATTGAAGTTTTTTATGGAAGGGATGAAGGATTTTGATGAGGTTCTTGTGGTTTTGTAGAGGTTGGTGGTTGTTTTTGGGTAATTATGGAAGAGTTGGAGTGTTTTGGGATATACATACATACATACATACATACAAACATACATACATACATACATATACATATATATATGACCCTAAGAAGTTAGGGTTATTCCTGCTCTTTTTTATATGACTAAGACACTAATTACGGCATCTAGTTGTTGATAAATCTACGTGCTTTCATTGAATGATAATTTCTCCCACTAATATATATTTAGTGTAGTGTTTAGGTGTGTATTTAATGTTATTTAACTTATATTTATATGCATATGTGTTTAGGGTTGTGTTTAACTTATTTACCTAATTCTCCCTAGAGTTAGAGTTCTTTGTGCATTCTTGTTTTTCTCAAGCCTTATAGTTGTAGTCTATGTTAACATTAGAGACAGAGTTAATTATAGACATTTTGTGTGTTTTGTCTTCTAAAATCCTCATCCAATGTCCGATTGATGCACTGTTTGTTGGATGAGGATTTTAGAGACAAAACGGCAAAACTGTGAGAAGCTATGAAGGACCACTTACAGACTGCAAGTTATCCAAAGTGTATCAGCCACAGACTATGGTTTGGATAGAGATCAAGTCAAATCAACTGCAAACTATGGCTGGTCGAAAAGGGCGATTTGTTACACGATTTTGACAGTTTTTAGAGTTTCGGGGACCGTTTTAGGCCCATAACAGTACGTTTCAAAACTTATTCAGAACTCTACACTTTGTAACTCTTAAAAACATAAATAAAGGTGTATAAGAGACCTCAAAATCATGTTCTAATTCAGTCTCCTCCTTTGTGACTGCAAATTAGAGTAGAGAGACATTTCTTTTCCAAGAAGTGTTGAAGAAGAGGTTCAAGATTGATAACTTTAGACCAAGAACTTGCGATTCTTCATCGTAGAGAAGCTTTCTTAAATCTTTAATTCTTGCTTTAGACAGACCTTTAATTGTTCACTTTCAATCACTGATTTCTTCGATGCATGATTAATTTATCGAAGTCTTTCAATGTTTTCTACATCATTTTTGCTCTGTCTTTTATTCTACATCTAGTACTTGTAAACTAATTGGATGATGTTCATCGAAAGGAAATTGCATTGATTGCCATCAACAATTAAAGAGCAATAAAGCAAGAATTAAAGATTTAAGAAAGCTAGATGTGTATAAGAGACAGGCTTTACTTCTACCATTTTTAATCTAGTGTCTAGTTATTAAATTTTCATTCATTATAATTACTAATTAATTGATTGAATTAATCAAAATTGGGAATTGGCTAATCTTAACCATAATCTATTGTGTCATTATTTAAAGTCTTTAAATTCTAGTTTAGTTAACTCTCTCTTGTTTTCAATTCTTCAAATCGCGTTCAAACCAAAAAAAGTAGTACATGCTAAACTAATCCTTGTGGATTTGACCCTTACTTTCACTATATACAATTTGACATTGTACACTTGTGGCGGTTATCTAATTAATAATAGAAGTAGATATTTATAATAACTAGATATTCAACGTACCAATATATATATATATATATATATAGAGAGAGAGAGAGAGAGAATGGAGGCTGCTAAAAAGTGGATCTTGAAAGGTAGGCTTCACGATTGAACCCTTTTATTTTTGCATAATCTAACCCTTCACCAAGGGCCACGGTTTTGTTTTGGATGGGCTTGTCGCTGACGAGACCCTCTCTATTTCAATTTGCCGATGGTAAATTGTGTGTTTTCTACTTGGTACTTTTTGGTAGCAACAAAGTGTCTTTGAAGTTGACTTGTTGACTAGGTGCTTTACCATCAGCAAACCAATATTTTTTCCAAACTTCAATTCTCTTCATTTTTCACCAACTTCTCTTCCTCCAAAGCCATCAATTGAACTCAAATCAATTCTCTCTTCATAACATTGCACGAAAACAACAAACAAAGTCAAATTATATTAAACCCTAAAGTACTAACAACTACACACCAAAACAACACAAACAATTTGAACAAACATGAAAATATACAAACATAGAAACACAAACATAATACAAGTCAATTTGACACTAGACAAGCAATAAAAGAGATATTTAAGGGTTTTTAACAAATTGAACTAAAGAAACATTTAATATTTAGTAAACTAAATTAATACGGAAGTAAAAAACTACTAAAACACTTCAAGAGTCGATTTGAAATTCAAGGAAGAAAAGTTGGTTGAACGTTAGATTAGCTAATTCCCGAGTTCTACTCAAATTAAATTATTCATGGAAGTGATTTTAACTATTAGTTGTTCAATGCTGAACTTCATTTAATCATCAATTCCTTGGTCAATTTACTCTTTTCACTTACTCAAATTAAGTAAGGATCCCTCCTAAAACTTCATAGGGAAGAATTAGTACAATGAAAGCACGTAGATTTATCAACGAACTAATTGGGTGTAAAAAGTGCAGCACCTGGAGTTTGAGCTGACGCAATAACTTTTAAGCGGAAACAACGGGTTCAAAATGATTAAGCCAAGTTATTAACAATCCATGACTCTGGATGTGTTATAAACAATACAATATCCCCTCCCACTTTCGATGTGTGACAGGTCATCACTTTCACTCCTCATTTAGGCTTTGCAAGGAAGCTTTGCGTCCTCGCAAAGCCCAAGTCAGAGCCATGCAAAGCCCAAGTCAGAGCCAAATAATATCAATAACATGTCACATACACTACATAGCACGGTCCAAGATCATTGCCCCAGTCTTACTACCTATTATTCAGAGACTACACGAGATTCACTCTGATACTAATTGTAACATCCCGAGCCTGGGCTTGCCCAGCAACTTTTGAGCAGAAATAACGAGCTAATAATTCTTAAACCAAGTTATTAGTAGCCCATGACTCTGGATGTGCTATAAAAAATATAGTATCCCTTCTAACTTTCAATTTGGGATGGAGCATCACAAAAAAGGCCAGTTAAGGACACTTTATACCTAACCCAACACTGGTATAGGTCTCATTTAGAGGTTAAGTGGCCTTATCCTCTCACTAAACCAAGTAAGTTAAGTAATTGGCTAGATCACTTAATTGTCCTGATGACTAGTATTGCCTGAAAAGTTCCATTTTTCCTACTAATTATTCAAATTAAAAGTTACGTACCCATTGGGAATTAACATAACCCACATTTCATCGCATAGCTAAATTGGTTCATATTTGCAAGAAAAAGGGTTATGGGTAAAATGGTAAAAAATTTTAATCATGATTAACTAGAGTTTAAAATAGAAAGGTAGAATCTGTTACTTACCATTTTACCCATAACCCTTTTTCTTGCAAATAGAGTAACAAATAAGCATAAATGTAGGGAAATCAACTATAAAAGAAACTAGACACTAGATTAAAAATGGTAGAAGTAAAGCCTTACAAAAGTCTTCAATGATGGCTCCAAAACACAACTACGCTAGAACGATGAACATTTGCTACTAGTTTGAACTAAGAAATGAAGGATAAAAACTTGTAGATTTGAAATGATATATCATATACTGAGAAGACTACACTAAATTTTAGAGACAGAAAAGTCTAAAAGTTACATCTAGATGTGTATAAGAGACAAACTCGAATTCTCTGGGTTATTGATCTGACTGTAAAGTAATTTGTCCCATCAGGGCCTCAGTCCAGCGGTTAAAGGGAAATATGCTGGAGACATCATCAACGGCAAAGATGCTAAGTATGTTGACTATGGTCTTTGACTACTTCTCCTTCGACAAAGTAGTTTGTTCTTTGTTGGTTGGCTTGCAAGTGATGGTCATAAAGGAACTACTTTTGTACAGCGATTCACTTTTACCTACCTTTGACCAGCACCGAAGGGCCTTGATAGAAGATAGACTGTCTATTAACTTTGACTATTTGACACTTAGCTCCTAAGCCTATTAATGGACGATTTTACACTCAACCTATTTAAAAGAAATAACCAAAAATAAGTAACATTTTTTTATTATCAAATAAGACATAACAACACATTAAACACATAATAAACACATAAAACTTAATTTATACTTTAGTCAACCAAATAAAACCGAATAAGTAAATAAATCGAGACTAAAATCATTAAAAAAACAAGTCTAAAAAGTGGAAAAATTAAAATTAGGGTTATCAGTGGCTGAAAAAAAAAAAAATTTTGGCGAAGGAATTTTCTAGGAAAAAATTTGACAAACAAAATTTGTCTAAGTATGTATGTGTATCTTTTACTGTATTGCATGTCTAGCACAATGTGACAATTCCTAGTTTGGAAAGTGTCTTAAACATACATCTACACTTTTCTTTTGGTTCGATTTGATGATGATTAAGGAAAGGAAAAAAATCTTAAAAATTAGAGAAAATTGTGAGGAAGAAGATGAACGATAAACTATTCATCCATTTTAGACATTTTTCAATTTAAGAATATACATGCGTCTTACATTTTGGACTTAAGGACAAACTTAATACTCCAAATATACAAAATGGTTTTTGGTTGATGAGTTGAGTAATGAATTTGGCCACCAAAATTATTTAATGAGCAAAGTAACTTGCGAAAGTTTAGTAACATTATGGCATTTTGCCATGTAGTAAATCACTATTATTACTCTTTGTTTGTAGTTTGCAGTTTGAGTGATGACACGGGCTGAACAAGGTTTAAGAATTCCTTATCCTACACTTCCACTAATATCCACAAGTATTCGATTACCAATGTAGGAAGGTGAGCAAAGGCGATCCCACAAGGACTAATGCAAGTACCGAGATTCTAATGCAATTTCTATTTAGATAATTGGTTGGTTTGCAAGATTTTGGTATTTAAAAATGAGTTGCAAAAATAAATTAAAAACTATAAACTAAAAAATGAGTAAATTAAATTTGAAATACCAATAATAAATTAAAACGATTCATTGTGTATAAAGGCTAGCAATTATCTAGGGTCATTCAGATCTCGGGTCAATTGATTAATTAAATTATAATTAATAGTGATTCTATTCCTACATATCAACCCAACCCTGAAACTTTTGGTGATTGAATTCTATCAAATTAATTAAATAGGGTAAGAGAAATTTTTTTCTGTATCAATAACAGGGTTGAATTCGAGTTTCCTTCTGAGAATACTCGACGAATCAACTAATGAACATTGTATGTTTATGCTCATTAGCTGTCTATTACGTTATAATTAAAATGACTAGCCCTTAATTAGAGTTTCAAATGATTGATTGCATCACTTGTACCTAAACCCTAACTAATTTACCAATTCATAATGTGTGAAAATGAAAACAAACAAATTGAATTGATCGCAAACATCATAAACCAATAACTGAAATTAAAAAGTGCAAATGAAAATAAAGTAATTAAAAGACGCAACACCGAAATTGAAAAAATTGTAAAAAATACTTGAATTAAATATCTTGAACAATCCACAACTCGAATATTTGATTCCAAGAATTGAAAAGTAATTAATCCAAACTATTGTTCAAAACCCTAGACAAAAACTAAGAACTGAAGTCTGAGAATTGCTCTCCCTTAACCTTTAAATAAGTCCCCTTTTTATAAAAAATGTTGAAAAGGCCTAGGCTCAAATTAGGTCAACCACTATCAGCGGTTGAATTTGTGTTGATCAAGTGTTGTCAGCCACTAACAGCGACAATTTCCATCTTCATCAATCACAGACAGTGGATCGTGATTATGTTTTAACCGCTATTAGCGGCTAAATAGCCTTCGTCCAGCCATAGTCAGCGGCTGGATAGTTTCTAGTAGCCTCCAATTTTTTCATTGCTCTTCCATTTCAACTTCTGTGATTGATGAAGATCAAATTGTCGCTGTTAAGGCCCTGACAACACCTGTCTCAACACAAATTCAACATTAGATAGACAATCTATTTATACATACATTTGCCTACAAGTAGATTAGCTTCTACACATACAGCTTTCTCCTCCTGAACATAATTTAATTGCTAATAAGCACGATAAATGGAACTAAACCACTAAAACTTGACAAATTAAAAAATATAAAAATAACTCTAAACCTAGAGTTATCAACTCCCCCCAACTTGAATTTTGCTCGTCCCGAGCAAAACTCTTAAGACACAACCCAAACAAAACAAATAGGAATGAGCAAATCAAAATTGGATTAATGCAATTAACTCATCAACCTAGTCCGTATCCATCCATTGACATAAAATCATGTGCAATTTTTACTCTGTACACCAAAACATCTATTCAAACAAATATTAAAAATGTTTCTTCACTACAAATGCAAAATCTTATATTTATCAATATGGGTCACATCACGCAATGAACTTCTCTACCCACAACCAATCAAAAAGTGTAAAAAATTGACCCTCTGTAATCACTGAGAAGGTAAAGAGGAATCAATGGACCTTAACATGCAAGCACATAGATGTCACACCATAGCATAATTTTAGAGAACCATTACAACTGTTTAATTCAATGACGGCAATATAACCTTTCGTAGTTCCTTTATGACCATCTTTTATTGGTTCTTTATTTTATTTTTTTCTTTTAGGCTTAGCAAAATGCATTTTCACGCAAGCTACCTTTGATTTTTTTTATTTTGTTTCTTACAATTCTTACACATTTTTGTTAAGTGTGATATTGATCAAGTAATTCAATTCACAAAAAAAGTTAATAAATAAGCCTTAATAACCCAAATCAATACTTAAACACGCTTGCAAGGATACGAGGTCGAGTTTGTAGATCGGGTGACTAAGGATCGTTTTCACGAGAACTATTGGTCAAGTACTAGAGTTCACAAACCTGCAAACTAGTTAGACAAATTAATTGCAAGGGTTTTGTTCTACTTTTAACTACTAGAAATCCAGAACAAATACCATAACTAGATAAAACTAGCAAAAGCAATAAAATTTACCGTAAGCAAACTTAAACTAATGAAATAGAAAAGTAAATTGTAGGAAAATTAAATTAGAGCTGTGGAATTGAAATAAGAATTGAAATTAGTACAAGAAATCAAACTCAATAACGTAGCCGCAATGAAAAATTGATGGATATTGTAGTTTTGAAGAAGAAGAATAAAACCCCATCTATGATTTTCCTAGTAATGTGACCTAATCTAATTAAAGGCTTCTAGGTTATCTTCAATTCCACTCTTAATGGGTATTTATAGGGGATACATCAAGCTTCCGACCCCTAAGATGATAAGAATTCGCTAAAACCTGATAACGCGTCCAACCGGGTGGAGAAAACTTAACAAGTAATTCACGCCACCAGCAACTCGACATGCACAGGAATTCCTTGCTCATGTGCACAAATTCCAGTAGCAACTGCTCCTTTTCCTCAGCCCGCGCACATGTGTAGGATTTTCTTCTGCATGTGCTCAAATTCAAGATTGTCAGTTTCAAATCCACCTAGATTTTGATGCGATGCAGCTGCAATTTGGAAAATATCAAAACATGAAATTGTAGACTATCTCTTAGCTTTTCAAAACATCTTGAATCATCTCAATTGGAGCTTGGACAATAAAGTTATGCTTAAAATGCCAAACAGTGTCCAAATTTGCTCCTCACCAATGCACGTTTTGCATCATTTCGATTTTTCTCCAATTTTTAGATCATTTTGTCTCCTTTTTCACTCAAGACCTACAAAAACTAAAAATAAAACATTTAAGCTCATAGTTAATTCAATTATGAGCCAAATTACATGAAAACAGAGGTAAACGACACATAAAATATTAGGGATGACATTTATGAGCTTATCAATTTTACGTAAAGCAAGCTAGGTTTTTTTTTTATTTATCTCATTGGAGCAATTAGAGAACTAAGGAACTAACCAGGAAAAAAAGGTTATATCAATCAATTACAAAAATTTAATGAAACCTAATACTTTACCGTGCAAAATACATAAATGGAAATACAAAGGTCCACATCATGTTCTACTCCATCCAACCCAATAACTATGAGGAATCAAAATAAATGACACGACTCCTCTCTAATATCAATAAGCCAAATATTTATAGCGAAGATAACAAAACTAAACATAAGTTCAAACTTCCACCCCTTCTTAAAAAAATCTTGAAACATGATAACATGTGAACCTATAACACTAGGCTTTCATATCATTGCAATTTAGAATCAATCCTACCTTTAATATGCCATTCCATATGACTCAACAAATTTACAATACAAATAAAAACATCAAAACATAAAAACAATTAGACATGGACAACCTAACCAACACATCACTTGCATACGACAATACCATACTACCACAAACAACTAAACTAGGCAGGTGGATAACACAACAAAGTCTAACCAATAATTCACATGTCAATAAACAAAAAATTAAAAACAACACTTTCTTGACAAAGCTGTGCAGATTCAATAGGCAATCACAATCTAAGAAGATCCAAATGGTCCAGCATCATTTCCCTCTTCCTTGTCCTTGGCCCCTTTCTCCCTACATTTTCTGGAGGTCCATAATGCCACTCCATTGGTGGAGTAATTCTCGGCTAGTGAGACATGTCAAAGTTTCCTAAGTGATTGTCACGTCAGGAAATCCATATTCTACCGCATCTCCTTGAAACACTAGCTATGATACACGAGAAGCTTTCTTTGAGACTCAACAATCAACGGAGGACAAAAAAAAGTTAAAAGCAAGCCTTTAGAGAGGCGCAAGCAAAAGTTCCTGAGGTCTTCCTTGTCGATCTCTTTTCTCTCCTCCAGCCACATGTTCGCCTCTTGCCTCAACTTGCTGATAACTCTCGAAGAAAACTAGAGTTATATGTACCTTAAACTTGAAGGTTTTGCTACATGTTTCGAGCATTTTTAGTGTTTTTGTGTGTGTTTTTGTCTATTTTGCATTCATGTATTAGAATGTGGTAATATGTGTTTATTAAGTGTTTCAGTGCTTATTTAGGTCTTAATTAGCATATTTTATTTGGTTCTTCTGTATAGAGTTGTGTCGTGTCTTTGACTTAACTTCGTTGGGAATTAAGTTTTCGTTCATATTTGTTTGTCATTCGTGTTTTGGGATATTTTGTGAGAATTTTATTTATATATTTAGGTATTATTTCAAGCGTTTATTATAGATAATAATATTCTCCTATGTGTTAGGGTTGCATATAAAAAAAATGGCGCATAAATCGGACTTATCAGATGAAGATTTTCTAAGCAAAATTTATAGTCAAGTGAAACATTTCATTCTGAAGTACGAATCTAGACTGTCTCTTATACACATCTAGATGTGTATAAGAGACAGGGTGTAAAAATGACTTTGTTCGGGGCTAATTTTTGCTGAACTATTACCCCACGACCCTATCACTATTTATACCCCTTTTAAGTATCATTTGAGGCATAGAAGACCCATTAGAAAGCTAGTAGAAGTAGGCTAGATTAGAGAGTAATTTTCTTCCTTTTTCCTCCCCATTTGGGGAGGGTTTTCTTACATTAGATTAGAGTAGGATTTCTCTTTCCTGTATCACAATTTCCTAGCTAAAGATTGAAACTTTTGGGTGTTAAGTTCCTTGTCCATGTTAAAACTCCTTTAGTCAAGCTTTAATTTCATGTTCCTTTAGTTAATTGTGTATAAGAGACAGGTAATTGCTTCCTTTATTTATTTTCATTAGAGTAATTGTTAGATTAGTTTAAGGGCTTTCTTTAAAAATGCTTTTTTAATTAATGCATTTTCCTTATTTTTCCTTTCTTAATGTTAATATGTAGTTTAGGCTAGTTAATTGCTCTCTAAAAGTACTTTCTTTTTACATGCTTTCATAGAATAGTTTATTGGGCTTTCATTAATTATGATTTCTTAGTGGTAATTCGTAGTCTAGATTAGTTAATTTCTTCTTTAAGTTATTTTTTCCTTTTAATTGCATTCTAAAAAATGACTTCTTTTTACATGCTTCCATTTTACTTGCTTTCTTAAACATGCTTTCTTGGTGTTAGTCTTTACTTTAATGCAATAGATAGTCTTTAAATTGATTTCTTAGTTCTTTACTTCTAGTTTTAGTTAAATCTCTTTCATTAATCATTTGCTTCAACTTGCAATCTAACCAAATAAACGATAATTATCGACCAATCCTTGTGGGTACAATCCCTACTTCCCTTTGCTACTAGTTGATAACCGTATACTTGCAAGTATATTGGGCATTAACTTGATAGGACTTGGTGTTGCAGTTGTTGCCCAGTCAAAGGAAGCTGGCAAAGTTGAGTAATTAAACTTGGAAAGAAGAAAAGCCTTATTCTTCCTATTCCCATTCTTTAGGATTTCCAAACAAATCTATCTCTCAACCTATATCAATAGTCTTCCCATCTATAATAACAAAGATAAGACAAACTCGGTCAGGATTTACATTAGTAATATGTGAAGTATGTAAAATACAGGTGCACAAAAATTGCATCCATACTCTAGCCTGTACATTTAAGTATTTCAACATAATCCGATTATGCTAGTCCTCTTCCATGTCATACTGTCCCCAATGATCAATCCGTTGACTACAAACCTCATCATAGTCGACCTCTCTCTCAAGAAACTAAGTGATAAGCTCACGAATGTCGTATATTTTATGTGTCGTTTATCTCAATTTTCATGTGATCATGTAAGACAGTAATCTAGATGTGTATTATGAGACAGTCATTTAATTGTATAAGAGACAGGCCTATTGCTCATTCGATTTGAAATACTTAGGCATCTTGGAGAGTTCCCATATCAACCAAAGGGATTTTGTCACCCGAATGAATTTGGACATTGTTCAGAATTTTGAGCATAACTTTCTTGAAAAAAGAGCTCCAATTGAAGTAATTCAAGATGCTTCGAAAACTAAGAAAGAGGATACAACTTTCATATTTTGAGTTTTTCCAAATTTCATCAGCATCAAGGTCAAAATTGAGGTGAAAATGAGACCAGTGCATTGGAATTCGTGCACATGCGCGAATGCAGGGGGTTTTATCGTGTTGAATGTTTTTGCTTATACACATCTAGATGTGTATAAGAGACAGGTCATGCACACATGCATACGTACTCAAGGTTACGAAATTACTTGTTTTGGAAGTTTTCTCCACCTGATTGGACTCCTTTACGAATGGCAAGTATTTCTACAATCTAAAGGCGTAAAACCCATAAGTATCCCCTATAAATACCCCATTGTATGAGGAGTTATACACACGTAGATGTGTATTAGAGACAGGAATAGAAAATTCCTCAGCTTAGGGTCACGAAATTTGTACCAGTTATACAAGGGTAGACGAATCTTTGTACCAGGTAGACCTAAGCTATTGAATTTTCTAAGCATTTAAATTCAATTTAATTTTAGTTCTTTTTTCAATTCTATAGTTTTAATTTAATCTTCTTGCGTTTTCATTTCTAGTGTTAATTTAAATTTGCTTTCAGTGAATTTTATTGCTTTCTCTATCATTAATTAGTTTTGGTGATTGTTCTTATTTTCTTAGTGAATTACTTTATTTAGGTAGAACAAATTCTTGCAACTAATTTGTCTAACTGGTACAAAGATTCGTGAACCCTAGTACTTGACTAATTCTCGTGGGAGCAATCTTTATTCACCCGATCTACAATAACATACCTCATATCATTGCGAGTGTGTGTGGTATTGATTAGGGTTATTAAGGCTTAATTATAACTTTTTTGTGAATTGAATTGCCTAATCAATGTTTACTTGAACAAGTTTTTGGTGCCGTTGATGGGGACTATTCTTGGCACGAAACAAATCTTTAGGTTTAGTGAGCCTAACTAGATTAGATTTTTTTATTTTCTTTTAATTATTTACAATTTCTTTTTGTTATTTTTAATCTTTCTTTTTGATTTTCTCTTTAACATTCAAACTTTGGTCTTTTTTCTTGTAGTTTATGGTCAATACTTGTTTTTCCAGCCAACTAACACTTCCAGGAAATTTGGAGATTGAACGAGCTATAATCAGAAACTATAGAAAACCACAGGAATCAGGCCAAGGAGAGAATATATGGATAATCCAAATCATAATGTTGGGGATCAAGAAGAAGTAGCGGGTAAAAATGGCAATGGAGGTCATGCTAATCCTCATCCCCTCAGAGATTATGCCATACCAAATTTTGAGCGGGCAAGTTCTAACAATACCCAAATTCCCATACAGGCCAACAACTTTGAAATCAAGGCAGCTTTAATTCAAATGCTCCAAACCCATGCTATGTTTAGAGGTGGGCCAAACGAGGACCCCTATGCTCACTTGGTAAATTTTGAATAGAAGTTATTGTCACATTTAAATACAATAGAATACATCCAGATTGTATTCAAATGAGAGCTTTTCCATTTTCCCAGAAGGATAAGGCAAAGGCTTTGTTGTAATCATTCTAGTAAGGTACTTTCACCACGTGAAATCAGTTAGCTCAAGAATTTTTGGCCAAGTACTTTCCACCATCAAGGACCGCAAAGCTCCGTAATGACAATATATCATTTTGACAAATCAATGGGGAAATCCTAAGTGAAGCATGGGAACACTTCAAGGAGTTTCTTAGAAAGTGTCTGCATCATACCATGCCATTATGGCTACAAGTACAAACGTTGTATAGTAGATTATTTTCAGAGACGAGATTGATCGTCGATGCAAGCGCAGGAGCACTTTTCTTCTTAAAATTCCAGAAAAGGCACAATCACTCCTTTGACTGGGCAACAACTGCAACAACAAGTCCATCAAGTTAATGCCCAATAAGGAGGTATGATTAATCTCAATAATGCCTTCTTAGCCACATCAACAGGGCATGATGTTGAATATGATGACCAATCTAACAAAGACCCTAGAAAATTTGGGAAGGAATTTAGTGAACTCCATAGACCCAGCACCTCAAGGGATCTTAACTTGTGACTTCTATGGAGGAAACCATCAAAATGACCTTTGTCATACACCCATCCCACAAGCTGAGCAAGTTTAGTTTTTTTTCAAATCAAAATTCACGGCCACGGAATCAGTCAAATTCTTATGGTAACAGCTACAACCCATTGTGGCTTAATCATCCAAATTTCTCATGGACTAATCAAAACAATTTTCAAAATCCATCCTTCCAACCCAACCAACCACAGGTAAATTCTTCCAACCAAGCTTCATCCTCTAGACCATATCAATCATCGTACCAGAGGAATTTCCAAAACTTTTATCCTCAACAAAATAACTCCTACCAACCTCTACCGTTAAGAACCCCACCTCAAAATCCCAATTATCCTCCATATGTAAACCATGATCAATGTACCGAGGATGTATATAATTTGATAAGCGACTTTGAAGCTTTGCCCAGGAAGTATGAGAATTTATGAGCTTCCGCCAGGGAACATGGAACTGCAACTTGGATAGTTAGCTCGACAAAATAATGAAAGATCTATGGGAGCATTTCCAAGGACAAATTTCTGAATTCGAATGAGCAACGTAATGCTATTTCAATTAAGAGTGGAAAGGAATTCGATGTACAAAATGACAAGAAAAAAGTTGATAAGGAAGTTGAGGAGCAAAAATTCGAGACAAGTGAAGATAAACTTGAAACTGAAGGTGATTGAAAAGAGATGACAAAAGGGAATGCAATGAATGAGTCAAAGGGAGAACAAATGGAGGAAACCATGAAATTGGATCCTGTAACGAAAGTGCTAGATTTATAAGAGAACGACTCGTTCATCCAAGGAAGGAGTAAAAAGAAAAAAATTCCACAAGTTCCTCAATATGCTCAAAAAGCTTAATGTAAAAATCCCTTTGGTTGACGTTCTCAACAAGATGCCAAAGTATGCTCCTAATTCATGAAGGATCTCTTGGCTTGAAAGCGACAATAGGATGATGAGATAGTTTGCCTCAATACCAAGTGCAGTGTTATTATTCAACAGAGACTACCCCCTAAACTCAAGGATCTCGGTTGTTTCTCTATACCAGTGAACATTGGATAACACACATTGCATCAATCACTTTGTGATTTGGGGCGTGAGCATCAATATTATACCAAAGATCATCTATGATAAGTTAGGAATCACCAATGCAAAACCAACCAAAATTACACTATAATTGGCAGATTTGTCCGAGATAAAACCATATGTCTTGTTGGAGGATGTACTTGTTCAAGTAGAATAGTTGGAGTTTCACGTTGATTTCTTGGTATTGGACATCGGCGAGGATAATCAAATTTTGTTGATTCTAGGGATGCCATTTTTATCAGCCGCACGTGCTTTAATTGAATTTAATGCAGGGAAGTTGAAAATTCCAAGTTAATAATAAATCTATGGAAATTGATGTTTTTAATTATGATTGACAATGTCCCAATATTTGCAGAAAAATGTGCTAATTATTCCCTTGGTTCATTCATTGATAGTTTGAAGACGAGATACCCAAGGTGGGTCATGGTAATGCACTCAAAAAGATTGTTGAAACAAATGAAGACTGTCTCTTATTGACATGGAAAACAAACCACCGATAAGGAAAAGGAGATGTGAAAGACTCATGGAATGGTTTGACAAGAGCAGAAAAGTAAGGGTTTGAGCAAAGTGACCATTAACAAGAAGAAGAAAAACAGTTCAAGGAGCAACTTGAGGCGATAATTTGTGCACTATCTTTGGCAAATGCATGGAGAAAAGAGAAAGTTCAAGTTAGAGTCGGGAATCAATCTTCAAGAATGCTGAAAAATGGTGTTAAACTTTTCCCATGGAAGCCAAAAAGAAAAGAAAGGCCGACCATCCTTAAGTGTTTGAACTGATCTCAAGTGCTAAAGTCGAGCCTAAGACTATAAACGAGAACGCTTCTTGGGAGGCAACCGGATGCTTTTATTGCTTTCTTATTGTTCTTTACATTTAGTTAATTAAATATGTTAGATTGTGTTTATTTTCTTTTTCTTAATTTCTTATTGGGTTTAACATTTTGTTTTTGTTTTAGTGTTACTGACGAGTTTCAACTTGCTTCCTGGATATTTATGTCAAGATACACTATATCAACTGTTCTAAAGTGCTAGAGAAGCTTCCCCTTTCCCTTTTTATGCTTTTTTTCTTTAACATTGGGGACAATGTTTATTTCTAAGTGTTGGATGGGAAGTTATCCAGATTTATATTTGCTTGGTGTAGTATGCTCAATTTTTTCTTCAATATTTTAGCTTTTCTTTTGAATTGAGAGTTTTCAAAAATTTTGAAAATTTTTGTGCTAAATAGTGGAATTTTTTGAAATTTATCCAGATTTATATTTGCATTGTGCAGTTTGCTCAATTTTTGCTTCAATATTTTAGCTTTTCTTTTGATTTAAGAGTTTTTTGTGCTAATTAGTGGAATTTTTTGAACTAAAATCTTGGAATTTCAAAAAAAATTCAATCTATTAGCATGTCTCTTTGATTTTATGCGTGATAATTTTTGAGCTAAACCATCATTATTGAGTAGTTTATGTTAATAATTTTCCTTACATGATTTCTGAGAATTTTTTAGTGCACTAACAGCCATAAACTATTTTTGTTTCTAGCACTTAGAAATAATTATATAAATTCACTTATATTGCATCCCAGAACTTTTTTTCTTACATTTTTGAAGCAAAATTATAGACAACTTAATTTTGTTTAAAAATGAGGGTAGAGCATTTCTTTGGACGTTTGAACTTTTCAAGCCAACCTTATTGGAATTTTATCCCTAGTACCCTATTTGAGCCTTATTTTGTGATGAATAGAGAGAAACACCATTCTCCTTCTTTCATAAAAAAATCATTTTATCTACCTTTATAAACTAAATAAATTCTTTGATTTTTCTATCCCAAAAAAGTCCCTTAAGAACTTTGATACACACATTAATTGTCAAAGGAATAAGGGGGTGGCGTTATCTGTCTCTTATACACATCTACTATGCCATCATAATAGGTATAATGTGGGTAGTTCCTATCAACTGGTACCTGTAGCGGGAGTGGACATAAAAAATTGATAGAATAATGTCCGAGAAAAAGGTTGGAGGGTTGGGTTGAAATAGAAGAATGAGGACTATTTGTTGTTTGTTGCATGAAATTTTTATGGGCGTTTGTTGATTAAGTGTGGGGTTATTTCTATAAAGGATTGATGTTTAATGTTTTCAAGGGAAGTTTTATTTTGATGAGTGGCCAGCATTAATTTAAAGCTATTTCTTTTGCCTTGTGATATCCTTCTCCTTTGCTGGCCATGATTAGCCAACACATTAGACTTCGTTACAAACTAAAAAGTCCTACCTATTTTAAGTTGAATTAGTTGCCTATATTAGTGGAGAAGTGTAAGAAAAGTGAGTTATGGGATGTTCAGATAAATTTTAAGAGTTTGCATGATTTGATCTGAGCGTCATAATAACTGTGTTTTTATTACATGTCTATATTCACACACGCACAGGATTTCATGTGCAGGGTTTATTAGCATTTGAACTTTTGAATTCTTAGATTACCTATTATGATGGCATAGTTCTTGATTATTCGTTTGGACAATTGTTGAGATGTGCTAGGTGTATTTGTGAAGATCTTATCTTCTTTAACTTTATTTTTACTCGAGGAAGATCAAAAGTTAACTGTGCCGTATATTTTATCTGTTGTTTACCTAAGTTTCATGTAACGTAAGAAAAAATTGAGTGAATTATGAGTTTAATTATTATATTTTTTAGTTTTTGTAGGTCTTCAATGAAAGATGAGACAAAATTATAAGAGACACAAAAAGTTGGAGAAAAATCAAAAGGATGCAAAACGTGCACTGGCAGGCATTGAATTGCAACACTGTTCAGCATTTTGCGCATAACTTTCTTGTCCGAGCTCCAATTGAAGTGATTTAAGATGATTTGGAAATCTAAGAGAGAGAGAGATACAACTTTCATGTTTTAAGTGTTTCCAAATTCCATCAGCATCAAGGTCAAAATCGAGGTGGAATTTGAGACTAGTGCATTGGAATTCATGCACATGCGCTAATGAAAGCCTATTCATGTGCGCAAGTCAAAGGAAGGAAATTTTTCTTTTGGAAATTGCACACATGCATGAGAAAATGGTGTGCATGTGCGCA
The DNA here is from genome assembly GCA_025175665.1 of Cinchona pubescens. NCBI lineage: Eukaryota > Viridiplantae > Streptophyta > Magnoliopsida > Gentianales > Rubiaceae > Cinchona > Cinchona pubescens. Next base: position 368,846 of record JANKKI010000075.1, on the reverse strand, counting down.
CAACATACTGAAGGTTATGAATTACTTGTTTTGGAAGTTTTCTCTACTTGATTGGACTCCTTTACGAATTTTATTGTATTTCTACCATCTAAAGGGATAAAACCCTGATGTATTCCCTATAAATACCCCATTGTATGAGGAGTTTAACATACATAGTATCCATTTAAGGGACTTATAATAGATATTAGAATAGAAAATTCCTTAGGTTAGGGTTAGGGTTTTCATTTCTTGTTCAAGACTTCAAGCACATCAATATTTGTTCCAGCTACGCTATTGAGTTTGCTTTCTTATTTAAATTTAATTTAATTTTGGTTATTATTTCAATTCTGTAGTTTTAATTTAATCTTCTATATTTACTATTCTAGTTTATTAATTTAAATTTTCTTTCGGTGAATTTTATTTGCTTTCTCTAGTTTTAGTTAGTTTAGGTGATTGTTCTTATTTTCTTAGTGATTAGAATTACTTTAGTTAGGTATAACAAAATCTTGCAATTAATTTGTCTAACTCGTATAACGATTTGTGAACCCTAGTACTTGACCAATAGTTCTCATGGGAACAATCCTCACTCACCCTATTTACAAACATACCTCGTATCTTTGCAAGCATGTGTAGGTATTGATTAGTTTACTAAGGCTTAATTATAACTTATTTGTGAATTGAATTCTCTAATCAATATTTACCCAAACACAAAGTAAATTGGTTGTTAGGATTGATTAGAAAATGGTATATTTCATTTATGACCTCCAAACGGTAACTCACGACATATTCCAAACCTTCATGACATAATCCTCTGTCTCTAAACTAAGAGACAGCTCTATGAACTTGCATGACCAAAGAAAATATTGGCCACCAAGGTTGGGTTTAATGACAAAATCTCTTCCACACATCTTGATGTGTATTTTAGACAGGAAGTTATAACACAATTCATTGGCATCACCGTTATCCTCAATCCGCACATGACTCAAATATATCCCTTGTTCGTACAAAGGACTCACCTGGTTTTGTAATTTGTCATGTAATCTCTTCACCTCAAGGAACACAAAAACATTGTCCTCAAAAGCTTGTTCTTCAATTTGCTTTCGTTTCTTCCCTATTTAGCAATTTAATCCACTTACCAAAATAATTAACTAACCAATTTCCTCCTCCCCCAACTTAATCAAGAATTAATCCAACAAACTATTTCACAAATTTTATATTCACACACCAAGCAAAAATAAGCACAAGAAAATTTAGCAACAATCCACGAATTTCACCCAAAAGTAAACATGAACAATCTTATACAATTCTCGATATGTAGCACACCCTTGTGCTGAAAAAGTTCCCCTCAATTTGTCTGCACTACCATCAACTTGTGAAACAATTAATTAAGCAAAAAGGAGAAAAAAATTAGTCAATTTATTGGAATAAACTTCTGGAAAAAAAGAAAGGAAAATTTCTCGAAGAGAGACTAAGAGTAGAGAAATTTTAGAGCCTAAAATCAAAGCAAGAAAATGGAAAGAATTAGAGTTTTTTTTTCTTCTTGGTTTTGACCGCCTAGAAGGAAAGAAGAAGTTAGAAGAGTGCATTTATTTTGGAGAAAAAAATGGAATTCTAAAGGTTTTAAAACCTCAAACCTTCCTGGAGTAGTCACTATTGGTGACTAGTTCAACATGTGTTAACCTCTGACTGCGGTTGGCATTTTGTTTTAGCCACAATCGGCCTAGTAGTTCATAAACCTAAATCACCTGCTAACAACGGATGGCATTCTATTTTACTCGCTGTCAAGGGGTAATTACCTTGAGTTAGCCACTGACTATTTTCTACCAACACACAAAATTCTTCTTTTACTCTCTCTTCTATTCTAAGCACTCCAAACCTGCAAAATACACAACAAAACATGTAATTAGAAATTATTAGCTTCTTTATTCAACTAAAATCAAATTAAACTAAAAAATTAACTAAAAACAATTAATTTAAATAAATTGATTGGGTTCCAAGAAGTACTTGTTTAAGTCATTAGCTTGATTTTGTTATTCCTCATGGCCATTTATTTGATGAAATTGACTTCTCGAAATCCATTGTCAAAAGCACCATCTTGGTAATAGATCTCTAACCGATTCCCATTAACCGTGAATGTTGACTTCTCTCCTCTAATTTCCGCCGCCCCATATGGGGACATTTATTGCTTCAAAAGGCTACTCCACCTTGATTTTAGCTTACTCAATTAAACAAACGCAATCTAGAGTTGTATAGAAGTACTTTGTCACCAACATGGAATTCCTTAGGTATGATACACTTCTCATGCCACTTCTTTCTTCTATCCTTGTAGCTTCGGGCATTTTCATAAGCCTCATTCCTGAATTCCTCAAGCTCACACAAATTAAGTAATCTCTATTCTTCGGTTGCTTTAGCATCAAAATTTAGTGCCTTGATTGCCCAAAATACTTTGTGCTCAAATTCCACTAATAGATGACATGTTTTCCCAAAAACCAACCTATATAGGGATATCCCAATAGGAGTTTTAAATGTGATCCAGTATGCCCATAACGCGTCATTGAGCTTTTGAGTCCAATACTTCTGTGAGGAAGCCACTATCTTTTCCAATATACATTTCAACTCACTCTTTGAAACTTCAACTTGACCAGAAGTTTAGGGATGATAAGGTAAAGAAATTTTATGTCTTACCCCATACTTGACCAACAAAGCCTCAAATTGAGAATTCTTAAAATTGTAAACCCCGTCACTTATGATTACTCCCAATACCCGAAACCTTGAGAAGATACTATGGCAAACGAACTTAGTTACAACTCAAGAATCATTGGTAAGTAATGACACTACTTCAACCAACCATGAGACATAATCCACCGCAACCAAGATTTACTTGTTTGATTACGAACTTGGAAAGGGTCCCATGAAATATATCCCCCATACATCAAATATATCAACAATGAGGACATTGTTTAAGGGCATTTCATCTTTGCGGGATACATTTCCAACTCTTTGACACTCATCACAAGACTCAACGAATTTTCTAGCATCTCAAAATAGTGTAGGCCAATATAGACCACTTTGGAGGAATTTAACAGCTGTTCTTTGGTTACCATGGTGCCCTCCGACCTGCATCTAGAGTGGCACATCTGAAGGATACTTTCAAGTTCATCATTATTCACACATCACTATCTAATGTGGTTGCTTAATACTAAGTCAGAGAGGAATTTCTTCCTTTGATAGGAATCCAGTGATGGATGAATAACCCCAGGAACTAAATAATTTGCAAAGTCAGCATACCAAGGATTAAGCCCTAACATCATCAAATGCTCCTCCGAAACTCCTCCCTGATGGGAAGTGACTCTTCGCCTTCCTCTAGTAACTCTAGCCTAGATAGGTGGACAGCTACAATATTTTTGCTTCCCTTTTTGTCCACAACTTCCCAGTCAAACTCCTGTAGCAATCCATCGAATCAGTCTTGGTTTTGCATCAACTTTGGAAAACAAGTATTTTAGAGCTACATGATCAGTATGGGCAATGACTTTAGAACCAATCAAATAAGATCTAAATTAATCAAAATTAGAAACCACAGTTAGTAACTCTTTTTTTATGGTGATATAATTAATTTGTGCATCGTTAAGAGTTCTACTAGTATAGTTAATAACATGTAAGACCTTATATTTTCTTTGACAAAGGACAACATCAACAGTATAATCACTAGCATAAAACATAACTTCAAAGGGTAAAGACCAATCTGATGCCATGACTATGGGTGTAGATACTAAAGCCTTCTTCAACAAATTAAATGCATGCAAACAATCTCCATCAAAGTTAAAGGCCATATATTTTCATTGCAGATCACATAAGGGTTTGGAGATTGCAAAGAAGTTTTTTATAAACCACCGGTAGAGCCCAACATGTCCCAAAATTACTCCTTGTCCCCTTAACATTTGTAGGTGGAGGCAATTTTTCAATGAGTTCAATTTTTTCCATATCAACCTCTATACCCTCAGTGAAAAATTTATGACCTAAAAATATCCCTTCCTGAACCACGAAGTGACATTTCTCCCAATTAAAGGCTAAATTTATCTCTTCACATCGTTCAAGTACGATTGACAAATTATGTAAGCAAACATGAAATGTAGAACCATAGACCGAAAAATCATCCATGATAACCTCTAGCATTTTTCCATCATGCCTTGAAAAATTGAAAACAACCATATTTGAAAAAGTACTAGGCGCATTGCACAACCAAAAGGCATCCTTCGATAAGCAAAGGTGCCATAAGGACATGTAAAGATAGTCTTCTCTTGATCCTTCAGACCTATAGCAATTTGAATATAACCGGAGTAACCATCTAAGAAGCAATGAAAAGCATGACCTGCTAGTCTTTCTAACATTCAATCAACAAAAGAAAGTGGAAAATGATCCTTATAGGTGGCCTCATTAAGTTTCCTATGGTCAATATATACTCTCCAACCCGTGACCAACCTAGATGGGATTAATTTATTATTCTCACTAACAACTACAGTAATTCCTCCCTTCTTAGGTACCACTTGAGTAGGACTAACCCATTCACTATCACTAATTGCATAAATTATTCTAGCATCTAGCAGTTTCATAACTTCCTTTCTTACTACATCCCTCAACATAGGGTTCAACCAGAGTTGAGGTTGCCTACAAGCCCTACAGTTCTCATTCATCAAAATTTTGTGTATACAAATGGTAGTTAAGGCTAATTTCTATTATATCGTGAATACTCCTTGCAATTACACCTTTATGCTTCTCTAAAACATCAAGTAACTCATTCCATTGTTCATCAGATAATTTTGCACTCACTATGACTAGAAAAGTTTCATTTCCACTAAGAAAAAAGTATTTAAGATGACTAGGAAGTGGTTTCAACTCTATCTTGGGGTGTTCGTCGGTTAGAAACCCCCCTTGTTGAAGCATCTTACTCATCCAATTCATCTGAACGGGTTAATGCTCTTTCCAACGGAAGTTTCAAGGTATCATTCCTACAAAAGTTATCACAAGGTCATTAGTTAAATCTACGATCATTAAATCATCATAAATGGCAAGAAGTTTAAGAGAATTAAAGGCAAAAAAGTTGATAGTCTGGTCATCAACTCTCAATTGTGACTTTCCTTCTTCAAGGGCATTTATTAATGCCTATCCCGTAGCTAGGAATGGTCTATCAAGAATCAAGGGCATTTCTCTATTTTCTTCAATATCGAGTGAGTTTGTCAATAATGAAGTCTACAGGCGAAGAGCATTTCCCAACCTTAACCAACACATCTTCTACAATCTTCTCGAGGTATTTTTTACACTTCAATCAACTAATTAGAGAGATATATTTGGGGGCTTCGTCCTTCCACCGCTGAGCTTCTTATAGATTGAAAAAGGCATTAAATTGATAGACGCCCCGAGGTCACACCGAACTCACTCAAATTCAACTCCTCCAATAGTACATGGATTTGAGAATAAACCAGGATCTTTAAGTTTTGAAGGTAATTTCTTTTGAATGATCGCACTGCATTCTTCAGTTAGACATAAAATCTCATCTCCCAGTAGCTTCCTCTTGTTAGTCAACATTTGCTTCATAAATTTGACATATTTATGCATGTTCTCTAATGCTTCCATGACTGGAATGTTGATTTCTTCCTTCTTGAAGATCTCGAGAAACCTTTTAAACTTCTTTTGGTCATCCTCATCTTTCAGTCTACTTGGAAATAAAAATTCAAACTAAAGGATGGTTAATTTGGAAGAGCTTTATGGTGCACATTATATTTTTACTTTAATGTTCCGTTATCCTTTAACTTGGCCTCTCGTTACTATCCTTCTTGTTCTAAATCTATCTCATTTTTTATTCAATCTCTTTCTCAAGTCTCTTGGTGTACATCTGGATTGTATGTCTCTATGGTTGCTTGAAGCATGTCTCTTATACACATCTGGATGTGTATAAGTCACTAGGTATGCCCCAAGGGGTCTCTCAGCCATACTTCTTGCCATTTGTCCTATTTGATTCTCTATGCGTTTAACTATTGCCAAGAAATTTTTGATTGCATCATCTATTCCCTTCACTTTCTCAGCATTGGATTTCATACTCTGGGTAATAGTATTCTTCACACTATTTTGTGCTTGAAATTGAGTTGCATGCATTTGCTGTTGTGGCTATTGATATTGTTGGAAAAGAGGTCAAACATTTGAGTTTTGGTTCTGCTAATTTCCCCATGATAAATATGGGTGATTTCTCCATCTCGAATCAAGTATTATATGTGTTGCTAAAGGAATTGTTTTGATTCTTGTACTAATTTTTGTTATGACCACCTTGACTCCATATGTAGTTCACCCGTTCCCACAGAGACTGGAAAAATAGAATTAGACAATGTTAGTAGTGTACTACATTGGCCATTAGGGTAGTAACTTGTATAAAAGTCACAACCGAGCGGCTGCATCGCAATCACTACTTTAACTCGCATCTCTTCCCACTACTTAGTCAATAACTCTACTTGCTTAGTCTAGCCTACTATCTAGCCATCATCGGATCGCAATCATTCAGCTCATGCACTCCTTTTTTTTTGCTCTCAGCTTTGGGCTTGAGAAGCTTGGGACTTTGGTTTGATATTCTTTATCTCATTCTTATTTGTTCTTTAAGCTTAAACTGTTCAACATTAGAGATTTATTTACATAAGAAACCACTGATTCACTGGTTTCTTGAAGCATCCTATTGTAAAATATCTCTATTTGCATCCGTAAGGTTAACCTATGATGTGGACACTTATTAAGTGGTTTGTCAAGTCATTATACCTTTCCCAAGTCTCACTAAGGTTTTCTCCAAAGTGTTGAGTAAAAGTCGTTGTAGCATTCTTCCTTAACTTGGAAACCTTTGCTAGGAAAATATTTCGACATAAAAGCTTGCACTAATCTATCCCATGTTGTGCAAGCCTTTTGTTTATACCCTTGGAGCCACAGTTTTCCTTATCCCGCAAAGAAAAAGAGAATAGGCATAGTTTAAAAGAATCTTGCGACACGCCATTCTACTTAATAGTATTACAGGCCTCTTCAAAGTTGATTAAATGGCGGTTTGGATCCTTACTAAAATAAAACTTCTCTTCACATGAGAAATATCATACATCCACAAACCCACACTTGAGTAACAAACACCCCTGAAAAATTTTGAAAAACCAAAAAGCATAGCCAAAACATGTCAACATTCTTCCGGACATATATACATCACCTCATTATTTTTATTTTTATGTCCACTCACAATACGGGTACCAGTGGTAGGCACTACCCGCGAATATATAAACACGCAGGTACCAGTGATGGGCACTACCTGTAAATACAGGTACTAGTGATAGGCACTACTTGTATATATCAAAAACTCCCATTATTATTATTATTTTCAACAATTTTTTCCAATACCCCATTTTTCTCCATAAATGTATATCACTCACTTCTCACAAACTTCCACCCTTATATCCCCTTAACATATAATGTGCACCATAAAGCTCTTAAAGGGAAAATTTAGGATAAAACAATTAAAAGAAACATTAAGCTCAATAAGGGTATGTAAATTGAGTTAAGTGAAAGAAGGTGAATGATGTTTCTCTTCACAAGAATAAAGTTCAAACAAGGTACTTAGAAACAAACTGTTAAAATGGTTGGTTAGAAAGGCTCAACAAACTAAAAAGGCACTACCCTCATTTTCAAACTAAATCGGGTCGTCTAAAAATTAGATTCAGAAATGTAATAAAGTACATTTTTGGGATGCAACATAATTGAGTCTACATAAATTTCTCTAAATATTCCCAAATCAAAAATTAATATATGGCTTAGTGCTCAAAAGTCTTGAAAATCATGAATGAAAAATATCAACACCGACTACTCATTGATGCATGGTTCAATTAAAGATTACTCTACAAAAAAAATGAGAAAATACATTAAGCGAAAATTTCAAAAAATTTCAAAAAATTGTCAAATAACTAACAAAAGTTCTCAAAAATTTCAACAAACTCTCAGATCAAATTAAAAGTCAAAATAATGCAGCAAAATTGAGCAAAATACACCAAACAACTTAAAAATTCAAATAAATTTCCCACCCCACACTTAAAAATAAGCATTGTCCTCAATGCAAAAAAAAAAAGAAAAAGAAAAGCTTCTCTGGATTTAATTCGTGTTTGGAGTAGTATCCACTATAAATATCCCCTTGTCGCAAATGAAAGTTGGAGTAACACTAAACAAAATAGAACAAAACAAATAATTCCCTTGAGACAATAAAAAAAACAAGAAAATTGTAGAAAAGCATTCTACAAATCTAATCAAGAAAAAACTTACTCCCTTAAGGGAATACACGACAAAAGGAAACAAAAACACCATGACGAAATTTAAAACTTAGCTAAAAGGAAATTAACTAACTAAAATATTTAATAAAATAAAATAGCAACTAAAATTGTTTGAGAAATCAACTAAAAATATTAAAGGATAAAGAAAATAGCCCAAAACATAGGGCATGAAAAGCTCAAGGATTATACGGCCCCGAATCCTGTGGGAAAGGATGAAAAGGTGGAAACGTCAATGGATCCTCTTCCTGCTCCCTAGCCATCTGGCGAAGCCTCCATAGTCTGCTCTTATACACATCTAGATGTGAATAAATGACATCAAAATGGTGGCTCATCTGTGTGCTCCTCCAGGATTTATGGTAGAAGCTCTTCCTGAGTCTGCTATGACGCAGGCATAGGTTCATATTCAGAATCATTAGCCTCATCTGCATCTGATATAGAGGCCTGGGACCGAGTGCGTTTTGTTGGCCCCAAAAGCAACCTAAGAGGGGGGGTGAATTCTTATTAGGTTATCTCTAAAGACAAACCTTTTTAAGTGCTTAATAGAAATTCAAAACTTTATGCAACAAATGAATACTTAAGCACAAATGAATATAATAGATATTCAACAGTTTAAGCTTAAAGAACAAATAAGAATGAGATAAAGAATATCAAACCAAACTCCCAAGCTTCTCAAGCTTGGAGTACATTCACTAGTAGTGCTTCTTCAAAGAAGGTGAGGCAATAACCTTCTTGTACACAAAGTAGGCTCACCCTTGCACCAACTAAGTTCCTCTAGTTGAGCCAAAGGGTTTTACACTACAACCTCACTTTTGTACACTTGTTATCCCTCCACTCTTACACTTGAAGATCACTCACTAGTCTATTCTTGCTCACACTAATTCCCACTAGTTGAGCCAAGAAAGCTAGACTTCTCAAACCAATACAACCCACAATATTTTAGCCTATTTCTCCTCAAATAGCTCTTACAAGTGTTTGTATTGAATGTAGTCCTCTTTTTTAGCTTAATTCAGACCTTGGGGTATTTATAGTTGCCAAATATCTGCTTTCAACAACTTCCCAACGGCTATTTTCATCTCTTGGAAAACTAGCCGTTGGACCTTTGACGGCCGATGCGGCAAGAGTGCGTCCGAACAGACATCTAGATGTGTATAAGAGACAGATCATGAGAGGATCGCGTCCGACATCGCTGCGTCCGTTCTCGAGGGTGTTCGTTCGGACGTCGAGGATGCGTCCGAACATGCGTCCGATAGAAGCGAAGTCTACGGAAATTTATCGGACGCTGTTCTTCGTCAGGAGTCTCTCGAAATTTATCGGACGCTGTTCTTCGTCGCCCGAGGTCCAACGGCTGTCTCTTATACACATCTAGATGTGTATAAGAGACATAGAGGGCTTTTCCGATTTTAGGGTGTTGCTTGCTAGAGCAGTGTTTCGGAACTATTTCGTAGGGTTTTTCGTCCGACTGTGTGTTACTAATGAGTCGCACTTGGTATGAAATGCTGTCGTAGATACCCAAAATTAAACAATCTCTCAAGAATAATATATTAATGGTGAGTCAAGTTCATCCCATAGAGAACGGAGTTTATTCTTGTGATAAATGAAAAAGGGAGTTTTTTGAATGCTTTAAGACTAAAAACTAAAACAATAAAATAACTAAAGAGAATTCGATGTAAGGAAATCTTGGTTTCAGTCATATCCACTATGGCCATTTCACTAGTCGATCCTTGACACCAAAAATAATTCAATTTCTATACCAAGCACTAATTGAAGAATTAACCCAAAATTCCAATTCAAAGTTGATTCTTATTTCTTTCTAAAGTTGGTCTGATTTTCAACACGCGATCCAGTTAACCCTAACTATTAATTTAATTTAGACATGCGCCAAAAATTAATTAATAGAAGCATTAAAATCAACAAGAACAATTAGGCTAATTAAATATAAACACACGCGGTTATGCCAATTAATTGATTATTTTTCTTAAATTCAATAATACTAATCAAGTAATTATCAAACTTAGTTGCTTCGCGGATTGAATTAAGAACATGCGGTTAAATTAATCTAGCTAGAGATTAATTCCAATAACTCAATTATTTTGCATAATAATAAGATAAAAAAAATCATAAAATTAATCACAGAAAAATAATAAAAATTTGCTATAAAATTGAATAAATTCAACAAATCTAGTCTCATAATATAGTAGAATTGACCGTTTGGTCAAATCCGAAGCCACGGTCAATTCGTTTCTTACCCTACATGGGGTATTTATATTGCGTACTAGGGTTATAATAATTGTCTAAGGATAAGAACGTGAAATCATATGAAAAAAAGTCCAACCGGGTGAAAAAATGCCAAAACCACAAAATCACCTAAGTACACTGTTTCTGGTGCACATGAAAGTTGTACTCTCCATCTTAACTTTCCAACGCATCTTGAATCATCTCAATCGAAGTTTGGATTCGATAATTATGCTTGAAAGACGAAACAGCATCCAAAATGGCTTCATACTCATGCATATTCTGTCCTTAGCATTTTCTTCATCTTTTCTATCTTTTTCAATTCTTTTTCACTTTAACCCTACAAAAACTAAGAATAACCCAATTAAGCTCAATAATAATTCAAATCTTTCTTACAACACATAAAAACATGGTAAATGACACATAAAATATAGCACAATCATGAACTTATCAGCAGACGACATTGTTTTAGTAGATGAGACAAAAGAAGGGGTAAATGCTAAACTCGAGGTCTGGAGAACTGCTGGGGTACTTAAGTCAAAATGTTTTAAATTTAGTAATAGAATATACAGTATTTAAGTTTAGCAAGAATGCACATTCTAATAGAATGGGGTTAGAATCGTAGATCAAGAGATACCCATAAGTGAAAATTTAAAATATATAGATTCAATTCTTCAGAATGATGGTGGTATAGATCTAAATGTTACTCATCAGATACAAGCAGGTTGGACAAAATAGAGAATGGTTTTGAGAATATTATGTAACCACAAAATTCTTTCAAAACTTGAGGGTAAATTTACAGAACGGCCATCAGGCCAACAATACCTTATGGGTCTCAATGTTGGGTAGTAAATTACACACATGAGTAAAATATGAGAGTAGCAGAAATGCAAATATTAAGATAGGTGTGTGAGTAGACTAGGAAGGACAATATAAGTAATGAGCATATTTATAACAAGATTGGAATTGCACCTATTTATGAGAAGATGAGAGAAACATGCTTAAGGTGGTTAGCTCATGTACTAGGATATTTGATCAGTAGATGTGCCTGCTAGGCGAGTAGATTTTAGAGGGGGTAATCAATATAAGAGAGATAGGGGAAGATCAAAAAGATTTGGTGGGTAACTTGTAAGAAGGATATAGTCCATCCAGAAATTAAGAAGGATATGGTTCATGACAGAATGCAACGGCATAGCAGGATTTATGCAGTCGACCATACTTAGTAGGAATAAGGTTTAATTTGTTTGTTTGTTTGTTTAGGATGATTTTTGATGGAGTTAGACATTTACTTCTTATTGACTTTTCTAATTTATTTAGTTAAGTTGAATTAATTCTATTTCTTTAATTTTTCATTCATGCCCTTTCTTTAAATAGTTGTAAAGTATCAAATTGAGGCTATTTTTGAAATAAAAAAGTCAAAAACATAAAACTCTTCATACTTTTATATATAGTATAGATACAGATAGATATAGATACAGATATAGATATAGATATAGACATAGATAGATATAAATATTTTGTTTAATTAAGTTGAATTTAATATACAAGTCTTTAATTTTTGATTAATGTCCTTTTTTACATTATTGTAAAGTGTCAAATTGGGGGTATTTTTGGAACAAAAAAATAACAAAACATTAAGCCCTTCATAATTTTATATATCTATCTTAAAGTTAACAAATACGTCTAAGATGATTATCACATATATAGGAATTTCGAGATTCAATTGACACAATTTTCTTCTCGATACTCTTATTTTTTTTGTTGCGATAATGTTTGTTGGAGTATTGTTGAAACTGTTGAACCCCAGTAATGTTAATCATGTTTTGATGATGACCAAATCGCACTAATGGTTTGAAAACAAGTGTGCAAAAAAATAGAGAGGCTCGGACGCAAATGATAATCTGAACAAAACAACCAGAAGACTCCACGGAAGCAAATGACAGTCCGAAAGACAGAGCTTCGGACGATGGTAATTGTCCGACACAAACAACCTAAAGCATTCTCGGATGAAAAACAGCGTTCAATCATATTTGCAGAAGACATTGCTTTGCTCGATCAGACGCAGGTTCGAACGCATTCTCGGACGTCCGAACGAATACTCTCAGAAAACGGATGCAGCGTTGGACGCAGAGGTTAGCAGCGGCCATCCGAAAGGTCCAACGGCTAGTTTTCCAGTAAACAAAAAATAGCCGTTGGAAAGTTGTTGGAAGCACATTTTGGGCAACTATGAATACCCCTAAGCCTGAATTAAATAAAGAAGAGACTTCTACATTGATTACAAGTAATTCTTGAGCTATTTGGGATAAATAGTGAGTACAAGTGTTATAATAGTGTAGGTAGTTTTGTAAAAAGAGCTTAGAAATGTAAAAGTTCTTCAAGTGTAAGAGTGCAGAGATAACAATTGTATAAAGGGAGGTTGTGAGTGTAAAACTCTTGACTCAGCTAAAGGAAATTAGTATCAGCAAGAGTGATCATCACTTGTGTACAAGAGGTTATTGTGTCACCTACTTTGAAGAGACTTTTAGTGGCTGAACTTCAAGTTGAGAACTTGGTAGTTGCCTTGAGAGAAGCTCTTTGTGAATGTACTCCAAGCTTGAGAAGCTTGGGAGTTTCGTTTGCATTTCTTAATTTTAATCTTTTTATTGGTTCTTTGTGATTCAATTGTTGAATCTCTACTTGTGATTATTTGTGCTTAAGTGTTCATTTGTTGCATAAAGTTTGAATTTCCATTAAGCACATTAAAAGGTTTGTTTTTAGAAATAACCTAATTCATGTGTCTTAGGTTACTTTTTGGGCCAACAATTGGTATCAGAGTTTGGTCTCTTTCTTTTGGTTTAATCACCTTTTTGTAAAGATTATCATGGCAACTAATAATGCTTTATTTTTAGAGGGGCATTGCATTTCTAGACCTCCCATGTTTAATGGCAATAATTTTGTTTTTTGGAGGGATAGAATGAAAATTTTTGTTCAATCTATTGATATTGATTTATGGTATATTATTTGTGAAGGTCCTTTAGAAGCTAATATTCTTGATGAAAATACTCATAGATTAAGGCCTAAGACTATATGTATGAGTTAAATGCACAAGATAGAATAAATCTATCTTTAAATGCTAAAGCCATTAATATTTTGTATAATGCCTTGGATGCAGATAGTTTTCTAAAGTAAAAGGTTGCAAATCGGCCAAGGAGATATGGCACAAATTGAAAGAAATCCATGAAGGAAGTGAAGATATAAGAGAGCAAAAGAAGTCACTTCTTGTGGCTAAATATGAATCCTTCAAAATGGAACCTCATGAGAACATTGACAAGCTGTATTGTAGGTTCAATGATATGGTAAAGGATTTGGAAGGTTTGGGTAAAGAATATTCCTTGGGTGAGAAATATAGAAATTTTTTAAATGCTTTACCTAACGAATGGGAACCTAAATCTATTGTCATAGAGGAGTATAAAAAGTTAAATTCTATGTCTATCGAGTCTTTGATTAATTCTCTAACCTCCTTTGAATTGAAGATGAAATACAAGGTACAAGATGAGGAGGCAAAAGGAAAAAGAAGCATAGCATTTAAAGACTTCATCAAAAAGGAGAAAAGACACAAGGAAGCATCACTTCAACAACTTCCAAATCACTTGGGATGATTGCAATTCGGATGGAGAGGTTGAAGAAGAATACGAGGAGGCTCAAATGACTTTTATGGCACTTGGCAATAATGAGGTATCCTCTAGTTGTGATTCTTGTGATGATTCATGTGATAATGATGATGATGATGTTGAATCATTTATTTTTAAGATGCATGAATGTTTGAAAGAATCATATGCTAAGAACAAAGAGTTAAAAATTGAAGTTAATACTTTATTGAGTGCCAATTCAAAACTTGTGCATGAAAATAATTCTTTGACAAAAGAAAATGATGTTTTGAAAGAAAATTTTGTTGGAAAAACCAAGATCATGGAAGAACAAGCTTCATTGAAGAAGAGATTAGATGATCTCGATGATATTTTGAAAAAGAAGAAAGAAAATGTTTTTGAAAAGAAAAGAACTAGAAATATGTTTTTGAAAAGAAAAGAACTAGTTCTTAAATATGTTTTTGAACAAAAATTTTATCATCTTTAGAAAAAACGAATTGTGCTTTGTTAAATCTAAAATCTTCTTTTTATGGCAATAAGAATATTATTTGTAATTATTGTCATCAACAGTGCTATATAAAGAAAATTTGTTATGTTAAAAGAAATGAAAAATTGGGAATAAATTCTATTTGGGTGATTAAGCATGTTACTAATCCAATTGGACCCAAGAAAGTTTGGGTGCCAAAAGTTGTTGCTTAACTTTGCATGTAGGTATGCTTTGAGAGCACTAAGGAATTCAAGATAGATTATCAATGGTGGGTGTTCAAGGCATATGAGCTAAGATGACATTAAAATGGGTAACATCTAAAATTTTGTGTTAAGAACGTGCTTTCATTTATTAAGTTGAACTATGTTCTCTTGATGTTACTCATCTATGTGATTGACTCTGTTTAGAATGCCAGGGAATATGTATCCCCAATTGTTTGTCTATAATAAGTCTCTACTTGCAAAAGAGACAGAATGGGAGCATTCAAAATTGTTTTTTAAATGGATTATTTTGCAAAAAATTGCATCACACATGCTTCAAATGAATTGATGATGCTTTTTGATGAGCAATAAGCGAAAATTATTTTGATCCTAATTCTTTGCATGAATTCCCTCGTATCTACTTGAATACATATTCTTGAAGGGAAAAGAAATAGCTTTGCATAACTTGACTTATTCTTCATGTACTCATACTGTATTATATTCACCTTTAAAAGGGGAAAACAAACTAAGGGAGAGCTTAAATTGCATTCTCTTTCTCTTGTTTTGATGATGTCAAAAAGGGGAGAAAAATTGACAAAACTTCTTAACTTATGCTTCATATATTTTTGGTTGTTTTTAAAAATTGTCCAATTATTTATCTTTTTAAAATTGTCCAATTGATTTGTCATCATCAAAAAGGGGGAGATTGTTCAACCCCAATTATGTTAATAATTGTTTTGATGATGACCAAATCGCACTAATGGTTTGAAAACAAGTGTGCAGAAGAAATAGGGAGGCTCAGACGCAAATGATCATCCGAAGAAAATAAAGAAAATAACCAGAAGACTCCACGGATGCAAATGAATGTCCGAAAGATAGAGTTTCGGATGATGGTAATCATCCGACACAAACAACCTGAAGCATTCTCGGACGAAGAACAGCGTCCGATCATATTTCCAGAAGACATTGTTTCGATCGGACGCAAGTTCGGACTCATTCTCGGACGTCCAAACGAATACCCTCAGAGAATGGACGCAGCGTCAAATGCAGAGGTTAGCAGCGGCCATCCGAAAGGTCTAAAGGCTAGTTCGTTCGGACGCACACCCACAGCATCGGCCATCCAAAAGGTCCAACGGCTAGTTTTCTAGTAAACAGAAAATAGTCGTTGGAAAGTTGTTGGAAGCATATTTTGGCAACTATAAATACCCCTAAGCCTAAATTAAATAAAGAAGAGACTTCTACATTGATTACAAGTAATTCTTGAGCTATTTGGGATAAATAGTGAGTACAAGTGCTCTTGTAATAGTGTAGGTAGTTTTGTGAAAAGAGTTTAGAAGTGTAAAAGTTCTTCAAGTATAAGAGTGGAGAGATAACAATTGTAACAAAGGGAGGTTGTGAGTGTAAAACTCTTGACTCAACTAAAGGAAATTAGTGTCAGCAAGAGTGATCCTCACTTGTGTACAAGAGATTATTGTGTCACCTACTTTGAAGAGACTTTTAGTGGCTGAACTTCAAGTTAAGAACTTGGTAGTTGCCTTGAGAGAAGCTCTTTGTGAATGTACTCCAAGCTTGAGAAGCTTGGGAGTTTGGTTTGCATTTCTTATTTTTAATCTTTTTATTGGTTCTTTGTGATTCAATTGTTGAATCTCTACTTACATCTAGATGTGTATAAGTGTTCATTTGTTGCATAAAGTATAAATTTCCATTAAACACATTAAAAGGTTTATTTTTAGAAACAGGTTAATTCACCTGTCTTTTATACACATCTAAATGTGTATAAGAGACAGGATTGTGTACATACATTTTTTGTTTAGGATGATTTTTCATGGAGTTAGACATTTAGTTCTTATTGACTTTTCTAATTTATTTAATTAAGTTGAATTAATTTTAATTCTTTAATTTTTCGTTAATGCCTTTCTTTAAATGATTGTAAAGTATCAAATTGGGGTATTTTTGGAACAAAAAAAATATGTCAAAACCAATAAGCTCTTTATAATTTGTATATTGTATAGATATAGATATAGCTAATGTTTGTTGGAGTATTGCTAAAATTTTGTTAGGATTTTAATTTCTTGTTTAGAATGATTTTTGATGGAGTTAGACATTTGCTTCTTATTGACTTTTCTAATTTTTTAATTAAGTTGAATTAATTCTAATTTTTAAATTTTCATTAATCCCTTTCTTTAAATGATTGTGAAGTGTCAAATTCGGAGTACTATTGGAAACCAAAAAAAAAATGTCAATAATATTAAATTCTTCATACTTTTATATATATTATAATAGATAGATATAGATGTGTGATTTCTAGAATCAAAAGACATTTACTAGACAACTATTCAGAAACTTTTTCAAGGATATGAATTCAGAATTGTAGTGGGAAGCTTGTAGAAAGCTGTGTCATATTCTTGAAATAGACCTCTCAATTACAACACAATATCAATCCAAACTTTATTCTGACTAAGTGGGTCAATCACATGAATCTTTCTACGCTATTGCACTTTGTCATGAATCATATTCCCATTAATTCTTACATGAGCTAAATCTTTCTTATAAGTTAACCACCAAATTTTTTTCGGTCTTTCCTCACCTCATTTATATTGACTACTCTCTCTAAAATCAATCCGCTGAAAGACATCTTTACTAGTCATCTTATACATATGACATAACTACCTTAAGCGTGTAGATCATCTTCTTATTGATAGATGCTACTCCAACCTTATCCTGAATATATTCATTATGTATATTATCAATCTTAGTATATCTTATCAATTTTAGTATATTCACACATCTATCTTATTATAATTAATGATCAATTTGTGGGAACAAATTCTTGAAAATGAAAAGTAATTTATATCCTGAATATATTCAAACTCATACACATCTAGATGTGTATAAGAGATTTTGCTAATTTTATCTAATAATCTTCCCTAGAATATCTATTTAAAGCTGTGCCAATGAGCCTTTGGTCTAGTGATAAAATAATTAAGGTTCAAAACTTGGGAAATAAAAGTCCTTCAAGAATATGTATTCAAGTAGATACGAGGGAAAATTTCTAAAGAATATACCTCTGTCTCTTATTCTTTTTTTGTACTTATTGCAAAATACATTTCCGGACCAGTGAGTTCCAGAAATTAAAAAAAAAAAAAAAAAAGAATTTCTTCGACTGACCTCGCATTCCAGGAATGCGAGGTCAAGAAGACCTTTATCTTCTGCAAGGCCAGAAGGTCTCGCAGAAGATAAATCCCCAAATACAACAAAAAAAAAAAAAAAAAAATTCCTCCTCCTCCTCCTCCTCCTCCTTCCTCCTCCTCCTCCATCCACCTCCCCACCACCATCTATTCCCAAATATCGTACTACTTCGTTAATATTATAGTTTATAATTTACGGTTTAGTATTTAAATGATTTTATCTTACAGTCAAATCCTTCATTTTTCAACTATGTATTAACGAACAAGTACGATTTTGGGAATAGATGGTGGTGGGGCTGTATCTTCATTCACATCTATTTGTGTAATGTGACAGGTTCTGACTTTGTTGTACATAGTCAAATTTGCTAATTCCTTAAAATATATATATATATATATATATATATATATATATATACACATAGTCAAATTTGCTAAATTAAAAAAAAAAAAAAAATTCAACGCATTTTTTAAATGCGAGGTTAAAAAAAAAAAAAAATTTAATGCGAGTTCCACTAGTCCGGAAATACATTTTGCAATAGGCACAAAAAAAGAACAAATTTGAAAAGAGGTATATTTTTAGAAATTTTCCGATTTTAGTCTCATTATTCGTGGATTAGTTGTCATCTTGTTGAACATTTATATTTGTGGATTAGCTATCTTGTTGAGCTATAATATGTTTTATGTTGATAATTCATTCCACTATTGTGGGCTACGTGTGCCTTGAAGGCCTTAAAATGAACTGATGAAAGAAGTTGAAGCACA
Source organism: Cinchona pubescens (assembly GCA_025175665.1). NCBI lineage: Eukaryota > Viridiplantae > Streptophyta > Magnoliopsida > Gentianales > Rubiaceae > Cinchona > Cinchona pubescens. Next base: position 350,036 of record JANKKI010000075.1, on the reverse strand, counting down.
GAACTGGAAGATAGCTCATAAGACGTTATTTTTCTCTCGCGCTAACACTCAATTTTTGTAATTTTTTTCTCTTTCAAAAGATTTACATATTCAACTATTTGATGCGTGCGCATTTGTCTTTTTTTCCCATTCTGTAGTTTAAATCGCAAGTCGATCAGAAGAGGAGCTAGAAACATTTCCCTATGGGAGCATTTCTCACCACTTCCGAAATTCTTTACGTGACGTGCATAAAGGAATTCGAAACTGTAAAAATCACTTGGTTTTAAAGCAATTAACTAAACTTTCGACCATTTGATCTATGAAAAAATACACAGTTTTGTTGAGAATTCATTCTATTATATTTGAAAGACTCAAAGTACAACATTATATTCTTTAAAAATTATAACTGTACAAATACTTAAAACCAACCGGTTCAAATTTTATTACCCCTCCCCACCCAAAAAAAAAAAAAAGTTCTGTATGATTATTACGAAATTATGGCCAATGAAAAAAAACTTTTTTCCGTTTCTTTTTCATGGTCTATTAGTACAAATTTTACCATCTCAACTGAATTCTTCCCACTCCTCATAAGTATGTACACAATCACTTCATTATAAACTCTCTCATGGGAGAAAAAGGTCCCATAAAAGAAAGCAACCAAAGAATGAGAACTAGATGATCACAACATTGGCTGGGAACACGAAAAAAGAGCTAATACTACTCTTGATCTTGGCAAGAAGTCGTTACTTTGCTTGCATATCGTCCTCAGTTTTCCAAACTACATCCTCTAAGCTGGTTGAAAGGTTCTTGTAAAACTGCAAACAACATATATTATACAAGTGGAACATTAGATGGCATGAAAGGAAACATAGGTAGTCGACACAATAGAGTTCAGCTCGCTATATTTAGGGTTTCCTAATATGAACTTGTATTGCAGTTGCAGTAAAGTTGTGGGCACACAACTATGATATAGCATTATCTAGAGAACCTTGGATGATCCCATTCAACTTGTATATCAAATCTGAAAAACAATACTTCAAACTTTTAAGACTATTTGACTTTATTCTATAAGTTGACAAGCAAGTGTTTTTACACGAGTGAATATCAATAGATTTCAACAATCACATACAGGTGGCATACGGATTAGCACAAGAAAATTATGATTGATTGTAAACAGATTATACCCGTGGAACAGCATACTCATTTTTCTCTCTTTTTCGGTACAACTTTTGTTTAGTATAATTTCAAAGTCATATGAAGAAAAGTATTGTTGGAAAGGCTTGAAAAGTTCTCTTTTTGTAGTTATGTTGGTTATTTCCTAGCAACCAATATCTAAAAGAACAAACTTAGAATTTCGCGTAGGCAAATTTAAAGCTCCAATCCTACTGTATGATCACACTAACAATTTGCTAGGATATTCAGCACAGGGAATTCCTTCGTACCTGAGGTATCAAGTGATTATACTCCATCTCGTCCAGGAATAGCCCAGCAGCCCCAGCCCCAGCCCCACTCCAGCCCACCCCTTTACTTCTTGTAGGCCCAACATTGGGGATGAAGGGTCAAGGGGGACTTATTGGTGATAGTCAGCAATTAGACATAGTTCCATGATGGAAAAATGGATGTTCTTATTGGTACTACACTTTCAGATAATGCATAAATTATTCAAGAGTTCACTAAGTTGAGCCAATAAATAAATAAATCCATATAGTAGATTTGTCATCTTCTTGTGGTGACATTCCATTAGATTTCTCATTTATTGAAATTCGGAAACTAGAGATGGACTATTATCCTTCTTAACCACTTTTCTACACGGTGACTATCTTAATTTACCTCTACTACAGCATGTCAACCATGATGAATGATTTCTTTTCGACTCCAAACTTGTACCATTTTACTTCAGTCAAGAATATTTAGCTCAGTAGTCCAAGCCGAGAAATTTTGCGATATTTTAAAATCTAACTCACTGGAATAGGGATGGCAATCTCTGTGAATTCATATCACAGTATCCCCATCTCAGTCAGTGCCATGCTGATCCTGACACACAAAGAGGAGGCCAGATGCGTGCTCTCGCTTTTAACTCTAAACCTCAATATTATATGCTAGCTTACTTGCTATCCAAAATGTATATTAATAGTAGAGTGCAGACTTAATTAGTTGAAAGATAATGTACCTTATGGAATTCCAAAGTGTCTCCTTTTGCAAAATGTGTATAACCTCAACCATATGAAGAGAAGGAGCAACTTGAAATACCTGATTCAAAAATAGAACAGTCAGAATTCAAGCTGGAAAGCTCTTACCAGTTCTGCACACAAAACCAGCCAAGCAACACTTATATTCACATACCTGGGTGGCGACATTAAGGTTTCCTTTTCTTCCTGCTTTTACATTTTCTAGCCTCATCTATGATTCAACAGAAGGAAATACATAATCAGTATTCCAGGAATTAATACATTAACTTTTCCTTTTCGTATTTTCAACACAATATATCAACAAAATTACAAAAAGTCACAACTGCCCAATTCTAAAATGTGAATCAAGTTTATTTTTAAGTCTGACCATCACCTTGTAGTTCTTCTTCCGAACATCAAAGCCGAGGGGCTTCACAGCTTCTTCAATTTTACTAATTATCTCATTGGCCGGGCATTTAGATGTAAACCTTGTTTCCCTCTTGAATTCCTGGGATTATTGTAGCCAAACAAACAAATATGGAGAGATAAAACATCAATTCTGCAACAGAATGATATTTAAATATTTCCAGCTGAAAATTCCATGAGTCTCCCAACTTCAAGATTTGATAAATGATACATTTATGCAGTAGAAAACTAAATTGCCTGAAACAGAAATTGAGAACAGTAGATAGCTGCCAGCCCATTCTAATAGAGATAATGGTCAGGTATACCTCATCCTAGATATAAATCGTCTAAGTGAGTCATGGCTGAATCTCATGACAGTTGGATTATACACTCTCTAACAAGTTACATAAAACATCATTATTTACTAAAACGATGCAAATGTTATGAGCTGTTGACTCTTAAAAAAAATTATGTTAAAGAGAGGCAGTTAATGGTCATCCAGAGTTGTTCTGGTATCTAAAGACAGCCCTCATTCCTTGATCTTTTCCACATTCTCTTCCTTGCTCATAGTACTTTCTAAGCAAATAGATGTTTACCAAAAGAAAAAAAAAAATTAGCTTCAAACACTCATTATGTATCTTATTCGGACATAAGAATGGATGTGGGAGAACTATTATATGTATAAAGTGCTTCCAAGACAAAATTGAAACATTTAACATTCTCAAGCCATTCAGTACTTCGGGTTGGGTGGCAATTCAATTACTCATGGCCTGATAATAATCCCAATATATTGAAACCTGTATTCTTCCAGAATTTATGAAAGTAAGATGATTATTTTTGGAAATGAGGAATTTTGGAATCACTTGGCATATTCCAATTACCAAACAGCATTAATGCCAATCATAGACTAGTAACCAGAGTTGTATCAGGTGTTGGAAAATTGCTGATGGAATGACCCTGCTATAGAGTCCAGATGGACTAGATGTATTTATATAGGCAATCTTGAATTTTATTTAACACATTTTCCCCAGTTACACTGAAGCTTTCGTAAAAAGCCAATAGCGAAAAGAAAGGGATCACAAGTTGCAACCTCATCAAAGAGATTCCCAAGGTTGAGACCTTTAGACATCGATATCAACTCAAAAGCGTTCATGGCTACCGGTTGCTCTTCCGTTTTCTCTGTGACATGATATTCCTATTGTAATGACAAGGCATATACTTCATGAGACAATTTCGTGGCCAAAAAATCAGTCATTTGAATTTATATCAAGCTGCAAAACATGTTAGGCATATTAACTCACTTCAGAATCCTTAAAAACAGCTTCAACGTCGTCCAAGTTTGTTTCCTCTTTCTCATCAAACACTGGTGTTATACGCTTGTAATTTTTTCTAAACCACTCATCTTCCAGAATTTCAGATACAGTGATGCGCTGCACGGTTTATGCAATTACCATTGAAAAGATGTGGATAAGAGACAGGGATATCAATCTAGACGGAATAAGAAATATAGATCAATAAGGTTTTGCATGTTTACAGTCATAGGATTTGGATCCAGGATTCGGGTAATCAGCTTCCTGACACCAAATGACAGCCAAGGTGGACAAGTGTAATCCGCACAAGAAATCTGTACATGCCAAAATAGACATTGTGAAACTAACATAGCATGACAGAGAAAACTGGTTACAGCTGTGTAATAGAATTTCTAAAATGCTCACTTTTTTATATAGGCTGATAACATTAGAATCATCAAAAGGCAAGTAACCTGCAAGCAATACAAACAGTATGACTCCACAAGACCACAAGTCCGCAGTTGCGCCATCATATCCTTGATCATTGAGTACCTAAGCAGAAGAACAATGGTTAGGTAAAATTCTAAGAATTTTTCTTTTATTGATGTAGGGGTGGAGGGGGCCGGGGAGGTTCATATAAATAATACATCAATGTTGCATTTCACTTCCATCTTACCTCTGGAGCTACATAGTTTGGAGTTCCACATGCAGTATGAAGCAAACCATCATCCTGCAATATCAACCTTGAATGAATAATTTATTCTCCTTTTCCATTCCCAAGTTTGCCGTGATGTCCATTGACCATTTTTACGAGTAATAAAACTGAATTTCTCTGTTGCAACTTAAAATTTCCAACTAAACAAATTTCTTTTACTGTTTAAGGTAAATGGTAGATTCCTTTAACTTCATCAAATGATAATAAACAACACCCACTGGAAGAAGTCATAGTTTGTCTTATGCTTATTTCAGGTAAGAAAAGACGTGATTAACAAATCATTTAGACGAAGAATGACAAACTATTTATCCAGTCAAGCAAAAAACTGAATTATCTATTTAATTTTGAAAACCCCAGGCCTAACATCCTAAAGACCTAATCACTCTCCAAAAGCACATAATGATATACAGAATAATCAGATTAAAAAAGAGTGTGTGTGTGTATATATATATATATATGTTGTGAAATTGATTATTTGGTGGAGCTCTGATTGGTGAAGAGTATATTACAATTCTCCCAAATCTTGACTTTAAAAGGCAAATCATCTTATGATTCTGGAGAACTAAGTATTTGACAATTCTGGAGGCTCAAGACAAATTATCATGATGAGACAGGGAAGTTTTTCACATCATAACCATCTACATCTCATTGTGAGACAAATATATTTAATTTTTCTCTCTTCTTTTTCTTTTGTTTCTTTTGTTAGGTGTTGGCACGAGAGAAAAGTCTGTTGGTGATAGAAAGCTGTAAAACTGTAACAGGTGATAAACAATTTGGTGAAGCAACAATTTGCAAATTCTAAAAGGATGCTGTAATTCGTACCCTGACTTGCTGAGAAAGGGCACTGAGTCCAAAATCAGAAACTTTGAGATTCCCAGAAGCATCCACAAAAGTAGATTTTCTGGCTGTACCAGAGAACAAAACGTAGAGCAGAGAAAACTGAAGCCATGGTCTTCAAAGCAAGGCAGCATCCAAAGTATATAGTATAATTAGTTGCTGTAAAAGAGACAGTTTAAACCATGGCTTCAATTGTTTTCTACACCCCGGCTATGACAACAATCTACTGTGTTAATAAGTTGCTGATTTTTTTCTTGCTTCATCCTCTCGCATTCGTCCATGATTCACCTGGTGGGAAGAAAATTATATTAGATATTTTGCCTTTTTAGGGACAAACATGGTTTATAAACTACCATGACTAATTTACACTTATACCATGCTGTTATCCCAACTGAAAGAGACAGTGGAAAATGTATAATTTGGGACTACCAAGCAACTAGATAACCAAAACTAAAAGTAACAAACAGGAAACTTCCAACTATCAAAATGATAAATTAAACCTCCAAAGTTTGTCACTATTATTTTTTATCCAAATGGGAAGATGCTAAAGATTAAGACAGGAGAAAAGAGGGATTTCAAACTTACAATTTTGTCAAAGAGCTCTCCGCCGGTGACAAACTCCAATACTATATATATCTTGGTCTTGCTCCCCATCACCTAGATGTCATTGGCAAGGTAAATCACGAGGGAAGTATCATAACATATACACACGCAGACAGAAAAGTACCTCATACAAGCGAACAACATGTGGGTGCTTTATCAGCTTCATTGTAGCCACTTCACGTCTTATCTGCAATATCAAAATGTAATGCCAGAAGTAAGCCATGATGAAACTTCACCACAGAAACAGTTAAAGTGCAAAGAGACAACATGAAAAGGAAAAGCATTTAAATGTTATGGCAGCTATTCAGCTAGCAAGCTTTCAGTTAATGCATGTTCACTTTTTCATTTCTTGTATCTTTTGTTGGGTGGGTATGAGAAGGGAGTCACCCGGGGGCTGCAGGGAGAAGTCGGGAGTAGGTGATCAAATTATGTGGAGGTTCATAGGGCGAGAAGAAAGCCTCAGATAGACAGAAATGAAAAACCAACCTGTTCAGCCATTTTGTGCTTGAGGACCTTATCCTTGTCGAGGATCTTGAGAAGCTACTGGTTCCCCAGTTTCGGAATTCCTTGCGAACTTTAATTTTGCAAATGTTCCTTTTTCTTGAAATTGTTCTTCCCACCTCATATTTACCCACTCTTTTCTTGATTTTTGGAGGATTCATACTTAAATAATCAGTAAAATCCTCTTAAACTTGAGGTCGTTGTCCTCTCAAAAATCTATTTCCTGAACAAGTAATACGTTGCTTAAGATTCTACTAACTATAGTTAATGACATAAAGAATCTAAGCAACAAAGTAGCAAGACTAAGAATTGCACTTGACATACTCCACATTTGAACATTACAGAACCGTCTAACAAGAATGATCTTTTCTTTTATAATTTTATCTGTTTGGTTGATATTCGGAAGGAGATTTAACGATTTGATGTATAGGCATGAAATAATGATCCCATAATTAGACGGAGGAGGTATGATATAATTTGAACCAATAAAGTTCTGACGATACCTGTTTCAAGGACTCATTCACCAATAAACTTTAGATTTCACATTCTTAAAATAATAATAATAAAACTACCAGAAAGCGTTCTGAACACAACAGAAGAAAAGACCAACCACAAAAACAAAAGAAAGAATAAAGGAAAAGAAAAAACAAAGAGGGAGAATGCGTACCATAGGAATTCCATATACAAGTAAGCAATTAACCATTGCATAGCCGTTAAAAAATGGACAAATTCCAGCTCTTTAGCACTTGTCACACTTTGAAGGTGTAATGTGGGTGGATTAGTGTGTCTATCTGATAGAGACAGGGTTGTTGTAATACTAGCACTTTTATAATTGAGTGGAAGACTAAAAGAGTAACAAATAAACACTCAACAAGCAATGTGCAGTAGCAGTTAGAAATATTTAAGGAAGAAAAGAGTGAAGAGTGGATTTGTACTGATTAAGGACAAGCAGAGTCAACAATTAAGGAAAGACGAAAGACTGATTTGTAATCAAACAAATAAACTCTCATCAAACAATGACTAATAGTAGCAATTATTAGAAAGAAAGATAGAAACCTTACTATATTCAATTCCAAGCTACTCTCCAGCAAATCTGCATACATCACAAGTAAAATTAGACATAAATGGCCAATCCAAAACTTCATACCAAAAATTTAAACTAACTTAACAAACAGCCCTCAAATCCTCAAATAATTCACATAAAATTTAAACCAAAGTCTTCCGTCTCATCAAATCCTTTAAACCAGCTCACAAATCCCAGAACAAAAAAAAAAAGTGTAAATTTTCAAAATCAGAAAGAGACCACCATCAAAATTCAGCTAAAACAAGCTTTTAAAAGAATGTTCTTCAATAAACCAAAGCTAAAAAGAATCGAGCAGATTACTGAATTTAGCAGAATTGCTGTGCTAACTTACTTACTTATATACTCCTCCTACGTGCTTCAGAAAAAAGCTGATGATAAAAGTGGCTTCTGAGGGGGTCTGTTGGGTCAGACTCTAGTTGAAGAGATTCCTTAAAAACTTTTACTACCAATAAACTTGCTTCTACAGGTGCTGATTTTGGAGATTTTTACAAATAAAAGATAACTGTGTACTTTGTGCCCAATAGTCCTTACCAACCAAAAAAAAAATCTAAAATTGTACAGCCATACAGTGTTTAATATTACAATAAAACCACCCAATTTTTGCAATTAAAATTTTTACATTTAATTTTAAGTTTTTTGATTTTAAATTATACACCGTTTATTGCAATGGATTGTGGTTATTCCAGGGGAGTGGTCCAATAATTTCTCGAATAATTGTTTCACTGCAATTATTGCATGGATATGCGTTGGAGGAAAATTCTTTGGGATATACTAGCGGGTAGAAAGAACTCCGAGCCACGTGTTTTATGCGGTAAGGTAGAGCCCACCTTTCTGGGACAGTACGACATAAAGACCTTAAACCGCAATTTATGATACACAGACTAATCTAACTCCGAGGAGCAAAACTTCTGTTCATGTGGGGGTGACAAGTGACGACGACACCCTTTATTAATGCGTGTATCTGTGTGTATAACTATTAAGTACTTAACTTTTTTTTTTTTTTTTTAATTATCACTATTATTTTGTCTTGCAGCTTACCCTCGCGATAGTTATAAATTATCTTCTATATTTATTTTATCTATAAATTATTCTAAAAATTTAATAAAATTAGGAGAAATTTTACAGACTCTTTAAAGAAATTATTTCTTAGATTTTAAAATTTTGTACAATATAAGATTTTAAAACACATGGTATTATACTGTTTAAGTTTTTTATAGTACAAGACAATGATTTCCTAAAAGGAATGTATAATTTTATTAAAGTTAAAATGTTCATCTAAAGGATTAGTAAAATGTCTTATTTACCCTCAATGTTTTAATTGTGTTAACCAATACAAAATTACAATGAGTTGCACATTCGTATCTGATTTATGTTTTCATCCAACATTATTGGAAAAAACTTCATAAAAAAAATACTAATTGTATGAATTTGTTTTCTATTTTACAAATTATATTCGTATCCAAATTTAGCATGACATCACATTAAATGTTCTGTCATTATTATTTTTTATATCTAGAATAAATTATTTTATTTATTTAATCACATTATTATGAAGTTTTATTATTTTTACTTTATTTTATCTATGATCCATAATTAATTCATCACATTATTTGGTTAGATATACTACTTTGAGATATAATCAATATATATTTTAAATAAATTTAAGTTGATCAAGTAACACACTTCCTTATGCTACTTAGAAAAAAAAGAAAAAAGAAAAATACTTAGACTAATAGATAGAATTTATTATCATTTTTAACTTTAAGAGAAGAATTTTAGAAAAGAAATTTACAAAATATAACTAAAAATATTGAGGAAAATTGACATTTTCCTACTATGTTTAAATGAAAATTTTAACTTTATTAAACCTTAGAGGTAATTTGTAAATAAAATAAATATAAAAAGCAATTTACAACTATCTTCCCCTATTTGCAAGGGCAAACTATAACTAAGCCTTTGTCTATACAATAACGACTTGAGGTGGAGGAAAATACATAGATTGGGATATCAATACTGAGAAAATTCTTTGATCAATTACCACAGGATGGTTGATCCCCCTCCAATATTATTTCATATGGAGGCATAGTAGAGGAATGCAATCCATAACATTATGTCGTGAAGTTAATTATTTAAATTTAACACGTTACTCATAATGAGTGATGTGATTAAATTTGAATTGTGAAGTCAACAACATAATATTATGAATCCGATAAATGGTAAAGCCATGTTCAAATGAGAAGGCAATTGTCCCCCTCAATTTTGGAAAATTGTAAAATGGTATGGAGAAATTTTAACAATTTTAAATTTAATTTTATAATTACACACCTAAATTTTGTTGTCTTTTCCTTTTTCTCCACATTTGATCCCTAAAGATTTGAACACCCTAAATAGTACAATTAAAGATGATGGCATATTAAAAATGATGGATAAGTATTACTTGGAAACATAAGAATTTCAAATTTTTTTGAATTTTAGTATGTAAATAGACATAAAATTTTCATTTAATTTAAATTAATTGTTCAAGTACTTGTTGTATAAAATTTAAATAAATCGTCTATTATATGTAGTTATACTTAGTAAAAATTACGACAACCACTATTAGATTCGTATAATTGTACATGAATATTTATTATTTAAAAAAATTATTTATATTTCAACAATTGTTAAATACCTATCAAAATTGTTAATCTCTAACGTTTGAGTCTTGGCCTCACCCATAAAAATGATTGATTTTAAAATTTTCTCTTCATATGTACATTGGCAACTTTGTCCTTTTCTTATTTTTCTTGTTTCCTAGAGCCAATGTCTTATTTCTATTAGATTGATATGCTCCCTTCATCTTTCAATGTTTGCATTTTAAATTTTAACACAATTTCTCAACCATGTTCCTAATTATCATTTTCAAATGGCCTTTATATGTATATGTATTATGTGTGTGTCCCCCTCCCCTCTCTCTATCTCTCTCTCTCTCTATATATATATAAGTGTCAATGATACTTATCTAGATTTGACAATTTTTTTTCCTAAAATACCCTTATTTATACACTTTATAAGCACACAACAACAAGAACAATATGGAAATTTAAAGAGTAAAAGTAATTAATTAGAATACGTACTAATAAAAAACTAAACCACATTTCTAAATGCCATAAAGTATCAACTATCTCTAATCCACATTTAAAGTTTCAAACCTAATAAAACTTAACTAAATTAAAATTACAAATAATACAATACTTTGAGATGTAATCGATATATATATTATATAAATTTTAGTCGATCAACTTACTCATTAATGCTATCTAGAAAAAAATTTAGAAAAATGAATTTAATTTATTTTTGTTTCAAGTTTAGGAAAAGATTTTTAGTAAAGAAATTCATAAAATGTAACTAAAAATATTGAAGACAATTATGATAATCTACTACTTCCTTTGAATGGTACAATTTAACTCTATTAAGCCTTGAGGGTAATGTGTATATAAAAAAAATGCAAAGACAATTGCAAATGTCCCCTATTTATAGGGGCAAACTGTAAATTAAAAGTAATGACTGCAAATTGACATTATTACAAGTTAATTTCATATAATTAGAAATAATGACAGTAAATTAACAATATTAACCAATGAATCAAAAAAAAAAAAGTATCCATGCTTCCTAATAGTTCGAGTGTCAAAAGTAAGCTCAGATTTTGCGTTTGTATTGCTATAACCTTGTACTTTTAAAAAAATGTTGTAAAAAAATTATGAAAAATAATAATTTTAGCATAAAACACATCATAACAATTGCACTTATAGACTTCTTATATTGATAGCAAACAAAAGTTTCAGCTATTTGGCAATTTTTTTGATAAAATGTTCTGTTATATCTTATTGCGGAAATAACTCACTTGTAAGTTACCAATAGGGAAATAATTGCAACAACCATATAATTAATTCGATTAAAACATATAAATTTGAACTTGAACACATTTCTAATAATGTATAATTATGATGTAAAAAAAGTTATTCAAGATTTGAATTATTTACATCATTGTTTTATTGTTATAAATTCTATTTAATCTACAATATTAATTTGTCCAACTTGTTGGCTTTAAATTAGCAAAAAAAATTCACAAATTTCAAAAACGTTACAGATATAACTTGGATTAAACAACTTTCTCTTGTAAAATTCAAACTAAAGAAGAAAATCTCTTTTTATATAATATTAACTAAATCTTTAATCTTCGACTACTAGTATTTTCTCTTTCTATAAAAATTATACATTACCTTTTCCTTAAACATATTGATAAAAAAAGTGTGATTTTTGGAAACCACATTCTCTGGAATAGGAAAAACAAAAATTAGTTTTGTAACTCCGGAACGTAAGAAATAGGAGCTGTTAACTAATTTCCGAACTTGACGACTATCACTAGCATACTAATCTACTTTGACTTTTTATCTTTTAATGTACATGCTACAAACCTTGCAATTTCTATCTTTAAACCATACCTACGGAGTAAGCATACAAATATATGCAATGATTGAAAAAGCAAATTCATATTAGTATACATGCATTGAATACGTGACAAACCATACATATTTAATAGGTATACAAAAAGTTAAATGTGAAAAAATTAATTCAAATTTATCAGAGATAGTTATGTGAAACAATCTAGATATGAAATACATGGATAAAGAAATATAAAAGTAATATTATTTAGAATATCATGTATATTTTTAATGTGAAAGTATAAGGTAAAAAATTATTGTATGACATACACAAATTTCAAGCTAGTTACTTATGAGTTTTTCCAAATTTTTGGATGTATAATATTGGAAATAATTTTTGTCTCTTATACATTTTTACATGTTTATAAATTCACAATTATCCAATAGTTATATGATTCCATAGCCATTTGAAAATATTAGTCAAATATAATAAAATTAATATAAATATATACATACACACACTATAGATAAACTAAGAGAAAAATAAATATATATAATTAGAATATAAAATGCAGAAAAAAATTTAAGCTAAATCCTAAAACTAAAATTTTACTCTCTCTCCACACACACATATATATAAATAATAGAATTCTAAGAATTCTGTTACACCTATTACATGCATATACTTATTTTTAAGAAAGAAAAATTATGTCATAGTATATGAAATGTTAATAAAAATATAAAATTGGTTAACCCTTAACTATTATATAGGTTTATGTATTATTCTATATGTATTTTTTCCCTTAAATCATAAGGGTTATATCATTATGAGTTTTATTACATCTAAATAAATACATGAGACTTATTGATATATTTTTCTAAACCACCAACAACTTGTGACAAACAAATTAATAGAAAAGAAATTAACCAAAGGAAATAATTTATCATGTAGCCAAACTTTTTTGTCATTGTTGGCCACAAAAGCAACCTAAGAGGGGGGTGAATTAGGTTGTCTCTAAAACAAACCTTTTTATGTGCTTAATAGAAATTCAAACTTTATACACCAAATGAAAACTTAAGCACAAATGAACACAATAGATATTCAACAATTCAAACTTAAAGAACAAATAAGAATATTGAGATTAAGAGAATCAAACCAAACTCCCTAACTTCTCAAGCTTGGAGCTTGCAACTACAAAGAGCTTCTTACAAGGCAACTACCAAGTTCACAACTTGAAGTTCAGCCACTAAAAGTCTCCTCAAAGTAGGTGAGACAATAACCTCTTGTACACAAATGAGGATCACTCTTGCTCACACTAATTTCCTTTAGTTGAGCCAAGAGTTTTACACTCACAACCTCCCTTTGTGTGAGCAGAGTGATCTCTCCACACATCTAGATGTCTCTTATACACTTCTAAGACTGTCTTTTCCACTACCTACACTATTACAACAGATTGTACTCACTACAGCTAGAAATAGCTCAAGAATTGTTTGTAATCAATGTATAGTCTTTTTCATTAAATCGACCTAGAGGTATTTATAGTTGCCAAATATTTGCTTCAACAACTTCCCAACGGCTATTTTCTATTTTGGAAAACTAGCCGTTGGACCTTCAGACGGTCGATTGCGTCCGAACAAACTAGCCGTTGGACCGTTCGGACGGCCGCTAAATCCTGCGTCCGACACTCAAGGCGTCCGTTCTCGAGGGTATTCGCTCGACGTCCGAGAATGCGTCCGATAGAAGCGAAGTCTTCTGGAAAATGATCGAACGCTGTTCTTCGTCCGAGGCTTGCTTCAAATTCTTTGTGTCGGACGATTACCATCGTCCGAAACACTGTCATTCCGACAGTCATTTGCGTTCGTGAAGTCTTGTGGTTATTTTGTTCGGACGATCATTTGCGTCCGACCTACCTATTTTTCTGCACACTTGTTTTCAAACCATTAGTATGATTTGGTCATCATCAAAACATGATTAACATAACTGGGGTTCAACAGTCATAACACGTGCAAATAACGTGTGCAATTTTTAGTACACTTAAAAAGAAAGACTAGTTGGAGAACAAATAACACTAAAATTTTCCTTATACGCATTAACTTTGTGTATAAGGTCTTCAATCTGCTTTCTCTTCAGAGGCTAACAAATTATACAATCCATATGTACAAATATGGTCTACACTAGAGGTTGGATTTCATTTGGAAAATGGGTCAAGACATTTTAGAAACTAGAACAACTAAGATCCTAAAATAATCAAAAAGGTCTTTAAAGAAATTTATGGTTTACTTCTACTAAATAAGGAAAAGTGACACACAGAGAAGCACATCGGTGCAATGAAAAGACCAAGAGGTAATGTGCAAATCAAGTAAGGAAGTTTCTAGAATTAACCTTAAAGATTAAAAAGAAAAAAAATAGGAGAAGGAGAAAATATTTGGCATGGCAATATATCATGACAGGTAAAAACCACAAGGAGCTTGTAAGTTGAGATATACTTTGATTTAACCTCTCTGGTATCTATTTATTTGTCCTTTTACAGCAATTACATGGACTATTTTCAAGTTTTGTTATAATTATAGAATTTCTATTGTTGTTTCTTGTTAGCATTCTCAAATTGTTAATTACGATTTTGTTGGACTGACTTAGCTTCTATAATGCTAATATAGGCTATTCAAACTTTTTTATTGACACTAACATAACTAAAAGAAGATTATTATTAGTAAATAAAAGAAATGTAACTACAATTGGATGGGGATTTAATTAGATGATTTTTTTGGGTAAAATAGAGATTACATAAAAAATACATAAAGAAACAGAGTAACTTAGTTTACTACTACCATTCTAGGGAAAGCTAATTCCTTCAAATCATCCAAAAGAAAAGGTACAACAAAAGAATGACAAAGATTAAAATAAACGAAATTATTGACACTTCTTCCATCCTTTTTTGCTAAGGCATCCATACATCTATTACCTTCTCGGTAATTATGCCTCAAATAGACCTGGAGGAATGAGGTAAGGAATTCTCAAAAATTTGGAAAAACTCATAAGTAACTAGGGAGTTCACATCAGAAAGAGAATAGCACAATAAGAGAAGAATCCAATTCTACTTCTAGCCCCATCTAGATGTGTATAAGAAGTACAATCCCTGCTGAGTTCAAGATTCGCTTAAGGCACAAGAAACCAAATCCCGTTTCTCATGAAATCTTTAATCCAACAAAGTAGGAATTTCTAATTGTCCACCTGAACAAGCTACCCCGAGCTACCAATAGTCAAACTATCAGTATTGAATTTGAACCAACCAATTGGAGATGGAGTTCACTGTATAAACCATTTCTCTCGCAAATTGGAGAGCTCTTACCAGGTTATAGGTCAAAGAATCATATTAAAAGTGTTCAAGCTCATGTTGATAGAATTGAGAGACCTGAAAATTACTCATTCTTGAAGTTCAACAAACACTAGCAACCAAAGACAATTTTTTTATAGATCAACTCCTTGTCAAACTGAATTTTTGAATAGACCAAGTTAATAAGCCAAAGGAATCAAATCCTTATGTTGCACGAACTCCAAAACTAATGCTCGGCTGACTTGAACTCCATTTTTCCCCATGAATTGCGTTCCGATTTATGCGTATCAAAACATGATTCATTTGCATTCCAATTTGTAATTATTTAACTTTTTGAACATCAAAGATAGTGAATTCTTATTAGGTAGTATAAGGATGCTTTTTTGTTAAGGATGATATTGGTTCTCGAAAGTTAGCATTTCATTTTCTCTAATTGCTAAATATTCAACATTTACTATGAGTCTAACTAATAATTGTATGCCTCAAAACTAGAACCATGACATGCCACACGCTAGGCTTGACCTGAGTGTGCAAGGCTCGATAACAAGAGCATCTAATAACCATAATTCCAAATTTACTCTTCAAATTTTAACCAACCAAAACATAGTACACAACTGGGAATACTCTTTAATACAAATGTACTTATACACAACTAAGGGGTAAGGTAGGCCCAAAGCTGATTTATAGTTGGGAGTGAATCCCTAGTTTGACCCGTAAAAACACTATGCAATCAAGAATACCTGTATCCAAGAGCTAAGGCCCCTTGCCAAGATTCCCATCCCAACTTCACTGTCGCTCAAACCAGCAAAAGTACACAAGCAACACTTTGGCTGCAATATAATATTACCAACATCGAATGACCAAAACATTATCCAATAAATAGCATTTAAACCCAATTATTGATAAGTAGAGTATATAACTAGTGTAGTGCTTTAGGTGAACATTATAAACTATGATTCAAGTATACATATTATACAAAATAAGCTCATGGATCATGTAAGTCCTTCAATTATTGGATGCAGATCTATCTATTATCTGCCTGAATAGACTGGGCATAATGGTGTAACATTGATCATTGACATCGAACATTGTAAATTAAGCATTGACAGTCAACATTGTAAAACTGGTTCAAACCCATTGTACTTAAAACAAGCATTCATTCACATAAGCCAGGTACACATAACATGTAGCATTGAACAGATTAGATTAAGCTTAACTTGTAGAATTTCCCATCTATAGACCCTTATATTAACAACCACTTACCTTAGTTGTACATATTCTATGGATACACAATCAACTATCTACAATATAATCAATAAAAATGTGTAAGAAATACTTACCTTGGAGATTCAATTCTTAGAACCTTAACTTTCGATGGTCGAAAACCATACTTCCTTAACCTAACACCCTAGGAGTGTAATACCATACATTAGAGCAGGTTTAGGGGTACACTATTAAAACAAGAAAGAATCAAAACGAAAACAAAAATCTGGAACAAGGCATGAAATGCCGCGGGATTACAAAACAGGCTTATTGGAGCGTCTAGGTACTAGGCATTCTCTAGGTAACATGGAATAAGCTGGCTGCTCACTCAAGCTAGCCATGAACAAGACACTTAGGAGGGTTTAAAAGGTCCCCAATACTCAATAATTAAGCTAGAAACAGGCACAAACACATACGGGTTGAACTAGTTAACCAAAACACGTTTAAATCTCAAAAATAATAAGCATTTGAAGTAAATCTCTTGAATGCAACCATGTGTTCCTGACCAGCCCCAAACCCTCATTCAAACTCATTATTTCAAATGTTTCACAAGTGTTTAAAACCATAAATAAAGATTTGGTAGCTCAAAAGCGCATTGGGTAATGAGAACCCACAAACAACAATATTCACTACCAAAAATATGAAATAATTTTTTTGTAAAACATACCTTTTAGGATAGAAAATCAGTTTTGAAATACTTCTATGCTATCGATTTGGCTTGAAAATCTTCAATTGTTGCCTAGAGTTGAAAATTGAGGTAAGAGAAGTTGTAGGAAAGTTTTGAGAGAAAAACTTATTTGAAAATGGTTTGTAGGATATAAATACACATCTAGATGTGTATAAGAGACAGGTTATAGTATTGTTATTGTTGAGAAGAAAAAAAAAAGATTTTCAAAACTTTTAACTGTTAAAGATAACTTCACTTACCTCAATTTTTGACAGTTAGCAAAACAGGATAAGTTTGGTAACAAGCTAGATGAGAGGATAAGTTTCACAATTTTCAAAGATTAAAGATAAAGAGACATGCCTTTCAAAGCTTGAAAATAATGTTCATGTCTTTCACGATTTAAAGATAAGGTTTACACCTTAACAAAACATAAAGATAAATTTGACTCTTTTCAAAAGTTAAAGATAAGGTTCAAGTCTTTTCATAGTAGAAGATAAGGTTCACATGTTTCAAGACTTAAACATAAGATTCACGCCTTTCAAGGCTTGAACATGAGCTTCTCACTTTTCAAGACTTTAAAGATAAAATTCACACATTTCAAAACTTGAAGATAAGCGTCACGCTTTTCAAGATTTAAAAGATAGGTTTCACGCCTTTCAAAGTTTGTGAGAAGATAAACTTAGAGAAAATTTAGGAGATAAACATGAAAAGATAAGCTTCAAAAAGTGCATTCTGGTCCCTAAATTTACTCTTATGTCACTTGCTACCCCAAAAACTAGAATGAAAACTCAAAAAAGGAAAAATAGTCACTAGACAACATTAAAAAGTGATTTCTAGGAATATTATTAAAACATAAAGATGAAGACAGATGGACGTGGAATGGTTGAAAAATTTCCCATGAAATGGTTAGAAAAGTCTAGGTGGAACCATCGTAAAAGGGTCCAAATGTTACACTAAAAATTAGGAAGGATAGATTGTTCTTTGAGCATGATATTACACAATAGTGAACACTTTTAAGAGTGTCAAATTGACAAAAAGTATGAGGGTATTACAAACAATAACAACTTTGTCCCTATCAAACAATGTTTCTAATGCAACTCTATGTATATGCATGTTGACATAAAATTTTGTTGGTTACTTTAAAATTTTCCTATCAGTATATCTAAAATTAAGTCAAAGTCACATGTACCCGTTGATATAAAAAAAGATATATGTGGTTACACTGATGTGAATCACTTCTAGTTCTATATTTATAAACACCTAAATCCTACTACTAACTAGATGACGCATTGCAAGTATACAAGCAAGGGGAAAGTAAGTTATACACAGATCAAACTCACAAGGATTGTCACTAATTACCGACGATTTGATTGGATTACTATTTGAAGAGATTAATAAAAACATGATTTAACTAAAACTAGAATTAAAGATACTAGAAAGTAGTTTAAAGACTAGAAAAAGAAATTTAAAATTCATTAGGATTCAATTAGCTAATTTTTGGGGTTTAATCAATTGATTGGCTCAAATAGTTTTACGGGTCAAACTAGGGATTCACTCCCAACTATAAATCAATTTCTTGGCCTACCTCATGATTCTAGTCTAATTATCAACATATAGTTCAAGGAATCAATTAGAAAAGCTAGTATCTTGGCCCAATTACTAACCGTCCTAATCAAGTAGTAAACTCGTCTAGATATTAACACTCAACGGTCATATGTTGTGTTATCCTCAATAATATGGTTCAAAAGAGGATCCTCTCCCACTCACCATTCACCCTGAATCATCTACTACTACTTAATTATCCACTATTTCTACCATCTAACCCACCGAATTAATCAAGACCATGGAAAATTGGCATCATCAAACCTTAATATAAAACTAACTAGCACATAATTAAAGATAATAAATGTAAATAAAGCATTTTAAAGAAGGCATTTAATGGAAAAGTATCTTAAGAGAACATTTAAACATTATAACAAAAATTTATTTCTAAGAAAGCATATTTAAAGAAAGTAATAAATTAAACTACCAACTACTACTAAGAAAGCAAATAAATAAAGCAATTAAACTAAAAGACACTGAATTAACATAAATCTAAATGGCATAAATATAAAGTAAAATTTTTATACTAGGAGTCTTCAAGAAACTAAAACTAAATTACATCTAATCTAAGAAACCCCCTCCCCTCTTCCCTAAATAGGGAGAAAGAAGAAAAACTACACTAGCACTACACTACTCTAACTAGCTTCCTATCTAAGTTTTATCAGCCTCGAAAAAGACTTAAAGGGTGTATTCACAGTGCTAGGGTTGAAGGACTAGTTGTATAAGAGACAGGATTATATTGTATTTTACCCCTAGGAGGTCTCGGACAGTGGTGTCAAATCGCAATATAGAACTGCTCGTCATGATTTCAACACTGCGGTGTTAATTTTCCTTACTCCAATTCAAACACCGTGTTCAGCATCTGACAGAAATCTTTGCTTTCACTATGCTGTCAATTTTTCCTTCTTCAATTTGGACACTGTAGTGTGGAGCTTCTTCATTTGACACCACGGTGTCAGAGACTTAGCATTTTCCCCCAACTATGGCTTGGCTTCATCATCCAAACATGGCATGATTTG
Organism: Cinchona pubescens; assembly: GCA_025175665.1. Taxonomy (NCBI): domain Eukaryota; kingdom Viridiplantae; phylum Streptophyta; class Magnoliopsida; order Gentianales; family Rubiaceae; genus Cinchona; species Cinchona pubescens. The sequence continues at coordinate 330,145 of JANKKI010000075.1, read as the reverse complement.
ATCCATTGGTCATCTAATTGTCGTGCCATTTTCTCCGACTAAACTCTATATATAAATACATTCTATTAATACCATAAAAATATTAAAACAACATAAAAATGTTGAATTAACAAAACTAACACATTCTGGAATAAATATTTTCATCCACACCTTTATTTACAAAAATATGCACTAATTTTGGTTACGAACTTTATTTTGACTAATGAATAGTTAATTGACCTTGCCAATTTAAATGTAAGTTGATCTAGAACAAGCAAGTTAAGTTTCTGAAAAATCACTCCAAGTATAGAAAGATCATTAGGACTTATTTTGAAAGGCACAAATCAATGCAAATAAATATGCAAGGATATTTGTTGGGACCGTGAGGTACAACAAAAAGACATCAAATGAAACAATGCTTCACCCTTCACCTACTACTACCCATTAGCTAGATTAAAAATTATTTAGGACCTCTAAAGCTTGTAATGTAGGTTAAGGTAATATGGCAAGATAAATTTGGATAAGAAGGACTTAAATCACCTTAGTTATGCCAACACAAACTCTTGGAGCACTATCCTATATATAAAAGTCCCAAAAACCAATATTAATTAACCAATAAACACTTTAAAGGCATACATTATATTTATCTAATTAATTTTGAAGGCAAAGCCCATCACCTTAGTCATTGTGGATCTCTCTATACACATCTAGATGTGTATAAGAGACAGGGGTTAGCCCATCGTTTAAATATTTTTATTCCCATCAAATACAACAAACTATTTATGAACCATCATAAGAATATTAAACCACTACATTGAAGAAATCAAAGAGATCCACAATGACTAAGGTGATGGGTTTGAAAGAGAATATATGAGAGAAGTGAATTGGCTAAATTATGTGGCAAACAAGACGATAGGTATAACAGACAGGACATTTACATAAAATTGATATAAAATAGACAATTTTGATTCAAACGGCCCAAAGAAAGTCTAAATCATTTCCAAAATCCAAGTTTCACGAGTACTTCACAAAAATGATGCATCCACATATCCCAATCAATGTCCTAAGCTATCTCAACAAACTCACAAAATATTCGTAAATATAAGTTCATGCAAAATGATCAAACGATGGGCTAACCCATTTCTATGTCTTTAGAATGTTTTCAAAAATCTTGATGTGTGTAAACTAAATCAACAATCAATTGAAATTGGCATCAGAAAAATACTTATGGAAAAAGTAAAGTTTCAGATAAAAACTAGTTAAGAAACCCATTTTCATGAAGCAGTTGAAAACGTGGTTGAGTTTCAAGGGTTAAATGCTATTTATCACATAAAGTGCAACATAAGTGCAACATCCAATTTCAACTTTCACAAACAATAAAAACAACACTATTCCCAATTAATGACATTAAACACTATCACACTTTTCAATTTATTTCAATGATAAGTTATATACTCATCCTATCACTCACCTATGTCACAAGAAATCAAAATACTACTGATACAGCATATAAGAACATAACTAACTAAGAATAATGCTATGAAATGACTTTTGACTTCAATTATACAATCAAAAAGTTCAAATAGATAATGGACAATATAATAATCAAGTGATTATGAAAGTAGTCAATTAAGTGCAATTTGATCTTAGAAATATTAGTTCAACATTTCATCATGATATTCATCAACTATTAAGCACAACACTAGACAAGTTTATGCAATGAAAATCTCAAGTTCAACATATAAATGCATATTCCATGTAAACACGAGTTCTATAAGTTGTCTATCCTTCTTGAACCAACATAATAACACTAAGGAGGGGTCATTGAAACTTCATAGGCACCAAACAATTTAAAGAAAAAGAAAAACACACATAAATATATGCCCAACTTATCTCCCTGAACTTAGCTTCACACATAATTGGTCTCATAAAGTATTCAACCACAAAGAGTACTCCTAATACACACATCAAGTATTTACATGATTTCTCAAAATAAGCTCAAAACTGTAAGCAAATAATCATAACATCAACTAGAAAATCCATAGTTAAATGATAAAAACCACATCCAAATTTATTCAGTCAATCACAAATCACAAAAAGTCCTATATTGCAATCAACATTGTCAACAACAATAAAATTTATCCAAGAAAGTCCGAAAATCATTCACCAACAACAAAACATAACTAAACTAAGTGATTAGGTTAAGCCTTTATTACTCACCGGATTCTTATACTAAAGCATATAAAGTAAAATAAAGCATAATAAAAAAAAAAGAAAAAGAGACTCCCTCAACAACACCAAGGAGGTTTTCCAAGGATATCATAATCCTTGATAAACTTACACCATTGCTTAGCTCCTCTGAAGTCCCCAATGATTTGTTAAACTTCGGCATATGTAGTTTCAATACTTTCGGTCCTCTCTAGAATGTATCTTTCTTCTTCCACTCCTTGAGCTACCACTTTTTCCACAAACATCCAAAATTGTTCCTCTTTTGTGGTAATTGGGATAACCTCACACTCATGTAAAGGAAAATTTAGCGGTTGTACCAAATAAGTGTTGAGTGTTGTGATTTCAAGCTCAAGAGATTCTTGGGAATCGGTTTCCATTGATATGTATTCCTCCATTTTATCTTCTTAAACCAGTTCTTTGTCCATTGGTAGGAATGTTGGAGTACTTTGGTCTTTACCATCTATCATTCCGTTGAACTTAGACAAGTTGGTCTTGTAACCTCTTGGTGGATATTTGTTGGTCTTCGAAGAATCTAATTATCTCTCCTCGGAGTTGTGCTTGCTCCTTAAGAAGTTGAGCATGTTCTTCATGGTATTTGGCTCATTCTTCTCAGATTCGGGCTAATTCTTCTTGGAATTCTTGAAGTATTATCGACATTTCTATTGACCTTGTCTCATCAACTTCTTGGATAGATTGGTGAAGGAATTGTGACTCTATTGGTTCATATGAAGGCTCCTGAGGTGGAAGGAATGAATAGGGATTTTCTTAATAGTTTTGATAAGGATATAGACAGCTAGAGCATTGACTCAAACTTTCTTACTTTTCTTGTTTGAGTAATCATAACAAGAATCATACTCATTCGGCATACTTCCATTACTATAAAAATGATAATCTCCTTGGTATGAATCATTCCAATTAGGTTCTTGCATGTTCTTTAAGAAACAAACACAAAAAACAAAAAACAAGTAAAAGTACTAAAACACGCAAACAAGAAAAGTAAGAAAGTTTAGTCTATGAAAGCTCATGAAAGCTAGTTAAGTATCGATGGAACTAATTCCACCATACATGATAGTTAGGAAAGTATGAATATTTGACCTTCCTAGAGGGACAACATCATGAAGAGATATCTAGGTAGTCGATAGGAGACGAGTATGTTATGAGCTTAATGTACGATTATCCGAATGAATATGAATACTTGAGGATGCTTTGGATTAGTGTATTATTACATGCTTTGATAGCTATTTTTGAAATGTATTACGTATATTAATATGCTCAGGCCTTAAAAAGTACTTGGACTACTTACTGAGGACATTTAGCTCATATCATAATTATTTCACATTTTGCAAATTTGGCAATTCATTGTTTGGGTTTTAAGGTGCTATTCAAGCTCTAAAAGGTAAGGTTTTTGGGTTCACTCCAGGGTCCGAGGTGCGACAACTAGTTAGTTTAAAGTATCCATCACAAAGAAAATCTTTTTAATTATATTTTTCAAAGTAAGAACACAACTACAAAATGAAAATACTTTTGTTTTTTCAAATAGGTAGAATAGCACCTTAAAACCCAAACAAAGAATTGATAAATAGCATTGCAACCCTGTGAAATCAACCATGATTGAGCAAAAACCTGTCTCTTATAATAGTGCCAAAGACTTTGTATAAGAGCTGTATGGATCTATAAATCACACATTTAGATGTTACAAATCAATATAGAAGTATATTTGCTAAACACCTAAATCCTACTATTAACTAGATTAAGCACCGCAAGTATACGAAGTCAAATAGTAGCCAGGGAAAGTAGGGATCGAATCCATAAGGATTTGGTCGGTAATTACCAATTATTTGGTTGGATTACTATTTGAAGAGATAGATTAAAATATTATTTAACTAAAACTAATTTAAAGTTACTATAAAGCAATATAAAGACTAGAAAAAGCAATTTAAAATGGGTTAGGGTTCGATTAGCCAATTCCCAAAGTTTAATTAATTGATTGGTTCAAAATAGCTCTACAGGTCTAATTAGAGATTCTCTCCCAACTATGAATCAATTCTATGTTCTGGCTCAAGATTCTAGTCTAATTATCAAAATAGAGTTCAAGGAATCAACTAGAAAAGCTAGTATCTTAACCCGACTACTAACCATCCTAATCAAGTAATAAACCCGTCTAGCTATTAACACTCAAAACTCAAATGTTATGTTAACCAAAAGAATAAGCTAGTTAAAGAATGACTAGGGAAGCGAAAACGACGCCAGTTAGTACTAAGAAAGTAAATAAATAGAGTAATTAAAATAAAGTACACTAAATTAACATAAATCCAAATGGCATAAACATAAAAGGTTTTACACTTCGAGTCTTCAAGAAACTAATACTAAACTACATCTAATATAAGCCTTCCCCAAATAGGAAGGAAGAATAAGAACTACTCTAGCACTACACTACTCTAACTAGCTTCCTATCTAAGTTTGCTTAGCCTCCAAAGAGATTAAGAAGTTTCTGCAACAACAATTTGCCCCGATTTGGATGCTTTAGTATAAGAACTGTCTCTTATACACATCTAGATGTGTTTGTGGAAAAAGTGGTTTCAACACCACAGTGTCTATTTTCCTTAATTTTATTTGGACACGACGGTGTTAAGCATTTGACTAAAATCTTCACTTGGCACCACGGTGTCTATTTAGATGTCTTAAGAGACAGACACACGATGTGAAGCTTCTTCATTTGACACCGCGGTGTGTCTAAAGATACACATATCACATAGCGGGCTTTTTATGTTTGACATTGTGGTGTCAAAGGCTTAAAATGGAGCCAACTATGGCTTGGCTCCATCATCCAAACATGGCTTGATTTGATCTGTTTCTTAGTTGATTGTCATGTCGTAGTTCTCCGACTAAAGCCTACATATAAATACACTCTATTAATACAATAAAAGACAATAAATAGCATAATAACATTGAATTAACACAACTAACACATTCTAGAACATAAAAGTAAAAATAGCCAAAAATAATACTTAAACCCTAAAAATGTTCAAAATTAAAGCTAAAATACTTAAATTTGGGATATATATAAATCTATTTTTCTAGAGTTATCTATACCACAACTCCAAATGGAGTGTATCGCGGCTCTAAATGGCATACCAATTAAGCCTACCCTTACATATTCGATACTTAATAAAGTGGCATATCGCGTTCCAATACCTGTAACACATTTCCCAACGTAACGTGTTTCTAGTAACTATGGTCAAGAAGTGATTGATTCCAGATTGTCGAAAAAATAATTCTATTTTAAAAATTTGTGGTAAGGTGGAATTTCCTAAGAACAAGATAAATCTCTTCCATTTCTCCGACACAAGATCCAGATACTGTATAAGGCCTGAGCAAGATGTTATAAGTAGGAAATCTACCAATTCCCACTATAAGAAAGAAAGTATACACATTTAGATGGTATATTGACAGGATCCGATCTGCGAAAATGAATGTGGGAGTTCATCAACATCAAAGTTAGCATAACTTTCAAGACCTTGACCACAATTATAAGGATTTAAAGACCTTGAAAATTGTATAAAGCTCTCCTGGAAGGGAACAAACTACTATCATTGAGACATTGATCTTAATTGGTTTATCTTAGCATTGTTCATATTATTTTTAGTCATAAAGTACTAATGGGACTTATTCGTTTTTCAATTCGGCAAATTTTTCGGTTTACGCGATTTCGGTTCGCTATGGTAAACGGTCAAATATTACCTGAGTGTAATTAGTGCATTGTGGTGTGTGAGTGTTGTTTGATGGCTGATTTATAATGTTAATTTAGTAGCTAATAAATTAACTTTTGGGTCAAATAGTCAACAAGGAGACTATTAGGTCAAATGGGTACTATTTGGGTCAACTTTAAACATTTGTTTTAAGTCTTCTTCTTGCTTGTTTCTTCCTGCCAGTTATACAGCAGCTGGCATGTGTATAAGAGACAGATGTTTACTAATCTGTCTCTTATACACATCTACTCTTAAAACATCACAATTGAATTGACATAAGCGATTGAATGGCCAAACACTGTCTCTTATATCTAGATTAATAGTAGGATTTAGGTTAAAACATAAATAAAGAAGCTGTCTCTTATACACATCTATGTGTGTATAAGTTGTTTTTAATTCCTATACAAATGGGAAGTGATTGGGGTTGATATTTAACAACTTTCCATGGTTAGATTACAAATTTTAAGATTATGACTTAGGGTTTTGTCTTCCATATGTGACCTAAGAAATGGAGTGTTATGCTATGAATGCTTATGTCTATTCACATAATGATGTTTTAAGAGTGTTTTAAGGTTAGTTTGGATAGGAATTGAGACTTGAAACCAAGTGGAATTGATTTCCCTTCATTTTGTAAGTAAGCGGAAGTTTGGCGCAACTAGGATAATTTGGATAATTGGTTATGTTTAAAGGGTATTTAATATCCTAATCTAGCTGTAATACGAAATTGAGGGATTAACTAAGTGTTTTGACTGGGTTTTAGCTTGTCGGTTGGTCGAAATTGTGAAAAGGTCATTTTGACCAAAGAGTGTTGGTGTCGTTTTATCGCTCGCGTCGCTTCGCTGTATAAGAGACAGCTATAGAACCGGTTTCATCCCAAGCCAGACATTTCCTCTTATATTCAAGTTTAGGTACCTCGTCTCTTACCTATGAGCCAAAACAGTCATAAAATGCTTTCATACCCAAAGAGTTTGCAAACATAATAATTCTTCCACTTGTATTTTGTTTAACGACTTTCAAATATGTTTGGATGGATTTTAGAATGTGTATGATGTTTGGAACTGCACTCTTAGAAGAGATGTAGAATTATAAGAATGACTAGGGACCAAGCTTTAATTCTTATACACATCTAGATGTGTATAAGAGACAGCCTACTAGTTGATACCTTATTAATGTTTTGTCTCATAGGTAGTCGAGGTATATAATTTAATGAATGTATCTGGAAATGTCTGATTTGGGGTGCACCGGTTCTATAGTCATCCATGGGACGCCATGGTGACTTCTGTGAATGTGATGAATAATTGACTGCGGGGTCTTGTGATGGGATAACTTGACCTCCCGGTCAGACTAGTAGGTGTAGTAGATTACTAGATCTGACTAGTACTGTAGGTCATACTTTTGAGCCTAAAAGATACTCATGCTATTTTATTAAATTCCGGATTGAAACTATACTTGGATTTGTTAGCTATGCTTTAGCATACTATGTTTTGAAATGATTTGATCTGTTTGGCTATGTTTTGGACATACTTTTGAGCCTAAAAGATACTCATGCTATTTTACTATATTAGGATTGAAATCGTACTTGGATTTGTTCGCTATGCTTTAGCATACTATGTTTTGAAATGATTGGATCTTTTTGGCTATGTTTTGGACATGCCTGACGTATGACTAAAAAACATATGAAAAACATTTTAAACCTACTTATGATTATGGTTTATTGACGTTTAAATGGCATGAGACATTTTAGAAACTGCTTCATGACTATGGTTTTCACAAATGTTATTATCTTTATGTTTTCGTTTTATCGAAATGCTTGGCCCCATTTGAAGAGCTTTTATGATATCCACTGAGCTAGTTATGCTCACCCCACGTGACTTATAATTTTTCAGATTAGGTGCTCGTTTTCTACTCTCCACCGCGTTAATACAAACTTTTAGATTTTCCGATTCCACATTACTGGTAGGACTCAGATAATCTTCCAAGCTTTCTTTGTTTGGAGAGGGGTAAACGACCAATGAGCATAACCTGAACTTTGTTTTTGTTGTAGCATCTTTTGTACTAAGAAGGAATTTTGTAATTCGTATCTTATGTAAAATGAAATATTCGGTTTTATAGTTAAGTAAAGGTTTGATGGTTCTATTACATTGCGGTTAAGTTTGTTGCTCTGTTCGTTTGTGCCTTGCGCTTTGGGCCGGTGTCCCATTAGCGCGGCGTTGGCATCACTGTTACGGTCCCGTTTTTGGGGCGTGACACAGTGTCTCAGAGTATCCTAACCAGAACTAAGACATTGTTTAGGAGTAAAAATAATTGACTTTATATAACATTAGGGAGGTCGAAAGAGAGCAAGTCTAGGATCCAAGTATTATTATCTAGAAAAAGATCCTTCAACAAAAGTCATTTTTCCCTTATTAGAGGACCTGCGATAGCCCTTTTGAGTATGATTATACTTAACTAATTATTGTGCCAACATTTTAAGTTGAGCCGTCCCTAATGCTCCATCCAGTCCCTTCATTTAAGATATCTAACCCCATTTGAAGGCATTTTCTATTAATTGAACCAATAGTCCCCTTGAGCATCAATTTTCCATTTCTTAATGAAACCTCCTCATCAACATAAAGATTCCTCAGTACCTTTACCCAAGGTTTATTACCATTTTGAGAGATTTTCCAACACATTTTCGCTATATTTATTAAAGAAAATTGTTTAAAACCCAAACCTCATCCTTTTTTCAGACTTAGTAATAGTAACCCAACTGGCCAAATGATGTTCCTAGCTTTAGAAGTGGAGCCCCAGATAAACGTCTCTATTTGTTGTCTATGTTTTCACAAATCTTCTCAGGGAATGATAGACATTGAGCATAATAATTAGGGATAGCTGCAATAAGAGTGCTGTATAATTACTTTTCTTTCAGCTAGGGAAAGCAAGTTGGCCTTCTATCCCTTCAACTTCCCTTGGACTTTTCTCAATTATGATCTTGTAGAAATTTATAAAGGAAATCAAAATGGATAAGAGCTTTTGTGAATGATTTAGATTGAATATAGATTCCATAGGTTTTCTTTGAGGTCTGTCTTTATACACATTAGATGTGTATAATAGACATTTTCTTCTTTGGGTTGTAAAGAGTTTCTTGAATAAGAAAGTTATTATCTGTACTACGACGACTAGGCAAAAACTAGATCTTATACAAGATCTAGATGTCAATTGATAGGCCTAAGCCTATTAACCAAAACAGTATACAACAACTTGTAGAATTCGTCTGTGTTGCAAAGACCGAATGGTTTGAAATTTTAAAAATTCAAGGCTGTGAAGTTTAGGAATGAGTCATTGATGTCTTTTAGAAAAGGTTGGAGTTTAAAACAACTGTAACAAAATCATGAAGGAAATGTCCAACAGACTCCCAAAATCTTTGAAATAAGGCAGGATGCAACCCTCTGGTCCAGGTGCTTTAAAGGACTTGAGACCAAAAAGAATGCATTTAACTTCTCCAATGGAGAGTCAAATTCAATAATATGTTTGGAATCAAGCTGTAGGCCAATGAAATATTGACGGAAGCTCTTTAGGTCCTTTTCCAACTATCAAAATTAGAGGTAAAAAGACTAGAGAAATAATTCCAAATGTGGTGTTTGATACTTCCTTAATCAAAGAACCAAACACCAGCAAAACTTTTAAGACTTAGGATCTTATTCTTATTTCTTCTTGCTTAAGTCGTGGATTGTATCCTAAAGAAAGTAGTCCATTATGGACTTCATCACACAAAATAAAAATTTTCTCTTGTTTAAGGATAGAGTTGAGTTCTACCAATAGTTAAACTTCCAAGTTGTTCAGAAAGAAAAAAATTTTATAATGCAAATATTTTTTATCCCATTAAGCCTGTTAAAGATGTCTTTTTTTCCTGATAATGTTACTAGATTCAAGTCCACTAGAATGGGACACTAGTCCAGCCTTGTCATCGTAGATGAAAAACAGTAGCATTACCAAAAAAATTTCTCCAATTAGGGTTTCAAACCTGTATCCAATCTTCCGTAAATAACTTTTCCCTGCCCAAGTGAATCTAGGGCATGTGAAACCCAAATCCATAAGAGTACAACAACCAAGGCAACCTTGAAGTAAACTAACCCCAATTTGTGCATTTGTATTACTTGTGTACATTTTTTATGCTATGTAAATTTATTTTTCACTTTGTGAAATTTGTTTGAAATACACATCTAAAATGTGAAAGTCAAAGTTAAAGCTTGTATAAGACATCTCCTTTTGCAGTAAATTCATCCTGTCTTTCTCTTTTGGATTTCCTCTAAACGCTCAAGAAAGATTAAAAGAGTATAAATACTACTAAAACAATACTTAATATAATAAACACCATGTAAGCACCATATAAGCACTTTCATTTAAAAATTCAAGAATTAGCTAGGAAATTTGAATAAAAAAGGCAGAAATATCCCTATATTCCTATGGTTGCCACTCCCCCAATCTTAAACTTTGGCTAGTGCTCGAGCAAAAACACATAACTAAATACCAAAGCAACAAAATAAAGATGGTTTAGGGAGTCTAGTTGTGCTACTTTGATCATCCAAAACTATATTTATATCAATAGATATCATTGTTATGTGTGTGTATACATACATACATACGTATATATATATATATACATATATATATATATATATATATATATATATATATAATTCAATTGAATTGCCAATTTCAATCTTACCATAAAAATAACTCAACAAAAATTAGTAAAAGATTTAAGCAATCCAAGAAAGAATTTATGCCAAGTTGAAAAGTTTAATCGTGGACATGGAATTTTATGAATTGTCTTATTCCTCCTTCCCCATCATATGCATATTCAAAAGAAAATTAGACTTAAATAAGCAATTTTCATTTCTTTATCTTCACTTGTTTCTTTCATATGTGATTAGTATAGTTAGGAGTTGAAGATATGACCGATGCCAAATCTATATATTATGTCCTCAATCTTCACCATACTTCTCAAGTTGATAAAGTTAGGAGTTGAAGCCATGACCGTGCACCTAACTAGCACGTCATGCCATCAATCTTCACCATATCACTTCAGACACTGGCCAAGTTAGGATATAAACTTCTGACCATGCAACTCATTCTACACTTAATCACTTTCAATTCAACAATCACCAAATTAAACGAGATACAAACTATAGATTTTCGAATGCCCAATTCAATTCCTAATATGATGTTCAGATACATTTAGTTTTAGAAGAAAATAGACAAAACCCCAAAAATCAATATCCAAATTTAAACAATCATCTAACTCGATAAAACAGGTAATAAAAATACTCAAATATGAGAAAAGATGTGTTATAAGAAACAGATAATGAGTCCATAAAACTATAGTTATACACATCTATTCAGTTGTAGATTGGTTGACACTTAAATGTAAATTGCTCCATATAAAATTTCAAAACTACTTTATACTATCACCGAATGGTATAAAGTCAATCACAATTATCATCCCAAGATGTGTTAAACAGACTATATATAAATATATATATATATATATATATATATATATATATATATATATATATATATAGTTCGAAGCAAAGTATTAAGCACAATACTAAACAACAATTATCCAACCAAAATACTAAAGACTAAACACAATTCAAAAAACAGCACTAAAAGAATCACCTTTGACCATTCTTGGAAATCCATTTAACTCGTGTAAGTAAGAAATAATATTACATTCCATGTAGATATAAATACTATCTAATAATCACAAGTCCACCCAAAGTATCTATCTTAATTAGTCCATCTTGGGAATCAAAGCATATGTGCAAGTCCGGATAGATTCATATAGAAATCTTAACCAAAGTTATGAAATTTAAAAAGTTACTTTTTGGCTGTCTCAAAGAACATAACTAAAGCAAGTAAGTATCAATAGGACTTTACAAGTTTTAAGCACAAAAACTAAAAAAATACAATAAACAAAGGTAATAAGACATCACAAAATTAGTGTCACAAATGCACAAGTCATCCTCATACTCGAGTTTTACAAACAATTAACTTCAAAAAGAAATCAACACCAGCCAAAACTTTGTCAAGGCTAAACAAGGTATCCGTATAAATATTCTCAAATCGAGTTCACATAACTATTAAAGACAAATATATAAAAATTAGCAACTTATATAATTCAAGAGTACTCCAAGCTTAAGTTTCATTCAACATTAAATAACATCCAGAAAAATCAAAACTTTTCATACAATTCTTTTATCAAACTCATCAGCCAATCATTGACACTCCAAGTACAACATAATGCAATTTTATTAACACCTTAACACACATGACAAATGCTAAACAAATTACCAAACAAACTCTAAAAATAACCGAGTTTTTAAACAAATATAAAAGATAAATATAAACATAAACAAAAACGTAGTGAAAGAAATATTCCCCTAATACAACCAAAATGACTTGTCAATAGTATTGTAGTTCATTAGTACCTTGCAAAAATGCATAGCACATCCCAAGTATCCAAGGAAGGAATGACCTTTGGCCATGAATAATGTCCCTTGTCCTTCTTTAGCCAGTTCTCTCTCCATGAACACACAAAATAGAATGTCCTTTAACTTTTCACTTGTTCCCTGAAATTATTGGTGCACAATTGATACAAATTCTAGTTAAAGTGATAATTAATAAATCAACACCAAGGTGTCCATTTTTCCTTCTTGAGCACCTACATCATTAATTTCTTCTATTTGCCTGAGTAAATCTTTCTTTGATTCTTCTTGATGTACTTCTTCGCCCCTTTGTTATTCCATTATCTCTTATAATTAAGAACAGAGTCATATTGAAAATCCTAAACCCACATTTCAAATAGATCAAATTAATATGTAAGAAATTTATTTGAGATTCGATTCCCAAGTACTTGAAAATCTTCTCAAAGTGTCAATCTATATTCTTCAAATAATAAGAGACAAAAATGCTCTTTCAAACCTTACTCAAAATTGGCCATCACCCTCTCAAGAGTAGTAATTGAATATTTGAAATTGGGTTTCAACTCTTGTAGAGATGGAGAAGGTAGTTGACATGCAAAGTATGGTTCAAAGTCCCTCTCCATATTGTGAAAAAATACCTCCGTGTTGTAATCATCCATTTCTTTCCTCTATCTTTTCATTTTAGATTTGAGGTCTCTCAATTATTTTCTCTAGTCTAAAGAATTTGACTTAAGCATCGGAACTTTTCCTGTGGATATAAGCCCCACTCTCGTCTTTTATGTCTCAATTACTTTAGACGTAAGTATGGCACGATTTCTTATACAGCCTTGCATTGGAGTACTACTATTATTTGGATATCCTAGGCCTTGGGCCTAGGACTTAGAATATTTTTGGCACCAACAATCTCTATGTTGGTGGGTTTGGTTTGCCTACATGGGCAACCCGTAACCCACTAACCTAGTCAACAATTGCTTTAAGAAAAAAAAAGGCAAAAAGTGTTATTTTTGAACTTTTTTCCATCAGTCGTGAGATAAGAGAAAGAAAATTGGAAAAAAGTAAGAAAGAAGAGTTGAAACTTTGAACTCATAATCAGATAGAGAAGCAAAATTCGATTTTGATGAATTTTAAACTACAATTCTCTCAACTAGCTCTACACATCTATCAGCCCCGATATTCAATTTCCTATTGTATGGTAAAATTCTTTCAAATTCACTTTCTTTGAAGTTGTAATTTTTGGAGAGAATTTAATAGTTGATATCTTATGTGATGGTGTTGATGTTGATATGATTTAAGTGTACTAGACTCAGGTCTCTTAGACACTTACTTTTATCACATAATAGACAGAAATCCAGCTGGATCTTAAATCATTAGAAAACCACTGGATTTTATACGTTAAAATCTGGTCTCTTATACACATCTAGATATGTTTAAGCTCTATTAGTCTTGTTAATATGGTTGCTTAGTTGATTTGATTTTTCTATTTTATTTGGGGAAAGAGAAATTGATCCTAATTGTAGTTTATTTGATATTTGTGTGTGTGCAAGATACCCCTTTACTAATAAAGTGGTATCAGAGAATGTGTTCATATTCCTAAAGATGGACATGAATTCGGCTATAGATTAGGGAATCCTGTGGAAAAAAAAAGTTATTTAGAAGTAGATGATAAACTAAGATCATCAAATGAAATTCATTTCTTCCACTGACAACTCATCTTGATCATGGTGGAGTTGAGCCAAAGTAGGAGAGGATGCTAATGATGCTCTTATTACTAAAGAACTTGAGCAAGAGTAATTGCTAATTCAACTGCCACAAGATCTACATATGAGATCTACCAGAAATTCAATAAAAAAATACCTCCTAATGTGTATACTCTTAATGAGCACTTAATGTTGAGATGGAGGAGAACTAAAGCTATCTGTCTCTAAATCATGAAATGAAATAAGAGTGGTGAAAGTAATGAAAGAAAAGATAAAATCGATCCATTAGAACCATAGTTATAATTTGGTGAAAACATCCAAGGGCAAGACGATGCTCAAAATAAATACACTTACAAGTTGAAAAGTGAAGAAAATAGCTCACACTAGAGATACAAAGGAAAATTGGCCGTAGAAGGATTCAATCAAAAGAAAGTAGTAGACTTTGAAAAAAAAAAATCTCTTATATGGTAAAAATGTCTTCTATTCAGGTTATTCTTAGTACTGCAACCAGTTTGAATTTAGAAATTAAGTGCATAATGATTGACATTGATTTTTACATAGTGACTTGAAAGAAAAGTTGCATGGACCAATCGAGGTAGTTCAAAGAAAGTGGCAAATAAAATCTTCTATGTCATCTCAAAATGAGCTTGTATGGTTTAAAACAACTGTTGAGGCAATGGTATAAGAATTTGCCACTATTGGTCCAAAAGCAACCTAAGAGGGGGGTGAATTAAGTTGTCTCAAAAAACAAACCTTTTAATGTGCTTAATGAAAATTCAAAATTTGTGCAACAAATGAATACTTAAGCATAAATGATCAAAGATAAATATTTAACAATCAAAGCTTAAAGAACAAATAAAAGATTGAGATAAAGAATGTCAAACCAAACTCCCCAAGCTTCTCAAGTTTGGAGTACATCCACTAGTAGTGCCTCTTCAAAGAAGGTGAGGCAATAACCTTCTAATACACAAAGTAGGCTCACCCTTGCACCAACTAAGTTCCTCTAGTTGAGCCAAAGGGTTTTACACTACAACCTCACTTTTGAACACTTGTTATCCCTCCACTCTTACACTTGAAGATCACTCACTAGTCCACTCTTGCTGATACTAATTCCCTCTAGTTGAGCCAAGAGAACTATACTTCTCACCCAAATCAATACAACCCACAATTTTTTAGCCTATTTCTCCCAAAATAGCTCTTACAAGTGTTTGTATTGAATGTAGTAGTTCCTTGTCATTTGGATGTCCTTGGATTATTTATGATGAAAGATGTGCTAAAATATGAGCAGATCAATGATCAGAAAACTAGCTGTTAAAAACTAGCCGTTAGGGGTTCGGACGGTGGTTCGGACGTTCGATCATGCGTCCTACAGCTTCATGAACAGTGTCTCGGACGGTCATATGCATTCTACAACTTGATGAACAGTGTCTCGGACGGTCGTATGCGTCCTACCGCCTGACAGAAAACTTTCTTCATTTTGAGCTCCTTTCTTCGGACGGTCTTCAATGTCCTATCCTTTTGGCTCCGGATTCCTTGTCATGGACGATCTTTTACGTCCGAAACATCCGAGACTCGGACGGTTATTTGCATCCGAAAGATGTGTTCTTCCTTCAGTATTGTCTGGACATATTTCGGACAAGAGACAGGTCCGAACAATATCCTTTCTTTCGGACGCTCTTCATCGTCCGTAAGGTGTTCAACTTTTTGTTGTTTTTCTTGATTGCGTTCGGACAATCATTTTAGTCCAAGCCTTTATATTTTTCTGCACACGTTGTTTTCAAGCAGTTAGTACGATTTGGTCATCATCAAAACATGATTATCATAACTGGGATCCAACAATCTCTCCCGTTTTGATGATGACAAATCAATTGGACAATTCTAAAAACAACCAAAACATACAAAGCATAAGACAAGAGGTTTTGTTCCTCATTTTCTCCCCCTTTTGGCATCATCAAAATATAAGAGTAAAAATAATTTATACACAATCTCCCCCTTGAACTATGCATGCAGTTCAAGTAAGTATAGAGAGGATAAGTCAAGTTCAAAAAATTTATCTTCCTTTCAAGAATATAAAATCAAGTACAAATGAGGAAATCTATGCGAAGGATTAACATCAAGGCATTTATCACTCATTCCTTACCAAAAAGTGTCCTCAAAACAATGTTTGTGGTTTAATTTCTAACAAATAAGCCATTTAGAAATGTGAATGCTCCCCCTTTCTTTTGCAAGCAGTGAGTTAATATAGACAAAAATTGGGGATACATATTTCCTACCATTCTAAACAAATTCAATCACATAGATGAGTAACATTCAAGAGAACATAGTTCAACTTGATAAATGAAAACACATTCTTAACACAAAATATTAGATGTTACCCATTTCAATGTCATCTTAGCTCATATGCCTTGAACACCCTCCATTGATAATCTATCTTGAATTCCTTGGTGCTCTTCCAAGCATACCTACGTGCAAAGTTAAGCAACAACTTTTGGTACCCAAACTTTCTTGGATCCAATTGGGTTAGTAACATGCTTAATCACCCAAATAGAATTTATTCCTAATATTTCATTTCTTTTAACCTAACAATTTTTCTTTATATGGCCATGTTGATGACAATAATTACAAATAATATTCTTATTGCCATAAAAAGAAGATTTAGATTTTACAAAGTGACGGACTTAAATCATCCTTTTTCAAGGTGATAAAATTTTTGTTCAAAAACATATTTCTAGTTCTTTTCTTTTCAAAAACATTTTCTTTCCTCTTTTTCAAAATATCATCAAGATCATCTAATCTCTTCTTCAATGAAGCTTGTTCTTCCATGATCTTGGTCTTTTCTACAAATTTTTTCTTCAAATGGATCATTTTCTTTTGTCAAATAATTACTTTCATGCACAAGTTTTGAGTTGGCACTCAATAAAGCATTAACTTTAATTTTTAACTCTTTGTTCTTAGCATATGATTCTTTCAACATTTTAAAAATAAATGTTTCGACATCATCATCATTATCACATGAATCATCACAAGAGTCACAACTAGAGGATACCCCATTATTGCCAAGTGCCATAAAAGCCATTTGAGCCTCCTCATATTCTTCTTCAAGTGCATCCGAATTAGAATCATCCCAAATGATTTGAAAGTTGTTGAAGTGAGGCTTCCTTGAGTCTTTTCTCCTGACTTTTTTGATGAAACTTTAAATGCTATGCTTCTTTTTCCCTTTGCTTCCTCATCTTGTACCTTGTATTTTAACTTCAATTCAAAGGAGGTTAGAGAATTGATCAATGAATCAATAGGCATAGAATTTAAATTTTTAGGCTCTTCTATGGCAATGGATTTAGGTTCCCATTCCTTAGATAAAGCATTCAAAAATTTTCTATTCTTTTCACCCAAGGAATATTCTTTACCCAAACCTTCCAAATCCTTTACAATAACATTGAACCTACAATACATCTTGTCAATGTTCTCATGAGGTTCCATTTTGAAGGATTCATATTTAGCCACAAGAAGTGACTTCTTTTGTTCTCTAATATCTTCATTTCCTTCATGGATTTCTTTCAATTTATCCCATATCTCCTTGGCCGATTTGCAACCTTTTACATTAGAAAATTCATTTGCATCCAAAGCATTATACAAAATATTTATGGCTTTAGCATTTAAAGATAAATTTACTTTATCTTCTGCGTATTTAATTCAAATATAGTTTTAAGCCTTAATCTATGAGTATTTTTACCAAGAATATTGGCCTCAAAAGGACCTTCATAAATAATATACCACAAATCAATGTCAATAGATTGAACAAAAATTTTCATTCTATCCCTCCAATAAACAAAATTAATTCCATTAAACATGGGAGGTCTAGAAATAGAAATCCCCTCTAAAAACAAAGCATTAATGGTTACCATAATGATCTTTACACAAAAGCAGTTAAGCTCAATATATGAGACCAAGCTCTGATACCAATTGTTGGTTCAAAAGCAACCTAAGAGGGGGTGAATTAGGTTGTCTCAAAAAACCAACTTTTTAATGTGCTTAATGGAAATTCAAACTTTGTGCAACAAATGAATACTTAAGAATAAATGATCAAAGATAAATATTTAACAATCAAAGCTTAAAGAACAAATAAAATATTGAGATAAAGAATATCAAACCAAACTCCCCAAGCTTCTCAAGTTTGGAGTACATCCACTATTTCTTCTAATTCCTGTCTAGTGCCTCTTCAAAGAAGGTGAGGCAATAACCTTCTCTTACACAAAGTAGGCTCACCCTTGCAACAACTCAGTTCCTCTAGTTGAGCCAAAGGGTTTTACACTACAACCTCACTTTTGTACACTTGTTATCCCTCCACTCTTACACTTGAAGATCACTCACTAGTCTACTGTTGCTGACACTAATTCGCTCTAGTTGAGCCAAGAGAACTACACTACCCAAACCAATACAACCCACAATTTTTTAGCCTATTTCTCCCAAAATAGCTCTTACAAGTGTTTGTATTGAATGTAGTAGTTCCTTACATCATTTGGATGTCCTTGGGTTATTTATAGATGAAAGATGTGCTAAAATTTGAGCTCCAAGGATCAGAAAACTAGCTGTTAAAAACTAGCCGTTAGGGGTTCGGACGGTGGTTCGAACGTCCGATAATGCGTCCTACAACTTCATGAACAGTGTTTCGGACGGTCGTATGCATCCTACAGCTTGATGAACAGTGTCTCGGAATATGGACTGCGGTCGTATGCGTCCTACCGCCTGACAGAAAACTTTCTTCATTTTGAGCTCCTTTTTTCGGACGGTCTTCAACGTCCGATCCTCTTGGCTCCGGATTCCTTGTCACGGACAATCTTTTACGTCCGAAGCATTGTCCCTCGGACGGTTATTTGCATCCGAAAGATGTGTTTTTCCTTCAGTATTGTCTGGACATATTTCGGACGCTTCCTTGCGTCCGAACTCCTTTCTTTCGGACGATCTTCATCGTCCGTAAGATGTTGTTCAACTTTTGGTTGTTTTTCTTGATTGCGTTCGGATACACATTTTAGTCCGAGCCTTTCTGGTTTTCTGTACACTTTGTTTTCATGCCGTTAGTACGATTTGGTAATCATCAAAACATGATTATCATAACTGGGGTTCAACAGTCTCCGTCACATACCATGATGAGCATCATAGGATAAATCTGTTGCTTCTTTGAAGATGAGAAAAAGTTCTATGAAGAGAAAGATGATGTGAAACTTTAAAGTTATAGTCAGGATGGAGTAACGAAATTCAATTTTGATGAAATTTTTAACTATGAGATGCTCTCAACAATCTCTATACATCTCCGGTTTTGATTTTTCAGTTTCCTAGTTATTTCATAAAACCCTTCCCAACCCATTTGCTTTGAACTTGTAGTTTTTGAGGGACAATATTTCTGAATCCAATCTTATGTAACGTTGATGTTATTATCATTTGGGTATTTTGGATAGAACCTTATGTTCCCAGCATTTTCTTATAGGAGATTATTTGACTGGATTAAATCCGGTCATTCTCTTGTTTGGATTTTCCATATTAAAATTTTGGTATCTTATATTTCAGATTTATTAGCCTTGTTATATCGTTGTCTCATTGGTTTGATTGTTACTATTTTACTCAATACTTGGGGAAAGACAAATTGATACTAATTGTAATTTACTCTGATCTGATATTACCCCTTTCTCAACAAAAATCTAATTAATCTTCAATATCAAGAAAAATGCAATCCCACAGGCATTCTGATTTGCCGCTTTCCAAGCTTCAGCATTACTGGTATTCAAAGGTGTTTTTGTTCCCCCACATTTTTCTCGCTCTTTTTTCCCCATTCTTCAGGTCAAGTGTGTGATATATTTAGCTGTAAAAAATCATTCAAATTGCTGTCATTTCAGCATGAGGAGGCCAGAACATTATACTGACAAAATTTTGTACAAGCAGCAAACTGTCTACCACTGTAGTGTACATTATACAGGTGGAGGTGGCAAATCTAAAAGGAGCCAAAACCCAGCACAGTCTTCAGAATCTAGATCCTCTTGAATGGCAAGAAAATGCAGACCTCCACAAGCCTTCTTTGCTGCTTCCCAAGCTTCAGCTTCAGTAATAGTTACAGGTGTTTTCTTGTAGGTGGCATAAACATACCGGGTAGAGATCCCAACAGAGAGAATCAATGAAGCTCGGGCAAAATCAGCTTCAACTGAACAGACTTCTAAACCATTCATCCATGCTGCAGAAGACATAAAAGATGTATGGCTGGAATAAGAGCAAATTAGGAGGAATTACTGCACTATTGTTGCTGGTTTCAGCAGCAAATTCAAAATGCTTTGTTAGCTTAAATGATTTTACAAGACTTAAGAAATGTTTAAATAACTGCAGTCTAATCAAGCCATCAGAATTTCAATTGTTATCCAAAGAAAAAGCCAATAATTGCTTAAAAGGACCTTTGTCTATGAATGATCACCTTCCACCACATGTTCTTATTTGAAATATGGTCAACTGAACAAATAATAAGTTCAGATTCTTGTAAAAGCAGAAGACCTTTTTTTCGTATTTTGCCTCACTTTTTAGGGGAAAACAGATATAACAACAAAGAATTACATAGTTTTCTTATTTTCATTTTCTCACATTTCATTTGATAAAATGCTGGTAAAGAAGTTACTACGTATCTGGACTGAATATAATGTCAATAATGGGTTTTATGCAGCTCAACACGATTAAAATGTATCATGGAAAGTATGTAGAGTAATGCACAAATGTCATAAGTGGAGATATGGTATAAAAGATGTAGCTAAAAAAGAATGGTCCAAATTGTAGACGAATGTACATACAGTAATGCACAAATGATAAATGGAGATATGGTCTAAAAGATGCAGCTAAAAAGAATGGTCCAAATTGTAGAAGCTTTAGAATTTGAGACACTTGAGTACACCATGCATTGAGCCCAGCAAGAAATAGAAATCAATACAGTGAAATACTGCTGGACTTTATATTTTCCAGGTCAAATATCTCTTCCGAATTCAGAGCCAAGCTTGCCAAGCGCAGTCATAACAATTTTCTAATAGGAAATAGTGAATTTTGACCCTTAAACTTGACTTTGTAGTTTGTAACATACTATACCAAAAGAAATGTGGCAAGAGTTGATATTTGTTTGCCAAACTGATGTTACGTTTTTGACATACATAGCTTTCTAGTTTTGAATTATTATAGAATGATCCTTATTTCTAGTAGATGTGAATTAGAGAAATGTATGGACTCTTACTCCCTAAATTAGTGATTAATTCTTTTAATGCAGTCCATAAACTCAAAGATCATTTTGGAATTTATTTCACTGATGGCACAAGCTTTTGGAAGATACTTTTTTTCATCCTCCTTAGGATCATAATTCACACCAATTTAGTTTATTAGTTTCTAGTGCAATTTCCATTATTTCTAAATTCAAGGGTATCTTGATAATTTTCTAAAAATTCCCAAAATTTGTAAGGTTGTATATTTCTTTTGGTACCAATAGATGCTGTTAGTATTTACCTTTTTAGTACCCTAAGTGTGATTGCTAGCAGTTTCTTGCTCTTATTTTAACTACGTTACATTTATTTTACTGTATCTCCTACATAATCTGGAATCCACCTGCCATCTAAACATTACCAGAATCCGCTGAGACTTGTTATTCACAAAAAAGAACTACCCTACTGCATCAACTTCTGGAATCAGAGCCTAGGTATAAGGACCGTTATGCAGAATGACAGAATATGGAGGACTTGATAACAAAATGAAGTCTTTATGTCAAGTTTGCACGAAAAATGTGCATATGTGTCTATTAGAATTATGACTTCTTCACCAAGTTCTGGAACATATGGCACAGCAATAAGTTGGAAGAGGAATAATTACAGAGATCAAATAAGCTGTTTCAAGGTGAAGTTCTGGAGTATTCTAGATGTAATTGCTCAATCTGAAACCTGTTTATCAGAGGCGTGTATAAGAGACAGTTAAGTGATACACTGACTTTCTTGTGATCATGTTAACTGACAAACTTATACAAAGTTATGATGCCTTCCTATAAGTTGACCCTGAGCTATATTTGAAAACTAAACAAGTAACCAAAAGTCAGATGTCAAACCAGTTACTTATGCATCATATATGAGAAAGTTTGTTTTAACAGATGGAGGTTAGATAGTGTATCAATACTTGAGTGAGAATTAAACTTTTTCCTATCTTGAATTGTCAAGAAGTTAACATCTCATTGAATAATTTTCAGAGAGTTGTTTGTGATTTCCTAGTAAGTACTGACTTGATCATCGTTTCTTAACTTCATATTTACTTTTTTTTTGGGCAAATTTAAAACTTTCATAGTAACAACAATACCATTTTACATCTAAAAGACCATGTTCGGCACGCTTGTACACAACAAAACAGACTGTAAAGTAGAATTGATAAGAAAGATAATTAAAGAGCTGTGGGCATAAGAGATGGAGAGCAGGAACTGGATTAGGCATCAGAGTCTCCAAGATGCTCCCAGATTTTCTCTATGGCTCACTCTCCATTTGAAGAAGGCTAAGGGTGGGGGTCTACTGGAGAGAAGTCAGGAAATCTATGCAACTTCCTGCTTGGCTAGTGATTCTCGCACATCGTCTAATTAACAACAATTCTTACATGCAAAATAATGACTTAATTAACTATTGTTAGGCTATCTTGGTACTTCCATATCCATATAAACAAATTTGGAGATTATGGGAAGCTAATCATTAGCGGGACACTAATCTTGAATGCTAATTAGCAGAATAGTTTAGCAACAAGACATTCCATGCATAACCCAAGTTTGAGAAAGTGTAATTTTAAGTTCACTTCACACAGCTGGGGACTTGTCTTTAATTCCGAGACTGCCCTTACTATAAAATATTAAGTTCAATGCCTAATTAGGTTCTTGGGGCTATTTTATGTAATACTAACTTTGATGTTTTATTTCGACAACAGAATACTACTAAAGTAAATTTCCTTAAATATTTTCAGAATTAAACAATTATAAACAAAGGAAATCATTTGGGCAGTAATATTTCTATACTCAACTTTATTGCCTACTATGATGGAACGGGAAAATGGAATAGTTTGATATTGCCTAAGGAGCAGAAGATATAAATGTCAATACTTGTCCCCTAATGTATTGGAAGCTTCTTAGCTTTTTTCTTTCATTCAGAGGAAGTTTAGAAAAGACCTTCCATGCTCAGGAAGTAGGAGACAAGAAAAAGGAGGAAGGAAAAAAAGAGTTTCTGTCTTTATGTGTTGCAAAACATGGCTCCATCATAGGAACCGTGCTAGCTCTATGCTTAGAAATCAAATGATGGTTTCTTCTGATTACTTGTTTGACTTTTTTTTGTTTACCCCAGAGCTAGGCGTTGAAGGGCTTTAGATAATGTAGACTTCTCATGGTTGATATAAATGCATATATGTGTTTCTAACAATCAATTGCAATGAAATCTTCAATTTGCTAGTAGATTTGCAGTTGTGTTATTGTTATCAATGGGTCATAAACTAATGCTAATGATTTTGATCGCATTTTACTCAGATCATGACATGCAAAATCTGTAGCACTGAATAACAAGTTGTTGCTTTGCATTCCAATTCCTTGATGATAGAAAGAGCTTGTAAAGTGGACCCTGTCACAGGAGATTGTTTAACATTATTACTGACCTCAATAGATTTTCTTACCTTTTCAATATTTTTACCCTTTTGTTTTTCTTATGAGTACGTGTTTCTACAAAATTATGATAATAGACCTCAGACTGAAAATCTGCACTTCACAGGCCAGGGTTCCAACAGAACTATTTTGCAAAAATGAATGTGGCATTAACATGTTACAGGAAAAAAATTGGAAATAGTTTCAGGAGTAAATGAAATACAATTTGAATTCTCTGAATTGATTACTGTACCTGCTAATGGTATAGCACGTGAAGTTGCAACAGTAAGCCCAGGAATCAAAATATTGTCATCAACTTCAATCCCCAAAAGATCCAAGTCTAAACCAGCACCAAAAGCATATCTTGTCTTTAAGGATGACACCTCCTCCTTAATAGCTGTGACAAGCAACGGTTACTTTCACGCTTTCACCATGTAAAATGTCAGAGCAATTTTTGACCCAGTAATGACTGAGAGACCATAAATGTAATACAGAATTGAAGCTTCAATATCTATTGGGACTCAGATCTTTAACCCTAAGATGAAGCCACAACTAAGGTCCAACTGCAAAGTAGTTACTTATCCAATTCAAATATTTCATATTAGATTATGTTATTGTAGGCTAGGCCTCATGTATACTACAATGCTAAATGTTCAAGCTATTCAGACAATTAGCCAATCTGACGTACCACATCAAATTATTTTAACTAGTAGCCAATAATGCCTACCTCCACTGTAAATGGAGCTCATTCCAAAAGGGAGATCTTTGGAGAAATAATGCTCGGTTTCAGACTTAGTAATAAGCCATCTCTTCTAAGGAGTGATTCACTATTTATAGGTACAATTCTTAGTAAATGCCAATTTTGATTCCTAGGTACCTGTTATTCTGTTCCGTTTACTCTTTATTCCTGTTCCACCAAGGATCAAATTCAAGAAGAATCTCATAGCCATATTTAGGGGTCGACCGGTGTTTGACTTTTTAACTTGTTCGACTTGACTTGTTTGACTTTCGACTTGAAAATCTCAAAGTCAAAGTCAATTCATATAAACCCAAAGTCAATTAAAGTTAAGTCGTTTAAATTCGACTCGTTCGACCGGTAAGTCGAGTAAGTTGAAAATAGATCCTTTTCCATTCCATATCTTCTAATTCCAAAATTCAATACATCATCCCACAAACTCCATATCATTTCACAAATTCAAGATATCACATAGTAGAAATACAAGATAATACAATTTCATAGATAATATAAAAAAATATATATATACATAACCAAATTATAATCACATCATTCAATAAAATGTGTATACCAAAATATAATTCATAAAATATTATACATACAAATTTAAAATAGACATATACAAATTTACACACATATATCTTTGTGTATACTATACATACATACATATATATATGACCTAACTCTATCTATACTAATAGTAAGTTCGTAATGCATTGAATGTACTTGTTGATAGTAAAAATGTTACACTAATAAGTTATGTAATATAAGTACATAAATTAGACGTTGCGTAAAATATATTTTTATTACAAGTTATACAAATTTTAGTATATGAGCATCAGAACATGTATGTATACATATATTATATATAGATATTTCAATAAAGATTAAAATATATATAATTATTTGAACTCTAGTATCTATATGTATTAAAAGAAAATTAGTAATCCATTTAATTAGTTATTGAAACAAAGTATTACATTAACAAGTTGTACACTTATATTAATGTATAAGTACATAAATTGTACATAATGTGATGTATTATAATTACATTGATATCTTCAATTTATTATACAAAGTAAAGATATTTAAATATTAAGAAAAAATAATATTTTTAGTTATTAACACATTTAGTTATTAAGAATTAAAAACATTATGCCTAAAATATTATGTACATAAATTTATTAATATATTATTATAATATATGCTAAAATACCAAAAGAAATCTAATTGTTAGATTTATTTGACCGGCAAAGTCAAACGATTGTTATCTGTAACCAACATCAAACAAGTCAATCAGTAGATCGGTATTCGAACAGTGACTTGACTTGTTCGACTTTCGACTCAACTTTGACTCGAAGTCGTTTAGTTAATTTGACTAAATATCAAAGTTGAGTCGAAAGTCATCTCAAGTCCAAGTCAAAATTTTTTTTCGGCTCGACTTGGTAGTTCGCCTTGACTGACTTTTGAATACCCCTAGCTATATTTATAAGGAAAACCGATTTTTTTCTTGGCTAATAGCTCCTGCCTCTCAATTTAGCTTGGACTTCCAGTGGGTAACCGAGGTAGCCATTAGACAGCATGGAATATATCCAAGAATGCAAAGGAAATATACTTCAATGAAGATTTCAGAGATTATACGTACCGGAAAATGGTAATTGTACAAAAGCCCATTTTTCTCCATACAGATTCTCTGGAAGTTCCATGGGGAAGGGATTATCAAGTGCAAGAAGTGATTTAGCTCCTTTCTGGAAACCAGGGTGACACGTATAAACCGTTTCATAGCGTTCTTCAAGCCAAAGAAGTAGTGATAAGCACTGAAAGAAGCCACAAAATTAAAAAAAAAAGAACTTAGCATAGAGGACAGAACTTAGCTAACAATTTTTCAATACATTAGTCAGTAAATCAGTAATCCAAAACGAAAGACATAGTTTTGTTGCACACATGGAGACATGCAAACACAAAGAAACCAACAAATTAAAAGAAGGCCATATTGATTTTGTCTATTACATTTGAACATCAGAAAACATGTCATCATGCTGCATATGGTGCACTAGGTTACGAGCATTTTTTGGGAAACATTCTATTCTTCTGTGTGGTTGGCAGCTGAAGTGATGAAATTACACTAGCCGGTAGTAATCCTAAATGTTACTTGAATATCTCTTAGTATTGATTCTGGCTATAGAAACTTATTATAGACTAGCATTATGTTATCTCCCTCTGGAGAGCATCTTCAAATAAGCATACGAGTCAGAGCTTAACTCCTTTTAGCTTCACACGCCAAAACTTTGATTCTCTGAGTAGCTATTGCAGTTCATATTTGACACTGTGATGTACACTATACATTGGTATCTAATGGTTGTTTAACCATGGTAAGAAGCAATGGTCAGTAGAGAGATCAAATCATCAGTGAGATGGCCTCCTCCTCCAAGTAAAAACATTATTCTATGTTATCCTCCTAGATATGCATATATGACCCATTTGTGATATGACTAACACTTGGATACTGGTAACCATTTAATCTTATCTTTTGGTAGACTGGTTTTATTCTATATAAAACCCCCTAAGGAAGTTAGAAAATTACTAGATTCTAATTCAAATCAGCTTCTGAATAATAGGGTGAGATATTGTTAAAACAGCCAAAAAGTATCCAAAAGTCGAATATGGGAAAAAAAATCCTTGCACTCTTAGATACCAATGTATTGATTCTTATAGCACATCAAAATGAGTTTCAACAAACAGCTTTAACAAACATTGTTCTAAGGCAGTAGGTGAATTGCCAAATAGTATACCCTCACATGGCTCAAGAAAAGGCATGTATCTTGACAGCTTTACCAGTAGAGGCGATTCAAGAAAGACATTCTTTTCTTCACATGTCTCATTAAATTCTCTCCTTTAAAAAATAAAAAAAAATAAAAATTGAGAAGGTAAACTTCTTGTATTTCAGCATAAAGGCACCGAGGGGTGCAACCTGAAATACAGAAGAAAACGTATCTAAGAAGAAATCTATGTGCTTTGCCAAAAGAATCAACAAAATGGTAAGCAATCTCTTGGAAAACACCACAAACTAAGGACAAAGGGTTCCCCTACCAAGCTCAACTCAATTAATAAGAAATGCTTGCTGCTTGAAGTTACAATTTACTTAGTTGGTCAATTCCCTCTTCCAACATAAGCATGCTGGGCTACTTATAACTCTTGCTCAACAGACATCAAAGAATGTCAAGATGCTTCTTCCATTTCAAATTGGTTACAGATAACAATTTATGAATCACAGATTGAAAATGGCACAGCAGATACAATCATAACAATATTATCTAAAGCTTATATTCTCTAATATAGACTACAAATTTTGGAAGCTGAAGTTGAATTGGATTTCTGGGGAGAAAAATATCCAACCTACATCATACACACCCGTTTACTAGTAATAGGCTTTATTCCAAGCTCGTTGCATCACTGCTCGGGTAATTATTGTCTGCATTTGTGACCTATAAATCATCAAATTAACAAATCAAATTGAATTGTATTATACAATTGAAAACAGAAAAATCAGAAAACCAGAAGACAGATTACACACTAGAAGAATCATTAACTTTCCAGACAATTTACCTGAAAAAGCGGACTTTATCAGGTAGAGGTAAACCCAATTCATCACAAATTGATGCTAGAGCATTCTTTAGCGTGACACTGTTAATAACATTATTTGGAAAATACTTTGTATATTGAAGTGAAAGTGAATTATCACAAACTACAAGTTCCCATATCTTCTTTCCTCTGATATCAAGGATAGGCCTAGAGCAAAAGTCCAGTTCCCACTCTGAAATGCTTTGAGGATCAACTTCTGGATCAAGATAACATAATTCTGCAGTTGGATCATCTTCTTCATCAGCTTCCAAAGGTGAAGATACTGAGCTCCCTGAAACTGAGTGTAGCGGGAAGTGGGCGGTTTTGTATTGACATTTTTTGATGGTCTTTTAGATACTTGAAAGAAGTGAAATGGAATCCCATTGAGGAAACTGAAATTTAAGTTGAGTTTGCATGGCTGAAATGCAGGATTTCTGATTGATGCAGAACCTATACTTAGACTAGCCATTTGAATTTTTTTGTCCAATGTCTCAGAATGAAGTTTAGAAATCAATGTTGGGCAGGAAATTGAGAGAATTGGTAGGTTATCATCAACTTAACATATGCATAGCTAGAACCTAAACCAAGAAGTGTAGTTAAGCTTCTTCAACCCCACAAATTGCTCTGTATTGCATTTGCCTCCTACTGGGAAATGAAACGATGCACCTTTCAATTCAAATAATGGCTAACCTGCAAAAAGAAAAGGTCATTGAAGAATATTAGCTATGCACTAGCCTTTGAAATTGCTTTCATGCACTATGACCATAGTGAAACATAATGTCCAAGATGTATATAAGTTTAAGCACATTTTCTGAACTAGTCAACCTAATATTTACCAAACGGTCGAGATACCTAAGAATCAGCAGTTAGATAATCACCTTTATTTAAAAGCTCGATTAGGGTAGAGTAGCTTTTGATTAATCATTTTACATTTTGGCATGCTTAAATGGTATTCCTAGATAGGTTTGGCAAACGGGAAGCAGAACTGCAATTTAACCTCTAAAATTTTCACCAAACGGGGCAAAACAATTGTTTTGCTCCTCACTTATTTCATTAGTGTGATGTACCAAAAATAACAAAAATTTACAGTTTCATTAGAGTACCATATCACATTTGTAGGCTTTAATTTTGTAGGTTTTGAAGGACTAAAGTATAGAGATGCAAAGTCCAATAGTATGGTAGCCTAATCGGACAGTAGAATAATCCACAAACAAGTGCTACTTTCAAACCAAAGCATATAATGGCCATTGAACATAAATTTGCTACATATAAAATATTGATGATTCCTTACACATAAATTTTTATGCTAGTGCATCCCATTTCGTCCCTTATGCTCCTTGTTAATGAGGCTACAGCAATTTTGCTATTTTATTAATTTTAACAGAAAAATAAAAAAGAAAAGAAAGTATGTAATGGGCTTAGCTGCAAGGAACGAAAGGCACATAATTCATAATTGCAAATATCTTGATAACCTAACAATATAAAAACCTGAACAAACATTTTTATTTTTTGCAATTGCTTGCAGTTACATTTTAAGCAGAAATCAAATAGGAACAGTATAGTCAAATGAAATAAGCACCAAAATAACCTCGAAATATATATATATATATATATATATATAGACAAGTAAATAAAATAGTGATAGAAGAAGAAGAGGAGAGGGACCCACAATGGAGGAGGAGGAGGAGAAATAAGAAGAAAAAGAGGAGGAGGTGATAGAGCAGCCCGGGAAGCACCTGATGCTGAGTGTGAGGTGGAGAGAGCTTCCCTTCAAATTTTCAGTTGGAAGTTGTGGATTAATCATTAAAATAGTTATTTATATTTGCCTCCCTTGTGTTTTGGTTAAACTATCAAGAAACCCCTTAGGTATGAGAAATTTTAAAATTGCCTCACTAAAAGTTTTAAGATCTAATAATGCCAAGGCCTCTGCATCAAGATAAGAACAAACTCCAAAAGATTTTGCAAAACTCTTGTGGGCAATTTTCATTAGACCGGTTTCATGGCTTAGGTCCAAAAGCAGCCAAGTAACTCATGTGAGTGATGTGATTGATTTTAAATCAAAAGATTCATCGTCATGAAAACAATCACGCACCCTAGGTCTCAAAATTATAATTTTTAGGTTTTTGGAGCATGGGTGATAGAATAGATCATAAATTTTCGTCAAAACATGATTTACTCATCATTTCTCGCGTTAACAATATATCGTTCTTAACTATGTTTTCTTTGTCTCTTATACACATCTAGATGTGTATAAGAGACATTGGAGATATAAAAGGATCGTACTGATAACAACATGACAAAATTGATAGGGATTTACAAAAGATTTATCTAAAATAAAAAACAAAACTACTTCTTTGTTACAAATTCTATAGCACATTGTTGGATGTCTATTCATGTATTTGATAAGCCGTGGTGAAAGTCTATTATCTATATCCAAGAATCTATAAGTCAATCTATATAGATACATTTCACATTATTTATGTTATGTAACCCATGGGTTATTATACTCGTATAAATAGATGTACTATATATGGAATGAAGAACTGATGATCTTGTCTTCCATATCTCTTCTTTCAATTCTCTATCTCACTTTATATAATTTCTTTATCCAATGTTTCATAACACGTTATCAGTACGATCCAATAGAACTTCAAATCATCGGAATTAAGATATGATTTAAAGATATTTGGATATTCTCTAATTTCAATACCATTTGTCACGCCCCAAAAACGGGACCGTAACACGCCGCGCTAATGGCACACCGGTCCAAAGCGCAAGGCACAAACGAACAGAGCAACAAACTTAACCACAAAGTAATAGAACCATCAAACCATTTCTTAACTATAAAACCGAATATTTCATTTTACACAAAAATACGAATTACAAAATTTCTTCTTAGTACAAAAGATGCTACAACAAAAACAAAGTTCATAAATACAAAACCTATCTAATACACTACCCCTCTCCAAACAAAAGAGAAGCTTGGAAGATTATCCGCAGAGTCCTACCAAGAATGTGGAATCAAGAAAATCTAAAGCCGCTAACGCTCCAAAACGAGCACCTAATCAGAAAAATTGTAATCACGTGGGGTGAGCATAACTAGCTCTCATAAAAGCTCTTCAAATGGGGCCAAGTGTTTCGATACAAAGAAAACATAAAGATAATAACATTTGCGAAAACCATAGTCATAAAGCGTTTCTAAAATGTCTCATGCCATTTAAAAGTCAATAAACCATAATCATAAGTAGTTTCTAAAATGTATCATGCCATTTAAACGTCAGCCATGTCTAAAACATAGTAAAAAAGATCCAATCATTTCAAAACATAGTATGCTAAAGCATAGCGAACAAATCCAAGTATTTCAATCCGAATATAATAAAATAGCATGAGTATCTTTTAGGCTCAACAAGATGACCTACAAAAGACTAGCCGATCTAGTAATCTACCACACCTACTACAGGTCAAGTTATCCCATCACAAGACCCCGTATCGAGAGTTCATAACATTCACAGTCACCACGGCGTCCCATGGATGACTATAGAACCGTGCACCCCAAATCAAACATTTCCAAATACATCCAAAATTATATACCTCGGTGATTATGGTTTATCTAGACGTGTAAATGAAGAGACAGGTTGAGAGTTTGCTAATAATTTGAGACATATTAGAAACTGCTTTATGAATAATTTGATCTTCGCACATCTAATTGTTATTATCTTTATGTTTTCTTTGTCTTGAAACACTTTGCCCCATTTGAAGAGCTTTTATGACATCCACTTACACATCTAGATGTGTATAAGAGACAGGTCTATGTTACCCACCTATCAAAGCAAAACTGCACAATGATCACGAACGCGATCGCCGGTAAGAGACAGGTTATGCTATGAATGCTTATGTCTATGCTTGTAATGATGTTTTAAGAGTGTTTTAAGGTTAGTTTGGATAGGAATTGAGACTTGAAACCAAGTGGAATTGATTTCCCTTCATTGGTCAAAATGACCTTTTCACAATTTCGACCAACTTCGACAAGCTAAATCAAAACACTTAGTTAATCCCTCAAATTTCTAGATTAGGAGATAATAGCTCAGACTGAAAACTTCGCCTCCCTAGGCTATAATTAGGCTATCCTCCCGCCAATAACTTCTACATCTCTTCTAAGATGTTATAAGGGACCTTGGTTACAACCCAACTCAAAATCTGTTATTCAACCAACCAACAAAATCCATTTCCAAGGTATTCAAGGGACTTTGGTTACAACCCAATCAAAACAATATTTTCAACTAAAATTCTTATCCAAAACGGAAATATTCACCGGAGCAATAGCCGGGACTATCTTAATATCTGTTCCACAACAATGGAAAACACCTAAAACCATCAAAAGATCATTAAAGATCCTTTAAACATAACCAATTATCCAAATTATCCTAGTTGCGCCAAACTTCCGCTTACTTACAAAATGAAGGGAAATCAATTCCACTTGGTTTCAAGTCTCAATTCCTATCCAAACTAACCTTAAAACACTCTTAAAACATCATTACAAGCATAGACATAAGCATTCATAGCATAACACTCTAGGTCACATAAGGAAGACAAAACCCTAACTCATAATCTTAAAATTTGTAATCTAACCATGGAAAGTTGTTAAAAATGGTCAACCCCAATCACTTCCCAACCTCCAAAACACTAAAAACAACCCATAACATACATAAATCATAACTTATAAGGCTGCAAAGAGGGTTTATTTTCAGCCATAAAGAATCCTTCAAAACTTGAAATTAAAGCTTAAATCATAAAGCCCATAAGCCATAAATGCTAAAATACATAAAATCTTACCTTCCAAGTGATTTCTACTTGAAATCCAAGATAATTGGTTATGTTTAAAGGGTCTTTAATTTGCCAGCTGCTGGAGAAAATATATAGATTCTGTCTCTTATAAGACATCTAAAGAATTCCAAAGTTGACCCAAATAGTACCCATTTGTCTATTGGATAGTGTCCAAGTTGACTATGACCCAAAAACTAATTTTTTTGCTAAGATGTTGAACATTATAAATCAGCTAGATTTATACTCACAGAGACAATGCACTAATTCTTTCCTGTTATATCAAGGCCCGTAAATTTACGAATAAGTTGAAGGTCTTTATGACTAAAAATAATATGAAAAACATTTTAACCCAGTTAAAATCAAAGAACAAGGCTATTAAAATACTGGGTTTCACACCATTAGTTACTATTTATCTGATTATTATTTTATATTGTTTGAATCGTGTCAAATCTAAAAAAATTGAATTTACGGGCCTTGGTATAAAATGAAAGTATTATGAAACATAAAGAAAGTTATTAAATGAACTAGAAATTAAAAGAAGTGATTGGAAATTCAGAAAAAAAAAACAATTGTATCCAGTCTAGACAAGGTAAAATCAATGATTTTCCTTCGGCGTCACATGCATGAATGATTAAAAGTGAGTATTTCATTGTAAAAGATCTTGTATATCTATGGGAAAGTTTCACAGATCGATTTGATCACCAAAAAATAATAATTCTTCTCAAATCTTGTTATGAGTAGATGCATTTTAGACTACAAGATTTAAAATCTGTAAGTGGTTATAACTAAGCAATGTTTAGAATCACGTTCTCAATTAAATTATATGGAGAAAATATTACTTATGAATATACATTACAAAAAATATTCTCCACTTTTTACGGTTCGAATGTGCTCCTATATAGTGAAAAAATATTTACTAGATATTTTTAACTAATTTCGTGTCTTCTTGTGACTGAGTTAAATAATGAACTATTAATGAAAAATCATCAAGGCCATTCCATTAGATCTGCTCTATTTCCTGAAGGGAATGCATAATAATTCTAAAAATAGTTATGGCTATGGTTGTGATCGTGGCCTGGACGAGGGTGTAATAATTACTTGTACTACTTTAAGTAGATTAATCCTATAATAAAGCAAAAAGGAAAGGAAAAAATTGGCCAAAATAATCCCTCCAAAAATAGTGAAAATTTGTGTTATCATGCGACATGAAAGACCATTATTCACGTACTTGTCGTACTACTGAGTATTTTGTTAAGCTTTATTAAGTCTCCATCAAAGAAAATTAGAAAAATGTAGGAGCAAATTTGACTTATTAAGGAGTGACGGAGTTATGATAAATTCTACTAGTAAAGCTGATGATTCAAACTATGGTGCTGATGATTATCAATGGTCTTACTGACATAACATATTTGGATGCAACAAACTTCTCCGAAAGTAATTAATAAAGAATAAGAGATGGATAGCTATATAAAATTATTAGTTTATACTATTTTAAGTTTATTCAATACTTATTTTATAGTTTAAATAGCATATTTATTTTGATGTAATTTTTTTTTTCTCTTTGCTACATTTCGTTTGATGCAATTTATTTATTAATGAAGAATATGATTATCTCTCATTCTATTATTAGATTCAAGATCAACCATGAAGACTTATATCTCGTTGATAGTGCAACAACACATACAAAAGAAGATATTGCCTTTCATTTATCGATTGATTGGATAAAAAATAAGAAATATTTTTCTTATTAAATAAAAGGCAATACCAATATTAATACCAGTGTTACTAAATTTGCTTCAACCCCTATAATTTTTGTTCGAGTATGTATGCACATTCTGAAACGGAATACATTTGCCTACCAGAATGGTGATATCAATGTTCCATCTGAGAAACAAAGTCAGAGAAATAAAAGACAAAGTTGTATATGCATGAGAATATTCCGATTCCAGAGAAGAATAAGATTTCGGTAATGGTTTCAAATGTGGTTTTTGGTGTAGGAAGTGAATAATCACTACAGGAAATTGAAAAGAGGGATGGATGTTTTTTTCTAAAGAAGATGGAGAAGATTGAGGGTCTTCGGTGTCTTTGTCAAGTTTGGAAATGTCACTGATAACTCTAGTAAACTAGAGTTATTTTACTCTAAGTTATCATCATTTTGACAGTTTAAATTCTGAACTTTGGTTAATTAATGTATAAGAGACAGCTTATTACCATTGGGGTACTCAATGTGATATATTTTATCCATATAGAATTGCTTTAATACCTTTTGATGTGTTTTAGTTAAATTAATTACTTAATTAGTTTAATATTATGCAGGTTTAAATTAGAGGTTGGAAGATGGAATGAACGTGTAAGTGCAAGTACCAAAATGCAATTACAGAGGAATTGAGGAAATACTGGAAGGAGAGTCCAGATCGCAATCGGGATTATTCCAAATCACGATCTGGACACGAAAATGTGTCAATATAATTTGAGGTCCATGTCGCTTCCAGATAGCGACATGGACTCTCTTCTAGCACAAGTAGTAATGGCAATTCTATAATATTTTAGCAGCCAATTTATAATTTTGCCTTGTGTAATACTCCACTATTTAAGCTACTTTAAAAATGTAATAGAGAAGCAAGTATTACAATAGAGTAAGTAGTACACATCTAGATGTTATTAGTTACAGCTTCTAATCTAGAATAGCTTGACTCTTAAGTTATATTAAATAGTAGTCCTCTTTAATTGTATCTTTTAGATCTAGTTTTAAATTCCTTGCAAGTTTAAATTTTGATTATATAGTTGTAGTGAGTTAATCATTAATTTGAAATAGATATAATTTTGATTGGCTTTCTAGTTTAAATTGGTGAAAATCTCCTTGCTTTCATTTCAAACTTTCATAGAGAAATTAGGGTTCTTGTGATTTAATGCTTTCTAGTTAAGAATTTTCAATTCCTTGCATTAATTTCTAGTTAATTTTTAGTGGACTTTCTTTATTGTTATCAAAAATCCAAAAATATTTAGATTTCAAGTTTAGCTCTTTACAAATTCTAGTTTAGAAATGATAATTTCTAACTTTATGACATTTTTTATAGTCTTTTTAGTTGGGTTAATTACTTGCTCTTTAATTCTAATAATATTTTAGTTAAATTAGAGTAGAATTAAGTGCTTTTATTTACTTGCTTCTATTATAGTAGATTAAATAGTTTCTCAATTTCATAGTTGCTTATTTCCATTTACTTGCTTTAGTAGATAATTTAGTTTAAATTTAGATTTCAATTGCTTAAGTTTAATTATGGTTTTAATTAGTGTAGTTTCATCTCCCATTACTTGAATTTGCTTAACTATACAAAGATTCGTAAATCTCGGTACTTGCTTCGCCAAACAATCTTCATGGAAACGATACCCACTCATCCTATACTACTACCAACTCCGTATACTTAAGGAAGTGAGGTAGAGTGTAGTAATTTTGTGAGATTTATTATTACTTGTTTACTTTAATTTGACCTCTACCTACAGTCACGACTAGAGAAGGAGGTGTGAAGAAGTAGTTGATGACTGGAGAAAGGTTGGAGGAGAAAATGATGAGCTTTTAGGGTTTCATAATAGTTTGTATTTGCAAATAAACTCCTAGTCTTTGTAAGTTATGAAAATTGCCCCAAATAGTTTATAAGTTGCTCCTTACTATAGTTTTATACCTTATGTATTTTCTCTAGGCCGAAAAAGGACTTATTTTGTATGAGTTTGCCACAATAATTATATATATATATATATATATAATTATTTAGGATAATACACCATACTGTGAACCTAGAAATGCGTACTGATTTAACTTAGCCATAGTATTACGAATTATAAATAACTATAAGATATTCTATTATTCATTCTGAACCATGTACTGTGACTAGTCACATATTATGCAATACTTGTATATACGTGTGATATCAGATAGTATTAAATTAATAGATTGTTCTGGAAGAGCCATTACGTTATTGCCTAACGAAACAAAACTCACTATAGGTAATGTATTATTTTCTACTAAGTCTTAAAGAAATTTATTAAGTTTCAAAGATATCCATCGAAATAGACATCATATTGAGATTATAAATGAGAAAATATTGAGTGTGTATATATATATCACAAAAATGGTTTCAGGGAAAAAACGTGTTTTAAAAAAGTTGTTTGCATTTTTCTCCAGTTTGTACTATACATATATAAGTACAATTGTATCAAATGCTACAAAATAGAAGTTTAATGATTCAATTACTTTTATTATTTGATACTGACTGGATAGCTGTCCTTATACACATCTAGATGTGTATAATTGACAATTCATATAGCCATTCATTAAAGAATATGAAGATTCCTTAATTTAATGACTTCTCTTAGTTAGTGCCACTTGTTTTCAAGGGAAAATTGTTACATAAGATTACATAAAATCTTATATGGATTAAAGCAATCTGGATGTATGTGGTATAATTGCTTTACTAAGTATCTCTTGAATGATGGTTAAAAAATGATCCAATTTGTACATGTATTTTATAAAAAGTATTGGATCAAAGTTTGTGATAGTTACTATATATGTTGATGGTATAAATATTATTGTAACTTCTGAAGAGTTTTAAAAGTCTTGAATTATTTAAAAAAGAATTTGAGATGAAAGACCAAGGCAAAACCAAATTTTGTATAGGTTTACAATTTGAGCACTTAGTAGATGGAATTTTTATTCATCAATCAACTTATATATAAAAGGTATTAAAGCAATTCTATATGGATAAAATATATCCATTGAGTACCCCAATGGTAATAAGATCGCTTGATGTAAAAAAGATCCGTTTCATCCTTATGAGAATAATGAAGAATTTCCTAGTCCCGAAATATCATATTGTAGTGTTATAGGAGTATTAATATATCTTGCTAATAATATATGACTAAATGAAGTATTTGCTTTAAGTTTGTTAGCTAAATTTAGTTATTCTTTGATACGAAGATATTAGAATGGTATTAAGCATATATTTAAAAACCTCTGAGGGGCTATTTATATGGGTCAACTTTATTCAAATGAATATAGATATTCTAATTGACTATGCAGATGCTAGATATTTATCTGATCTACATAAAACTCGATCTCAAACAGGTTATTTATTCACATGTGGAGATATAGCTATATCATGGCATTCAACAAAATAAACTTTAACCGCTACTTCTTCCAATTATGAATAATTAATTTCAATACATAAGTAGAAAATGTACTTGGCTAAGGTTGATCATTGAGCTAACATATCCACAAGATATGTGATTTAATATTAGAAGATAAAACAATTGATAATATCATATGAAGGCAATGCAGCATGCATAATCCAGTTGAAGGGAGGTTATACTAAAGGAGTAGAATGAAGACATATTCATAAAAGTTTTTTTACACTCATGATTTTCAAAAGAATCGTGATATTGATATCTAATAGATTCGCTTATGTAATAATTTCTAAGATTTGTTCACAAAGGTATTATTAGCAGCAATATTTGAGAAGTTAATTTGTAATATAGAAAACATTGTCTCAAGGATATCAAGTGATGTCCTTGAGATAAGGACATCACTTTTAAAAAATCAAGTGATGTTTTCATATACACGCTATACTCTTTTTCCGTTAACTATGGTTTTGTCTCAATGGGATTTTAAGAGAAGGTTTTAGTGAGGTAACATACAAATGTATCTATAAATATTGTGTATTCTTTTTCTCCACTAGGTTTTTCTGTCCTACTATATCCTTTTTAAAAAGGTTTTAATGAGACACATTGTTTTATATATCTAATAGATATCGAAGGGAATGTGTCTATTAAATTCTATATCATAGTGGATAGTCTTTATCCATATATTTGATAAGTGTAGTGAAAGTCTATCTACATCCAAGAATCTGATAAAGTTAATCTATATATTTATATCTTATGTTATTTACGTCATGTAATACATGGGTTATTAGACTCTTATAAATAGATATACTATATGTGGAATTAAATAACTGACGATCTTGCCTTCCATATCTCTTCTCTCAATTTTCTCTCTCACTTATATATAATATTGTTATCTTTAATTTTTATTTTTTAATTTGGTTTCTTATCATCTTTATTATTTATACACGTTACGAAAAAGTTACATATCTAACAAAAAAAATTAAATGTCAATTGTAATGTAGTTTTTTTATATAGAGACAGATATAATTCCCCATCCTTTAAGGGATTGTTTAAGAAGAATTTTAGTTTACCAGATATCACTTATTAACAAGTAGATGTGTATAAGAGACAGTACAATTTGATTAAGATTAAAGTAAAAAAGAAAGTAGTAAATTTCTAATGGGATAATGTAGGGTTATCAAGAAAATATTTACCAATATAAATCTATAAGAAGATCCGTGAAAACTTTAAAAAGTTACCAAAGAAGATATGGCATATATATCTTGAAGTTATTAAACTACGTCTTTTTTTTTATCACGTATTAAACTACGCCTTGAGTAATTAAGAATAATATCTTTAATGAAGCTCAATATTCAGACACTTGGAAATTAAAACATTGATTCGTGTATGTATTTATGTGCATCCTTGCATTACAATTTTATGTTACTTCCAATAAAGTTAAAGAAGTTATAATTGCCATGACTTCAAAGTCGGTCACTGCCTTCCTTCTAGTTCTTTGTATGATACAATTTTATTAAGTCCCATTCGTGTACTAAACCTTTTCTTTTGATTTCCTACTTTCTTCGTTACTTTAATCCTATCAATTTGTATGAGTGTTTTTATCTGCTTATCTGTGTAGACATTAAAAAAAATTATCAATTGGAATTGTAAAATAATAATTTCGATTAATCTTTTGTCCAATTAAACCAAGGTTCTAAGCATATGTTTCAAAATTAATCCAATACAAAAAAAATGGGCAGTCAAGCTCATGTCTCTTTTGAAATGGACCAAACGTACATATTGAGCATACTAGACATTTTTTAGCCCAACTAACTAAATGTTCTAGAATAAATTAAAGAGATAAAATCTCTTTAACTGAGAAAATCAAGGAAATCAATTATGAATAATTAAGGGAATTATTTACCCTTCAATTAAGCTAATTGATTGTCATTCCTAAAATATACTCTCACTCTTGGCCTATAAATAAGAGGCCATAGTTATTGAGAATGAGGGAAGTCCAGGGGGGAACTTCTAAGAATCGAAGAAGCACTTAAAGAACTAACACTCTAAAGGAAAAGACTTCTACAACATAGAAGATCAACAAGTTATTGTTCTAGATGTGTCTTCTACACCAAGAACAAATCAAGCTCTACAACAGATGTAGCACATATATGTGTTCTAGAGAAAGACTTCTACATGTATTCTCAACAAGCACGAAATCGACATCTTTGCTACATCTTCTGTCTCTTATACAAGAAGCTAGTTGTTTAACTACTCAAGCATGTCAACACTTCGCAAGACTTCAACAACGCTGGCAGACTCCAAGTCTAAGAAACAAAGTGCTACAACTTTTATGACAATCAAAGTGCGCTTTCTTCAACACACTTGCAATCGAGATCAAGCTTTAAGCCCTTTTGCACACATCCTCTATTGATTTCTCCCACGAGGAACTAGAGGAACTAAACGGTTCAAGATCAAGCCTATGGTGGCCCTCGAATTGTTCTCAACACATCGATGTTTTAAGATCAAGCCTATTTCGACCCTTGTACCGTCACCAAATTTGGAAG
This sequence comes from Cinchona pubescens, assembly GCA_025175665.1. Classification (NCBI taxonomy): domain Eukaryota; kingdom Viridiplantae; phylum Streptophyta; class Magnoliopsida; order Gentianales; family Rubiaceae; genus Cinchona; species Cinchona pubescens. Next base: position 289,458 of record JANKKI010000075.1, on the reverse strand, counting down.
AACGACAATTAAAGATCATGCTTTATCAACACCACTTCAACTGGGATCAAGCTTCACACCCTTAGTTTCAATAGTTGCTCCCAATCTCTTGCACAAGAGAATTGAAAGACTTCACAAATGATTCAAGATCAAGCCCATAAAAAGCGGCCCTTGGATAATACCAAATCTAGAGATCGAATTAGAGGAATCGAGGCGTTACACCTTGTAAATGGTTTTAAAACCACAGATTGTAACCCACTTTTCTTTAAATTAATAAAATTTATCATTTGTGTATTTATTTCTTGTCTTAATTTTAAGGCATGAAATTTCAGTGTACAAATTTTTGGCACGCCTAGTGGGACCTCTCTCCCTCTCATCTCTATCTCCGAGGAATCTTGAAAGGAAAATTTCAATGGTAGCAAAGAGTACTCAAGCAAGTAGCGAGGTCAACATTGAAAGCAAGCATCTCAAGACTCGAGTTCCTATCGTTTTGCTATCGCTAGGGGCAAGAATGGAAGATGATCTTCACCCGGTCAATAAGAACTCTGCTTCAAATGTGCAACAAAGCTCCAAGTGTTTCTAGTGTACATTTAGGCGTCGGATCAAGACTAAAATTAACACCTAAAGCATCAAAATCTTAGAGTTCACGAAAAGATGAGGATTCCTACATCTCTTATACGGTGGTTGCACCTGTGATGATAACAAACTCTATATCTATGAGAGGACCAGCTGGCATCCGTGGCTCAAGCAATTGAGAAATTGACAAGGACTATAGAAGAGAAAGACACACAAATCAACATCTTAATATGCAAGTTGGAGGCTCAAAATCTTGGCAGAGACAAGTCGACTCATCCATGTTGAACAAAGCAAATTTCACAAACATTCACCATTGGAAAGGATCATTGTGCTTCAACTTCCAAAGAAATCATGAAGGAGCATATTAGTCACGTGTCAATTGATTCATTATCGATGTAGCAGTTACAAGACATGATAACAAACACCATTCGTGCTCCATAAGGGCCTCCATCTAAAAGCACCCTAATATACTCGAAACCTTACATCAAGAGGATGATCACCTCCAATTGCCCATTAGCTACCAATCTTCTAAGTTTTACCAACTCGAATGAAAGGGAAACCCCAAACAACACGTGGCTTATTTTATTAAGATGTGTACTAGTGACCGGACTGGGGGACTCATTGGTAAAACAATTCGTTCGCTCCCTTAACTTAAAGGAAATGCCTTTGATTGATAGTTTGATACCCCGAACTAGTACCAAAGTTGATTGATAGTTGGGATCATACGGAGAAAGAATTCCTAGGTCGATTTTACAGTAGACGCCGCATAGTTAGTATGTTGGAGCTTACCAAGGCTAAACAGGGGAAAAATGAACCTGTGGGAGACTACATCAATCGTTGGCGTACATTAAACTTGGACTACAAAGAAAGACTCTTGATGTGTATCGGTTCATTGAAATGTGCATGAAAGGGATGCATTGGGGTCTGCTTTACATCTTACAAGGCATCAAACTATGTACGTTCGATGAGTTGGAGACTCATGTTCACGACATGGAAGTCAAAATAGCTAACCGTTGTGGGCAAAATATTTCGATTCTTGAACCTAACCATGAATCTGATACAAAAGAAACATATGAAAGTAGTGAGGATGAAAGCAATGAGATTTCAAGTGACTTGAGAACTCAATGGTCACAAATGCAATCCCTATCAAAGATCAATAACAAAGATGTAAATGAGGAGCATAAAGAGTGAACTTCAATCTCTTACACTACTTGCAAAGAAGATCCCAAGCCATGGGATGTTGATGATGAATAACGCCCCTATCAACAATATGAAAGATGGGGGCAACCAAATGTTGAAAGTCGCGAGGGGTTTGGCGCTGAGATGGCCTATCACTTGTTCCAAATTCAAGATAGAAAGTTGATGGTAGAAGAGTAAGTTGTAAAACTTGTCCGGTTAGGTACCATTCAAGGAGGTGCTAGCTCCAGTGCCACTTTAATTGCAAAAGTTCTAGTGAAGGATGGAACGACTCGGCTTTGTGTCGATTTCGAACCCAATCGACTCTTAGTCACAAGTACATGTATGCTCTATGTTGCATGAGCTTAAACTGGTTGACACTCTCCTCCAAAGAGTATAAACTGTGGACCAAAAGAAGGGAAAAAAATACAAAAAAACAAAGTTTAACCAAAAAAATCAAGTTACCTTGAACTACGTTTTGACTTGCATCCCTTTTTAATGGGTACATAGGCAGCTTGGACTCCTTTGGATGTTTAGTCAACCGAAAAATCAAATTAATGTTTTCCCTCTTTTCACAAGTAAGAAATGCATAAAAATCAATTCACCAAAGTAGAGAGTGACCACCTTTTCCAATCAAATTAAGGGGCAAAAGGATGTCAAATTGCAAGTCAAGTAACTTCATCTAAGTTGAGATCGCTTCAATTACATCAGGCATTCAAGGTGATGTCTTTCTTGAAGGGTTGCAAGTCAAGTGGCTCCATCAAAGTCGAGGTAGCTTCAACTGCAAGAGAGGCATTCAAGGTGATGTCTTTCATGAAGAGTTGTGAGTGGCTCTAAACAAGTTGAGGTCAGTTTAACAGAATGCACGTCAAAATCCTCTAACCAAGTCGATGAGTATTAATCAATGAACATAACTCTAAGTCAAGGCCACTTTAACTACACTCAAATTCACGCATCTCTTGAAGACTTGCTGTCAAGTGGCTTCGTCTTCAAGTAGAGGTCAGTTTAGCTGAATGTACATCAGAAAGCCTCCAGCTAAGTCGATATGTACTCCCAGAAGAAGATAGCTGTGAATCGAGGTTGCTTCAACTATGTGCGATTGTGAGACATGTCCAACTAGTGCATCCAAGACATTCTGACAAGTGGGCATTGTACCATATTCGATGACGAATTGATGTAGATCCTGAAATCGTGTGCACCAACAGGATAAGTCAATAAGCAGTGAATCGTACTTGAAATGCTAGTCAACAAACAAATCTACTTCGAAAATTAAAAAAAAAAAAATTCAAGATAAATCATGACAAGTGCCTTCCATTCAAATCACGTCAGCATATTGCTTCGCATGAAAGATATCAAGTACTTAGGCCAAATTGAGCACCATCTTTTCATAAGTCTTGTTCCAAGTGAATTTTACAAGGTCAAAATCATTAAAAGCACAAAAAAAAAAAAAAAAATGTTCAAAGCTCGATGTGGAGTAAAAAGGCAACTTACTTAACTTATACAATTCCGAAAGACGAATAATTTTCAGCTGCAAATGAAGGCACTAAGACAAAACTTCAAAAATTTAACAGCAGCCGGCAAATCATAGAGAGGTATAAGAGTTAAAAGGTAAGAGGATGCACAGAAAAAGTGAAGTCTACAAATAGCGATACATGATAGATCAATCAGATAACATTTGAAGCACACGCTACACGCTAATTATTGGATGGAACCAAGTGAGATTGAAAGCGAAGTGTCTAACTTTTACAGTTGAATAGAGCCATTAGACATGCACTGGAGAAATTCATAATTCCAAGTTGTTCTTGGATTACATCCATGCATATGTACATGCGGGGAGACATCTTCAACAACTGCTCAGACATAATTCCATTTAAAAAAAAAAAAAGGAATTAAAGAGGTGCATACCATTGACAGTCACGAATCGCGATATGGATTCAAAGCATCGTGAAGTACTTCTGGACAGCAGTACCATGGAGCTTGCAACCTCAAGTATGGGAATAAATCAGGTTATGGCTATCTTCTGCATCATAATCTATTTCGAGCAGTTCAACTGTCTGTAAGGGATACACAATCATAAGACCTATAAGAGATGGGGAGAGAGAAGAAGAATGTTGTCATTGAGAATGGCCTAGTCAAGACAAGAAGTCCAGCGGTGCATCTCATGCTTCCTTTTCAGGCGGCTAGATGTTGATGTTCTGTTACATGGAGTTCTTCCCGCTTCAGCAAAAGGTGTCAAAAAAGGATGAAGTGCTGCTTCACATCACTTTCCAAAGAAGGTTGGATACTTACTTTGAGTTTTCTTGGCTTAGAGTAGACATACTGGACCCATACTTACCAAATTTGCAGTACGTTCTAGTCAGCATTACAAATACGGATACACAGTATGAATATGGTTACGTAATACATTATTTTACAAATATATGGTACGCTAGGGGTAGGTTTAATCAGTACATTATTACGGTACGTGGTATGCTTAGTGAATTTAGTTAATGCATTCCCAATATAAATTTTTATGACAAACTTAAACTTATATAGCAAAAACAATCATTATAAATTTTATGCCAACGTAAAAAGTTGGAATTAATTCACAAAACACAAAATACAAAAAAACAAAAACTCAAGAAACAAAACAATAAAAAACATAAGCATAACAATTTAAAAGAAATTCTATTTCTCAAATTTTCTTTTTGTTTCTTATTACTTCTTTTATTGTCTTCTTGTACTTTTGGAATAATTGTGTACCTTAAATTATATTATATGATAACATGACAACAATTGATCTTCAAAAAAGATGACAACAATAAATATTAGTAGTAAGTTAATTATAATTAATACATATGTGAGAGATACATACATATATTTTTGTGTACAAATTATGTAGACTTGATAAAATATTCAACTTCTTAGTTGGTCAAATTTTCGACGGATTGAGTTTAAAGATGGTGCGTCAGATTTGGCGATCTAATGCGTGTACCATCGCATTTTAAATTACAAAAATATCACAAATCGAAACGCGTAAAGTCTAGTACACAATTCACGGGATTACTTAGTAAATCCGGTAATTATGACTCCACCAACCAGTGATGAGTCTAGCTCCCTGTGCAGAATACATGCAAAAGGATGTCAAGCTTAACTTGGAAAATGAATTAGTTGATATTGTAATTACTTAGGAATCCCTTTTGCATATTTGTCTCATGAATTTGAAAAATAAACATCTCGTTTCATATGAAGGTTAGAACATTACCATAAGTGAAGGGACTTGGTGGGTAACCCAAGGATCAACAATTAAAATGGCATCTTTTGGTTAATCAATTCCCACAACTGAGGGGACGAAATGCTGCATATTTAAGATGGAAAGAAGATACCCTATTTTAGTTTTAAGCTTTCCTTATGTGATTGGCGTGGCTAGCATAATTCAAAAGGAATCGCAAAAAAAAAAAAAAAAAAAAAATTTTGAGATGAAATGTCTACAAAATCTATTCTGAAGATTTCATTTAATCTGCGATTCAAAGCATCAGTAAAGGTAAACCACAAAGTTAGGCTTGACAATGATTGAATTCGTTGAAGTGGACCTGCATTTAAGCTTCTAGATGCATTTGCATATGATTCAAGCGGCAACTAGTAGTGCACCCCAGGTTACTTGCACTATTCAGCCAATGCAAACAAACATGTGCCCAAATAAACAAGCAAAGGTCACAAAATAAATTTGGGAAGACACTGTATGTGTTTACTTTAAAGTCAATAATCAATGATTGATTACAAGACTATCTTAAGGAAAATTACGAGACCATGCAAAGAAGTATCTCGATGATGAACCGAAATAGTCATGCATAGCTCTAAAGATTGCAAATTCAATTTCGTTGACATGCAAGGAGACATGTTAGAAAAAATTCGGTGTGCTTACAAAGAAGGTTAGACTTTCAAAGCTAAATAAGGCTTCAAACTTTACAAGCATGCACCAAATTCGGTGTGCTTACAAAGAATGACTGAAGCAATTTAGGCAAAAATATATACATGATCATTACACTTCAATTAGCAGCTCGTACTTTTAACGAAGTAGACAACTTTGTTGTTTGTATTTAATAGAGCGTCAAATATTCTTAAAAATATTGACTCAGACAGCTTGTCAGCTCTAACCTTAGCAGAAAACCACTACAAGAAAATTGCTGTTTTCATGCGGATTTTGCTGCGGATTATAATGAAAAATCCGCTTCAAACGAATTTTTTTGCGGATTTTGGTGCCAAAAATAATCCGCGGGTAAAAGGCCGTGGATAATAATTTGCTGCGGATTATAAAATCCGCGCAAAATTTGATGGGGAATTTGTCTGAAATATACATGCGGATATTTTTTTGCCAGGTAATTCCGCATCAAAATTTCGTCATTTTGCAAGAGTTTTTGATGGGGATATGAAATTATCCTGTGTAAATTTCAGCAAAATCCCTAGCAAATATCCCCAAACAAATTCCCCATATAATTTCCAGAGAAATTCCCTATATAATTTCCGTAGGAAAATCCCTAGCAAATATCCCCACAAATTCTCCATATAATTTTCGCAAAATCCCCATATATTTTCCACAAAATCCCCAAATAATTTTCACAGAAAATTTTTGTTAGTATTGTTTGGTTTTTTCATCCCCTACCATCATGCCACATTCCAGCAATTTCATCACAAAAAACAATTCGCATTGATCATCATGTCACATTCGAGCAATTTCATCTCAAAAAACAATTCGACGAAACAAATTCAAATACAATACATATATAGCATTTAGTTATCTAAGTAAACAATTCGATCATCATGTGGGCATTTGTTTGTTGAGTTTGTGATGCTTGGGAGTATGGCGGTGGAGGATAAATTCATTACAAATTCACATGGCACCAATGTAAGCAATATTGGAAAAATAACATGAACAAATCCCTCATTCAAACCATAAAAGAATATAAATGCAAAAAATAATTATTCTTGTACAAAAATTATTCTTCTTATATAACTATTAGGATACTTATGGATCTACGATTCTTCGTCTTCGCCTTCGCCTTCGCCTTCCTCTTCCTCTTCCTCTTCCTCTTCGTCTTCCTCTTCCTCTTCCTCTTCCTCTTCCTCTTCCTCTTTAAGATCTCTTCCTCTTCCTCTTCGTCTTCCTCTTCCTCTTCCTCTTCCTCTTCCTCTTCCTCTTCCCTTAACTGCCTCCTACCTAAATCAACTTCTTCACCATCATATTCATCATCGTGCAGTTGGTCGATTGGGTCTTCCTCAATCATTGCATTAAAATAGGATTGATCCGCTTGATAGGCAGTTTCTAATGTTTGTTTGCCATCCATAGCTGCGTTTGGCTTATTTTTAATAACCACCCACCAATCACATCACTTTTTTGCCAATTTCTTTTCCAAATTATAGGGCAAATAAACTTGTGTTGCCATTGCAGCAAAAACAAATGGGTCAAACTTTGCGTATCTTCGATTTTTCTTCACCTCAATAATTCCATACTTGTCATGAACTTTCACACCACACGGAGATGTATCAAACCACTCACAGTTGAATAATATTAGATTCTTTATTGGTTGTCCTGGCCACTCCAATTCAAGAATTTCTTTGAGGACACCGTAATAGTCATTGCAACCTGAGCCTTATCCTGTGCCCCTAACACACACTCCACTGTTGTACGTTTTTCTACCTTCACCCCATGCAGTAGTATGAAATTTGTAGCCATTAATGAATATGATAGGCCATGACTTTGCAAGTCTCAGTGGTCCTAAGGCCAGGTAATGCAAATGGGGATTATGTGACATGCGTTCGGCATTGTTTGTCACCTATTAAGACTATCTTGTTAGTATGATATACATTGACAATATTGTATACAATATACATATCTATCATGACTATACTTGTATACTATACACATCTAGATGTGTATAAGAGACAGCTATCAGGGCATGGTATATGATGCTGCAGGTTTAGGATCTAGTCAAGAAGGTGTACAAAATGTAGATGTATAATAGGCTTCTTCCAAATCGCCGGGGATATGTGGAAGAATTTTTGGAGGGTTTGGCTGGGTTTATAAATTTTGCTTGTCAACAACCTAAATATTTAACTGAGAGAGTTACTAATGAACATGTAAGTGGGCAACTTGTAATTCTTTATCACTTAGCCATCGAGTTGTGCCCTTACCAAACGCCAGAAAATTGAAGATTGAAAGGGTTTTATGTCATATTGACAACACCATTGTCATTGCATAAACTCTATGCCTACTACAGAGTACATGTGGCTCAAAGTAATGTGAACTAAAGTAAGCTATTTCTTGAGCTAAATATGCTTCACATATAGACCCTAAGAGACATGAAGGGTTTCAAAGCTGTCTCTTTCAAAAAAAGTCTTATAATCGTGAGCAAATTCGTTTGAATAATGGTTTTCAAATCTAGACAATAAATTAATAAGCGGTTGGTTACCTTTCAAACGGATACATCCATCGATATTGGACAGGCCACCTATCCTTGCTTCATATGGTAAATGAATTGGCAAGTGCTCCATTGAGTCAAAAAATGATGGTGGAAAGATGCGTTCAAGTTTAAGATGTGTATAAGAGACAGTACTAAGAATGGAACAAAACAAAATTTGGCTTTAGGCTTCCTCAAGCTCCAGTGGCAAGCTGTTCCAAATGCAACTCCGGACGACGAGCATAAATTGGCAAGTCCAGTCCACATCTTACGTTGTCCTTGGTTTCAACAAATCCCTCAACCTGTGTATCTATAGACTTCGTCTCAATACCTAACATCTTATTAAACTCTCTAGCTCTGTCTCTTATACACATCTAGATGTGTATAAGGCAGTCCCAAAATATGCTTCTTTTGTCCAATTATGTGTTTGACCATATCCAGCAAAGCGAACCTACTGACCACTATCAGTTATTCTGGGTAGGTGACAAACTCTCTCCCATAGTTGGTCCCCATTCAACCTCGGAGGAGGGATAGAACGTTCTTTCTTTCCTCTTAAGAAGCCATTTGTATTCCTTCTAAAAGCAAGTGTGCTGCGGAATTTAAAGTTAATCAAACCAAGAATTTTTCTTCCCATTCTTCAAGTAAAACGCCTTGATTAGAAACTGCCTATCAAGCGGTAGAAGCAAATTCAGGATAAGTGCGATCAAAATGCTTCCATGCCGCTCCATCAGACGGGTGACATAATACACCTTCCTCCCTACGATTTTCCTGGTGCCACCTCATATGCCTTGCAATGGTCTCTGAAGCATATAAGCGTTGAAGTCGTGGATGCCAATGAGAGGCAAATAATGCATCTTTTTACGTGCCACCTCTTTGCAATTATGTTTACGACTTCTACGCTCTTTATAACGAGGTTCATAGCAGAACTTACATTCCCTCAAGTCCCTATCATGCTTCCAATACAGCATGCATCCATTAATGCAACAATTAAATTTTTTGCTCGTAAGACCCAATCCTGCTACTAGTTTCTTTGCCCTATAAAAATCAGAAGGAATCTTATTTGACGAAGGACAAACTTCATTCATTAGTTGTGCCATGCCATCAAAACATCCGTGGGACATATTGTAATCAGATTTTAAACTCATCATCCTCACAGCTGTCGACAACACTGAATGCGTCTCACATCCAGGCCATAATAAGTTCCTCAACTAGATTCAACATATCATAGAACCTAGCATACCAATAATTCTGGTGCAGCATGTATGAGCATCAAGTGAGAAGTATGTGTAGTAATCCTAAACTGCGCATCCGTTATGAACATGTCAATAGCTATCAGGGCATGGTATATGATCTGTCTCTTATACACATCTAGCCCGAATACATGTGAAAATGACCCTTCCATCGGTGAATCCATATCAAAGTTTAAATTATTTTGAGGTGCTTCCTCCCCGTGTGATGTCCAAATATCAATATGTATATTGCTGATTTCTCCCTTTGGTTCAGAGAGTATGTAAGTATTCACCATATCAGGACATGTTGATCATTGTCTCTTATACACATCTAGATGTCTATCAGACTAGACATTGAAGTCTGTAAGTAATTGAAGCTTCTCCATTGCCCTGTCCAATATCGATGGATGTATCCGTTTGACAGGTAACCAACCGAGTATGAAAAGCCTATTATACATCCACCTTCGATGCTCAGGAACTTCCATTTTGCCTAACCAAACTAATGACTTACTTAGTCTCTTGTTAAACAATTAATTTCTAGACAAATATAAGAATATAATTTCATCAAAATTTTCCACTTGCTTATTATAGTAAAAATTTAGTATATGATAGTATAGGTGTTAAATATTGTCATTATATGGAATACTATAAATTGAAAATAACATAGCAAAAATCCTCGACAAATTATGGATAACAAACAATTGAAAAAAATGTAAATAACACAACAAAAATCTATACGATAACAAACAAAATAAAAAAAATAAAAATAAAAATAAAAATGCAAAAATTATAGCAAAAATCCTACAGAAATTAGGGATAAAAAAAATCAAAATAACATAGCAAAAATCTATACGATAACAAACAAAATAAAAATAAAAATAAAAATAAAATAAAAATAAAACTGCAAAAATTATAGCAAAAATCCTATAGAAATTAGGGATAAAAAAAATGAAAATAACATAGCAAAAATCCTACACAATTTATTGACAACAAATAGCTACAAAAAAAATAAAAAAACTGAAAATAACAAAATAAACCACCCACAAAAATTATGGATAACAAGAATTAAAAAAAAATAGATAAAAGAACAAAAATTGAAATGGTAGATCAATCAATCACCTTGGAAATGGTTGAGGATGTGCACGGTTGCAGCTAGAGGAGATGGTGGCTGGACAAATCGAATCACATCTAGATGAACACCAAGTTCACGCGGCTTCTTTAAGAGGAAGGATGGAGCAATCCTTGCTTGAGGAGAGAAAGAAATGAGGAAGAAGGGATGAAATTTAGGTTTGGAAATAATGGATGGTAGTTGGAAGGAAGGTGGAGGGTAAATGGTGGTGGTGCGAAATGGAGAGGAAAAGTAATTTTCCCGATTAGATCATCCAAAATGGGTGTGAAATTGAATTTTCTGCGGAATTTTCCAAATTTTCTGGAAATTAACTTTAAATTCCGCACACTTACTATGAAAATTAATTCCGCAGCGTGTCCGGACATTTAATTCCGCAGAAATTTCTGGAAATATATTCCGCACAAATTTGCTATTGTCCTTCGATTTTTGTTGCGCAATTTTGTAAATAATACGTTCGCTTTATCGAGGACTATATCTGATTTTGATGTGTATGGAAGTGCTGAGAGAAGAGCTAGAATGAGGGGAACCGTGAAAACTAAAATTTACAGTAAAATCCGTATATAATTCCTGGGGAAAAAATCCGCAGCAAAAATCGCATGAAATTTGCAATTTTCTTGTAGTGAACCCTATGTGCATTATGGATTGGAATCAGTGTAAATATTTGTAGAACTCACTTAAATTGACAAACAGACACAAATAATAGGTTTTTGAGATTTTTCTCTCAAATTTACATTTGGCTCCCTTGTGTTTTGGTTAAACTACGAGAAACCCCTCAAGGTATGAGAAATTTTAAAATTGCCTCACATAAGTTTGAGTGAACTTTATCAAGTACATACTCTTGGGGGCATTTTTGTTAGACCGGGTCCATGGTGGTCCAAAAGCGATCTGGCCTGTCTCTTATACATGTCTAATGTGCTATCAGAGACATGAGTATATGATGCTGCAGGCTGTTACATTATACAATCTAGATGTGACTAATTGACATACTCTTTTAAAGTACCGACAACTTGCGATAAACAAATTTATCGTGTACCTTATTAAGAGAGAGCGGCTCAATAGTTTTTGGGGCCTAAAGCCAAACTTAAATATGAGGCATTTTATATATACTAATAATTGTGCGCGTACTGTGCACATGATATGATAAAAAATTATAGGTACACGATAAATTTGTTTATCGCAAGTTGTCGGTACTTTAAAAGAGTATGTCAATTAGTCACGTGTATTTATTTAGTGTAATACAACTATTATGATATAACTCTAATGATATAAGGAAAAAAATACAAATAAAATCATACATAAACCTATATAATAGTTAAGGATTAGCCCCTTTTTATATTTTTTTAGGTATATATTTCATATACTAACCAAGCACAACTTTTCTTTCTTAAAATAACTACCATGCATGCAATAAGTGTAAAGCAATAAAAACAGCTGTCGTACAATTTGGTTAGGCTATGAGATTTTTACATATGTGGGAAGAATAATATTTTAGTTTTCAACTTACAATTTTTTGTTGCATTTTATATTTTAATTATATGTGTTTTTATTTCTCTCCTTTGATAGTCCTCCTCTTCGTACTCCAGCATTATTTATTAATAAAATATGGGAGTAGCGTTTCCTTACCAAGGTTCTGTTGGTTAGCTAGAGAAATATATACACAAACACACACACACACATATATATGTACAAACACACACACACACACACACACATATATATATATATATATGTATATGTGATATATATATATACACATACACATATATCATACCCATATATGTGTGTGTATGATATATACATATATATATTATATGTATATATATACAGCCCATATATGTGTGTATATAGAGATATATATTTTACGCATTTTCATCCTCTCGGACCCACTTTACGGCCTGTTGGACCTATGGACCGGTATGCGTGATTTTATCGCTTTTCAATTTTAGTATTCATTATTGCCTTAGGCTTTGTTATCTTATACACATCTAGATGTGTATAAGAGACAGGTATATATGTGTACATATATATTTATATACATATAGTAAATATTAACATTGATATGGTAGATTTGTCCTGTCCAATTAAAAGTCGCACACATTGAGCTTGTAGTGCCTTTTAACCCCAAGGGGACAAAATAGTCATTTATCATGCATTGGAGTTTATTTCTAGCCCAATTTTATATTATTGATACAATTATTAAGTCCTAGGCTAAATTGAATTTTATTCAAATATTTAACTTCTAGTTGTTCAACTAATCCAAAATTTGAGGGCAAAAGAGTAAATTCACCTAATTTAACAAATAAGATAAGGCATAAATATTATAATGAGACCAATAAACATTAAAATTAGATGTGTATAAAAATCAATTAATAAAAATGTGCAAAGATCAAAGTATATTTACAATTAAACACTCATAAAGGGCAAAAAGAATTTCACAATCCAAGGATAATTAAAACATATTAAAATGCCAAAGGTAATCAAAGCAAAATGGTGGTTATTGACATAAAACATGTAATTTGGAAGAAATTTGAGAAAAATATAAAATAAAAAATATAAATAAATAAAAATAAAAATAAAAGATGATATTAAAGAAAATTTCCTAAAAGAGCCTAAATGTAAATAAAAAAATTACTTGAGGACTAAAAATGCAAGTATGAAATCTCGAGTGCCAAAAAGCAAATAAAATTTTCGAAATTTTGGATTTTTTTAAAAATGCCACGTCATCGATGACGTGCGCAATCTCATCGGTGGCGCCACGTCACGGATGACGTGGCGCATTGGTGCCACATCATCGAAGACGTGGCGCACGGTGCCACGTCACCCCATGACGTGGCGCAATCTCTGTGGCGCCACGTCACGCATCAATTTTGACCCAGAATATGAATGATTTTGCTTCGGATTTGAAAAGAAAAGTCGTAGCTTCTGGAACGGTCTACAACTTTTATTCTTTGAGTTTAATCCAGTTCCTCTTCCATCGCTTGAAATATTGGCTCAAATTTGGTTGTCTGGAAAATTTTCCAGACTTAGATTCAAAATCTTCTGGACCAACAGCCTTTTTCTATCACGTTTTTGACCCTCTAAATGGAAGATTTTTCTTTGGGTTTCAAAGATAAATTGCATTGCATAAGCCTTAGGTCTGTCTCTTATAAACATCTAGATCGTGTACCTAGACTCTTATACGTATCTAATCCAATTCGTTAAAAGTTACAAAATTGGGCAGAAATAAAGGGGAAAAGAAAAAATTTTCTGCATACACAATTAGATGTAAGCAAAAGAATTGATGTTATGCTCAAGTTAGCCACATCTCATTCACAGCTAGGAATGGTTCTTTGACCATTTTTATGGGGAGTATGGCCATCTGAAATTTTTGGTGAAAAATGAACCAGAACGTGTGTCAATCATTATGTTCTCAAAAGACTACAATCAATTTCATGGACTCCTTGTTGAGCGTCGTTCGGAGAGAATGGAAGCTGATTAGTAGCCTTTGTTTCTGTTCAACTTTTTTTTTTTTTTTTTTAAAATCTAAAAATTCAATAATATTAGAACTTATTCTTAGTATTTCAAAAACATAAAATGCATAAGAATAATTAAACATCACAACATAAATTAAGAAGGAATTAAATATGTAAATTCATCTTGAAAAGATAAGCGCAGTTAAAAAGACTGGATGATTCCAATCGTGCAACAAAATTTGCCACATGTCAACCTTAAGCTCATGAGGTCATGGAAGGAAAAATTCACCATCTTGACAAAACACGTGTATAATAGACATCTAGATATTCATTTTGAGCGGAAAAGTCCTCATTGGAGAGTGTGCGGAAACATGAAAGGCAAAGCGGTGTTGCACGATTGCTGTCTCTTATTACTCTAGATTGTATAAGAGACAGCTCGGGTTCTTCATTTTCATCAACCTGAACTCACGAATTTCAGGTTTTGTTTGTCTGTGGTAACAAGAGTGAAATAAAACAAAGCGGTGAGTTTGTTTTGGGTCCGTAATGTAAACGAAAGTGATTTCGGTAAAATACAAACCTGAAATTGTTTATCGGGTAGTTGTGTCGTTACGGGTAGAACCGAAATGAAACACGAACCCAAAATCGGGAGAAAATGCAAACTGAAATTGTGATCGGGTTACTCTGTTTACTGCAAACAATCGGAAAATAAAACCAAAATTCATTTATCATCGCTTATCGGTGAACGAAATTCAAACCGTGGATGATTCGCACCATTCGAACCCAAATTCGGGGGAAATTCGTTTATCGCTTATCAAGTTAAACCTGAACCCGAAATGCGCTATGAAAATAATGCTCTGAAATTCGTTTATTCGAGTTAAATGAAAATAAGCTGAAAATCGTGGATGACCCAAATTTCGTTGGATGAAATCGGAAATGAAAATTCGTTTATGATGAACATCGTTTATTCAGTTAATGAAATGAAAATGAGAAGAAATTCGTTTATCGTATGAAAATTATCGGGTTGATAAAAAGAACCCAAATTCGTTTATCAATGTTATCGGAAAATAAGAACCCGAGATTCGTTTTCGGGGGATTCGACCGAGATTCGTTTATCAGATTGCAAACGTTTATTAAGTTTTTGAAAATTAGGATGAAGAGACTGCGTGTTAAATAAAAATGAAAATAAGTCAACACGGGATGAAAATGATTCGGCTTATCGTTGATGAAATGAAAATGAAAATTATTCGCTTATCGTGTTAATGAAATGAAAATGAATTCGCTTAAGCTATGAATCGTGTTAATGCAATGACCTGAAATTTGAGTTTATCACCCAAGTTGATTCGCTTAAAAATGATGAAAATGCAAACCAAATTCGGTGTGCTCGGATGTTCGTATAAGAGACACCTCCCACAAACTGTTTTCATTCATTTACAGAATTCAAAGCTGATGAAAATGAGAACCCAAAGTCGGGATGAAAATGCAAACCTCGAAATTGCTTATTGGAAAATCAAGAAATTCGTTTATCGGGGATGAATGCAAACGTGTTAAATAAAAATGAAAATAAGAACAAATTCGTTTATCAGTTAATGAAATGAAAATGAGAACCGAATTCGGTTTATGGGATGAAAATGCTAATCGTTTATCGATAAAAATGAGAACCCGAAATTCATTTATTGGGTGAAAATACAAACCTGAAATTCGTTTATCAGGTTAAATGAAAATAAGAACCCGAGTTAAATGAAAATAAGAAGAAATTCATTTATCTAGATGAAAATGCAAACTGAAATTCGTTTATCAGTTGATGAAAATGAGAACCGAGATTCGTTTATGATGAAAATGCAAACGAAATCTTTGTTTATCGGTTAAATAAAAATGAAAATAAGAACCCGAAATTCATTTATCGGGAGGAAAATGCAAACACAAATATCGAGTTGATGAAATGAAAATGAGAACCTCAAATTCGTTTATCGGGATGAAATTCGTTTATCGAGGAAAAATGAAAATAATGGTCGATCTAGTTGATGAAAATGAGAAGAAATTCAGATATCGGAAAAAAAACACGAATTCGCTTATAATGAAAATGAAAAAATAAAATCTTATGATGAAAATGCAAAAATTCGCTTTGTTTATCGAGTCGAAAATATTCGATCGGGGATGCAAACCTGCAAACCGAAAATGAAAATAAGAACCCCAAAATCGGGAGAATGCAAAAAGTCGTTTATCAAAGTTGATGAAATGAAAATGAGAACCCGGGATGAAAATTCGTTTAATGAATGCAAACCTGAAATTCGCTATCGGGTTAATGAAAATGAGAACCCGAAATTCGGGATTCGTGAATAAAAATGAAAACATTCGTTTGCAAATCGAAATGCGTTTATCTGAAATTAAAACGTTTATCGAGTTAAATAAAAATGAAAATAAGAACCATTCGTTTATCGGATTCGTTTATGCAAACACGGAGAAAAATGCAAACTGAAATTCGTTCGGAGAAAAATGCAAACACGAAATTCGGTTTATCGGGTTGATGAAATGAAAATGAGAACCGAAACCCAAATTCGTTTATCGGGAAAATGAGCAAACCGAAATCAAAGTTCGTGAGAACCGAAATTCATTTATCGGGTGACTGAACACGTCGTTTATCAAAGTTGATGAAATGAAAATGAGAACCCGAAATTCGTTTATGTGACAATAAGAATGTGAGACACACAGAGCCATGCCATTGGGCTCACCCATGAAATAAAGTGTAAAAGACAACTAGTAATTAACCCTAACATGACTCGGATTGTAACCTAGAACACGAAGCCCTAAACGGTAAATGATAGTATCATTTAAAGTCGAGAGATTTGACTCAAAAATTCGATCCCTTTTCCCAAGTGGCGATACATCGACAACAAGAAGAACAACTACAAACAAACAAAATGGCAATGTGTGAGTTAGATAGAAGTACATGAATAAATAATACAGGCACATGGGAGCAATCTTAGTAAAAATCGTGAGACTAGTCCATCACCGTATTAACACCGCTTTGCCTTTCATTCTAAGTTATTTGGACCCGGGTTTCCATGCTATTAACGTGATAAACGAATTTCAAGTTTGCATTTCTCCATTGGCCGATAAACGAATTTTGCTGGCATCAAACCAAAAAGTAAATTTGCTGCCTTCTGTTATTGGGATAGACATGTTAACATCATCTGATGCCAGACCGCATAACACAGCTTTAAGCCTATATAACTTAGGATAGTTAGGGTCAAAATGGGTTAAGTCGTGTGATTGGTAAAGATTGGGATTATCTTAACAAAAACTTGCCCCGGCCCCGTTTAAGATGGGTGCTTTGGTTGGAAAGAATATAGCTACAAGGGATGGACCCAGCAGCGGGTTTGTGATATGAGAAAAAAGCTGGTTATGTCCCTTATCTAAAAGAATTACCTCTCGAGTTTGAGAGTCTTACTTGAAGGCACCTTCGATTGAATTGGGAAATAGATTTGCAAAAAAAATTGCCCCAATTATAACAAACTGAGTTTTGTTGGGCATTTGTTTTGGTCAGCCTCTCAAACTTTTTTTTTTTTTTTTGTGGCCACCCAAGACAACAATTTTGCCCCAACATTCTAAATGAGCTCAATTCCATCTAGTTTTGCTTCATTTTAATTTCATCTTTGGTATATATGTTTCAGTAAGATAGGCAAATAAAAGAGAAGAGATATGAAAGGGTTTAGTCCGGATGTGGGTAAAGGAACACGGTGGAATTCTATCGGGCTAAATGACTTAAAGGTTACTGCCAAATCGAGATGAAAAACTTTTTGACCATGTCCGTATTTATCGGTTGAGGAAAACTGTCCATCCATCTCCGTAAGGATAAGAGCTCCTCCTGATAATACTTTGTGTACAATGAATGGACCCACACATGTTAGGAACAAACTTGCCCTTGCCGTCCCGGCATTGGCAATATATCGTTTCAAAACTAGATCGCCCAAACTGAAAATGTACTGGGACTTGACTTTCTTGTTGTAAGCTCTGGGCCATCCTCCGTTGATAACATTGGCCATGACCTGATACCGTATTGTTAGCGTCTTTCATCAATGAGTGCAATTGTTCATGCTGAGCCTTACCATTCATTCATTGCATCCTCCTAACTCTAACTTCCATAAGAATGCGTAGAAGAAGGGATCTCTACTACTACTTGGCAAAACAGCAACTTCCATTCCGTACATGAGGAGTAAGGCGCGTTGCTAGATGTCCCGATGGAAGTCCGATAACCCAACCATATGGCGCTTTTCATGCCAATCACATTTGATCACAACCATCTTTCGAATAATTCTCTTAAGATTCTTGTTGGCGGCGGCCCCATTCATTTTTTGTAGATGGTGGAATTCGATGCTTAATCTTGAATTGGGCACAAAGACCATCTACCATGTTTTATTGATTGGATATCCTTCATAAACAACAAGGGACGCACTAATCCTGAGAACTGTCTTGATACCCAGCGGTGGGTCGAGGCACATTCCTAAAAGCAGTGTTTCACGCAAATAAAGTAGTCTGTCTCTTATACACATCTCTAGTACTCCTTGGGGGACATTCTGCTATAGAGTTAGGCCCTTATCTCATCCCCGTGCATTTGGCACTTAACACACCTGCGGACAAACTCGATACAATCATGCTCCATAGTAATTCAGAAATAACCGTACAATCATGTCCTGGATCGGGGTATGTGAGTGAATTCCAAATGTCCGTCTCTTATACACCTAGTTGAGAATAAGCAGTGATAGGGCATGATTTTAGAATCTCTGGTTACCCCCCCAGTGTCCGATGGACAAGCAAATCGAATCACTAAACACAGCTAATTCTTTAATATCCATATCCAATGCCATTTTCACCAAGTATGCAAGCCTCATACTCGCCATATTGTTCGTACAGAAACGAATCAGAATGGTTGCCGGGTCTGTCGCCTGGAGATATCAAGCTCGCTGCCCTATGCACACGAACTGCCCAAAAGTGTTGGAAACGGTCAAAATCTGGTTGATGACTTCTCTGAGTCCACGTCCTGTGCTAATTACATATTCTGCCATCTTATAAACATCCAGTGAGATGCCCTCACAAATTTCTATGCTCAACTTATTGTTAACATCCGAGGCCTACTTGGGAGGCAGTATGATGATATCATCGACATAGACCTCCATCTCTTCGTCGTATCATGTCATGAAACAAGGTGGTCATAGTGCGTTGATATGTTGCAGATTTTAAGTCCAAATGGCATAACTCTATGAGCGGAATGTCCCCCAAGGAGTAATGAATCTGGTCTTCGTCTTCCTCGTCGTCCACTAGGATTTGGTGATACTAAGAAACAATCGACAAAAGTCTCCATCTCATGGCAGCGACCCTTGCAGAATGATGTGAATGTTTGGTAGCGGAAAATCATCCTTGGTGTCGGCCTTATTTAAATCTCGATAATCGACACAAACTCGACCTCCCCAGGCCTTCTTGCACGGCACCATATTGGAAAGCCAAATAGGATACCGATACAATGATGATTGTGGCATTAATGCTTGATAATTTGTTCTTTGATCTTTAAACTCATTTCCTAGGCTTAAACTTTCTTGGCTTTTGCTTACAGTGAGCATTTAGGATCGTGTGGAAGTTTGTGAACCACTACACTACATACATGTTGAAATGCGGCATATCATCATAAGACCAGGCAAAGACATCTTGGAACAAAATCAAAAATTCTATCATCTCTTTCTCTTCCGCCTCTAGTCAAATATATGCTGATTTTAACCTCTCTTACGTCCGTGTCTGTCCCAATGTTTACCGTTTCTCTGTTTCTTCCAAGTTAGGCTTTGGTTTTTCCTCATGTCGCCCGAATTCATTTTCAATATCACACTGCTGCATCACATCACATCGGATCTCAGTTGTGTAGAAATAGGGTCGGTGTGATATCGAAATTGCACTCATCGGTCTCATAAATGGTAGTATCCAAGGATCAAAGTGATTTTGGGCCATCTGGGAGAAAATAAAGTATGAAATGAAAGAAGAAAAAGAAAAAAAAAATGAGCTAAAACATCTTGAAGAAAAAGTTCTCATTAATCAAAAATTTGTACAAGTGATCCTAGAGAACATAAGATGAATCATGAAGGCAATATCATGATTGTACTTGCCTTACTAATTGAATTGTTTTCAAGATTCATCTCCAAAACAAATGAACGAGATGAATCTGTGAATACAATGCCTGAGCAAGAGGCTTTCCTTGACTAGATGGCATAAACAAAACAGCTTAAAAAATCCAGTAGCTCACCTTAAAATGTTCTGCAACAGAGCAAAACTAAAAATAATATCCTTTCAAACTAGAAACTCGTGAATAGGAGATCATCGGATGTCCAATTGTGCATTGGTCGATCTCTCAGAAATGGGCTCGGCTGGTCATCCTCCTCCGCTTTCTTTCTTGAATAATTACCCCGCAAATAATCGGCTATCCCTTGGATAAGGTCCTCCTTCACCTCATCTGCATCGCGGCGAGCGCGACGTGAAAAGTAATCTTAAGAGGTGGAATGGCAATAGGCAATGCTCGACTCTCCTGTTCGGCTTTTCCTTAATCTCCCTCAATGCAATGCTGAGCGATTCTAAAACGAAACCGAGCAAACCAAATGTATTCATCTCTGTTGTTGGTAGATCAATAGGGTGTGTTATGCCTTGCAAATTCATTACTATGGCTGTCTCTTATACACATCTAGATGTGGTAAATGAATTTAACCCTTTGATGCAAAGATGACGGAATAGCCCCCATGAGAATGGATCGGGACGTCCCCAGAAATTATATACCCCAACAATTGGAAGAACACGGCAAGTGATCGATGAGAGATAGACCGACTTCCAAAACAAGGTTTATCTCTCGTGTGGCTTGTCCTTCGAGCCCCGTCAAAACCTGATCACCATGGATGAATTCTTGACCAGTCATGAGAGATTCCGAGCTTATCCAATGTCTTCAAAGGACAAATATTTAAAGGAGAGACGGACCCATTATCAACCATGACCCTAGGCAAATCACGCCGCCTCACATCTAACCGAGATGAATAGAGCCTTGTTGTGGTCGCTCCCCAGAGTTAAGTCATCATCGATCGAAAAACAAATTTGATTTGATGCCGACACCGCGACTTTGCCTCACTCTCGCAAGTTTGTCGGTGGGAATGTCACGAGACACATGGGCCTCACTCAAAATCTTCAATACACTCGCTCCTCAGCTGACGGCCTGACCTCATGACAGCAGACACTTCCTCCTCAGAAACTGGCTTTCCACCGACTATCACAGCTGAGGGTTGCAATTTCACGGCACTGCATGTGTGCTCTCAAGCTGGCAAGGATGTTTCTAGTTCAATTACAACGGGATCTTGGGGAACTGTCTCTATACGGATCAGCTTGTGTATCATAGACGTGCATGTCACAGTGTATAAGAGACAGGTCATTAGGAGGCCAGAACAAAGGGCTCAGACTGTAAACCCATGAAATTATGTACATCATAGACACCACTAGAGGAAATTGCAGGATTTCTCGGACTGGACTTGGAATGCCACTGGGCTCCGAATGATAGGCACAACGGGCGTTGGCGTCAAACCTATCCGAACTCCTCGGATACGAGGAGGAGCTATAGGATTCAATCTCCTCCGCCGATCTCAACCTGCTCATATAGTTGCTCGATGGGCCGTCCCAAGTTGGTGAAATTGCGGGGTGATCTGTCATGTGGTCTGGCTTGGTTGGGGTTTGGTGGAGGAAGTTATTTGGTCTGGTTGGGTCTTTGATGTTTAAGGGTTGTGGTCTTGGATTATAATATGGGAGCTGTGGATTAGGCATGGACACTTGTACTTGTGTTTGGTATACGGGTTGAGGATAGTATTGAGGTGGTAGTGGAGGTGGTGCATAAAAGGGTTGTGGGTTAGGTCTTTGGTATTGATAAGGAAATTGCGTGGTGGTTGGCGGTTGGGTTGGTTGAAAATAAAAGTGACTTCCTCTTCCTTCTTGTCAACCCTGATTGCACACAATACACATCTAGATGGTAAATACCCTCATTGCTATCCGAGGGTCGCTCGTCGGATTCCCCAGCAAGTTGCAGAACATTTTAAGGTGAGCTACCGGATCTCCAGTGCCATTGTACTTTGGAAATTCTGGGATTTTAAATTTTGGCGGCAAATGCACCTCAGGGAATAGACATAGATGTTACCGGCTCTATACCTCGTTTTGTGTGCCATATGCTATATGTTACTTTATCTGTTCTTTTCAACCGCTCCATCTTTTTCAATAGTTTTAACATTGACAGTCGGTACAGGGGGTGGTGGTGGCATTAATTCAGAGAGCAAAGGCGGTGTACTCCAACTCAAGAGGAGGTGGTGGTTGTGGAATTGGATCTGTCAGTGGTGGCACGGGAGTTGGAGGAGGTTGATTCTGTGGTGGTAGTGGTAGCGGCATCCCCATGCCGGGATTAGGAATATGAGGAGGTAGCATCTCCCGATTGGCGGGTCTGCTTTAAATAGATGTGTATAAGAGACAGGTATTGAACCAAGAAATGCAATGCCATAGCAGCCATCATAGATTTCATCTTTTGCGCAACTCGCCATCTCTCGGGTTTTGATCCCCACCTTGGTCCCTTCCACATCTTTTTTTGGTACGGTGCTCATCACTGCATCTTCAAATCGGAACTTATGTGCACCGCTCACGAGATGTGTATAAGAGACAGCTTACTGGTTAAACTATGTGAATTTACTCTTTATTAAAACATAATAAAAAGAAAAGAAAATTCAGATATATAAACAAACATAATCATAAATTTACAAGATAAAACGTGGTTCCTTCCCAGAACCACAAAGCAAAAAAAAAAAAAACTCTAAAGGGATGAAGCCCGTTTGAACTTATTAGGCGAGCTCCTTTAGATGGTCTCGTATCTTCATTATTTGCTCCTTGTACCGCAGAAACTTGCTACTTGCTGATTTAGCAGCCCCATTGTGCATTAGGCGTCCCAGATCATCGGCCATCTTAGTGCATGCCCTCTTTCGGTTACCTGTGTATTCCTGCTCTCGAATACAGGATTGCTGTTCTTGAAGTCTTTTGTAAGCAGTCGGCTTGGTAAGAGCTATCTCCTTTTCTACTATTTCCTTGTCCTTAGCCTCCAATAGTGCGGTCAATCGAGCAACTTCTTCTGAAGGGTCTATTACAGCTTGCGGTCGCCGGCTAAGCAAATGTTCCAACCATGCATCATACTGAGCTGTGGTCGCTGAAATTCCACGCTGCTGTGGATCGTATAACGACTCCTGACATGCACGTCTAGATGCCCACGCTGACAAAATTTTGCCTTTTCTGGTATTGCTTCGGGCCGCATCCTTTTGTCAAACATAATATTGAATCTGATCAGTCGCTGATTTTGGAGGTACTGTTTGAACCCTCCCAAACTGACGTAAGCCCCGGAAAGGCATGTAGGGAACAATGCCTTCATTTCCTACCAAGGGTATGAACGAAAGGCTAGCAGACTGAAGGCTCGGTGCATGACAGGGTACCCACTCTAGAGACCCACTGTATTTGTCTGACTCCTTCAATGAAGATAACCAGCGGATGTACTTCTCCTTGTCCTTCAGTAACTTCGCCCGGTTGATGCGTTGATTGTGACTTTATACACATCTAGATGTGTATCCCAGGACAGCATTTGGGGCGACGAAAGATCGGTCGTCATGATTTTTTCTGAACCAGGCTTGCAATAACATCTTGAACCCTTGAAAAATTTGACTCCATTCTGACAGTTTGTACAAGCCACCAATATGTCGGCTAGAATAGTAGGGATATTGGTAAGGTCTCGACCACCGAGACCAGTACCAATACGTCTAAATTACCAGATTGTGAGATTACTATAAGAGACAGACATGCTCTCGGAAAATATATGCATCGGCTGCTAGAGCAAAAACACGGACTCGACCGGGCCCGGACTCCTCAGTGGGATGCAAAAAATGAGTCTTGTTTCTATGAAATCCTTGTTTTGTGCCAAAGTGCTCGTGTAAAAACATCAAAGTAACCGAATTAGCCTCGGGTCCTCCGGCCCAGAAGCGAGTCCCTGTCTCTTATACACATCTAGATGTGTATAAGAGACAGGTTTAATTGTAAATATACTTTGATCTTTGCACATTTTTTATTAAGTGATTTTGTGATGATTGGCTCAATATCCCGCAGACATACTAGGTGACCCAAATAACCAGATATCGCATTCGACAACTTTTGCATGTTTCGTTCCCACTCTCAGTAGCAAATAGGGCACTTTGGTCGCCTTTCCAATTACTCGAGCGGAACTCATCTGCATGAAATACATGTTAGCCTTACCTGAGGCTTGTACCCCTTTAGAGCCTTTATAAAATGAACACGCAATCTTGCAAATCCCATTGTAGGTTATGTACCTAGGGATAGGTATGCAATTCTATGTATGGGTATCCGATAAGGTATCCCTTCTACGGCTAATAGCTTCAGTGATATGCAATAAGTAGCCTACGGTGGCCCTACATCGGTGGGGTTAGCCTACATGCACACAAGGGATAATAAAACTTTGAAACATGTTGTAGGGAAGGGTCTCCTATTAGGGCTCGACAACTATATGCCTTTGACCCTACCTAAGGCTTATGCAATGCAAAAATTGAAATTTACTCTTTCTTGGGAAGTAAATACAAATTACAGGGCCAATATAAATCATACGAATCAGAAAAACTAATTACTATTACATAGCAAAAATTGTAAGGCTATTTACTATTACAAGCCAGATAAATGGGTGGGTCTTACCGCCTCGTGTCTAGTGTCTTAAACAAGGTCCACAGCATTGTGTCACGACCGTATATCTGGGTAGATCATCTTAATTCCTACAAGGAATGTGGGAACGACACCCACAAAAATAGGACATGCAATAAATGAGACATGTGTTATGCTGTGTTCACTTATAGTTTTAATTTTCACACATTTTAGCGCGTTTGGCTCTAAAGGTTTGATGCACCCCAACACCCCAAAAATTCCCCCAAATTAACCACAAATAGGTATAATAGCAAGATATATTAAAACATGTACAATAAAGCAAGAACAAATCACACCATAAGTAGACAGGATATGGCACGTAAAACGAGACCTAAATCGAGCAAATTGGCACTCAAGACAGCAAACATAGTGAAATACAGTAAAACAAGTGTAAAATAATTTGAAAAGAACAAAGAAAGTAACAGATAGCATGTGGCACATAAAATCTAACTGTCTCCATAGGTACACATCTACCGATACTGAACAAAATGGTCGTTTTATGTGCCACATGCTATCTGCTGTCTCTTATACACATCTAGATGTGTATAAGAGACAGAACCTGCACTTTGATTTTCTTTTAATTTACCCTTTAATTCCTTCTTAATTTATGTTGTGATGTTTAATTATTCTTATGCATTTTAGAGAAACGCGTTAAAATCGTGCGCCGGATTCTCAAAGTCCCGTGGAGTCGCCACGCCTGTCGCGCCTACCGACTCAACACAATGCGGCCGGCACCGGTGGGACCGCACCGTCGCCAACGTGTGGTGCTCGTGAAATAGGTGATTGAATGCAAAAATCCTACTTACAATTTACAAACATAAATTACCTACTTACTATTACAAATAAAATGAATCACCTATTTACTATTACATAACGGGGCCTTCAATGCGACTATGAATTGTATAAAAACAATCTAAACTAGGAAAACAAGATTGGAGTCGCCACTCGTAGTGTCTTTGTGTCGCGCGGACACAAAAGTACATCAAAAATTTAAAAAGAATCTAAACTAGGGTTTATTTTCTTTTTAATTTTTGATGTATTAGATGTGTATAAGAGACAGATTCCGTTGTAAAATGGGAAGGTTTGGGATGGATTTGAATTTTCGGCACCCACTTTACCCGACGTTGGACCGGTTGCGTGATTTTATCGCGTTTCTCTTTTCAATTTTAGTATTCATTATTGCCGGCTTTGTAGCATACGTGTGCTTTGAGATAGTTTTAAAGTGATAAAATATGTACATGTTAATGAGGAAACGAAAATAAATAGTAAATATTAACATTGACGGGTAAAGTGGGTGCTGTCTACTTATACACATCTAAAAGTCGTATAATTAACAGTAGTGCATATTTAATCACTTTAAGGGGACTCAAAGCACACGTATGCTGCAAAGCCGGCAATTAATTCTACTAAAATTTTATATTATTGATACAATTATTAAGTCCTAGGCTAAATTGAATTTTATTCAAATATTTAACTTCTAGTTGTTCAACTAATCCAAAATTTGAGGGCAAAAGAGTAAATTCACCTAATTTAACAAATAAGAGTAAGGCATAAATATTATAATGAGACCAATAAACATTAAAATAAAGCACCAATCATCACAAAATCAATTAATAAAAAATGTGCAAAGATCAAAGTATATTTACAATTAAACACTCATAAGGGCATTGTTAAATGGTTTTATTGATACTTACAGTTTTCGATGTGTATTAAGATCCGGGCTTTGTATAATTGGTGCTAAAATTGGTGGTTATTGACATAAAACATGTAATTTGGAAGAAATTGAAGAAAAAAATAAAAAATAAAAATAAAAATAAAAATAAACAGTAATATTAAAGAAAATTCCTTATGGGCCTAAATGTAAATAAAAAAAATTACTTGAGGGCTAAAAATGCAGAAGTATGAAATCTGGAGGGCCAAAAGGCACTACAAGCTCAATGTGTGCTGCCAGATTATACACGTCTAGATGTGTATAAGAAAAATCTAAAATAACTGTGTGGACCTTTTTATGGGCTAATTACATTTAGGAACTGACGATTTTACACATCTAGTGTGTATAAGAGACAGGGTTTGAAAAGAAAATTGTCATTCTGGAATTTAGACAGGAAAAAATTTATTCTTTGAGTTTAATCCAGTTCCTCTTCCATCGCTTGAAATAAGGCTCAAATTTGGTTGTCTGGAAAATTTTCCAGACTAGGAAATTTTTATACACAATCTTCTGGTGCAACAGAGAAAGGAATCTATTACGTTTTTGAAAATCGTAATAGAATTTTTCAAAATCGTTTTCTTTGGGTTTCAAAAGATAATTTGTCTCTTCCAGGGATCTTCTACAAACGTAGAAAAACTTATAGTTCTAGTAATTCCTCTCGATCGTATGGAATTTTGGCTCAAAGTTGGTCAAGCATTTTGGCAGATTTCTTTTGCTTGTAAAATTTTTCTCGTAGAAAATTTTGGGGCTTCTCTTTAGACTGATTTTTTTTGTGCTTTTAAAGAATTGGATTAGTGTAAATCTGGTCAAAGACCATTCCTTGTCATGTGGGGATATGGCCACAGCAACACTTAAAATGGGTGAAAAACGCAAAAACGTGGCCAAAATGCCATTGTTGCTTTTGATTTGCGTGACAATGCGATGTCAGTCAGTCGTCTTGTCTCTTATACACATCTAGATGTTTTTTTATTTTTATTTTTATTTTTATTTTTATAAAATTTTAAACCAATTAATCAGTTAATAATATTTTAATTAATAATTAATTAATTTTAAAAATTTTTTTAATTTTTTTTTTTTTTTTTTAAAATCTAAAAATTCAATAATATTAGAACTTATTCTTAGTATTTCAAAAACATAAAATGCATAAGAATAATTAAACATCACAACCTAAATTAAGAAGGAATTAAAGGGTAAATTAAAAGAAAATCAAAGTGCAGGTTAAAAAGACATTGAAAAGCAAAAATTAAAAGAAAATTGAGAGACAAATTAAAAGGAAAATAGGGGACAACTTAAGGGACAAAAATAGGTGTCTACACACGCACACACAAACACAAACATATATGCATATATATATATATGTATATTTATGTATATCTATATATACATATACACATATATACATACATGAGTGTGTGTATGCATATATACACACATGTATACACACACATATATGTATATATATACACATTTATATGTGCATGTATACACATAATGTGTATGTATATGTCCGTGTATATACATATACACATACATATTTATATATTTATATATATACGTATACATAAACACACATATATAGTAGTACAAATATATATGCGTGTGTGTGTGCGCGTTTACATGTATACATACATATATGTATATGTAAATGTGTGTGTGTCAATATATATATGTATTTGGAAAATTTTACGGTCCCTGTTAGAGAACCACTCCCTCGTGCTTTAAATGCTTGTACAGTATAACATCATGTGCTTTAAAAGCTTGAACAATACGAACTTTCAAAACTAAGGGAATGGTTCCCTTAAAGGGAGAGTAGAATTCCCATATATATATATTTGTTTCTATAAATATATGTAAAAGTATGTTTCTATATATATATATGTGTGTGTACATGTATACATACATAAATGTATATGCATATGTATATGTGTGCGTGTCTATATATATATGTATATATGTGTGTATATATATATATGTATGTATGTATGTATAAATATATGTACATATGCACATATGTATGTATACGTATATGTGTGTCTGCATATATTTATATATAGATATATAAATATATGTTTATGTACTTATATCTGGTATGTACACACACACACACACACACATATATATATATACACACACACACCTATATATACATAAATATATGTATATATACATATATGTACGTATATATATATATATATGTATATAAATATATATGTACACATATATACATATGCACATATGTATCAGAATATATACATACATATATGTACACATATATACATATGCACATATGTATCAGAATATATACATACATATACATATATATATATATATCTTGATAAATTTGTTTCTATAAATATACTTAAATGTATGTTTGTGTATATGTGTGTGTGTTTGCACATGTATACATACATAAATGTATATAAGTGTGTGTGTGTGTATATATATATATATTTATGTATGTATAAATATATGTAAATATGCACATAAGTATGTATACGTATGTGTGTGTGTTTATATATATATGTAGATATATAAATTGTTAAATAGAACTATTCATGCACAAATTTATTCAAAATTTGATTTAAAATCTGGATATTTTTGGCAAATCCAAATAGCAGAAAAAGATAGATACAAAATTGCATTTATCGTTCCATTTGGACATTATGAATGGAATGTTATGCCTTTTGGACTGAAAAATGCTCCTTGTGAATTTCAAAACATCATGAGTGATATATTTTCTCAATTCCCTTTTATAATTATTTATATTGATGATATATTAATCTTTTTTTAATCATTAGATCAGCATTTTAAACATTTAAATTCTTTTTTAAATACAGCATTAAGAAATGGCATAGTAGTTTTAGTAAAAAAGATGAAACATTTTCAAACCAAAGTTAGGTTTTTAGGATATGAGTTACAAAGGACAAATTATTCCTATAACTAGATCTATAGAATTTGCAAATAAATTCCCTAATGAAATCAAAGATAAAACCCAACTGCAAAGGTTTTTAGGAAGTCTTAATTATATCCATGAGCATTACAAAAACCTAGCACAAGATTGTAAACTCCTATATCAAAGATTGCAAAAATAATCCTTCCTCAATTGGTAAGATAAACATACAGAAGCTGTCAAAAGAATCAAACAAAAGGTTCAACAATTACCACTTTTATATTTGTCACATAATTCCTGGCATAAAATTGTAGAAACAGATGTTTCGGATATAGGATATGGAGGTATTCTCAAACAAATTAATCATCATACTAACAAAGAAGAATTAGTTAGATACACTTCAGGATTATGGAATAAGGCTCAGATAAATTATGCTACTGTTAAAAAAGAAGTTTTAAGCATAGTCTTGTGTATTACAAAATTTCAAGACGATTTACTTAATCAGAAATTTAAGGTTAGGGTAGATTGTTCAGCAGCCAAACAAATTATTGAAAAAGATGTCAAAAATGTTGCATCTAAACATCTATTTGCAAGATGGCAATCCATACTTTCTGTTTTTGATTTTGATATTCAATATATAAAAGGTTCTACTAACTCTCTTCCTGATTTCTTAACTAGAGAATTTCTTACAGGTTAAGAAGTTTGAAGAGAAAGCTCTTCCATTATCGTAGAAATATTTTCTTTATGGCTTCTACTTCTTCTTCAAACTATAAATTAGAAAGATTATAATTTTCCTTTTTTACCAGAAAAATATAGATCACAACATAAAAAATACGTACCCTATTATGAACCTCCAGATAGTTGGGAAAAAATAAAAAATTCATTAACTGCAATCTGTCTCTTAGGTTTCTAGCATAGAATATACATAGAAAAGACTTGGATAAATTCTTATAGAGATAAAATAATCTTTATAGAAAGACGAATATGTTATAACCCTTATTTTAACCCTATTATTTTACATCAATTAAGAAATCGTTATATTTATAGATATGAAACACATACAGCAGAATATAGAAATTGGAAAAAACAAATATCATCATACTTTACAATTATTATCTTTATATGCAACCTAAAGACATGCAGGGATTCTCATCCATTGGACAAGGCCCAGGGAGAGGACGTGGAAGAGGTAGAGGAAATACAAACACCATGCTTGCTAATGCTTTTGATA
Organism: Cinchona pubescens; assembly: GCA_025175665.1. NCBI lineage: Eukaryota > Viridiplantae > Streptophyta > Magnoliopsida > Gentianales > Rubiaceae > Cinchona > Cinchona pubescens. Next base: position 258,854 of record JANKKI010000075.1, on the reverse strand, counting down.
GCCAAAAATTTTCCTCCTCTATCCACCCAAACACAACAAAATACTCAAACTCCTCAAACTTTTAGAAATATACTCAGTCCACAAACATCACAAATACCTTCACATGGGCCAAATGTTCCTTCTCAAATGATAGTATTAGGAACAATCCCAAAAAGGACAACTCCCACACAAACTACCTATACACCACCAAACCCTAATTCAGCATAGGGCACATTCTTCCCATTACATAAAAACTTCATGTTTGCAATATAGAATTGGAAGAATTACCTTTAGATCTATATCAATTGAGGACAAACAAATACAGCCCAAATTCAGCCCAATCGTATTTCATTCCAAATGGATTTCCATTGAAAAACAGGCATTCTTATTCTAATTTCCTTAAGTATGAACAATTCAATGACAAACCAATTGCTAAAATCAAAGATCATGATACAGCAAACACAGATGGGTGGTCTTTTAAAGAAAATGATCATGAAATTACCTACTCACAAATTGTATATCTTTATAAATAATATCCCTTTTATTGAAGAATGGGGAATTTCAACAAACTCAATGAAATTCATCTCCAAATTCAATCAAAAGGAATATTGGTTTAATTATCATGATCTAAAACAATCAGTTTTAATCAGTTTTATTACCAAAATTCTGGATACCTTCATACTTGGTGGATTCGTCTTGAACCCACAATTGTACAAAACAAAACCATACTACCTTATTGGTTTTATTTTTGGTTTCAAAATTTTGGAATTGAAGAATCCTTATTCCCTAAAACTATTTTTGATGCATTCCAAAGATTTCGAGAAATAAACCTTTCCGAATTCCCAAATGAAGACATTTCGAAAAGAGCTCTTTGTCATTTTGTAATTAAATTCAGAATACCATGGTGTTCCTATTGGAAGCTAGAAACCGGATATAATCACTCTTCAAACATTCCCGAAATCAGAAGAATATTTATGGCAAAATGGTGGTCCAGATGTGACATGCCTAACTTCAGCAGTCTAAATATATATAACCCATACACACTCCATCATTAATACAGCCAGAATTCAAACTATTGAAGGAACTTCTTCTCAGCAAAATCTGGACTCAAGAGATTTACAGGCATACTTAACTGCAATGGTTTGTTCCTACATGACTCAGAACAAAGGAATCAAATTAAATGAAGGTCCATCATTAATACAACAAACTGAAATACACACCAATAAAGGAAAAGAAAAATTAGAAGAGATGCAAACTTCAAATCCTTTTGCTCAATTGGAACAAGACTCTCAAGACCCAAACGACTTTGGTGATATTGATATACAAAACTTGCTCATGTGTATAAACAAATGACGAAACTTGTAAAGACAATTGAGGTCACTGCAAAGAAACCCTCAAAGAATCATACCAGATCAAGGTATTGGAGGTGAAGAGTGAATAATTGAAGGAATTATTGGAGGATTTTGAACAGGAATATGAAATTTGTTGGGATCTGGTATGATTCTTTGAGGGTAAATAAGTGAGTTAGAAGAAAAGGAATAGAGGGTACCTTGTCTATGGTTTTTTCTATTTTATCTAGACAATTTGATAAATGAATGGCAGTTTGTTCTAGTTGTTTAGAAATGGATTGTATATTTAAAACAATAAAATTTCCTTAGTTGTGTATATCCTATTATGATTATCATTCGGTAAAAATAGTGTTGAAACAGCTCAAGAATTTCCTATTTTGATATCTACAATATGGAGGATGAACTGATTTAAACACAGTGTTTTTCCCATGATTTAAAACATAATCTGTATATATTAATTCTATAACAGAAATGTCCACATATTTTTCAATCAATTGTGGCCTATATTCAACATAAAACCAGTTAAAAAATTTCATATAACACATAGTATGTTTTAAAATTATAATAAGAATCTTGACTTTGTTTTTGTTGTTCTTCAGAATAATATGAGAAAAACCAATTTCTAAAAGCTGAGTATTTTTCTTGTTTAAAATCTGCAACTGCTCTTTTTGAAATCTCTTTTAATTGAAAATTATGTGAAAGAGTTTGATGAGATATCATATTGATTGTATATGATGTTGTAGAGGATGGATGCTGAACTTTGTAGCCAAGACCTATTTCTGATCCTACTTCGGGTTCAGATTGAGCTTGCTGTGTTGTTTCTGAGTAAATTCCATGCATAGTTTGGTTTTTCTCATATATGCCTTCAAGTATTAAATTAGCATCTGCCCTAAGAGAGGATGGTCTATTTAATCCAGAGTTGTATGGGTGTGGTTTAGAAATTGTTGAAGTGGAATTTTTATGAAAAGGTATGGCAACAGTACCAGTAGAAGATTCTTAGATTTCTGTAATTATTGTTGGTTTGAGTTCTTTTGGAATAGACGGACTGGTTAAGCTCTCAAATATCCATTGTTTAGGTATATCTGCTTGGTTCCAGTTTATTATTTGAGGAAGTTCTATGTTTGACTTAGTCAAATTTGTTTCTATTAGAGGGGTACAACGAAGTTGATTTATCCTATTACCCTTAATTGAGAATGTTGCTAAACATACATCTAGGACTTAATGTATTCCTTAATTTATAAAATATTCTATAGGTAAAATTAATATTTTCTGATCCTGGTTTCATGTCATAACCTTTAGTGTTTATGTTTAAAATAAGGGTTTCAAATAGATTTTGAACTGTCAGAGAGACTGAAAAGTTTGGAAAATTGTTAAAATAAATAGGACCATTACAAAGAGATGTTTCTACTAAGCCTAGTAAAGAATCTATAAATTTATTATGTCTTGCATCTCTAAGTGCTATACAAACAAAAGTATTAAGACCTTGTCTGTTTAATGGTTGTAAAGCTATTTGTACCAGACCTATGTGCATATATTTAAACTTTGTATCGCATATTATTATATCTTTAGGTTTGATTAATTGTAAGTGTTCAAAATTATTGCCTATAGGAATAGTTTTTTCTATAGATTTTATCTTATATTTAGTATGAAGTTTGAATTTATTAATAAAATCTATCTTGTATATTTCAGATTTTTATTTTTTAAGTAAGCTTCCAATTTTGTAAAGTTTGATGTAAATTATCAAATTCAATAACTTCTTTATTTTTTGTATAAGATGAAATTTGGCGAGATAAAGTATTATTTTCAAACATGGTTAATATTGAATACTACAGAAGAGATGTTCTTAAATAATTAATCTGATCTAAAACTTATCATCTTAAGTATCCAAGCTGTTTTCAATTCTTGATCTTATTGAGCAATATTTTTTTAATGACGAAAATATTTTATATAATCTTTCACTTATTGACTAATTATTAAATAATTTAAAATTTTTAAGAACACAAATTGCTCGACTGTCAACTTTCATTGGATCAGTATACTGGATTTACGCCTTATGCCATTTTCATCATTATTAGAAAATGGCTCCCAGTTCTCTTAACCCTCAACGACTTGGGTGTCAACCCACAAAGCATGTTCTTGAAACTTTAAATTATTTAATAACGTCTTATTGTGAAGATCCAATAAAATATTTTAATCTTAAAAGAGAGAGTCTTATTGATCTCAGATTTGAAATAAACTTCAACCCATAAGATAATAGGATTTAGATAAAATTAATTATTTAAGGGCAATTTACTCTCTTATATTCGGGACATTTTGATATTCAACTTATAAAGCCAAGATTGTATAATAGACAAACAAATGATAAATAAATGAATATAAAACAAAACTTACAATGTTATAAGACGGAGGCTTGAAATGAAACTTGACACTTAAATGAAACTTGAAAATTTTTACTATCCTGAAAGAGAAATTTTACAATATGAGAAGGGGAGAGGCTGTATGTCCCTGAAGTTTACCTATCTATCC